>JAECXX010000104.1:1200000-1800000 GCA_018153305.1 Drosophila kurseongensis | reverse complement strand
TGCCGGTAATTATTTGTGAACAAATAAATTTGGCCGTTTGATTTCATTTAAGGGGGGTATGGTAAATTCGGCAAAAAAAGGCCTATTTTCATGAGTTTTTTTTACGCGATACGGTTAATGTCAGATCATTTATTTTTATTTTATATTATTAAAGTACAACATTTAAACTACGTTTTCACAAATAAGTAAGTATTATGAGTAGATAGCTCTACTTAAATAAATTTATTCGCGAAAGTGAAATCGCATGATTAAAAGTAGGCAGCACGAAAATGCAAGCACAGCCCGCGTTCCGCCGCTCGGCAACAGATGGCGTGTGTGTGTGGTGTAGTGTGCTGGAAACTTTGCGACTTAAATTTCAGGCAAATACAGGCTACAGAAGGCATGTGATAGTGGGCCAGCCACGTCCGTCTGTTCGTCTTTAGCAATCGATGCTTTATATCTGTATTCAATGGATTTCCAGAAAATGTCCTAAAGCCTGCACTTCGAAACCCATAACTATTCTTACAGACATCCGATTTCAAAGTGGCATACCTCAAAATGATTGTGGTTTAATTCTCTAAAGAGCTGTGTTTTCAGTTTGTTTGGTATTTTAGGGTCGATTTTCGGTCATTTTAATGATGTTACCCCTTTCCCAATTTTCGAAAAACGGCTTTGCAGAAATGTGGCCTAAAACCTGCACTTCTAAGCCCATAACTATTCCTACAGACATCCGATTTCAAAGTGGCATACCTCAAAATGATTGTGGTTTAATTCTCTAAAGAGCTGTGTTTTCAGTTTGTTTGGTATTTTAGGGTCGATTTTCGGTCATTTTAATGATGTTACCCCTTTCCAAATTTTCGAAAAACGGCTTTGCATAAATGCGGCCTAAAACCTGCACTTCTAAGCCCATAACATTTCTTTAAGACAAGACACCGATTTCAAAGTGATTGATTTCTAAATGATTGTAATTTAATTCTTCAAAAATTTGTGTTTTGAACTTTTGTATATTTTTGATTTGGGGTATGTATGTATTTTGTGGTCGATTTATAAATTTTGAAAATGGCTTTGCACAAAAGTGACTTAAATTCAGAACTTCTAAGGCCATAACTTTTCTTAGAGACATCGGATTTCAAAGTGGCATACCTCAAAATGATTGTGGTTAAATTCTCAAAAAATCTGTGTTTTCAGCTTGGTTTGTAATTTGTGGTCGATTTTTCGTCATTTACTTATTCGTGAACAAATAAAATTATCCGTTTGATTTCATTTAAGGGGGTATGTTTAATTCGGCCAAAAAAAGGCATATTTTCATGAATTTTTTGACGCGATACGGTTTATGTCAGATCAATTATTTTATAACCATATTAAAGTACAACATTTAAACTATGTTTTCACAAATTTTCGTAAAAAAAAATAATAAATGAGCCGTTTACAGAAAAGCTGCATAAGCGCCTCCAAGAAAAAAGGTTTTGCGGTGAACAGCAGAACTCGTTACTGGATCATCAGAAAAAACCAAAAAAAAATAGTTTATTAGTCAATATGTTTCTAGAGGTAACTGCGTTGAGTTTTTTTTTTGTATTAAATTTTTTGGTAATACTTTAAAGTCAAAAACGTGATTTTAGCCTAAAAATTCGATCTATTTGTTATTATAAAATGAAAAATAATAAATCAACATTTATTAAGACATTACTTTACTTTAGTATTACTTTAAATTCTTTTAAAATAATTTTTTAAACAGCAAAATAAGCATTAAGTTTAAACATTTAAATTTTTTATTTTCCGGTAATTATTTGTTAACTGTTTGTAATTCCTGTTACTTATTCGTGAATAAATAAAATTGGCCGTTTCATTTCATTTAAAGGGGGGGGTTGGTTAATTCTGCCAAAAAAGGCCTATTTTCATGAATTTTTTACGCGATATGGTTAATGTCAGATCATTTATTTTATAACCAGTCGCAAAATACTGCTGCGCTACGTGGACAGTCACGGGAAATCATGGAGCAGAGCGACCACCGCGTGTTCAGGAAAATGGGTTAGCACAAAGGTCGATTTTAAGCAGCTGACCAACTAGTGAGCTCTTGCGCAATTTCTTGAAGCAAGCGGACGGCAGCAGTCGCAAAATACTGCTGCGCTACCTGGACAGTCAACACGGAAAATCAAGGAGCAGAGCGACGACAGCTGTTCAGGAAAAAGGGTTAGCGCAAAGGTCGATATCAGGTAGCTGACCAACTAGTGAGCACGTGCGCAATTCTTAAATTGCTTTATGTAAGGATCGATTAAGGGCTTATACTGGAGGTTGATTTTATATTACAGCCCAGCCTACCCAAACTTGTACAAATATTGAATGACACCATTCAGATATACCTGCTTTTATATACAAATTAAGAACTGCCGTGATGCACGCAAGTAATAAAAATTTGTAATATTCATACAAGTTTAAAATTTTAATTTTGTATTGCCGGTAATTATTTGTGAACAAATAAATTTGGCCGTTTGATTTCATTTAATGGTAAATTCGGCCAAAATGGCCTATTTTCATGAGTTTTTTTTTACGCGATACGGTTAATGTCAGATCATTTATTTTTATTTTATATTATTAAAGTACAACATTTAAACTACGTTTTCACAAATAAGTAAGTATTATGAGTAGATAGCTCTACTTAAATAAATTTATTCGCGAAAGTGAAATCGCATGCCTAAAAGTAGGCAGCACGAAAATGCAAGCACAGCCCGCGTTCCGCCGCTCGGCAACAGATGGCGTGTGTGTGTGGTGTAGTGTGCTGGAAACTTTGCGACTTAAATTTCAGGCAAATACAGGCTACAGAAGGCATGTGATAGTGGGCCAGCCACGTCCGTCTGTTCGTCTTTAGCAATCGATGCTTTATATCTGTATTCAATGGATTTCCAGAAAATGTCCTAAAGCCTGCACTTCGAAACCCATAACTATTCTTACAGACATCCGATTTCAAAGTGGCATACCTCAAAATGATTGTGGTTTAATTCTCTAAAGAGCTGTGTTTTCAGTTTGTTTGGTATTTTAGGGTCGATTTTCGGTCATTTTAATGATGTTACCGCTTTCCCAATTTTCGAAAAACGGCTTTGCATAAATGTGGCCTAAAACCTGCACTTCTAAGCCCATAACTTTTCTTAAAGACATCCGATTTCAAAGTGGCATACTTTAAAATGATTGTGGTTAAATTCTCTAAAAATCTGTGTTTTCAGTTTGTTTTGTATTTTTGGGTCGATTTTCGGTCATTTTAATGATGTTACGGGTCGATTTTCAGTCATTTTAATGATGTTATCCCTTTCCAAATTTTCAAAAAACGACTTTGCATAAATGTGGCCTAAAACCTGCACTTCCAAGCCGATAACTTTTCCTACAGACATCCGATTTCAAAGTGGCATACCTCAAAATGATTGTGGTTAAATTCTCTAAAAATCTGTGCTTTCAGTTTGTTTTGTATTTTGGGGTCGATTTTCGGACATTTTAATGATGTTACCCCTTTCCAAATTTTCGAAAAACGGCTTTGCATTAATGTGGCCTAAAACCTGCACTTCTAAGCCCATAACTTTTCTTAAAGACTTTCCGATTTCAAAGTGGCATACTTCAAAATGATTGTGGTTAAATTCTCCAAAAATCTGTGTTTTCAGTTTGTTTTGTATTTTTGGGTCGATTTTCGGTCATTTTAATGATGTTACCCCTTTCCCAATTTTCGAAAAACGGCTTTGCAGAAATGTGGCCTAAAACCTGCACTTCTAAGCCCATAACTTTTCTCACAGACATCCGATTTCAAAGTGGCATACCTCAAAATGATTGTGGTTAAATTCTCTAAAAATCTGTGTTTTCAGTTTGTTTTGTATTTTGGGGTCGATTTTCGGTCATTTTAATGATGTTACCCCTTTCCAAATTTTCGAAAAACGGCTTTGCATTAATGTGGCCTAAAACCTGCACTTCTAAGCCCATAACTTTTCTTAAAGACATCCGATTTCAAAGTGGCATACTTTAAAATGATTGTGGTTAAATTCTCTAAAAATCTGTGTTTTCAGTTTGTTTTGTATTTTTGGGTCGATTTTCGGTCATTTTAATGATGTTACGGGTCGATTTTCAGTCATTTTAATGATGTTATCCCTTTCCAAATTTTCAAAAAACGATTTGGGGTATGTATGTATTTTGTGGTCGATTTATAAATTTTGAAAATGGCTTTGCACAAAAGTGACTTAAATTCAGAACTTCTAAGGCCATAACTTTTCTTAGAGACATCGGATTTCAAAGTGGCATACCTCAAAATGATTGTGGTTAAATTCTCTAAAAATCTGTGTTTTCAGCTTGGTTTGTAATTTGTGGTCGATTTTTCGTCATTTACTTATTCGTGAACAAATAAAATTATCCGTTTGATTTCATTTAAGGGGGGTATGTTTAATTCGGCCAAAAAAAGGCATATTTTCATGAATTTTTTGACGCGATACGGTTAATGTCAGATCAATTATTTTATAACCATATTAAAGTACAACATTTAAACTATGTTTTCACAAATTTTCGTAAAAAAAATAATAAATGAGCCGTTTACAGAAAAGCTGCATAAGCGCCTCCAAGAAAAAAGGTTTTGCGGTGAACAGCAGAACTCGTTACTAGGATCATCAGAAAAAACCAAAAAAAAATAGTTTATTAGTCAATATGTTTCTAGAGGTAACTGCGTTGAGTTTTTTTTTTGTATTAAATTTTTGGTGTAATACTTTAAAGTCAAAAACGTGATTTTAGCCTAAAAATTCGATCTATTTGTTATTATAAAATGAAAAATAATAAATCAACATTTATTAAGACATTACTTTACTTTAGTATTACTTTAAATTCTTTTAAAATAATTTTTTAAACAGCAAAATAAGCATTAAGTTTAAACATTTAAATTTTGTATTTTCCGGTAATTATTTGTTAACTGTTTGTAATTCCTGTTACTTATTCGTGAATAAATAAAATTGGCCGTTTCATTTCATTTAAAGGGGGGGGTTGGTTAATTCTGCCAAAAAAGGCCTATTTTCATGAATTTTTTACGCGATATGGTTAATGTCAGATCATTTATTTTATAACCAGTCGCAAAATACTGCTGCGCTACGTGGACAGTCACGGGAAATCATGGAGCAGAGCGACCACCGCGTGTTCAGGAAAATGGGTTAGCACAAAGGTCGATTTTAAGCAGCTGACCAACTAGTGAGCTCTTGCGCAATTTCTTGAAGCAAGCGGACGGCAGCAGTCGCAAAATACTGCTGCGCTACCTGGACAGTCAACACGGAAAATCAAGGAGCAGAGCGACGACAGCTGTTCAGGAAAAAGGGTTAGCGCAAAGGTCGATATCAGGTAGCTGACCAACTAGTGAGCACGTGCGCAATTCTTAAATTGCTTTATGTAAGGATCGATTAAGGGCTTATACTGGAGGTTGATTTTATATTACAGCCCAGCCTACCCAAACTTGTACAAATATTGAATGACACCATTCAGATATACCTGCTTTTATATACAAATTAAGAACTGCCGTGATGCACGCAAGTAATACAAATTTGTAATATTCATACAAGTTTAAAATTTTAATTTTGTATTGCCGGTAATTATTTGTGAACAAATAAATTTGGCCGTTTGATTTCATTTAATGGTAAATTCGGCCAAAATGGCCTATTTTCATGAGTTTTTTTTTACGCGATACGGTTAATGTCAGATCATTTATTTTTATTTATTTATTTATTTACGAAAATGCAAGCACAGCCCGCGTTCCGCCGCTCGGCAACAGATGGCGTGTGTGTGTGGTGTAGTGTGCTGGAAACTTTGCGACTTAAATTTCAGGCAAATACAGGCTACAGAAGGCATGTGATAGTGGGCCAGCCACGTCCGTCTGTTCGTCTTTAGCAATCGATGCTTTATATCTGTATTCAATGGATTTCCAGAAAATGTCCAAAAGCCTGCACTTCGAAATCCATAACTATTCTTACAGCCATCCGATTTCAAAGTGGCATTCCTCAAAATGATTGTGATTTAATTCTCTAAAGAGCTGTGTTTTCAGTTTGTTTGGTATTTTAGGGTCGATTTTCGGTCATTTTAATGATGTTACCCCCTTCCAAATTTTCGAAAAACGGCTTTGCATAAATGTGGCCTAAAACCTGCACTTCTAAGCCCATAACTTTTCTTAAAGACATCCGATTTCAAAGTGGCATACTTTAAAATGATTGTGGTCAAATTCTCTTAAAATCTGTGTTGTATTTTGTATTTTGTATTGCCGGTAATTATTTGTGAACAAATAAATTTGGCCGTTTGATTTCATTTAAGGGGGGTATGGTAAATTCGGCCAAAAAAGGCCTATTTTCATGAGTTTTTTTACGCGATACGGTTAATGTCAGATCATTTATTTTTATTTTATATTATTAAAGTACAACATTTAAACTACGTTTTCACAAATAAGTAAGTATTATGAGTAGATAGCTCTACTTAAATAAATTTATTCGCGAAAGTGAAATCGCATGATTAAAAGTAGGCAGCACGAAAATGCAAGCACAGCCCGCGTTCCGCCGCTCGGCAACAGATGGCGTGTGTGTGTGGTGTAGTGTGCTGGAAACTTTGCGACTTAAATTTCAGGCAAATACAGGCTACAGAAGGCATGTGATAGTGGGCCAGCCACGTCCGTCTGTTCGTCTTTAGCAATCGATGCTTTATATCTGTATTCAATGGATTTCCAGAAAATGTCCTAAAGCCTGCACTTCGAAACCCATAACTATTCTTACAGACATCCGATTTCAAAGTGGCATACCTCAAAATGATTGTGGTTTAATTCTCTAAAGAGCTGTGTTTTCAGTTTGTTTGGTATTTTAGGGTCGATTTTCGGTCATTTTAATGATGTTACCGCTTTCCCAATTTTCGAAAAACGGCTTTGCATAAATGTGGCCTAAAACCTGCACTTCTAAGCCCATAACTTTTCTTAAAGACATCCGATTTCAAAGTGGCATACTTTAAAATGATTGTGGTTAAATTCTCTAAAAATCTGTGTTTTCAGTTTGTTTTGTATTTTTGGGTCGATTTTCGGTCATTTTAATGATGGTACCCCTTTCCAAATTTTCGAAAAACGGCTTTGCCTAAATGTGGCCTAAAACCTGCACTTCTAAGTACATAACTTTTCTCACAGACATCTGATTTCAAAGTGGCATACCTCAAAATGATTGTGGTTAAATTCTCTAAAAATCTGTGCTTTCAGTTTGTTTTGTATTTTTGGGTCGATTTTCGGTCATTTTAATGATGTTGCCCCTTTCCAAATTTTCGAAAAACGGCTTTGCAGAAATGTGGCCTAAAACCTGCACTTCTAAGATTTCAAAGTGGCATACTTCAAATGATTGTGGTTAAATTCTCTAAAATTCGGTGTTTTCAGTTTGTTTTGTATTTTGGGGTCGATTTTCGGTCATTTTAATGATGTCACCCCTTTCCAAATTTTCGAAAAACGGCTTTGCATAAATGTGGCCTAAAACCTGCACTTCTAAGTCCATAACTTTTCTCACAGACTTCCGATTTCAAAGTGGCATACCTCAAAATGATTGTGGTTAAATTCTCTAAAAATCTGTGTTTTCAGTTTGTTTTGTATTTTGGGGTCGATTTTCGGTCATTTTAATGATGTTACCCCTTTCTACATTTTCGAAAAACGGATTTGCATAAATGTGGCCTAAAACCTGCACTTCTAAGTCCATAACTTTTCTCACAGACATCTGATTTCAAAGTGGCATACCTCAAAATGATTGTGGTTAAATTCTCTAAAAATCTGTGTTTTCAGTTTGTTTTGTATTTGTGGGTCGATTTTCGGTCATTTTAATGATGTTACCCCTTTCCAAATTTTCGAAAAACGGCTTTGCATAAATGTGGCCTAAAACCTGCACTTCTAAGCCCATAACTTTTCTTACAGACTTCCGATTTCAAAGTGGCATACCTCAAAATGATTGTGGTTAAATTCTCTAAAAATCTGTGTTTTCAGTTTGTTTTGTGTTTTGGGGTCGATTTTCTGTCATTTTAATGATGTCACCCCTTTCCAAATTTTCGAAAAACGGCTTTGCATAAATGTGGCCTAAAACCTGCACTTCTAAGCCCATAACTTTTCTTACAGACTTCCGATTTCAAAGTGGCATACCTCAAAATGATTGTGGTTAAATTCTCTAAAAATCTGTGTTTTCAGTTTGTTTTGTATTTTTGGGTCGATTTTCGGTAATTTTAATGATGTTGCCCCTTTCCAAATTTTCGAAAAACGGCCTTGCAGAAATGTGGCCTAAAACCTGCACTTCTAAGATTTCAAAGACTTCAAATGATTGTGGTAAAATTCTCTAAAATTCTGTGTTTTCAGTTTGTTTTGTATTTTGGGGTCGATTTTCGGTCATTTTAATGATGTCACCCCTTTCCACATTTTCGAAAAACGGCTTTGCATAAATGTGGCCTAAAACCTGCACTTCTAAGTCCATAACTTTTCTCACAGACTTCCGATTTCAAAGTGGCATACCTCAAAATGATTGTGGTTAAATTCTCTAAAATTCTGTGTTTTCAGTTTGTTTTGTATTTTGGGGTCGTTTTTCGGTCATTTTAATGATGTAACCCCTTTCCAAATTTTCGAAAAACGGCTTTGCCTAAATGTGGCCTAAAACCTGCACTTCTAAGTACATAACTTTTCTCACAGACATCTGATTTCAAAGTGGCATACCTCAAAATGATTGTGGTTAAATTCTCTAAAAATCTGTGCTTTCAGTTTGTTTTGTATTTTGGGGTCGATTTTCGGTCATTTTAATGATGTTGCCCCTTTCCAAATTTTCGAAAAACGGCTTTGCAGAAATGTGGCCTAAAACCTGCACTTCTAAGATTTCAAAGTGGCATACTTCAAATGATTGTGGTTAAATTCTCTAAAATTCGGTGTTTTCAGTTTGTTTTGTATTTTGGGGTCGATTTTCGGTCATTTTAATGATGTCACCCCTTTCCAAATTTTCGAAAAACGGCTTTGCATAAATGTGGCCTAAAACCTGCACTTCTAAGTCCATAACTTTTCTCACAGACTTCCGATTTCAAAGTGGCATACCTCAAAATGATTGTGGTTAAATTCTCTAAAAATCTGTGTTTTCAGTTTGTTTTGTATTTTGGGGTCGATTTTCGGTCATTTTAATGATGTTACCCCTTTCTACATTTTCGAAAAACGGATTTGCATAAATGTGGCCTAAAACCTGCACTTCTAAGTCCATAACTTTTCTCACAGACATCTGATTTCAAAGTGGCATACCTCAAAATGATTGTGGTTAAATTCTCTAACAAGAGAGAACGCTATAGTCGGGTGCCCCGACTATCAGATACCCGTTACTCAGGTAAAGGGAGTGCGAGGGAGATGGAAATAGAAACTTTGATCACGCATAACTTTTTAACTAATGGTCCGATTTGAAAAATTTCTTCTACATTTCGATAGGTATTGATAAACACAATAAAACTGCATTTTTACTTTTCCGAAATATTTAAATTTTTAAAATCGTATACAATCGATTGTGGGCGTTAAAGGGGGCGTGGCACCTTTTTGAAATAAACTTGCGCTGCGTAGGAACTCCTAGAATCTGCATGCAAAATGCCAATCTTCTAGCTTTTATAGTTTCCGAGATCTCAGCGTTCATACGGACGGACAGACGGACAGACGGACATGGCTAGATCGACTCGACTAGTGATCCTGAACAAGAATATATATACTTTATAGGGTCGGAAACGCTTCCTTCTACCTGTTACATACTTTTGCACGAATACAATATACCCTTTTACTCTACGAGTAACGGGTATAAAAATCTGTGTTTTCAGTTTGTTTTGTATTTTTGGGTCGATTTTCGGTCATTTTAATGATGTTGCCCCTTTCCAAATTTTCGAAAAACGGCTTTGCAGAAATGTGGCCTAAAACCTTCACTTCTAAGTCCATAACTTTTCTCACAGACTTCCGATTTCAAAGTGGCATACCTAAAAATGATTGTGGTTAAATTCTCTAAAAATCTGTGTTTTCAGTTTGTTTTGTATTTTGGGGTCGATTTTCGGTCATTTTAATGATGTTACCCCTTTCTACATTTTCGAAAAACGTCTTTGCATTAATGTGGCCTAAAACCTGCACTTCTAAGTCCATAACTTTTCTCACAGACATCTGATTTCAAAGTGGCATACCTCAAAAAGATTGTGGTTAAATTCTCTAAAAATCTGTGTTTTCAGTTTGTTTTGTATTTTGGGGTCGATTTTCGGTCATTTTAATGATGTCACCCCTTTCCAAATTTTCGAAAAACGGCTTTGCATAAATGTGGCCTAAAACCTGCACTTCTAAGTCCATAACTTTTCTCACAGACTTCCGATTTCAAAGTGGCATACCTCAAAATGATTGTGGTTAAATTCTCTAAAAATCTGTGTTTTCAGTTTGTTTTGTATTTTGGGGTCGATTTTCGGTCATTTTAATGATGTTACCCCTTTCTACATTTTCGAAAAACGGCATTGCATAAATGTGGCCTAAAACCTGCACTTCTAGGCTCATAACTTTTCTTCAAGACATCCGATTTCAAAGTGGCATACTTCAAATGATTGTGGTTAAATTCTCTAAAATTCGGTGTTTTCAGTTTGTTTTGTATTTTGGGGTCGATTTTCGGTCATTTTAATGATGTCACCCCTTTCCAAATTTTCGAAAAACGGCTTTGCATAAATGTGGCCTAAAACCTGCACTTCCAAGCCCATAACTTTTCTTCAAGACATCCGATTTCAAAGTGGCATACTTCAAATGATTGTGGTTAAATTCTCTAAAAATTTGTGTTTTCAGTTTGTTTTGTATTTTGGGGTCGATTTTCGGTCATTTTAATGATGTTACCAATTTCCAAATTTTCGAAAAACGGCTTTGCATAAATGTGGCCTAAAACCTGCACTTCTAAGTCCATAACTTTTCTCACAGACATCTGATTTCAAAGTGGCATACCTCAAAATGATTGTGGTTAAATTCTCTAGAAATCTGTGTTTTCAGTTTGTTTTGTATTTTTAGGTCGATTTTCGGTCATTTTAATGATGTTGCCCCTTTCCACATTTTCGAAAAACGGCTTTGCATAAATGTGGCCTAAAACCTGCACTTCTAAGCCTAAACTTTTCTCACAGACATCTGATTTCAAAGTGGCATACCTCAAAATGATTGTGGTTAAATTCTCTAAAAATCTGTGTTTTTAGTTTGTTTTGTATTTTTAGGTCGATTTTCGGTCATTTTAATGATGTTGCCCCTTTCCACATTTTCGAAAAACGGCTTTGCATAAATGTGGCCTAAAACCTGCACTTCTAAGCCTAAACTTTTCTCACAGACATCTGATTTCAAAGTGGCATACCTCAAAATGATTGTGGTTAAATTCTCTAAAAATCTGTGTTTTCAGTTTGTTTTGTATTTTTGGGTCGATTTTCGGTCATTTTAATGATGTTACCCTTTTCCACATTTTCGAAAAACGGCTTTGCATATATGTGGCCTAAAACCTGCACTTCTAAGTCCATAACTTTTCTCACAGACATCTGATTTCAAAGTGGCATGCCTCAAAATGATTGTGGTTAAATTCTCTAAAAATCTGTGTCTTCAGTTTGTTTTGTATTTTTGGGTCGATTTTCGGTCATTTTAATGATGTTGCCCCTTTCCAAATTTTCGAAAAACGGCTTTGCAGAAATGTGGCCTAAAACCTGCACTTCTAAGATTTCAAAGTGGCATACTTCAAATGATTGTGGTTAAATTCTCTAAAATTCTGTGTTTTCAGTTTGTTTTGTATTTTGGGGTCGATTTTCGGTCATTTTAATGATGTTACCCTTTTCCACATTTTCGAAAAACGGCTTTGCATAAATGTGGCCTAAAACCTGCACTTCTAAGCCCATAACTTTTCTTAAAGACATCAGATTTCAAAGTGGCATACTTCAACTGATTGTGGTTAAATTCTCTAAAAATCTGTGTTTTCAGTTTGTTTTGTATTTTGGGGTCGATTTTCGGTCATTTTAATGATGTTGCCCCTTTCCAAATTTTCGAAAAACGGCTTTGCATAAATGTGGCCTGCACTTCTAAGTCCATAAGTTTTCTCACAGACATCTGATTTCAAAGTGGCATACCTCAAAATGATTGTGGTTAAATTCTCTAAAAATCTGTGTCTTCAGTTTGTTTTGTATTTTGGGGTCGATTTTCGGTCATTTTAATGATGTTGCCCCTTTCCAAATTTTCGAAAAACGGCTTTGCATAAATGTGGCCTAAAACCTGCACTTCTAAACCCATAACTTTTCTCACAGACATCTGATTTCAAAGTGGCATACCTCAAAATGATTGTGGTTAAATTCTCTGAAAATCTGTGTCTTCAGTTTGTTTTGTATTTTGGGGTCGATTTTCGGTCATTTTAATGACCCTTTCCAAATTTTCGAAAAACGGCTTTGCCTAAATGTGGCCTAAAACCTGCACTTCTAAACCCATAACTTTTCTCACAGACATCTGATTTCAAAGTGGCATACCTCAAAATGATTGTGGTTAAATTCTCTAAAAATATGTGTCTTCCGTTTGTTTTGTATTTTTGGGTCGATTTTCGGTCATTTTAATGATGTTGCCCCTTTCCAAATTTTCGAAAAACGGCTTTGCATAAATGTGGCCTAAAACCTGCACTTCTAAGCCCATAACTTTTCTTAAAGACATCAGATTTCAAAGTGGCATACTTCAACTGATTGTGGTTAAATTCTCTAAAAATCTGTGTTTTCAGTTTGTTTTGTGTTTTGGGGTCGATTTTCGGTCATTTTAATGATGTCACCCCTTTCCAAATTTTCGAAAAACGGCTTTGCATAAATGTGGCCTGCACTTCTAAGTCCATAAGTTTTCTCACAGACATCTGATTTCAAAGTGGCATACCTCAAAATGATTGTGGTTAAATTCTCTAAAAATCTGTGTCTTCAGTTTGTTTTGTATTTTGGGGTCGATTTTCGGTCATTTAAATGATGTTGCCCCTTTCCAAATTTTCGAAAAACGGCTTTGCATAAATGTGGCCTAAAACCTGCACTTCTAAGCCCATAACTTTTCTCACAGACATCTGATTTCAAAGTGGCATACCTCAAAATGATTGTGGTTAAATTCTCTAAAAATCTGTGTCTTCAGTTTGTTTTGTATTTTGGGGTCGATTTTCGGTCATTTTAATGATGTTGCCCCTTTCCAAATTTTCGAAAAACGGCTTTGCATAAATGTGGCCTAAAACCTGCACTTCTAAGCCCATAACTTTTCTTAAAGACATCAGATTTCAAAGTGGCATACTTCAACTGATTGTAGTTAAATTCTCTAAAAATCTGTGTTTTCAGTTTGTTTTGTATTTTGGGGTCGATTTTCGGTCATTTTAATGAAAAAATTTTCGAAAAACGGCTTTGCATAAATGTGGCCTAAAACCTGCACTTCTAAGTCCATAAGTTTTCTCACAGACATCTGATTTCAAAGTGGCATACCTCAAAATGATTGTGGTTAAATTCTCTAAAAATCTGTGTTTTCAGTTTGTTTTGTATTTTTGGGTCGATTTTCGGTCATTTTAATGATGTTGCCCCTTTCCAAATTTTCGAAAAACGGCTTTGCATAAATGTGGCCTAAAACCTGCACTTCTAAGCCCATAACTTTTCTCACAGACATCTGATTTCAAAGTGGCATACCTCAAAATGATTGTGGTTAAATTCTCTAAAAATCTGTGTCTTCAGTTTGTTTTGTATTTTGGGGTCGATTTTCGGTCATTTTAATGACCCTTTCCAAATTTTCGAAAAACGGCTTTGCCTAAATGTGGCCTAAAACCTGCACTTCTAAACCCATAACTTTTCTCACAGACATCTGATTTCAAAGTGGCATACCTCAAAATGATTGTGGTTAAATTCTCTAAAAATCTGTGTCTTCATTTTTTTTTTATTTTGGGGTCGATTTTCGGTCATTTTAATGACCCTTTCCAAATTTTTGGAAAAACGGCTTTGCATAAATGCGGCCAAAAACCTGCACTTCTAAGCCCATTACATTTCTTAAAGACATCCGATTTCAAAGTGGCATAGTTCAAAATGATTGTGGTTAAATTCTCTAAAAATCTGTGTTTTCAGTTTGTTTTGTATTTTGGGGTCGATTTTCGGTCATTTTAATGACCCTTTCCAAATTTTCGAAAAACGGCTTTGCATAAATGTGGCCTAAAACCTGCACTTCTAAGACCATAACTTTTCTTACAGACTTCCGATTTCAAAGTGGCATACCTCAAAATGATTGTGGTTAAATTCTCTAAAAATTTGTGTTTTCAGTTTGTTTTGTATTTTTGGGTCGATTTTCTGTCATTTTAATGACCAAATTTTTGAGAAACGGCTATGCAGAAATGTGGCCTAAAACCTGCACTTCTAAGCCCAGAACTTTTTTTCAAGACATCCGATTTCAAAGTGGCATACTTCAAATGATTGTGGTTAAATTCTCTAAAAATCTGTGTTTTCAGTTTGTTTTGTATTTTGGGGTCGATTTTCGGTCATTTTAATGATGTTACCCCTTTCCAAATTTTCGAAAAACGGCTTTGCATAAATGTGGCCTAAAACCTGCACTTCTAAGCCCATAACTTTTCTTACAGACTTCCGATTTCAAAGTGGCATACCTCAAAATGATTGTTGTTAAATTCTCTAAAATATTGTGTTTTCAGTTTGTTTTGTATTTTTCGGTCGATTTTCGGTCATTTTAATGACCAAATTTTTGAGAAACGGCTTTGCAGAAATGTGGCCTAAAACCTGCACTTCTAAGCCCATAACTTTTCTTCAAGACTTCCGATTTCAAAGTGGCATACCTCAAAATGATTGTGGTTAAATTCTCTAAAATATTGTGTTTTCAGTTTGTTTTGTATTTTTCGGTCGATTTTCGGTCATTTTAATGACCAAATTTTCGAAAAACGGCTTTGCATAAATGTGGCCTAAAACCTGCACTTCTAAGCCCATAACTTTTCTTACAGACTTCCGATTTCAAAGTGGCATACCTCAAAATGATTGTGGTTAAATTCTCTAAAAATCTGTGTCTTCAGTTTGTTTTGTATTTTGGGGTCGATTTTCTGTCTTTTAATGACCAAATTTTTGAGAAACGGCTTTGCAGAAATGTGGCCTAAAACCTGCACTTCTAAGCCCATAACTTTTCTTCAAGACATCCGATTTCAACGTGGCATACTTCAAATGATTGTGGTTAAATTCTCTAAAAATCTGTGTTTTCAGTTTGTTTTGTATTTTGGGGTCGATTTTCGGTCATTTTAATGATGTTACCCCTTTCCAAATTTTCGAAAAACGGCTTTGCATAAATGTGGCCTAAAACCTGCACTTCTAAGCCCATAACTTTTCTTACAGACTTCCGATTTCATAGTGGCATACCTCAAAATGATTGCGGTTAAATTCTCTAAAAATTTGTGTTTTCAGTTTGTTTTGTATTTTTGGGTCGATTTTCTGTCATTTTAATGACCAAATTTTTGAGAAACGGCTTTGCAGAAATGTGGCCTAAAACCTGCACTTCTAAGCCCATAACTTTTCTTCAAGACATCCGATTTCAAAGTGGCATACTTCAAATGATTGTGGTTAAATTCTCTAAAAATCTGTGTTTTCAGTTTGTTTTGTATTTTGGGGTCGATTTTCGGTCATTTTAATGATGTTGCCCCTTTCCAAATTTTCGAAAAACGGCTTTGCATAAATGTGGCCTAAAACCTGCACTTCTAAGCCCATAACTTTTCTTAAAGACATCCGATTTCAAAGTGGCATACTTCAAAATGATTGTGGTTAAATTCTCTAAAAATCTGTGTTTTCAGTTTGTTTTGTATTTTTGGGTCGATTTTCGGTCATTTTAATGACCAAATTTTTGAGAAACGGCTTTGCAGAAATGTGGCCTAAAACCTGCACTTCTAAGCCCATAACTTTTCTTACAGACTTCCGATTTTAAAGTGGCATACCTCAAAATGATTGTGGTTAAATTCTCTAAAAATTTGTGTTTTCAGTTTGTTTTGTATTTTTGGGTCGATTTTCAGTCATTTTAATGACCAAATTTTTGAGAAACGGCTTTGCAGAAATGTGGCCTAAAACCTGCACTTCTAAGCCCATAACTTTTCTTCAAGACATCCGATTTCAAAGTGGCATACTTCAAATGATTGTGGTTAAATTCTCTAAAAATCTGTGTTTTCAGTTTGTTTTGTATTTTGGGGTCGATTTTCGGTCATTTTAATGATGTTGCCCCTTTCCAAATTTTCGAAAAACGGCTTTGCATAAATGTGGCCTAAAACCTGCACTTCTAAGTCCATAACTTTTCTCACAGACATCTGATTTCAAAGTGGCATACCTCAAAATGATTGTGGTTAAATTCTCTAAAAATCTGTGTTTTCAGTTTGTTTTGTATTTTTGGGTCGATTTTCGGTCATTTTAATGATGTCACCCCTTTCCAAATTTTCGAAAAACGGCTTTGCATAAATGTGGCCTAAAACCTGCACTTCTAAGCCCATAACTTTTCTCACATACATCTGATTTCAAAGTGGCATACCTCAAAATGATTGTGGTTAAATTCTCTAAAAATCTGTGTTTTCAGTTTGTTTTGTATTTTGGGGTCGATTTTCGGTCATATTAATGATGTTTCCCTTTCCAAATTTTCGAAAAACGGCTTTACAGAAAAGAGACCAAAAACCGGCACTTCTAAGCCCATAACTTTTCTTAGAGACATCCGATTTCAAAACGGCATACCTCAAAATGATTGTGGTTAAATTCTCTAAAAATCTGTGTTTTCAGTTTGTTTTGTATTTTGGGGTCGATTTTCGGTCATTTTAATGATGTTGCCCCTTTCCAAATTTTCGAAAAACGGCTTTGCATAAATGTGGCCTAAAACCTGCACTTCTAAGTCCATAACTTTTCTTAAAGACATCCAATTTCAAAGTGGCATACTTCAAAATGATTGTGGTTAAATTTTCTAAAAATCTGTGTTTTCAGTTTGTTTTGTATTTTTGGGTCGATTTTCGGTCATTTTAATGACCAAATTTTTGAGTAACGGCTTTGCAGAAATGTGGCCTAAAACCTGCACTTCTAAGCCCATAACTTTTCTTACAGACTTCCGATTTTAAAGTGGCATACCTCAAAATGATTGTGGTTAAATTCTCTAAAAATTTGTGTTTTCAGTTTGTTTTGTATTTTTGGGTCGATTTTCGGTCATTTTAATGATGTCACCCCTTTCCAAATTTTCGAAAAACGGCTTTGCATAAATGTGGCCTAAAACCTGCACTTCTAAGCCCATAACTTTTCTCACAGACATCTGATTTCAAAGTGGATTTCAAAATGACCGAAATTCCCAAAAATACAAAACAAACTGAAAACACAAATTTTGGATTTTAATGCACCAAATCATTTTGAGGTTGCCAATTTAAAACTCATCAAGTCTGTAATTAAAGACATGTAAAGTGGCATATTTTCAAGTTGCTTCAAATTTCTGCAAATATTACTCAAATTTGGTCATTAAAATGACCGAAAATCGACCCAAAAATACAAAACAAACTGAAAACACAGATTTTTAGAAAATTTAACCACAATCATTTTGAAGTATGCCACTTTGAAATTGGATGTCTTTAAGAAAAGTTATGGACTTAAAATGATTGTGTTAAATTTTAAAAATCTGTGTTTTCAAAGCTTTTTTGAAAATTTGGAAAGGGGCAACATCATTAAAATGACCGAAAATCGACCAAATTTTCGAAAAACGGCTTTGCATAAATGTGGCCTAAAACCTGCACTTCTAAGTCCATAACTCTTCTCACAGACATCTGATTTCAAAGTGGCATACCTCAAAATGATTGTGGTTAAATTCTCTAAAAATCTGTGTTTTCAGTTTGTTTTGTATTTTTGGGTCGATTTTCGGTCATTTTAATGATGTCACCCCTTTCCAAATTTTCGAAAAACGGCTTTGCATAAATGTGGCCTAAAACCTGCACTTCTAAGCCCATAACTTTTCTCACAGACATCTGATTTCAAAGTGGCATACCTCAAAATGATTGTGGTTAAATTCTCTAAAAATCTGTGTTTTCAGTTTGTTTTGTATTTTGGGGTCGATTTTCGGTCATATTAATGATGTTTCCCCTTTCCAAATTTTCGAAAAATGGCTTTACAGAAAAGAGACCAAAAACCGGCACTTCTAAGCCCATAACTTTTCTTAGAGACATCCGATTTCAAAACGGCATACCTCAAAATGATTGTGGTTAAATTCTCTAAAATTCTGTGTTTTCAGTTTGTTTTGTATTTTGGGGTCGATTTTCGGTCATATTAATGATGTTTCCCCTTTCCAAATTGTCGAAAAATGGCTTTACAGAAAAGAGACCAAAAACCGGCATTTCTAAGCCCGTAACTTTTCTTAGAGACATCGGAATTCAAAACGGCATACCTCAAAATGATTGTGGTTAAATTCTCTAAAAATTTGTGTTTTCAGTTTGTTTTGTATTTTTGGGTAGATTTTCGGTCATTTTAATGATGTTACCCCTTTCCAAATTTTCGAAAAACGGCTTTGCATAAATGTGGCCTAAAACCTGCACTTCTAAGCCCATAACTTTTCTTACAGACTTCCGATTTCAAAGTGGCATACCTCAAAATGATTGTGGTTAAATTCTCTAAAATATTGTGTTTTCAGTTTGTTTTGTATTTTTCGGTCGATTTTCGGTCATTTTAATGACCAAATTTTTGAGAAACGGCTTTGCAGAAATGTGGCCTCAAACCTGCACTTCTAAGCCCATAACTTTTCTTCAAGACTTCCGATTTCAAAGTGGCATACCTCAAAATGATTGTGGTTAAATTCTCTTAAAATCTGTGTTTTCAGTTTGTTTTGTATTTTTGGGTCGATTTTCGGTCATTTTAATGACCAAATTTTTGAGAAACGGCTTTGCAGAAATGTGGCCTAAGACCTGCACTTCTAAGCCCATAACTTTTCTTAAAGACATCCGATTTCAAAGTGGCATACTTAAAATGATTGTGGTTAAATTCTCTAAAAATCTGTGTTTTCTGTTTATTTTGTATTTTGGGGTCGATTTTCGGTCATTTTAATGACCAAATTTTTGAGTAACGGCTTTGCAGAAATGTGGCCTAAAACCTGCACTTCTAAGCCCATAACTTTTCTTACAGACTTCCGATTTTAAAGTGGCATACCTCAAAATGATTGTGGTTAAATTCTCTAAAAATTTGAGTTTTCAGTTTGTTTTGTATTTTTGGGAAGATTTTCGGTCATTTTAATGATGTTACCCCTTTCCAAATTTTCGAAAAACGGCTTTGCATAAATGTGGCCTAAAACCTGCACTTCTAAGCCCATAACTTTTCTTAAAGACATCCGATTTCAAAGTGGCATACTTAAAATGATTGTGGTTAAATTCTCTAAAAATCTGTGTTTTCTGTTTATTTTGTATTTTGGGGTCGATTTTCGGTCATTTTAATGACCAAATTTTTGAGAAACGGCTTTGCAGAAATGTGGCCTAAGACCTGCACTTCTAAGCCCATAACTTTTTTTAAAGACATCCAATTTCAAAGTGGCATACTTCAAAATGATTGTGGTTAAATTTTCTAAAAATCTGTGTTTTCAGTTTGTTTTGTATTTTTGGGTCGATTTTCGGTCATTTTAATGACCAAATTTTTGAGTAACGGCTTTGCAGAAATGTGGCCTAAAACCTGCACTTCTAAGCCCATAACTTTTCTTACAGAATTCCGATTTTAAAGTGGCATACCTCAAAATGATTGTGGTTAAATTCTCTAAAAATTTGTGTTTTCAGTTTGTTTTGTATTTTTGGGTCGATTTTCGGTCATTTTAATGACCAAATTTTTGAGAAACGGCTTTGCAGATATGTGGCCTAAAACCTGCACTTCTAAGCCCATAACTTTTCTCACAGACTTCCGCTTTCAAAGTGGCATACCTCAAAATGATTGTGGTTAAATTCTCTAAAAATCTGTGTTTTTAGTTTGTGTTGAATTTTGGGGTCGATTTTCGGTCATTTTAATGATGTTTCCCCTTTCCAAATTTTCGAAAAACGGCTTTGCATAAATGTGGCCTAAAACCTGCACTTCTAAGCCCATAACTTTTCTTACAGACTTCCGATTTCAAAGTGGCATACCTCAAAATGATTGTGGTTAAATTCTCTAAAATATTGTGTTTTCAGTTTGTTTTGTATTTTTCGGTCGATTTTCGGTCATTTTAATGACCAAATTTTTGAGAAACGGCTTTGCAGAAATGTGGCCTCAAACCTGCACTTCTAAGCCCATAACTTTTCTTCAAGACTTCCGATTTCAAAGTGGCATACCTCAAAATGATTGTGGTTAAATTCTCTTAAAATCTGT
Source organism: Drosophila kurseongensis (assembly GCA_018153305.1). Classification (NCBI taxonomy): domain Eukaryota; kingdom Metazoa; phylum Arthropoda; class Insecta; order Diptera; family Drosophilidae; genus Drosophila; species Drosophila kurseongensis. Next base: position 1,779,672 of record JAECXX010000104.1, on the reverse strand, counting down.
GTTTTCAGTTTGTTTTGTATTTTTGGGTCGATTTTCGGTCATTTTAATGACCAAATTTTTGAGAAACGGCTTTGCAGAAATGTGGCCTAAGATCTGCACTTCTAAGCCCATAACTTTTCTTAAAGACATCCGATTTCAAAGTGGCATACTTAAAATGATTGTGGTTAAATTCTCTAAAAATCTGTGTTTTCTGTTTATTTTGTATTTTGGGGTCGATTTTCGGTCATTTTAATGACCAAATTTTTGAGTAACGGCTTTGCAGAAATGTGGCCTAAAACCTGCACTTCTAAGCCCATAACTTTTCTTACAGACTTCCGATTTCAAAGTGGCATACCTCAAAATGATTGTGGTTAAATTCTCTAAAAATTGGGTTTTCAGTTTGTTTTGTATTTTTGGGAAGATTTTCGGTCATTTTAATGATGTTACCCCTTTCCAAATTTTCGAAAAACGGCTTTGCATAAATGTGGCCTAAAACCTGCACTTCTAAGCCCATAACTTTTCTTAAAGACATCCGATTTCAAAGTGGCATACTTCAAAATGATTGTGGTTAAATTCTCTTAAAATCTGTGTTTTCAGTTTGTTTTGTATTTTTGGGTCGATTTTCGGTCATTTTAATGACCAAATTTTTTAGAACCGGCTTTGCAGAAATGTGGCCTAAAACCTGCACTTCTAAGCCCATAACTTTCTTAAAGACATCCGATTTGAAAGTGGCATACCTCAAAATGATTGTGGTTGAATTCTCTAAAAATCTGTGTTTTCAGTTTGTTTTGTATTTTTGGGTCGATTTTCGGTCATTTTAATGACCAAATTTTTGAGAAACGGCTTTGCAGAAATGTGGCCTAAAACCTGCACTTCTAAGCCCATAACTTTTCTTACAGACTTCCGATTTCAAAGTGGCATACCTCAAAATGATTGTGGTTAAATTCTCTAAAAATCTGTGTTTTCAGTTTGTTTTGTATTTTTGGGTCGATTTTCGGTCATTTTAATGACCAAATTTTTGAGAAACGGCTTTGCAGAAATGTGGCCTAAAACCTGCACTTCTAAGCCCATAACTTTTCTTAAAGACATCCGATTTCAAAGTGGCATACTTAAAATGATTATGGTTAAATTCTCTAAAAATATGTGTTTTCAGTTTGTTTTGAATTTTGGGGTCGATTTTCGGTCATTTTAATGATGTTACCCCTTTCCAAATTTTCGAAAAACGGCTTTGCATAAATGCGGCCTAAAACCTGCTCTTCTAAGCCCATAACATTTCTTAAAGACATCCGATTTCAAAGTGGCATACTTCAAAATGATTGTGGTTAAAATCTCTTAAAATCTGTATTTTCAGTTTGTTTTGTATTTTTGGGTCGATTTTCGGTCATTTTTTTTTTCCAAATTTTCGAAAAACGGCTTTGCATAAATGTGGCCTAAAACCTGCACTTCTAAGCCCATAACTTTTCTCACAGACATCAGATTTCAAAGTGGTATACCTCTAACGACTTGTGATTCCATTCTCTAAAATTCTGCATTAAATTAAATTTTTCAATTTAACGTTGATCACATTTTTGACCCATTTCCATGTTAGTTATTTCTTATTTTCCGATGTCTTCTAAAAAAGAGTGACTTAAAATTGGTCTTCGAGAGTCCATACCTTTACCAAATATAGGCCGATTCCAAAGTGACATACCTCTAAAGACTTGTGATTCCATTCTCTAAAAATCTGCATTAAATGTTTTCAATTTAACGTTGATCAAATTTTTGACCCATTTTCATGTTAATCATTTCTAATTTTCCAAAGACTTGTTTAACGTTGACCCAAAATTGGTCTTTGAGAGTCCATACCTTTACCAAATTTAAGCCGATTCCAAAGAGGCATACCTCTAAAGACTTGTGATTCGATTCTCTAAAAATCACATCTGTGTTTTCACCTCGGTTTGAATTTTTTGGTACATAATTTTTCATAATTATACCCGTTACTCGTATGTATGTAACAGGTAGAAGGAAGGAAGAATAGAAAACAGAGTCATCGTTAATTCTCGATAAGGATTTCTATTAAAGGAAATTGCGATGGTTTTCATTTGTCAATACCGAACTATATCCCAAAACTATGCAAATCAAATCAAGTTAGCCAAATTGGAGGTCTGAGTCAAACAATGGCGTATGTGTGTATGCTGGTGCAGGACAAAAGCTGCCTGCGCTAAAGCAGCGCTGGTGCTAATGCTCGTTCTGTAAAGCTGCCAGCTCTAAGAGATCGCCTAATTCAAATTGATAATTTGAACTTTTTGTCCTTTTTTCCTGTGGTCAATCTAATTCACATTATGTTAATGCAAAATCTAAGTTGATTAGCTGGGTAACGGGTATCTAATAGTCGAGGCACTCGACTATAGCGCTCTCGCCCACAAATGGGTGGCTTTGTATGTGTGCAGAGGGGAAAATAAAATGTACTCTAATGGTCTGTTTGGTGGAAAGGTATCGCTTTAACTAAGGGGATTGCTTACAAAGATTTTAAGAAAATCAATTGGTTTAAAAGGAATAGTGGTGAAAATGTAAAAATACCAAATTAGAAAACTGGATCTGTTGGGGCCGGTGGGGCAATGTTTTAATGTCAAAGGCACTCAAAATGGTATGGACCTGATTCACCTAATTCATCGTGCTTGTAGTGTGTAGGTGCGCACACGTGTAAATGTGAATTAGAAGGTCATAAAATTATGTATTTGACGAGTTCAACTAGGTCCAAAATTATTTGACTTATGCCAACATGTTAAGTAAATAAAAATATGTACCAAGAATTCCTGGCCTATGAACATTAAGTTTTAAGGTGACAAAATAATATTATTTTAAAGCAGTAACAAAAGTTATTTAAATCACACTTTTTAAATGAAATTTTCTCTAATTTATCTCTTGCTTAATTTATTTTTTCGCCTACACACAGGATTTAATTTCTTAAAACATCACACCATATAGGCAAGCTTTTAGTCGAAACACAAACCAATAAAATTGCCCTTTCCAACCGCGAACACGGGACATAGATGGCGATTCGGGATGCTTTTTCATTCTCGCCCTCTAGTGGAAGAACTTTAAATATAATGAATCGTGTAATATAAAATTGCATTTCGACAAAGGACGAGCGCGGATTGTTCAACTACATTTACAAACCATTTGACCTCAGTCTAACATGTTTAAAATTGTAAATATTCTTTTCATACCTACGTGGATAATTTAACTTTTGCATTTTAAATTGTTATTTTATAAATTGTATTACACTACCTTAAAATATTACATTATTTTATGACCTTTATATATCAAGTTCATAGCCCAGAAACTATTAATATACATTTTTATTTACCTAAAATTGTTAAGCCAAAATTAAATAAGTTCTTATCTAGTTAAAATCTTCAAATATTTCTCTGTCTTCAAGACAGTTTCTGTTTTAAATCAAAGGAAAACAAGAGGGAACGCTATAGTCGAGTGCCTCGACTATTAGATACCCGTTACTCGGCTAAACAACTTAATTTTAATGTGGGAGTGATTTCGTACGAGTCTCCCATATTACGCATCACTATTCCAAAAGACGCCCTAGACAACGAAAGGACCAACATCAAGTAAAGACGGTCAAACGGTTAAAAGACGCATTCCAGAGTAAGACAAGACGATGGAAAAGAAGACGACGGTCACTACGACGAGAAGACGAACGACGAGGAGAGCACCGACAGCCCAAAGGACGAGAGGCAGTTGTCGACGACCACCGATTAAGTAAAAACGTGCCTAATCAAAATGTGCAAAACGACGCAACGACGAGACGACGATCACACTAATTTCATTATTTAAAATACCTTGTTCTTAAATTAACTTAAAATATAATATCAATAAATATACATTATCTTTAAATAAATAAAACCCCACATAAATATGCCTTCTTGTAATCAATTGACTAGAAATATTAAACATACATACTTACATATATTGGCTAAACACATACATTCTTAAATAGTATTATGTATATTAAAGTCTAAATGTTTGCACAACACGAGTAACGGGTATAGCGAATAGCTTTCTTTGAAAGGAGTTATCTTTGCCGGGCAATTGCAACTGTGTACAATGTAAATACATACATACACACATACGCCATTGTTTGACTCAGACCTCCAATTTGGCTAACTTGATTTGATTTGCATAGTTCTTGGGATATAGTTCGGTATTGACAAATGAAAACCATCGCAATTTCCTTTAATAGAAATCCTTATCGAGAATTAACGTTGACTCTGTTGAGCACCTTGGCCAGCTGTTCCAAAGTTATCCGTTAGATGGCGCCATCCGTTATTGTATTGCGCCATCTACCCCAAGACATTGGTACCACGGGCCATGAAAGGTGGAAATGTAGGCGCTAGCCAGGCTTAAGCGTTCAATGGGTTTTTGGGCGTTAGAGTGGGCTTGGCAAACTTTTATTAGGCCAATCGATAGGTATTGACGAAAAAAATACATATCAATTAAAATTTTCATAATAGCATCAAAACTGTGGCCACAGCTTGTGGCTTGTGGGCGTCAGAAGGGGCGTGGCACCATTTTGAAACAAACTTGCGCTGCGTAGGAACTCCTAAAATCTACATGCAAAATGCCAATCTTCTAGCTTTTATAGTTTCCGAGATCTAAGCGTTCATACGGACAGACAGACAGACGGACATGGCTAGATCGACTCGGCTAGTGATCCTGAACAAGAAACGGAAACGCTTCCTTCTACCTGTTACATACTTTTGCACGAATACATTATACCCTTTTACTCTACGAGTAACGGGTATAATTACATCGTTGCTTTCGTTTTAAAATTTCTATTTGGTTCTCATTTACAGCTGAAGATTTTAATATATATATAAAAAATCGAAAATCGGTCAAGGTATACATTTTTCCAAATAAATCTGGAATCGACTTTTCAAAAACCGTTTCTAAAATACTGACCCACTAGTGTTCTGAGTTTGGTAAATGGTCTTGTCTCTGTGCGAAGTCGAGCTGCCCCCGCTCCAATCTTGGGATTTTCATCCCTATTCTTTCCCAGTACACATGGAACTTATAAATTGAAACCGTGTTCATCTTTGGCCAAAGTTCATAATTTTTGCGCCTTCATTAGGAGCAGGCTCGTAGGGGCGGAAACTGCTGCCTGACAGCCACACACTTACGCTCTCCCTTGCTTGCCTGCCAACATACATCCATACACACACCGCACCGTCCCGGGTCCAGGTCCCTACCAACAGCTGCTGTTTACCCGTTGAGAAGGAGCAGAAGTGGGCCGGCTGGGTCGGTTCGGGTCAGGTACGGAACAGGTCCAGACGGGTCTTTGGCCTGCGATTGCTCCCAACAGATCTGGCTAAGGGAGATCAAGTCACGGCGCATGTACAGTCCTCCTTCTCTTTAGAACTGAGCAAAAACTGCCTGCCCCGCCCCACCACTTGTGTTTGACGTTGTGTATTGTTACAAGCTGTGGCCACTTTTTGCAGCTGCTCGGCTGGGGATGGGCGTGTGTGCCAAAAAGACCTCTGCAGCTTCACACATAGCTGAAAGGGAGTATCCCGCGGTCCTGGTTAAAATTTAAGTTGCTACCCCCACCCACATCCCCAACCAACACACACGTTGTCGCACATGTTAATTGTGCTCCGGATTCTATAACCAGGGCACAAGTCCTGGTCCTAGCTTTGGATGGTCGAAACAGTTGTCGTCCTCCCAGTTTTCGCCCATCCCTTTATGCATTTATAATATCTTAACTTGTTTTCAACTGGGCTTGCCTCTTGTATTTGGCAGCAGCATGCTTATGCTGGAAAAATAATGGGTCTCTGCGTTTTAATAAGTATAAAAGTGGTTCTACGAGAGTGTTCTGTGAGCCGCCCAAGAAGATATAATTTAAGTCCTGGCGGCAAAAGTGAAGAGACTTTGAAGAAACCTAAAAGTTAATTAGAATCCAGCCACCGTACTTTTGGCGACAGAGGGTTTGGATAAACGCACAGCTCACATATTTAATAGATATAATGAGCAATCTAGCTAGTTGATTGGGCAGTAGAGTAAGCTATCCGGACAGGTTCGCTCGAGCCTCCATTTCAATGATGATTTATACACATTCAAAGCAAATAGTCGGACGTCACCTGTGTCTGGACACAAATTGGTGGGGGTGTGTATATACCTGGACTGTGAACTGGCGAAAGCATCCGGATACACGATGTTGCGACCGACGTGGCACCAAGTTGTGCAAACAATCATAAATAAAGCAAGCAATCAAACATGCTGTTGTGCTCTGATTACCCTAATTTGTATGCCACAATTTGACACATGACAATTGACACTTAGTTACAATGGGTGCCAACAACAAGAGCAACAACAAGCACTGCAGCCGCACATCGCACATATTTGGCAATCATTTATTTTAGAGCCAATTGAATTTTAAGTAGTCAAACATGCATATGACATAAGTGCGTAGCCACACGCACGGCCCTACGCATAACAATGCACCGAGGCACCCGTATGTGTGTAAATATGTGGCTGCGCACAAATTTGGAACTCGATGCATGCGCCCTGTCGATAAAAGGCTCCGCTGCTCCACTGGTTCGGGCTTCGAGTTCTGGGGCCCGGACGGGGCTCCAGGACCCCTTTGGACTGCCCTTGCCCAAAGCGAAGTGATCGCTCGCTTGAAACAGCTATAAACATGACAAATTTAATTCATAGAATGCTTTTATTTCATTGTTCCTTTCGGGGTGAGGAAATATTAATTGGCCAAACTATTTGGCTTTAACAGCCACTAAACGCTACAGCCCCCTGAAGTGTCGTGCGAGTGTCATCGCAGATTAAAACTCAAAATTGATGGGCCGATGTTTTCAGTTTTATTATCATGGCCCCCAGACACGAAAGCAAAAACCGGTTCATAAAAACGGTGGTCCCTTAATTCGAATTTGATGTAACTCTATCAGCCTAGCGGCAGCCCAAGTTGGCTTTTCTCCTACTAAGCTCTTCAGAGGTCGAATCGCTTCGTAAAACAGACCGGCAAAATGACATTGACGAACGGATTGATAGAGAGGTAGATGTTGGTATACTGACTAGTCATGGCATGTGGTCCATAAATTGTTTCAGTGCGAATGCAAAGTTATTGTTGTCGCTTTGACAAAAACTACTGAATGTGCATCTTCCCATTGTCGCATCGCGCGCTGGTCCTGATCTCCTTCCGGTTCCAGTTGCTCTTCCTGCCGCACAGCCGGTACACGACAAAGGGGACCAAAAACCAAACAGCTTACAATCGGTAGCGCTATTGCGCTAGTAAGAAGTAAGAATATCGCATCGTTACCCAACCAACCGGCGGCATCGTTGTCATTCTTTTTCTACAGGTCCTGGGTTCTGGTTTTGGTGTCAAAGCGAAAACCCATGAATAATTCCACTTCAATTCCACTTTGTGCATTTCATTTGCAGTGCAGTGCAACATACATCACGGTAACAGCGTCATTGACAGACGATGAGCAAAGGACGAGCACAATTGGCATTGATAACTGACTGGTTGACTGACAGCCGAGATTTAGGCAAAACATTTCGCGTTCGCGTTATCCTCTCATTACTTGATGACAACTCATAGGCCACTCTCATTTGGCCTTCGCAGCTTATCATTTCACATGTGCCCAGGTCCTCACTTTTCCCCTCTCTACTGTCCAGTGCTCAGTCGATTCCGAACAAGTAAGGATATATACCATATTAACTTCATTGGTACACAGATAGTTACTTGATCTGCTGGACTGCCTACCATTGGCTAACGGGTATCCTTTGGTAGGATCCCCGAGACATTGCATTGGCCTGTTTTGGTTTGTTTATGCCATCGCTCTGCACTTATATAAACATTTGTGTCAGAATTTTATCAATTATTCAGATAAAATGCATTACAAATCCTGTTAAAATGCAGCTGCAGCTGCAGCTGTAGTGGCCGCATCAGTAGCATCAACAATAACAGCAACGACGACAATGGCAGCGAGCTCAAAAAACGAAATGGCTAAGGGGAAGGCATTGGAGGCAGCGGGGGAGGAGAAGAAACCATGTCACTGGCCACATATGGCCATTTGTCAATTGAATGATGGGAATATGAATTTGTGGCATTAAAATCTCTTGGTTTTTCAGTCGTTTGAACGAGGTGAAAGCAAAAATGAAACGATAAAGCACATACTGGAAAACAAAGAGCACCGTCCCTCTGCCGCACGTAGATGGTGTGAAAGCGGACAAAAGCCGACTAGGATCAGAAGGCCCAGCAAATGCGGATTATTCGTAAAAACAAAATCCAGAAAAAAAAGAGCTTAAACGAATCATCTTCACATACAAGTCAACTGAGCACACACACGATAGCCACAGTGCCGTATTTTCCGTCGGATGTGTTGCTGAATGCAGCAGCAGTCAGATAACGCGATTCGTCATCGCATAAACGAGTGCATGAGTGAGTGGTGCTGACGACGTTTTGGCTTATATTGATCTGATCCTAAAAAGTAATGTATATCTAGGTTTGATTTGATTAGGCAAACACCTTAACTGTTTAAGATTTATTTTAAAATGGTAATAATGCTATATTCAAAGTACTTCCGAAATATTAAATGGGCTATATTAAAGCTTTGAAATTAGCATTTCGACCCGACAGAGTTGACATAGGTATAGTGTGCTTATATGTATATCTTCCTCCTCATGCGTTTGCTCGCGTATGTGCTTTTGGGCCTGCGTGTTGCGGAGGGGAAGTCGAACTTGTCTAAGCGATTTTTGATTACACTTCCGACGGAAATTATCATATAACCTTCTGCTTGAATAATTTTCATAGAAATACGCGACTGAGCGTTGAGGACCAACCTTACCGTCAATGCCGCGCAGCTCATTTTTCTCTCTCCAGCTTACGACCGAATCTCGGTTTCCCAGACTTGTAAAATCAGCTAAGGCTTTTGGCCTGGTGTGAGGAAATTGGTTGGGGTAGCGCACTAAAACAGTGCGATTCATCGATGGGTGTCTGAGTACTCCAGTAGGATCAGAGAAGCATTTCAAATCAGGTTTGACCGAAAACAAGCGACAATAAACTATGGGCTGAGACAGAGTCGCCCATGAAACAGCAATTCAGTCGCACTTCACAGAGAGGAGTGGGTGCTATTGGGCAGTTAGCCGAGAGTCAACGGAACCCGACACTAATTAAGGGAATCTCTTGTAGCAGTTTCATTCAATTAATTATTTCGACTATCAACGCTGTCAATCTTTTTATCTGGAAATCTGCCTGGCAGCAACCCGGACTAGGAATCAACACAGCGCCCTTAAAAGTTTGAGCTCTGGTGCTGCACAACTTATTTGTTTTGGCAGGCAGCTGCCGTCAGCCGGCCGGCAGCATACGGAAATATTGTCGAAAGGCTAAGGAAGTGCAGGGGATAGCGTCGAAGAACAATGCCGGTTTTAGGCTTCGCAATGAGTTTGCGTTGTCGACATCCACCGCGCGTCTCCTACCTTAGCTACTCCTGCTCATTGTCCATCATCCGTCAACCCTTTTCCACAGTTACTATTTTGCACATTAACTTTTGTTGTTCCCCGCCAGGCCATTATGGAGGTGTGGTGTATTATTCGAATAATATTAAGTGTCTGATTTTTCAGTTTTGCTTAAGAGATATCTCGTCACAAAATATTAAATGACGCATTTAATAATCTCTAGCCCGCGCACTGACCAAATCTGCGGCTGGACCTACTCGAGATACTACCTCCTGGCGGGTCCTTGCTACTACATATTGAGCTTGCTTCCTCGTTGCAATACACACACTTGCTCAGCACAAACACTGGGTGCCAGTGACCTTTTTATGCAAATATTTCTCGAGGGCAAGCCAACACACAAGCGGTCGCCCCAAACAGGTTTCCAGTTAGCGAGCGCTTACCCGTATCACGTTCGGCCTTATCAGCATCCCAATCTTTAGCTCTAAACGTCCATTGACGTCGGCAAATCATGTACAATATGCCACATGGACGGGCCCGGCATAGTCAGGGGTGTCCATTAGTGAACCGAAATTAAAGCGGAACATTTAATATAAGAATGTTAGCTTAGGGTTAGAAATATTTTGCTCATGGCCTTTAATGGTTGCGCTTGCAGCTTGGTCGACGAGTGCGAGTGCCTGCAACTCGTGGGTGCCCGCGTAGCTGTGATGCAGGGATTCGTAGCAGGACGCAGCGCCGTTGGACAAATGACAGCGAAGTGGGAGCGGTAAGGGGAGCTATTGCAATCTAGATTTGAGATGGGAATCGTAAAACCGGAAATAAAACAGGAAAATTAAAAACGTACAAAAGGTGCAAAACAGAGAGACGCGGCACGAAGGCAGCATGCGCAAACAGAGAGGGAAATGGCACACGGATAGACAGTCCGACATCCAGGCATTTGGGGTGGCGACGTTGGACGATGAGGGGGCGTACTGCCGGATTCTAAGAGCAACATTCAGCGCCCACTCCGCCGATAGGTAGAGGCTTCACCAAGGTAGTTAGGCGAGCACACAAAGGTAAAAAATATACAACTCCAAAGGCAATATGTAAAATGAAAATTGCAAAGAGGAGGCAGTCATGGCGCTCACTACGGGCGTCCGAATCCGCATGGTTCGCTATTCCCACGACGCCATCAACTGGCATCGTTTAGCTGCCGCACCCATCTGTTCCGGCCAGGCCAGGTCTCATTAAAGCCTATAACCCCATTGGGTTCTCTGAAAAGGCCCTTGGTAATTTTATTGGCGGCTCTTTGGGCGACAAAGAGCCAAGTGTGCTTTAAGTCTGCAATTATACTGGAATGTACACAACCCCCTAAGCCAACGTACAACAAACGACTGCAATGAAGAAAAGAAGTCATAAAACACGTCAATATTAAAATAGGTACATGTCTGCATCACTCGATTGAATAACACTAATATGTACACCTCCCGCAGGAGCAGGCTCATTCAGTAGAAGCAAGTCTGAAGCACGCAATGATGCCATAAACAGAAGCCGGAAAGCCAACAACAAAGACAATATCTGAAAAGCGAACGTGGCAGGGCCAACGCCAAAAATGGCAAAATATTCCCTCAGACGGGGGCGAAAACAATTACTTTAAGCAATTCTTCCGAACCATTTGTACAAAATCCACAAATTAAGGCACTTTCTCCGCAGACAGTCCCAGTCCCAAGTACATGGGGCAAGGGCGGGAGTCACGACAGCTGTCGAATGTCGACTCCCAACTGCCTTTGTGCTTGGCTAGTCGTCTATCTGACATCCTACTGTTGGCTAAAAACCGTTAAATCGCGCTGCAGGAGCCACAAAGCCAACACCGAAAGTAAAATCAAAGTCAATAACGAATAAGAAGCAAAGAAATGATGAAAATCATGAAAAAATACATACAATCGAATGCCATAAAACTCAGGAGAACAGGGACCAAAGCGAATTCGCTTTATTAGATTTAAGGGGTTATCCGGGTCTTGAAGCACGAAAAAAAACATATTTTCGTGAATTTTTTTAAAAGATCTTACAACAATTTCACAAATTTCATTTATTGTACATTAATGTTTAAGGTTTGACCAACATTGTGTAAAAATTTGAACCAAAAATTTTAAAAATTGATCCGTTGAGGCAGGCTTGAACTTGACCACATAAAAAATTGTGTCCTTGCGGTAGGCAAAATATCTCCGTCAATTTGTATTTGAAATCAAAAAAGCAAAGTTATTCTGATACTGTATGTGTCTGGCTTGTCACCTACGGGTTATTTTTTTTTTAAATTAAAAATTTAATTTTTTGTAACGCTTTTCATAAAAAGTGTCATTTTTTACGTAAATTTTGGACATATTTTGGCTTATAAAATGAGTTGTAATTGAGAATAAAAAAAATCCCTCCGTTAAGGACAAAAAAAATGTCTAAAAGAAGTGTGCAAAAGCAGAAGTCGATCGGTGCAATAGTTTTTGAGAAAACGTGACTACCGACTTAAAAAAAGTGGTTTTGAGAAAAACGCGTTTAAAGTGCCGCATCTGCTCGACGCCAGAGCCCGAATTGCCTGTTGTAACTCATTCGACGTGCTGGGCTTTAAATTTCTCCCATTCCTAGTTTTGCTTCGATCGACTTGAAATTTTCGGGCAACATTCCTGACACTTTGTACTATTCATATACTATGAAAGGGCAACGATCAAGCCAATTTTTAGGGACAGTGCACATAGAATGGAAGATAAACGTTTGCCAGCACTAACACCAAAGAACTAGCACAATATTTTAATGTTTCACATGCTTGAACTCATGAATTTGTTCATCGCCTACAAATTCAAAAGTTTAATTTTGCTATTGGCGTGACCATCGAAACCAATCAAAAACGAAGCCTAAATACGTTTAAGGCTTAAGAATAGCAGTTTTGGAACTAAGACATTTTCCAAATTAAAATACCAATCCGTAAAACTAGTGATTGTATAAAGCCAATTTGCCTCCGTGTACTTATATGCGACAGCATAAACAGTCAATTCTGCCCGCGTTTACGCTCAATTACCTGACTCAGGTTCAACTAAGAAGTTTTTCTCAGACGATATTCCCTCCTCTCCGGACCTAGACAAGTTTTTTGCTACAGATGCTTCATTGTCGACTGTGTTGTCCAATGCTCACTCACATTGATTCAAAACCGATTTTGCTCTTCCAGCCGAGATTCCAGAAATTGTCGGCAGGGATGTGGGGTGTTTGACTGTTGGAGAGGAATAGCGCGCAACGGCACGGAGCACGAGTGCAAGCCTTTGCTTCCATGACTTGCTCATTTATTTATGACAATTTATGCGTCGGCAAGAAGAAACACAGCAAAAAGACAAGAAGGCGGCAAGAATCTTTATTCATTGATTATTTAACGACTTCTTAAGTGGTTTCTTAAGTACACAAAAAACTCACCGCTTATGTGCGATTAAGCCTAAGTAGACTCAAGTAGAATTTAACGTGCGTATGCGATGTGTGTGTGTCTTTTGTCTAGGACAAGTCAAAGCCAAAGTGAATTGTTAAAGTAAACTTTTTACGCACCAATGGGACGATGGAACATCGGACCACGGATCGTGTAGCCTTACATTTGCAAACTAAACCATAGAGAGATCCAGTAATAAGCAACTTAGCCACTGTTCTTTTGTTTAGCTTTCCTTTATGTGTTTTCCTGAAAACTTCCCGCATAAAAAAACATAAAACAAAAAAGAAAAAATGAAGGCCAAAGCAACTAAGATGGCATAAGTTCGTCTGCTTAAGTTGTTCAAATGGCATACAACCAAGGCTATATGGTTCCACCCCCTGATGATGAGGTGGTCGCAGTCAATGTAGAACAAGAAAGGAAGCAAACTTCGGCAAGCCGAATTTGTTATACCCCTGCAGTTATTACAAAACGACTACATTTAGATTGCCTATATTATAAAATCAATGAAGATATGTCGATTTTGCGCTGCATTTTGCCATCGTTTCTATGGCAGCAATATGATATTGTTGTCCGATTTTGACAAAACTAAAAGCGTAATTCTGATATAGTAAATAATCAATTTATCTCAAATAAATATTTTAATAAATAGAAAAATAGCAAAATACAATTTTTTTAAATTTTTCGTTAAATTTTTTGATTTTCATAAGGGAGCTATATGATATAGATGAACGATGTTAATTTAATTAAAACCGTAATTCCAAAGTACTTAAATATTACCAAATCCCAAAAAAAAAACCAAAAAAAAAAACAACAAAGTTATTCCTTTTAAATTTTTTTTTCCGATTGTTCCTCTGGGAGCTATATGATATAGTCGCCCGATCCGGCTCGTTCCGACTTATATACTACCTGCAATAGAATAACAACTTTTGGGAAGTGCACTTCTACAGTCTATAACTTTACCAAATTTAATCCGATCTTAAAGTGGCATACCTCTAAAGACTTGTGATTCGATTCTCCAAAAATCTGCATTTAAAATTTTCCATTTAACGTTATTACTTTTGACCATTTTCATGTTAGTTATTTCCAAGTCTTGGATGAGTTGCATAAATGCTAACCAAAGTACACTTCTACAGTCTATAACTTTACCAAATTTAATCCGATCTTAAAGTGGCATACCTCTAAAGACTTGTGATTCGATTCTCTAAAAATCTGCATTCAAAATTTTTAAAATAACGTTGATCAAATTTTGGACCCATTTTCATGTTGGTTATTTCCAAGTTTTCGATGAGTTGCATAAATGCTAACCAAAATGCACTTCTACAGTCTATAACTTTACCAAATTTAATCCGATCCCAAAGTGGCATACCTCTAAGCACTTGTGATTCGATTCTCTAAAAATCTGCATTCAAATTTGTATACCCTTGCAGAGAGTATTATAGTTTTGGCCAAAAGTGTGCAACGCAGTGAAGGAGACTTCTCAGACCCTATAAAGTATATATTCTTGATCAGGATCGCGTCCTGAGTTGATATAAGCATGTCCGTCCGTCCGTCTGTCTGTTTCTACGCGAACTAGTCTCTCAGTTTTCTTTCCTTTGCACGCAGTTTATAAGTCGGAACGGCCGGGATCGGCCGACTATATCCCATAGCTGCCATATAACTGAATGATTGGAAATGCCATAACTTTGGTTTTTTTAAAGTTAGGAAGTTGGGATTTTTATGGGTTTTATGTTTGACCAACCAATTTAATTTACAGAATATTCTGCAAGGGTATATCAACTTCGGCTCCGCCCGAAGTTAGCTATCGTTTCTAGTTTTTTGTCAATTATTGTTCCTATGGCATAGTCGTCCGATTAGGCCCGTTATTACCAAATTTATCCAGCTTTAAAATATTATCATAGCCTTAAGATTAAGAGACTAGCGCTGCGCATGTTTATTATACACAATGGAAACTCTATTCGTAATTCTGTTGGCGCGACACACAATAAAATACTAATGTCAGGCTTTGCGAACCTTACACCAACTGTACCGACTTTTATGCTTTCAAATTTTGACAGAGCGGTCTAGTCTATCTGCGGAATATGCAAATTATATTAGGCCAAAACCGCCGTGTGCCGACATTCGTAATTGTGCGATTTAAGCCAACACTTCGAAACCAGACTTCTAGTACTTAAGGGGACGGTTCTACTGGTGCTGGTGTTTATGTGTCATACAGCGGAGCGATGAAATAGAACATCCGGCGGCAACGGAAAAAACTCCAACGAAAATCCCATCATAATGCAATATTCATTTTTCTGGTCACGTACGTAAAGTAAATCAATTAAGTTCTCATAAATTGTACCACTGCAGCTCCCTTTTGTCCCATCCGTCGGTGTCCTCACTCCGTCCAACGTCTCAGTCGGGCACTCATTGCTACTCTTCTCTTTCCGCTGGAGTCTCCTGCGGGGCTGCTTTTTGTTGCCAGGCTCTTATTTGATTTGCGTTCTGTTTGTGCAGCAAATTGAGCGGCATTTTCTTTTTGCGTTTCGCCTCTATGATGCCAGCGACTACGCAAAGTGTCTTATTTAATCTTCGAAAATACTCAGAAATGTATATACATTTTACAATGCGCGACGAACCAGAAACCACAGAATTTCTTGCGAGTTTTCTTTGCTGGTAAACCATTTTTTCTGTGTCTTTCAGGCGCTTTTACGACTTCGGGGTAGGGGTTTTGTGGAGCTGAATCTGAAGCGTGTCGCAGATTGCTAAGCTCTGACACTTGGCGATCTGCGGCGTCCGCCATTCCGCCATTTTGGACCAACTCCTTAGCCACACTGGCTAAATTGTTTTGATGGTCACTTCACGCGAAAAGCTTCTAAGTAAGGCTAATGTTTATTTTAGAAAAATTCCCTTTTGCAATCGAGCAACTTTTTTTTCATTCTAAGTGCTCTTGAATATACAAATATTAATGCGTATCTACACTTTAATATTTTTTTTAGACCGCATTAATTTGGATCCAGAAATCCTAGGACAGAGCTTCTCCAATTGGAAGAAACTTATTCTTCTCTTGGCAAGGACAGGATCGAAAATATTAGTAGCTGCTTAAACTACAATAACCACTGCAATATAAAGGTATAAATTTGAAAGGTCCCTTCCCCAGGCAGACAAACAATTAACGATGACACATTGTCATCGTATTTTTCCCAGCTAGAGCTGAGCCAGAGCAAAGCATTCCGACTAACCAATTCGCTGTTGCCTGAACCGCACGCAACCCCACTCATTGAACCCAGGCTACCACTTCGCCAGTTCTATTCTTGGCCGCAGACTTTCCGCACTTTAGTTAAGCTCAAAATGATTGCGTATAATTTGGCAGCATTTAGTGGGTGCCACCACCGTAGCATCAGGCTGAGTGGAGGAGGGCGAAGGCGAATGCCAAAGGCAGGGTGTGAGGGTTGAGAGGAGACTAAGTCTTGGGATAGAACTGGCAAAGGCATTTGCGGGTGGAACAGGATTTCCCTTTCCTTTCAACAAGGATTATTTACTTCGCCAAAGATTCAATAACAATTTTGAAATGAGCGTAATTTCGTAGAGCTTTTGTTCCGGCGCAATATAAGCCCTGAAATAATGTGGCATAAAGTGGTCGCCGGCCGCCGGTTTCCGAACAGATTCCTACAGTCCATGGGTGATTCGGCCGGGTAGAGCAGCTACGGAAAAATGAACAAACTATACTTGACGTTTAAGGAATATTTGGAATGTAGTTCAGTATCTCTCGTCATACATCGGTCCCCAGGACGACAAGCACAGTGACTACGATTTTTACATCCGTGGCAAGCGACAAAGTGACTAGTGAGTCATTGAGTCTGCAGCGACCACACACACTCACAATTAAAAGCTTTGCACAAAAGCCACCGATAAAACCGTTGTCAGTTGAGCATCGAGTTAATGGCGTTTTATCAAGTCGTTTTCGGGTTTTGTGTGCAATTTTAATTAAAGTTGATTAAATGCCCGGGCGGGGGTCACAAGCATTATGACCTGCTGTCAGGCAATTCATCGCCAGGATGCTTGTGAAATGAACCAAATATCAATAACCAAGCAAAGGGCCAGAGGTGCAATAGATTCGACTAGTGTCTCATCGACAGCGGTGGGCAGTCAATCACTGTCTCGATTTGGGTTTGGCCGAATTAAGGAAATTAAACTTCATGATTTTAAACATCCATTTAGATAGCTTGTGCACCGTCACAAATTGAACGTAAACCACCGGGTAGGGGGAATCGACTGACCTGGCCAGATATCATGTAATTGTTGAGACTATTAAGGAAATTAGCTTTCACCCTGCGGCAATGAAGTTCTTCTTATCCCAGGTTTTTTCGATTTGGTGTTGGATTTTGCAAGACAATCACGTTTTGCATTCGATCAATCCTGTCCCTGGTCCTGCCCTTACTTTAACTCCTGCCCCAATTCCAATTCCGCTTTGCAACCCACCGATTGCAGGCTGTACGTTTCAAATGCAGTATGCATGTGCAAATCTAATAATTCTTTGCCAACTGTCACTCCATAAGCGGCAAATTCAGCGGAATGAAGCACTGACGGGTGGTGCAAGCGCTGAGGAGGGACTCCAATGTGGGTAGGACAACGGCTGGGAGCAACCACACTCTGCTCACTTGCTTGAGTTGGAAGCTACCACCAGCTTCTTGAGTGATTTTTAAAAGCGCCTGAGGGGCAGTGACTTTGAAATGTAAAACGAGTTTACATTTTGGGTGTAATGTGTTAGCATGTGTCTGCCGTTCGGTAAAGGGAGCGGATATGTCAATTGCCTCTTGAGCTATCATTGTGCGGGTCCCAGATCGATCTTTTTAATGTCCCCGCTCCTTCGTCGGCTATAGCGCCGGCCAGCCAGTGCCTTCCCCTCATCCGCTCCATTCGTCTCGTCACTATCACCCCTGAACACCCCAGTTCTGTGTGTTCGTAAACTATTTCGAGGTTTGGCGATTTATTTTGCACAAGTTTTAATTTCCGGCAAATTTCCTTGTACAATTTCCCTTCTCAGAACTGCCATTGCGCTTTTCTCCACTGCACTCTAAAGTGGCACACTTCGAAGCTCACTTTGGCCCTCGTCCTTCACCCTTTGCACTCTACCCTTCGCCACCCATTTCCCGCTTCAATAAATTACCATAAGTTTGCGACATAGCTTTATTTGGGCCACTGCGTATTGTATGTGTCGGCGTGTGTGTTCGAGAGATACCAAGCGAGTTCAGCGGTTGGGGTCAAAGTACTCATATATTCTAGATTTGTGTAGTTTTATGTAAATTAGGCAAACGCGATTTTTAAAGTTCCAAAGAAGAACCGCGTCTTTTGGCACTGCAATGTATTCAAACTGGTGGTCATTAATACCTTTCTACGTATGCAGTGCACCTTTCTCTGTTATTTTTGATCGCCATTCGGAAGCTTACCAAAGGCTTATTTCAATATTTTCGCCGCCGCTCTGTATACCCCATGCGAGTCGGTATTGTGCACTTGGCACTTGGCCAGGTGGCTAGATAATCACTTAATGGCGGATGGATGGCTTTTGTTCGTTGACGAACTGCTTTCGCACACTAGTCTTGATGCGAATTAAAAAAAAAACAAGAAAGGAAGCAAACTTCGGCAAGCCGAAGTTTATATACCCTTTCAGTTATTATAAACCTACTACATTTCGATTTCTACGCCAATACTACCAAAAAAAATTAAGCTACATATGTCGATTTTGCTCTGCATTTTGCCATAGGTTGTATGGCAGCTTTATGATATTGTTGTCCGATTTTAATTTAATTAAAATCGTAATTCCATAATATTTAAATATTACCAAATCCCAAAGAACAACAAAAAAATAAAAACAACAATGTTATAATTTTTTTGAATTATGATATGATATAGTCGCCCGATCCGGCTCGTTCCGACTTATATACTACCTGCAATACAAAGACAACTTTTGGAAAAGTTTCAAGCAGATAGCTTTAAAACTGAAGGACAAGTTTGAGTAGAAACAGACTTTTAGGCTATATCGACTCTCCTGGTGACGCAGATCAAGAATATATATACTTTACAGGGTCGGAAATGGTTTCCTTCACTGCGTTGCAAACTTTTGACGGAAATTGTAATACCCTCTGCAAGGGTATACAAATAGATATAGATAGTACGGGTGTAGAAGAGCAGACGGAAAAAACCAAATGCCAATCACCGACAATAAAGGTTGTAAAATTTGCTTCCGTTTTTGGAGAGGGCCAAAAGTTGCGCCTCCTGCCTAGAACACAATTTTGTACTTTCTGCACCGGTTTTATTGCCCCATTCTCAAATCGACTACTCCACCGACCATTTGGCCCGGCGGTTTCCAGATACAGACATGTGGTTCAGGACTCCCGTTAAATGAAAATGCCGATGCCGCCAAGCCAGCAACAGACAGCGGCAACTTGATCTGGTCAAAAACAGTTTGTTTTCGCTTACACAGAAGGCCGGAAAACGAACGATAGCAGTGCTAAACGAAATGTGCCTGAAAAATGTATCAAAAGAAAAACTAGGAAAAGAAAAACAATTGGCATTCAATTGACGGCAATCATCGGCAGGCCGTGATTCCTATTCGAAGCTGCATTTATAGCAGATGTGTGCAAAGATCGGCAAAATAAAATCCTATTAGAGGCTCACTCGTTCGGTTTGGCTTGGAAATTTTTATGAATGACTAATCGCTGGAAAACCCTGGGATCCGAAATGCTCAGCTGGGCATCGATGTGCAAAGTTGCAGGGGAGGAGTTGTAAATACTTTCCCAACCAGACTTAAATAAATTTTAATTTGTTGATACCTTAATGGAACAAGAAAGGAAGCAATCTTCGGCAAGCCAAGGTTTATATACCCTTGCAGCTGTTAAACAAATTAAATAGTCTTTACTTCGATTTCGATGTTTAAATGAAAGTAGGTGGATTTTCCGATAAATTTTTCGATCGTTCCTATGCCTGCTACATGATATAGTCGTGATGAAAGTAAGCCCGTATTCCTGAAATAGTTAAAAATAACTGAATAACAGAACACCAAATACGCTAGGACACCAAGGTCCGCAGGGGCTTTAGCCAAATTTCGTAAATGCAAATTTTAATTTGGTTCCGTTCTTCTATTTTTTCCTTATAATGTTTAAGCAGGAAGGGTGAAAACAAAAAGTAGGAGCTTGGGAATCGCAGGCCGAATGAAGTCAGCCAAGCCAAAAGGCAAAGTTTCATTTCCGTTTCGTACAATTAAACTTATTTAAGTTGCTCTTTACTTCCAGACTGTCCGCCTTCGGCCGCCAGGACATGCTTGGCCATACAACTTGTTATTTAGTTGACTTCCTTCTGCATCGAGGCAAATCAAAGTGGAAGTGTTTGACGCAGTTGGGGCTGCGCCTGGCCAATAATAAGTATATCTTATTATCAGTAGTTGCCACGCAGTGCAGAAAAAGCATTGCCGGACTGGCCTACAAGACATAACCGCCATGCCTCTTTTAGCAGCCGATAACTTTGGCCATAATTCATCAGCACCGCGCGCTGTAAAGTCCTTTCAACTGCTGCTCAGTTGCCAAATATGGTTTTTGTGCTTGCTTTTGTAACTATATATTTTCGGGAGGCCTGGTCTATATAAGTTTATATTTCTGTCTTTCCCGTGTCTAAATATGATACATGCCCGTGCCACAAGTTTGTAGTTGCCAGTACATTGAGCAACCGCCTACTGCACTTTCAAGCATACCCCCATTCCCTTCAAGACTGTCAGCCGCCCGCGCCCACCACACCACCACACCACCACTACTGATACTTCCCTGTTCTAGTTCACTGCCGCTGTTCAGCTTGTTTAAATTTTTCTAGCAAAGTTGGTGCCGGGAAACAGATTGTTTGCTGCAAACACAGAACCAACAACAAGGGCATCGGGAAAAAGTGCTGACTCAGCAATTTTTTCTTAGCAGTTTGGACTTCTTGCCTTCCCACTACGGTGCATCCGTCGGGCTGGGCTCCATGATCTGGCGGCGCCACTCGCCATGCACTCTTATCTGCTGATGGTGTAAATTTCTTAGAGTTTTCAACTTGCCCATTGTTGCTGCTGCCGCCGATGTACCGATTTTCGTGCTGTTCTGCTCTTGCGAAGTTCAGTTTTCCTTACGAATTTGTTGGCGTCTTCTGTGGAGTGGATAGTGGCGGGCTGTTGTTTGGCCATTTGTTGCTACTGTTTTACATTGCGGCGGCATTTTCGAGCATTATCCTGGCCAAGCAGTCAGTGCAAGCCCCGCCTGTCTGGGTCTTGCCTTCCTACCTTCCCGCCTTCCCGTTTTTCTGCATTTCTGCCTCTAGCCTTTCTGGCTGCCTGCTCGTGCGAGTTGGGCTGGTTTAAATAATATAGAGCTAAATTAGTTCATAAATCATTGAAAATGCTTCGAAGGCGTTGACTCGGGTAAGTCTTGGCCAGCGACAGGAATTTCCGTTCGCCCGACACTTGGCTGTGGACCCGTGAGCTAAGCTTAAGCTGAGGTGCAGGTGCATAAGCAACCGCCACTTGGATGGCAGGATGCAGCGCATACATCACCGATGATTCGGCATACCTGCCAGACAAGGTCAGGTAATTATCGGCTCGATTGAACATTTAATAGGGCTACACTCGGATTCAATTAAAACATTAACAAACGGGAGTGAGGAAGCAAAGCGGAAGTGGGTCGGGCTAAATAGACACTACTGGGCCAGAAGCTTCAGTAGCATTGGTGCGGTCGCTGCTGCCTCTTCTCTTCGCTCTGCAAAAAACACTTTGTAAATGAGCCCTGCGAACGCCTGGTGCGTGTATATTTGCCAATTTACATTGCGAATTTTTGTTTAAACACGCACATGTAGATCAATCAGACCCAGTCTTCGCCAGCAGCCAGCAAAAGCCTTTCACCATCAACCACCCATTATACAACATCCACCGAATCTGCCAGAATTAAACACATACATGCACTCCGGTGTTTGCGTACATTGGCACGCTTTTGAGGGGTTTTATTGTTGTTGTTGGTGTTGTTATTGTATTTAAATTTTTTCGAATACATTTGCAAAAAACATTCCGCATTGAAACGAGTTGAAACGCACAAACACAAACATTTGTTTACTTTCCTTTCGCAGTATTTAATTGCACCGCAACTTAAATTTATTGGCATTGCATTTATCACAGATGTATTTATCACTATAGGCGACAGTACTCGTGGTGGCGATGCGCACTTTGTGAGTGTGCAGGCAACTACTAATGTACAGCCTCAGACTTGAAAATCAGCTGGGATCGTTCGATCGGAACGAGTTACATAAATACCGATCGAAACAGAACGCTTGAGAAACTCTAAATTATTTATGAATGAGTTTAGAAAATTTGAGCTTAAGCTCCTTTCAAAATAGATCTCGAGTGACACTAGCTATCAATCCGATGCTCCATTTTATTATTAAGGATCAGTAAGAAGACTTAAAAAAATTTATTTTTTTGTACCTTCTTAACAGGTGCATGTGTTTGATAAAATGTGGATCCTTTAAAAGTTTGTGGTTTGGTTCCTATCCGTCTGGATTTATATTATTTTTTAATGTTAAGCCATATAAATATATACAAGAACAGTTTCATATTGTACACTGTAAGTTTTTATTAAAGTTTCATGATTTAAATTTTTTTTAGAACAGATGTGGTCCGTTGTATTTTTGAATTTGTAAATCTTCAAAAAGTTTATCCTAACCGACGATACACGTTATTATTCTGCAACTTTCGTTATGGGTGAAATTGTCATCGGATTACTCCCAGTCAACTATGCCAGTCGTCTTTTTAAATGTCTACGCAGGATTGAAAATATTTTTAGTTTTATCGAAATCGGTAACAATATCCTATATCTGTCATATATTTGCCATACTAGCCATATTGAGCTTTGCAATCTATTCGAACAGTGTAAAAGTTATTATAAGCTATCATATAACATAAAACTTAATAAATCGTCAATTTGTATGTGTACACTGATCATGGTAAAAATTTCGATCAAAAAACTATATCGTAATCGTGGTTGTTTTTTTCGAAAATTATGCATATGACTCGCTATTTATTGCCTAATATATTGGTTTTATATAATTTCGGATCGATCGCGTGAGTTGACTAAAACCTATAGCAGTCATATATATATTCGCGCAGTGCACAAGAATCTAAAGAAACAAAGACCAATTTCTAATGTCATGTCTCTCCTTTTTTTGAGTCCACTCACTGAAAAGCCGTATGCCAAATTATATTTGAAAATGTGGTGTATCGCAATTACGCATTTTTTCCCTGCTCAAAAAGTTTCAAACTTAACGCTTAAAAGGTCGAAAGTATAAACACGATGCGGTAAATTTTTGAAAGATCCAATGGAATTTTTAATATTTTTATATGCAGCGGGACATACGGTTTGGTGAAAAGAGACGGAGCGGTAAATTTTTTAGGACAAGAGTCAAGAAGGCCACAATTTCAGAGCGAGAGTCTCTGATGTCGATGGTGCTTGTGGCTTCGTCTGGCTCTGGGTTCTGGGTCGTGAGTGGCTAGTCATAAGCTGCGGGCATAAGCAGTAAACCCGCAAAGAATTACGGAGGCACACAAGAGCAAAATTATTTTGCAATAAATTTTGTGACATATTTCCATGAATGTGAAAAACGCTTAAAGGAAACTTGAAGGCAGACAGGTAACATCTGGGGGGTTGTTGGTGGTTCTGCGTTGTCTCTGTGCGTCGTAAGCGTACATACAGACACATATTAAATGCACATCAGGCCGACACAATGGCAACTTAAATTGTCTAAGAAAATGTCACCAAAAGGGATTTTTGACGTTCGCTCGCAAGGCAAGAGCAAACAAAGAGCGTGGGATCGCGCGGACTAGCACTAAGACCTAAGACCTACCTCCCAGCGAGGTGATTTCGCAATCTGCGACTGTGACTTTATGACAGTTTGATTTATCCATTATTGAAAAAGTTTTTTCGCAGGCGCAAGAATTAGTTGCCAGGACCGACAACCACGTAGCTGATGCGAACCAACACTGACAGCTACAGCTCAGTTCAGCCCTGCCAAGACTACTCCCCAAACAGACTCTACGTCAAGACACGTTACGCACAGTGAACCCATAAATAATTTTTACGTTAAAAATTTTGTCTTTGAGCCAAAATCGAAGAGGCCTCGCCCACCGCAAGCCGCCAATGAAGTCAAATTAATTTTTAATGTGCTCTGGCTGGTATCAGTAGCGAGTTCGTCGCCTCCCACCCGACAAGTGTAAGACCTAGTCCATCATCTATGCGTATGTACAGCGTCGATGTTTTCTTCAATAGCCCTGCCGATGTCGTGAATATTCTGTTGCTCCCCCTCCGACGCTGCCGCCTACAGTTTGACATGGAAATTAATTAAAAAAGTTTGCTATCAGCCTTCGATGTGTCAGTACCGTGAAACAAAGAGCAATAAGTACTTATAAGTTTATATTTTTTAGGGTTATCGAATTTTTAAGGTTAATTTGAGAAAAATTTTCTATTTTTTAGGGTAAATAATTTTTTAGGGCAGAATTCCTAATTTTAAGAAAAAAATGTCTAAAAATTTCTAAAAACAAATACCATTTTTACTAAAATATAGAAATTCTTTCTTGGATTTAGGACGAGTTAAGTTTATGGCGACAATTTCTACATTTGAGAAACACTTTCTTGTTTTAAGAAAAGTTTTCTTGTTTTGAGAAAAAAATTCCTTGAAAATAGAAATCTTTTCTTGCATTTAGAAAAAATAAAGTTTTAAGGCGAATTTCTAAAATTTAGGGTTAATTTTGCCATGAGTGTATTTTACGCGATGTCACCTAAGCGCCGCCTACTTCCATCAAGTAACGTTTCAAATTATCAAGCAAATAATCAGAGCCTCTTGCTGAGAAAGTCCTTGCTTGCCATGGAGGAGCTGCTCCTCTGATCATGCCTTCTCTCGCTACTTAGGTTACATAAACAGTTCCGAAAACAAAGAAATCAGCGTATGGGCCCGCACACTCTTGGACTAACATTCTAGCTGTGACCCGCCCACCTCCCGAGCAGTTTTCTATGGCTTTTGGTAAAAATACGGATATAACGCCGGGGCATGTTCCCTGTGTGTCAGCACCGTCGTACATTGATAAAAGTTTTAATTTATGTCAAAAGCTTTCAGCAAGAATTTTAATATGCGAACAATTTTTGCAAAGTTGTCCCTCCCCGCTTACTTTGTCCTTGGCTGGGCCGTGTTTGGAGCTGCACATCCCTTTCCCGCCGTTATATTCAAACTTATCGAATTCTTGGGAAACGCGACTAGAAAAACATTCGCGTCAAAGATAAAGGTAAAAACAATTTTTGAAATGCAATTACCAAAGCACATCCATTCGATAACTAATTATTGGATGATTTTACATTTTGGCGGGCCCTAAGCCGTTAATTTTATAAAATTATTGCTGTCGAGAAGCAGTTGCCATTAACCATGTTTGCCATTGTCTTCTGTTTACAAATGCAACACACTCTGACGGCCACAACCCAACTTCAACTTTTTATACCCTTGCAGAGGGTATTATATATTATATATTATATATATATTCTTGATCAGCATCACCAGGAGAGTCGATCTAGCCATGTCCATGTTCCCAAAAGTTTTTTTTCTATTGCAGGTAGTATATAAGTCGGAACGAGCCAGATCGGGCGGCTACATCATATAGCTCCCATAGGAACAATCGGTTAAAAAAATTCAAAAAAAATTATAACTTTGTTGTTATACCCTTGCAGAGGGTATTATAATTTTGGTGAAAAGTGTGCAACGCAGTGAAGGAGACATCTCCGACCCTATAAAGTATATATATTCTTGATCAGGATCACCTCCTGAGTTGATATAGCCATGTCCGTCTGTCCGTCTGTCTGTTTCTACGCAAGCTAGTCTCTCAGTTTTAAAGATATCGAATTGAAAATTTGCACACACCCTTCTTTCCTTTGCACGCAGTATATAAGTCGGAACGGCCGGGATCGGCCGACTATATCCTATAGCTGCCATATAACTGATTGATCGAAAATGCCATAACTTTGGTGTTTGTTAAGTTAGGAAGTTGGGATTTCCTATGGGACCTACCAAATTTCATAAGGATCGGCCGACTATATCCTATAGCTGTCATATAACTGATTGATCGGAAATGCCATAACTTTAGTGTTTGTTAAGTTAGGAAGTTGGGATTTCCTATGGGTTTTATATTTGGCCAATCAATCCGACCAACCAAATTTCATAAGGATCGGCCGACTATATCCTATAGCTGCCATATAACTGAACGATTGGAAATTCCATAACTTTGGTGTTTTTAAAGTTAGGAAGTTGGGATTTTTTATGAGTGTCAAGAATGCATCATATGAATAATTTTGGAGAATATAATTTACAGAATATTCTGCAAGGGTATTTCAACTTCTGCTCCGCCCGAAGTTAGCTTTTCTTTCTTGTTTTTAATTCTGTTTTTGTGTTCTTTGGAATAATATTTATCGGTAGTATTTAAATATTACAGAATTACGGTTTTAATTAAATTAAAATCGGACAACAATATCATATAGCTGCCATAGAAACGATAACAAAGTGCAGCGCAAAATCGACATAGCTTCATTGTTTTTAGTAATATAGGCATAGAAATCGAAATGTAGTAGATTTGTAACAACTGCAAGGGTATATAAGGCTTGCCGAAGTTTGCTTCCTTTCTTGTTTGGATTTGGAAATGGCAATATGAATATTAGTCCATGAAGTCGGTCCTCAAAAGCGGAACAGCGCATGAAAGCGTTTAATATATCCGTAATCGTAGAATAAAAGTAGAAAAGAAGTATTCATTGAAAAGTAGAATTCATTTAGACCTGAAAAAAAAGTGTTTTGTTCCAAAATCAAAAATTTCAACTCATAACAATTTTCGATTTTTGGCTAAAATGTGTTGTGTGATGGATAAAATCCAGAGAAGTCTGAAATAGCAATTTTGTAGATGAGTTACCCTGCAAACACCCTTAAGGGAATAATATTTTTATTCCCTTGCAAAGGGAATTATAATTTCAGTCAAATTTTTGCAACTCAGTGAATATATATAAAGAATATATATTATTGATCAGCATCATCAGGAGAGTCGATCTAGCCATGTCCGTCTGTCCGTCCGTCCGTTTCTACGCAACCTAGAAGCTATCTGCTTGAAACTTTCCCAAAAGTTGTTTTTCTATTGCAGGTAGTATATAAGTCGTATATCGTATTTTTTATGTGTACGCAAAATTCTCTAAGTTTCTGTGTTTTTAACTTCGCTTGTATTGGTTTCGAGTTTTCATCATTTTATAATGTTACCCCTTCTCAAAATTTTTGAAAAATGGCTTTGCCATTTCTAGAACCTGCCTTTCTAAGCCCATAACCTTTCTTACAGACATCCGATTCCAAAGTGACATACTTCCAAATGATTGTGGTTAATTCTCTATAAAGCTGTGTATTCAACATGGCTTGTATTTTGGTGTCGATTTTTCAAAATTTTTATGGTGTTACCCCTTTCTAAAATTTTAGACGATGGCTTTGCAGAAAAGTGACCTAAAACCTGCCCTTTTAAGCCCATAACTTTTCTTTCAGACATCCGATTCTAAAGTGGCATACTTCAAAATAATTCTCTAAAAATCTATGTTTTCAACATGGTTTCAAGCCCCTTTTCAAATATTCGTAGAATGGGTTTGCAGAAAATTGTCACAAAATTGCGCTACTAAGCCAAAATAGTCCAGCTGAGGATCTATACTATCGATTACAGGTTGATTTTGCCCAGATAGCGCAGATGACTCAGTTCATAAACTTTTCAGGGATCTTCGAGTCAAATCGGATTGACTCGAGTAGCAAGGCCGCCGGCAGAGAAGCAACCACGTGTTGCTCGCTCCGGCCAAAACGTAAACAAGTCGGCTACCCGAGGGCCATGCATCTCGGTGTCCACTCGAGTGGTGCCGAGCAAGGACGATAAGCCGGTGGGGATGGGGGCAGGGGAACCGGCCTCAGCCAACCGATGTTTGAGTGAAACAGGGTCGGAAGCGCCGTTCGGCGAAAGCTTTGCGGACACGAATCCGCCTCCGCAACTGGCTGCGCCGTGATTCTGCCGTCAGTTGTTGTGTTAGCGTGTACGAGTACGGTTCCCGTGCGCGCATACGGCACCGCTCTTCCGGCGTAAAATCAAAGAGAGATTCCAAAGTTCAAGCGGCTTAAAAAATTATGTTCGAGTGGTTTTTTTGCTGTGTTTTGTTCTTTGCTACGTGCTGCGCGTTTTGAATTCTGCGATTTTCGTTTATGTCTGGCTATCAAAATTTTAAAGGTCAGCAAGTCGGTGCGATCGGACTCTAATTAAATGTGCCGTAATCAGATCAACACAATTATATCTGCAACTTGATGAGCGTTTTCCTTTATTTCGTTTATATAAAAGTGTCTTACGTGAAATTGGCTAACAATCCTCTTTCAATTGGCAATTAAGACTTTTCAGTGCAACAGTACGTATTTGATCTTGATTATAATAATTTCGTCGGTGTCTCAGATTAAACAGACGCTTGAATGTGCCCACCAGAAAGCAGCTGAATCTCTATTAAGCTGATCTTCTAAGTGATTTTACATTTTTCTTTCCTTTCAAAAAAACGAACCGTTTATTCAAATAGAAGGATTATTATTAATTTTCTCTTCACGTGTGGCCCGAACAGATCTGAAGCAGTGTCAATTCCATGCGGTTCAAAAGGCTCGTATTAGATTGCTCCCACATGATGGTGGAAAAGTTAAGAATTACAGCCCATACCCCTCTTACGCATGATTGGAATAAAAATGTCCTGCAGGCGGCTACCAGGACATAACAGTATGCATACGAGTATAACAACGACAATGACAACAAGTGTTTTCTGCTGGCGTAGCCGCTGCTGTTGCCCAAACGTACGAGCGCCATTAAGTGTGGCAACTACAACCACCTTTCGCCCAAAACATGAAATTGTTGCAATATATGGAACTGCTGTGCTGGAGTCGAAATGAGTGTTATGCCAAAACCACGACTCCGACTGGGACTGAGACCCAGTGTGCAGTACGGATATTAAACTCCGTGTCCGAGTCCCTTGCCAGGAACGTGCCGCAGCACAGCCTGCTCAACCCCACGTTGCTAGTTGGTAACAAAACCTAATTCACCCAGACCACATATGCATATGGGTATCCAGACTTGTCTACGTCCGTGTCTGCGTCCGTCGTGTGTCTGGCCTTGTTGATAACTTAATAGCAAGACAATGCAATACTTTTCATTTACGAGTTCATTTATGTAAGCGGGCGAAACCAAGTGCGGACGTCTAGATGGAACGGCACTCCTGACTCCATTCTAGGCATCCCATCCACCTCCGTCTTCTTCTGTGCGCCTGCGGGTTTGAAGCCGGTCAGTACCTGCCTCGACATAAGCCCATTTATCATTTAATTATGCACCGCCTAGGACTTTTTTATAACAATATATGCTGTAGCTTCAGAGTGCGCGCAACCAGCGCGAGATGTCCATGTGCTGCCGGACAAGTTGCCAGTTCGCCCAGTCCGAAAAGTTCTCACGTTCATATCAACAATGATCGGTTGGGCTTGTCTTTTTACCGAACTTAACTTCTGTTCGCAAAGCTACAGACTTTTGTACTCATCCTGCACACGCTTGGAATGGCAGGAGCATAACTTCGTATAAACATCACAATGTAAACGGAAAAACTGCAGCCAACGTATGCATGGATGTGACAGAAGTCGCAATAAAAACGTGGAGCAGCAGTAGCAAAATTAAGTGAGCGGCAACTGTACTATAACGTGCCGCACGTGATGCTTGTGCCCGGCGGAGTTTATATTTCACTTCGTATCTTTCGGCAGTATAACCCACCGTCTGTCTGCAGATACTTAATCATCTTCAGCTCCCTTAAACAGTTTTGGGAGCACGATCCTTGGCCTTCATCCGGCTTGGAAGCTGGCTGAATTTTTAGTTTGCTGGGGAGTGGCAGGATGGAAATAGCTACATCTGCTGTTCTCGACTTTCCCGAATTTTGCGGCTATGGGATTACACTGCAACGTACCAAAAAAAATATATATTATACAAATAATATCTTCGAAATATTTTTTTACTCAAATCATGGTGCAGAATTGAAAACATTTATATCCTCAATGGCTGTGTCCATGAGCTACGGAGACGAGTTGCCAGTTTGCCCAGTCCGATTGGTCTCCTGTTAATATCCCTCCCTTTTTTTTGCATTTAGTCGAAAACACCAACACATTTTCTTTTGTTGCTCAGTACGCTTTGTAGTTTGCAGTTTAAATTAATTCCATTTTACTGACAAATATCCCAACACGCCCTTCTCCACCGCTAGCTGGTATTTTTATATTGACCAACAGCTGCCCTTCGGATTTGGTGTTGCAAAAAAATTGGCAAATGCCAGACCTCGGATTTCGTTTTTCCGATATTGACCACGATTGTGCAAGCCACATTTCCTAAACTTAAATTGCCTAAATTATATACTGAGAAGCCCTTCCTGCTCGTATTTTTTTTGTTCTATGCTCTTCGCAACTTAGAATGCACTGAAATAGAACGTAAACAGTTGAAGTACTTGCCGACGCAGACTGTATAAACATTATGATAAACATAAACAAAAATCGGTACCTGGTGATCAGGTACGTGTGCTTACGATCGAAAGCCAAGAAGTGATGTGACCAGAAGCGAAGAGATCGTAAAAATGTTTACGGGCAATTACTCAGTACACATGTGGAAACTATTCAACATTCTAATTTCGAATAGCCTTTGCCAAAACTGGGGCTAAGAATTTATACATTCCAAGCGCCCCTGCACTTCATTTCGTAATAAGTACTTCGTCAGGCCGCAGTTCTTTAATCGATTTCTATGCAAATCTATTTAAAAACAACCAAAGTCTGTCAATTTTCCCCAACATTTTCCGATCGGTCTTAGGGAGCCTTTAAATAGACCACCACAAATACTAGGGCATAAATGTGTGATTTGCATGGCAAAACTTGTCGATGTGTGTGTGTGCCAACCGCGGATGTCGGCATAACACGTTCCAATGTTATTAGATAGCGCCGAAGTGATCGCTGATATAAGTACATACAGACGCACCTGACTAAATCGACTCGCCTGTTGATGCTGATGGAGAATAAATATACTTTACAGGGTCGGAAATTTCACCTTTACTGCGTTGCAAGTTCTGACTTAATTAAACTACCCACGGCAGGGGTATAATAAGTTGCTAAACCGAAATGATCTATACATTTATTTATACATTTTTAGTGAGCGCGATGAATTCTAATTATGGCACTGTTCCAAAATCGCGAGCACTGATCAGATTTGACCCAGTCAGTCGAAAAACCGGTATACACGCCACCTGGTCGTTCCACTTCGACCTTTAAAGCACCAAAGGCAACAAGATACAACCACTTTCAGCTGATTACGCATTACCTTTGACATCAGATTGGCTGGAAAATAATTCACTTGCAACTCTAGAATTACTTATTTATTTATTTATGAGCCTCATGAGCAAAAAGTCTATAATTTATTCATTTAAACCTTTTTATTTTATTTATTATGATTTCTTTTGATAGTATGCCTTAATAAACTACGAGCCCACCTTGTCGTCAGTTCCACAGTTTATGCATGTAAATTGGCCGCCCACTCTGCCCACGCAGCACACACATTCACCAGCATTCTGTAAATGTACGTAGCTGCAGGCATGCATAATTGAATGGCTCTACGTGTGAAGTCGTCAACAGCTGACGCCACTAAAGTCATCAACTTTTGCATTTGTACAACAGTCGCAATCGGAGCTAAAGCTGCAGGTGGAGCTGAAGCATGGTGCTAACAAGGCTATGTAGGCTAGCTGCAGCAGCCTGCTGAATATTTTAATGCCACCCGTGTTGCAGTCCATTCCGACAAACGAGGACTCCATAAAGGAGCGGCAACACTTTACCTTTGCAGGCCAGATTTATGGTGTCCAAGTGAGGACAGGGACTTCAGCTCAATTTGGCTCACACAATTCGGAGGTCGAAGGTGTCGGCGCCCCTCATAGTTCCCAATAAGGATTGGTCCTTTTGAAAATTGGTCACTGCACATTTATTGAAACTATGAATTTTGTTTACATTTAGTTTCTTTGCATAATACTGAAACCCAGACAAATATGGTCGCCTCATGCAGCTACTAGCTGGTGTGCAGCAGCTCAGCAATGTTGGCTGCTGGCAGCAGTGAGATCATTGACTTCGGGCCAACCTCGCGTCGACTGCAAACGAACTCCGCCGACAACAGCAGGCTCCGATTATCGACTGGCACCACGCCCAAGCGACCTCATAAAACTTGCCACCGTCCCGGCCCAATGACAACCAGCAGTACCGGCGGAGCAAGCGGCAACGGAATCAGCAGTAGCTGTGGAGCTCAAATCGCCCCATCCTCGACCAAGGGAGGAAGCGCCATGACGACTGTGACGGCGACGACGGGCAAGGTGACGGTCGGTCCCGGCCACGGTCATGGGCGGAGTGACAGGGGGGGCCGCAACACCGCAGCTGGTGGCTCCAACGTGGAAGGGTTTGTCGGAGGGATTGAGACGTATTTGGGTCTCATCGGGTGGCGAAAGAAGTGCCTATACACCCTGCTGTTGCTGCTAATGTTGCTTATTATCACAAACCTCGTGCTCACCCTCTGGATACTCAAAGTAATGGAGTTCTCAACGGTAATTTTGTACCAAGCTCCCGTGATGGACGCATCATAGACTGTCCTCCACTAACTCTCCACTTATCGCTTTTAGGAGGGCATGGGTCAGCTCAAAATCGTTCCCGGTGGCATACAGCTGTCGGGACAAGCGATAATTATGGACATGCTGCGCGCATCGACAATCCGTTCGCGGCACGGTCAACCCATCTCTATAGGTGAGTGTGAATTGCGTTCTCGTCACTAGCCTCTGGCGTTATCGAGCGATTATGTGCGAACAAATACCGTCATACAGGCAACCGCCACCCCGTTTAGATGTGTGCCTTCCCTTCCTTTCCCCTCCATTGTCCACTCAGTGCGACGCCCTTATTACCATTCACGTTCCCATATTCCACATATTCCACGCCGCAGCAGTGATGAGGTATGGCTAAGCATTAGGGTTTTTATGGGACATTTACCATTGACACCTCCACTGTTGAACTTTCTCTGCAAATGTCAGAGTCATGGACGGCGCTGCTTGCTGCCTCCGATGACTGGCTGAAAGGCTTGCCGCTATTATGCAACCTCAGAAAAGCGTTCGCAGGCCCATTTGTTGGCCTGTGCTTGAGGGCAAGTACGCTAAGCTTAAGCATTCAGAGATGTGGATTCATAAAGACAGAGGACAGTGCACAGACAGGTGTTCGGGGACGGACGATAGACGATGGACAACGACAAATGTGTGCCGTTGTCAGTCAAGACATAAATTAACAGATATCAAGCATTTTGGCCAGGCGAGCAGGAAATCAGTGACGCTAAGAGTCTGCAAATGAGATCGGGGCTGCTGCTGCTCCGCCTTAAACGCCAGCCGATGGAGCAGCAGCCAAGATGTACAATTACAGATAAGCCATATGAAACCACGACCAAAGAAGACTGATGCGATTTCCAAGGGACCTTAGTCCATGTGTCGACAGGAAAGTGCTATCAAAAAGCAAAGCAGGGGCAGCACGCGAACAGCAGAGCATTTCCCGCAGCGATAAGCAGCCACAGACACGCATGCGGAAGCAGGGGCCCTGGCTGTGACAGTAAAGTCCTCGCAGATGGGCGGACGGACCCGACGGAGAGTGTGGGGCGGTGACGGGTCACGGCAGAGGACAGCCCCACCAGGTAACGGCGATTGCTGATAGTTGATAGCCAAGAGCGATGGCGGCGACCGCGGCTCGGCGCACTGAGCTGAGACAATGGCGGAGAGAAGAGCCCAAGATTTGATTTCCGTTTCCGCCGTCTTGTTATGTACTATCTTAACCAGGTATCCTCCTTTATCTGCATGCACGTGTGTGGTGGCTTTTTGGCGCTGTGTGTTTACTTATTTATATTGCAAGTATTGGTAAAATTACCTGTATTTTTTGTCATGCAAACATTTCGATTAATTTTCTCTTCCCCTATCAATCCTCCGTAAATATCTATATCATTTATGTCGCACCTCTGTTTCCGTTTCCATTTCTCCGACTTTCGTGCAACTCGACGGCCCACCGTCGCCATCATCAATAGAATCATCACGTAATTTTTCAATCAATACACGTGACCCGAATGGAATGATTGAGAATCATTTATTTCTGGGACACGATAAGTTCGAGTGCCTGTCTGCGGGATTTCGCATAAATGACACCAACGGACGCAGCCTGTTTTCCGTAAACCGAAACGAAGTCGCAATCGGAGCGCACGCCCTGCGGATCGACGGCGAGGGTGGCGCCGTCTTTCGGGATTCCGTGCAGACGCCGCATGTGCGCGCCGAGCCAGGTCGGGAGTTGAGGTAAGTGCAGATTCCAGAGTCCAGTCTAGACCCTGAAAACCGGGGCTGAGATGGGACCGTGGCCCAAGCGATCTGCCGTTGAAGAGTCAAGAACGGAATGCATGCCGGTGCCTTGTCCATGGCCAATTAAAGTAAATGAAATCGAAAGCCAATCTACTGTAGCCACTCGCAGCCAGGTGTTGAAATTCAATGACTGTAATAAATTTCCAGGAATTCGTAGCGGGGCAGCATCTAGTCCGCGTCAGACTGGGACGGGTATGGCATACTGTGGCCACATATTGGAAATAAACAAGAAAGGAAGCAAACTTCGGCAAGCCGAAGATTATATACCCTTGCAGTTATTATAAATCGACTACATTTCGATTTCTATACCTATATTACTAAAAACAATGAAGCTATGTCGATTTTGCGCTGCATTTTGCCATCGTTTCTATGGCAGCTATATGATATTGTTGTCCAATTTTAATTTAAATAAAACCAAATCCCAAAGAACAAACAAAAAATTAAAAACAATTTTTTGGAATTTTTTTTCCGATTGTTCCTATGGGAGCTATATGATATAGGCGCCCGATCCGGCTCGTTCCGACTTATATGCTACCTGCAATAGAACTTTTGATAAAGTTTCAAACAGATAGCATTAAATAATTTGCGTAAAAACGGACGGACGGACGGACGGACAGACGGACATACGGACATGGCTAGATCGACTCTTCTGGTCATACTGATCAAGAATATTTATAGTTTATAGGGTCGGAAATGTCTCCTTCACTGTGTTGCAAACTTTTGACTGAAATTATAATACCCTTTGCAAGGGTATACAAAGAAAGAAAGCATAATTTTGGCCAGCCAAAGTTCATAAACCCTTATATAAGTTTAAAATTATAGAATTGAAACCGTAATTCTAAAGACGTTCAATACTACACTATATACTATTCTTATATGTTTAAAAACAACTATATTATATATTCTTCTAGCCTGGCAGAGGGTACTATAATATCAGTAAAAAGTTTCATATGTTGTATAATACCTCCTGCAATGGTATAAAAATTAAAAGCAAACACTCAGATGCGTTCGTGTGCGTCTGTCAACGTAACCTTTGCGGTAACAAAACAACAGTCACATCACCGACAGTCCTCCACATCGCCACAAATAGCAGTCGAGTGTGGGACAGGCGGTAGCCTGGTAGTGCACTGCTCCTGCACTGCTACCAACACTCCACCATCCTCTCCACGAGGTGTCGGTATTCAGCTCACTGAGCGCGGGCTGGCAAGTGAAATATTTATACACATTTGTCAGAATGTACCCAAGCGATGTCAGTGAATTACAAAGCGCTAAAGGGGCCAGATTTTTTTTTTCCTGTTTTGCTAGGCTAACGGTGGACGGGCATCGGACTGGGATTGGGGCTTCGGCTGGGTTTGGGAGCCAGTCGCTGCATTATGCGACAGCGGCCCACAAATCGCCCATTTGTACGCGTGGGCGCGTGTGTACATATAAACCATTAACAGGATCGTCGGCTTGAAATAACATTTTCATTGACAAATTTGGTGATGGCTGCTTGTTGGTTCATGAAAATTACAAATTGTCCAGCGCCAGATACACACGATATTTTAGTTGACGAACCGGTCGGCGATGGGAGCGATTTTAACGCGAAGTCAAATCAGCTATTCAAATTGGAATTGCACAGTTTTTGAGGCACCATTGATGCGGCCCAGTGACTGACTTTACTTTCATTAGGCGGACGTTCGAGGAAAAGGGCTCATTCACCATGTGCAGACTCTGTGGCTGTGGTTATCCACTTTTTACGGACTCCTCGGGACTGGGCTAGAGTTGTTTACCAGGGCCATTTACTAACCAAGGTGCCGTCGCAACGCTTGCACCGTGTTTTAATTACAGACTCGAATCTCCCACCCGCCAATTGGAGATGACGGCGGCCAAGGACATCAATTTGCAGTCCCGGGCTGGAGGCATAGAAGTCGTGGCGCTGGAAGACGTTAAGTTCCGAGCCCTCGATGGGAGCGTAAGTATGGTTCAAGGGTCATGTCCAGTCAAATTGGAGAAGTAGCAGGCGTAACAGTGGCTTACTGCAAAATCACTTGTCTTCCTTGTGCTCTTATCGATGCAGCTGCGACTGGAGTCTTCGAAGATACTCATGCCCAACCTGCGTATGGCCCAGCCGCCTATCCTAGGTACCGCCCAGAGGATGGATCACATGCACCGAGTCTTCCAACTCTGCGCCTGCTCAAATGGCAAGCTTTTTCTGGCGGCGTCGCACTCGATATGTGCGGGTGACGACTCTACCGTCTGCAGATGATTGCAAGGCATTACGCGCTGGCAGTCCACGTCCACGTCCAAAAGCGAGGTTCGGGGTGAAGACGATTTTGACGCCGTTTAAGAAGCTAGACCTCCGGACAGCCCAGTATACAAGATCGCCATTGGTCATTACCACAACTATAGCTGTATGCACAGGCAACGTCGCATCCATGTTAATTATTCATACGCTAACTGTAACATTGAATGGTATACATAACTAGTAGAAAACACACAAATATGGTTAATCATGCATATGCGTACACCCTGCATCCATAATCGTTTATACCCAAAAAAATCAAGAGCTTCTTAGACACTTGGATGTTGTGTACTAGTATAGAGAAGGCAGTTCAGAGACATAGGCTTATCCTTCATATACACATGCTATATCACCAAAGCAACTACTAATGAATTATAATTATCAGACAAATATAAATTTATAATCCATCATAGGAAACCACCAGAGCCGACTCCTGTAATGAATATGTTCGCATTGTCGTAATAACGTAGTAAAATACGTCAAACTTTGTTGGTATGACCTTTCCTAATGTAACTGTATTTCCCCCATGTTAATGTGTACCCCACAGCTGGAAACCGTTTTACAAGCTGGGTTATACTTAATTTGTATACCCTTGCAGAGGGTTATATAATTTTGGACAGAAGTTTGCAACGCGTTGAGGAGACATTTGCGACTCTATGTTAATTATATATATATATATTTATATATATAAATATAATAATAAATCTTAATCAGCATCACCAGGAGAGACGAACTAGCCATATCCGTCTGCCCGTCCGTCCGTTTGGTAATATT
Source organism: Drosophila kurseongensis (assembly GCA_018153305.1). NCBI lineage: Eukaryota > Metazoa > Arthropoda > Insecta > Diptera > Drosophilidae > Drosophila > Drosophila kurseongensis. The sequence goes on along the minus strand of JAECXX010000104.1, from coordinate 1,742,198 downwards.
TTAGCAAAAATCGTCAAATACATTTTTTTAAGTCAACTTGGAATCGATACGTTAAGTTCTCATCTGAACATACCAGTCATTTTTTGGGGTGTGCGTCAAATTTTGACTAAGTTAATAGAAACAAGAAAGGAAAGCTAACTTCGGGCGGAGCCGAAGTTGATATACCCTTGCAAAATACTCTGTAAATTATATTCTCCAAAATTATTCATGTGATGCATTCTTAATACTCATAAAAAATCCCAACTTCCTAACTTTAAAAACACCAAAGTTATGGCATTTCCAATCGTTCAGTTATATGGCAGCTATAGGATATAGTCGGACGATCCTTATGAAATTTGGTAGGTCGGATTAATTGGCCAAAAATAAAACCCGTAGAAAATCCCAACTTCCTAACTTTACAAACACGAAAGTTATGGCATTTCCGATCAATCAGTTATATGGCAGCTATAGGATATAGTCGGCCGATCCCGGCCGTTCCGACTTATATACTGCGTGCAAAGGAAAGAAGGATGTGTGCAAAGTTTCAATTCGATAGCTTTAAAACTGAGAGACTAGAGAGAGAAACAGACAGACGCACAGACGGACATGGCTTTATCAACTCAGGAGGTGATCCTGATCAAGAATATATATACTTTATAGGGTCGGAGATGTCTTCTTCACTGCGTTGCACACTTTTGACCAAAATTATAATACCCTCTGCAAGGGTATAAAAAATATATGAGACATACTCGTAAGTCTTAAAATCAACCAATTTTAGCAAGTTTTTCTCAATCGTTCCAATGGCAGCTGTAAAATATAAATCAATTTTTATCAATTTTTATCAGTGAACACATCCTGACTTCAAAGCCGTTTTCGAACCTGCGTACATACATATATACAAAGACGAGTGCAAAAGTTTATAGTCTTAAAGACCAACATGGCCAGTGATGCTGATTAGGACTACTACCTACTTTATATGGTCGGAAATGTTTCATTTTGGACAAAACTATAATATCCTCTCCAAGGGTATAAAAATTCGTTTTTAGGTACAATAAAAACTATTTTTTTTTAAGTATAGGACAATTTCAAATTTGGAATTGGACAAGATAATTTTCTTTAAACGTCTGGGGTCGATTTTATACACGGTAGACCCATTGAAACATAGCAGTCCTAAGTAATTGTACATAAGACTGCCTTCTTTATCATACTAAATTACAAATTGAATCTGCCGTAATTGTAACTGTATTCATGTAGATAATAACGCAACATCTATTTAAACAGTTTGTTTGATAATTATGATCAGAATCCAAAGCATCATGCTGACATTAAGCACAATACAAAGACAATGAAATATCATCCAATGAATCACAAGAGCTATTTATACCTTAACCTATACATGTGTAATATTACAGATACACATATGAAAACAAACACGAATATCGGTATAAATATGGATACAAAATGAAAAATGAGTAAATTACTTTGAACATGGATATAAATATAAAAAATATATTAATAGAGTTGAATATGAAATTGCTGTTGAATTTTGGAAGTGCGAGAACACTGATATATAGATATATTTAAAAATAATCAAATATACTTGTATCTGTATCTATGCAAGCATAAGGTAAATGCTTTTAAAGAGGCATTACGTTTAATATGTGGTTGATTTTTTTTAGCACGTTTAGGAAACATAATGTTTAAATAGAAAGTTTGGTGTGGATGCAAGAAACTTTTATATCACATATATTGTAATACAGCAAGGTACTAAAATAGAAATACATGCGTAAACCCCAACTAAATCTATTTTAAAGTTAATTTAAAAACAGGCCTCTGAATACATTTGCCAGGATACGGAAAACAAGGAGCAGAAAACAACAATTTCTGTCCCTGCAATTGGTTGGACATACGGATTTTTAATTCGACGGCTGGGATTGTGCGCACTTTTTACAGCAAAGCGCTCAAACGAGGACTCAAGCCGAGTGCTCGTTGGTTAACGCCTTCTAGCGCCACTTCAATAGAACCGTAGAGCGTTTGAAGTGTTTTTGGATGCGTCTAAGCGACGCCGACGATAGCACAGTGACGATGACGGGAATACAGCGGCATTGTCAGCGAGGACTCAGGCATGGGCTGTACATGGCCAGCCGGGGCAAGTGATGTGGTCGTGGTCGTGGTCTTGGCTTCGTCCTTACCGTCGTGATCGTCGTCGTTGTTGTGGGAGTTTCCGACCAAACGTCCGACGACACACGACGACTCCTCGGGTAGCTAAATTGAGTTATTCTCTAAGCGAAGGTCTGATTTGAGCTGAAAACGAGCTTAACAAGCGTTGACAAGAAGCTTTGTGAGCAGGAGCAGTGAAAGTTGCCGCGCGCTTGCCTGTTCAATTTGAAAGCTTCTGCAACCGCAACTCCATGACTGGATCCAAGTGCAGACGCATCGTTGGCCTTCGTTCCCAATGGACTCGCCATCGTCAATGGCTCATGTTTCATTTATTGGCTGCTCGGCAGCTAACTGCCAGATTGAATACGGCAGCTGAACCCTTCAACTTCGCCTGAGATGCATTTCGTTGGGATGGGTTCAAGTTTAGTCACCTCTCCTCGGCAGATTCATTCTATCCGACAAGCAGGTATTTAGAGTTTAGACAATGGAGTGGGTACAGCGTGGCTCTCTTGACGTTATATTTAGTATTCTATTAATATTCTAATAGGCGCTTTTGTACTTTCTCCCCTCATTGGCACGGTTGTCGCTTTGTCTTATGGTCCTCACACGATGCTTCGTGTGTGTGTACAAGCAGTAATTACATAAAATTTTGTAATTACCACACTAACAAAATGTTAGCTAGGAAGCAGCCTACGTAAGCCTTCCATTTGACACTGAAGTGTGTTTCAGCCTTGAGAACATGCATAGTTTAAATTACAATGCAAAAACTCAACTGCTAGGGTAGTTTTGTAGCTTTGACCTGTCTTAAGCCGTTTAAAAATTTAAATGAAAACACCTTGTGGCCCCATATGTGCGCGGCCATAAATTCTGCAGGCCACCGCCGCGTCGACCCATCCACATCCAACGTTAACGGCAGACAGAGACTCAACTGCCTCCCCCACAGACATATTCTTTCCGCGGGAGAGAGACGCAACAGTTAGTTAACGATATCTAAAATGGATGCAAAACTGCGCGAAGCTGACAAATTAAGTATGCATGAAAGTGGCAGCGCCACACACACATGAGCTGTATATGTATACACGAACACGAATACTTAAGCAAGTGAGGAGGGCGGAAGAGAGTTCCTTTCACGTTGCAGTTAATAGGATTTGGCTAGAGAGAGGAACCAATTTATTTGTTTAATTTGCTTACAAAACCTTCAAGTCATTGTAGTACTTGCAACAGTGTTGACGGTGAAGCGTTGCGCGACTTAAGTCGGCATGTGTGCACGTTTTCACGGCGGTGTGTGTGTGTGTGTGCCAGGGTATGGGAGTGCGGATGTATGGATCTTTGGGTGCATACCTTAACTGACGTTTAAATGGGCAATTAGGCAAAGCTGTGTAATGTTTTCATCGTTAAGAACGTACGTGGCAAGGCCACCCCACCTTCTGCAAGGTCGGATTAGGTATTGACCCCCCCCGTCCCTGTGGCTCGGACCACCTTTTGAGCTCAGATGACTTTCGCTGAGTCAGTGAGCCGGCTAGCTGCAATCAATATGATCTGCGGTTTACCGCGTTGACGGGCTCCATCGCGGCTGTGCTTCGGAGCCCACAGAACCACTCAGTCCAAGTGTCTTTGCCTTTGAGGAGCAACTTGAAACTGTCATTTTTCTCTGGCAGCAAGGCACCGGTACCTCATCCATTTATTAACTTATTAAATTCCACACATGCTTGCACAGGTTGCCGGGCCACAGCCACATCCCAGGGTGGCTGCCTAGAAGTAAGGACTGAAGCCGGGCGGGTGGTTAATTTATTTGCATGAAAACATACGTACATAGTTGCAACTTGCAGGCTTATGACTCTATAGTGAGTGCTCAACCTTCATCTCTCCAATCCTTGTGGAAAGGACGCACTTACTTTGCGGCCCTTTGCACCGTGGGTATAACACCAAAGTTTGGAAAGGAGGACATAGAAATACTCGCTTTCGGCATTGCCATTTGTGTCTTATCTCGTTCTCTGTGCCAGAGCCGGGTCCAAGCTACTAAACGAATTTATGTCGTAATGAATGTCGGTGGCCACATATCTCTGTATCTATCAGCGCTTTATGCACAGTTCAGCACTTATTTTGCTCCGGCCTCAGCCTATGGGTTGGACTAGCATATATACGAGGTCGGGTGTGTATCTTGATATTGTTCGTGCTATCCTTATTGCGTTGTGGGCATGGCATTTCGAGGAAATAGTTATCCAAAGCATTTGGAATGCATTTCAAGGTGGAGTAGCGGGCCGGTGGCGGAGATACCGACTACCTTTTAAATATGTTGCGCATTTAAGCGGGAGCTTATCAGCACAAGCTAAAAAAATTTTAAAAAAAATGTTACTAGCCGACGTAGCTAAACTGAACTTTGAGTGTTAAGCTGTTCCCAAGCTTAAGGCAAGCCAAAGGTGAAAATGCCTACGATTTGCGTTTAAATTATGAGCTGCTCACTTTGCCCTTAATAGTTTCCCCTTGTCTTAACTCATTTCTAAGGCTGCCCATGGCATGCCCTTCATAAATTAACATTCATTTTAATAAGAAGTGTTTACCTCGATTTCCAGAAAATTCTAATCTGCTGTGTCTCGCTCCGGTCATCGTAAATTTCGAATAATATAGTCAAAAGCTTAAGACAATATTGTCAGTTATTTCGATTTCTCCACCCCAAATAAGAGAGTATCTGCGGTTCGGCTTTCGTTGTCGGGGCTAGGAGTTTGTCTCTTTCAGCCTCTTCGCGTTTTTTACGAGCTGTTACCGGTCGTGCCCACGCCAATGCGTGTTAAGAGGCAATTAAATCCGAATTACATTCTGCTCCTTTTTGCAGCCCGTCAGGTACACCTATGTGTATGTGGGGTTGTTAACGTAAGTTCCCTTCAGGAGTAAAGCGGCAGGTGTGCCAAGCGCCACGCTGCCTGGTGCGATTTGGACACCACTTTCACTCCCCTCCAAGCCCTACAGCCCAAAGCAGGTCCTGGCCCCAGCAGGATCCGAGTACGAATGCCGATAAGGCTTGAAAAGTTCAAGAAGCTAGTTGCCAGTTGGCAGGACTTGCCAACTAAGTCACTGTACACTGTTCATTGGCCAACTGCCTACACGTGCCAATTAAAGATAATTTTTAATTGCCGCCACAGAATGGAGATTTATATGTTAAGCATTAACCAAGCAAATCGGATTAGTTTATCGTTAGTTTAATTTAACTGAACAAGCTTTCATCTGTGCGCAGAAATCAAATTTCCAAATCAAAACCAAGAATTATCATATGCGTCAGAATGTCAAAGGCGCTAGACCGCAAAAAAGTTAGCTAAATTAAATTTGGGTAGCTCAACCAGTTCACATTAAGCGAGTGAAATTGAATGTGACTGGTCGAGGAAAAAACAAACAGAGTTATATTGTGATTTAAAGCCAAAACTCACTCAAATAAGTTTTATACTCGTCTCCAATGCACCCGGAAAAACATTTGTCTCGAAAAGGAAACTAAGGTAATTGACTTGCATTCAATATTTTATAACCAAATTATTATTGAATTATTATTTTATGTAGGGGGCGAAGTGGCATGGTGGGCAATGCGGCTAAAACAGTATAATTTAAACAAGTGTAAAGTGTAATTTTTTCTAACTCTAAGAAGGTACAGAATGATAGACACATTAGGAAAAGCGACATGACTTCAAGATATATATATAAATAATTTTCGATTTTAAAAATACATTTTTTAATTTATAACAAGAGAGAACGCTATAGTCGAGTGCCTCGACTATTAGATACCCGTTACTCAGCTAAACAACTTAATATAAATATGCCTTCTTGTAATAAATTGACTAGAAATATTAAACATACATACTTATATTGGCTGAACACATACATTCTTAAATAGTATTATGTATATTAAAGTCTAAATGTTTCCACAACACGAGTAACGGGTATAGCGAATAGCTTTCTTTGAAAGGAGTTATCTTTGCCGGGCAATTGCAACTGTGTACAATGTGAGTATGTGTTTATATATGTATATGTATATGCTTACATACATACACACATACGCCATTGTTTGACTCAGACCTCCAATTTGGCTAACTTGATTTGATTTGCATTGTTCTTGGGATATAGTTCGGTATTGACAAATGAAAACCATCGCGATTTCCTTTTATAGAAATCCTTATCGAGAGTTAACGTTGACTCTGTTGAGCACCTTGGCCAGCTGTTCCAAAGTCATCCGTTAGATGGCGCTATTGTATTGCGCCATCTACCCCAAGACATTGGTACCATGGGCCATGGGCTTAAGTGTTTAATGGGTTTTTGGGCGTTAGAGTGGGCGTGGCAAACTTTTATTAGGCCAATCGATAGGTATTGACGAAACAAATACATATCAATTACAATTTTCATAATAGCATCAAAACTGTGGCCACAGCTTGTGGCTTGTGGGCGTCAGAGGGGGCGTGGCACCATTTTGAAACAAACTTGCGCTGCGTAGGAACTCCTAAAATCTACATGCAAAATGCCAATCTTCTAGCTTTTATAGTTTCCGAGATCTCAGCGTTCATACGGACAGACAGACAGACGGACAGACGGACAGACTAGATCGACTCGGCTAGTGATCCTGAACAAGAATATATATACTTTATAGGGTCGGAAACGCTTCCTTCTACCTGTTACATACTTTTGCACGAATACAATATACCCTTTTACTCTACGAGTAACGGGTATAAAAATAGAACTAAATCATATGAATGATCGAAAATGTATAGCAAAGTCGTCATAACTTTATTGTTTTTAAACATATATATAAACATACATATCTATGTAAGGTCGTTCTTTAGGGTATAACATTAAATACATTACATTGGTATAGCAAAAGGAATTAAAACCTAGACTTGCCAAAATTTGTTTCCTTTCTTGTTTTCTAAAATTTTTTGCTCATTTTCTGCTTACTCATCAGTTGCCTCCAACACTTTGAGTTACTTAATTTGGATAGCCTCAGAGGGTTAACTCTAATGTTTTTACTTTTAAAACTGGACCGATTGGGATCGGAATGGTCGAATGTAGAAAACACTTTTGCAGACAATTATCTTGCAAGTTCTGAGCTGCAAATGTTCACAGTGTAGAAAAGCAGCAAAAATACTTGCTTAAAACGCCCTGCTGGCGCGGCAGAAAACGGGTTTACCATATCGCCATCATGTCATTACTAAGGCCCAAATGAAGCCATTCAACCCAAACTACTCTGGGAAGAGGCTCTGCAAACGGGAGTCAATAGTGGGGGTAGGGTTCCAGAGTGTCGGTGTGTGTGCAGACCCAACTTAATCCTTTTGTGAACAAACATACGCTCTTTAGCTCGATGACCGAGCCGAGACCTGGTCCTGGTCCTGGTCCTGGTCCTGACTCTGAATCAGAGCTGGTACTGGCTCTGTTTCTGTTTAAGACCTGGGGGAGGAGGTCACAAAAAGTGTGGCAAGCGGAAATCAAATGAAAAACTCGTGCGTCGCCCCAAAATAGCACAGAAATAGTATAAAACAAAATAAAATAAACTTTTCCGAACGCATTTCTATTGTCAGCGGCACAGTCTTCGCCGTCGTCGTCTCTTTCGGAGGGTGAAAACTTTCCTGGACCATTGTAGCGGTGTGCGGGTGCCCGCCTTTTGTTTGTTGTTCTCCGGCAGTAAGAGCGTTTGTTTTCTTTTCCCCTTTATTACGTATTTCATTTTTTAGCTGTGGCTGTGGCAGTGGCAGTGGCAGAAGCAGACGCAGAAACCAAACCGTTCACTTCATTTGCCTACACGACCGAGTCAAGGAGCACTTCGTATGGATGGGATGTCGCGGACGGAGCGGGGGTGCAGGCGCTGTTACAGCGGCTGTTCCTGACACAGCCAGGGGGAGCGGGAAAGGAAGCCTGCGCCGGCAAAAGGACAAACTTTTGTCGCTTGGTAATGATGGCATTTTGGAATTGCTGCACCAATCGTTGTTATTGTTGTTTTTAAAGTTTCGTGCACACAAGTTTAAACAAAGCAGCCGCCAGTCCCATAAACAGTCGACAGGCGTTGCGTTCATGGGTCAAAGAACAGTGACTTGTGGGGGGAAAGGTGGACAGCAGCTGCAACTGCAACTGCACCGCGCTGCGCTAGTCGTATACTAAATGCTCTAACCGTTCTAGTGGCATCAAGTATACCAGCTTGAGGCGGAGAAAGAATCACATTAAGTAATAGAATAAAGCGCTTTGTTTGCCCTAGTCCAATAACAATGACAGCCAATGTGGTTGACTTGCCACAGATTGTGTGTTTCGACAGAGCCCCAACAGTTGTGCGTGGTGCGGAGCTCTTATCACTTAATTAAAAACATAAAACTTGCCGTCATTAGTGTAACAAACCCATGAGTTTGCTATAACTGGGCTTGCTAATCAGCTTACGCACTGCCCTATAAATTTTCCTCTGTCCCTCGCATTAGCAATGGCAATTGGCAAATTATTTGCCACGAAAACGTTACCATTAACCAACGCGTCGGTCATAAGTTTCATGTAACTGATCTTATCGGACGCAGAAGCTGTACGCTTCACTAAACACTGTGTACTAGACTGGGGACTTTGGTTCGCCCAGCGCTGGGGACGTGATAAGGGACATGAGCAATGCTTGTGGGTAAGTCAGATAACATATTTGTGTTCAATGCTATGGCGCATTTTGCAGATACATTACGGTGCCGAGAAAGAGATGGCTAGCAGGTCATGAGATGAACTTCGAACTCCACTGCAGTTGCTTTGCCTCCCAGTTGCACCATTTAAGAGTTTTATTAACTCTTTCTTCACCAGCTCATCATCAATAGAAGGAGCATCCGCCGTTGGTCGATGACAACTTGACTCATTTTTGAGATGGGACGCAATGAGGTATAATGACATGGCTGTCAGGTCCCCGTCAAGTTTTAAAATGCGTTTAATTTGTTTCTCAAGAATTCGCACAAGGCGTGCCAAGTTGCTTCGTCCCTCTGCCACTCTCGCCGCTTGACTGCCACAGTCTGAGTAAGGACCGCACTCCGCAACACCACATCTCCTGCTCCGTTAGCGCCCGCCAGCGCCGTCTGTCCCAACAATGATCCTTCGTCCTCGTCCAATCTCTTTAGCGTGGCTTGGGCGCGTTATCTCCGAATCCAAGTCAAGTTCGCTGGCACGCTTAATTACCGTCCCCCCACCGCCCGTTTTTTCCGCCCCTGCCTTGGATAACCGACAGTCGGAAAATATGCTGTGACGTCATTTAGCTTCAATTAAATAGCTAAGGATTGCATGAGGATTTTTAATTAAAATTTACTTTGTAAATTATACGTTCAAGGATTTGCCCAGTGCGTGCTCCCACATCCAATTCACTCTTTACGGCTGATTGTTTATCGTTAAGAGTCTTCTCATTTGCCAGTTTTCCTTATTTGGGAATACCAAAAAACGAATCGAGTCCGAAAATGCCCTACACAAAAGTTTATGCAAACAAGAGAAAGGTCAAATAAAATATTACATGGTTTAATCCCAAAGATTCCGTTTTAAGACTGTGGAATACTGTGTTTAAAGACGATATCTCCACGTTAGACCTAAGGAACTATAACCCAAAGTTTTCCGTACATTTATGTATTCAAATATGCATTTTAAAGGTAGAAGTAATTTCAAGTCCGGAATGGAGAGCCAGGCTGATCAAATTAAAAGCAAGGATAAACTAAGAACCTAAGGGAAAGAGCTTGGGACTGGGACAAACACACATGCAGATGTTTCAAAGTTGTTTTATATGGAGAATAAATTGGTTTTGCCATGGCGTACCATTGTCGATGCTGTCGTTGCGTTGTAGCACGCTCTGTTTTGCTATTGTTATGGCTCTCGACGCTTATTGCAAAACGTATTTACTGTCGAAAATGTCTTTTTATTTGCATAAGTTAAATAATTGCCGTTCACCGATACAATTTATCCATATTTCAATATAGTAATATTGTTGAAAATTAAATCAGTGGCAAATTGCAGCAATTAATCGCTAACTAGTGCCTCCGCCTGCCCCGCCTGTTGCTGAGCCTATAGTCAAGGGTTTTCCTCACGGAAAGACCAAAAAGGCCCCATACATCGATTTAAGGAAAGGGGAATTAACCTGACTTTTCTAACCCAAGTCGCCTTCGTTCGACCAACAGCTTGTTGTATCAATTGACAGCGAATAAAATGTCAGTTGGGTCGCAAACATGAGGGCGGATATACAAGAGCCATGCGAGCAGAGCATTTAAGTGTCCAATTTTTGGGAACCACAAACAAGACAACACGAGGAAGACAAACAACAGAAACACAAATGCCAATCGAATTCAGACCTGGCAATCTTAGCCACACAGCTCGAAAACACGCAAACAAAACGGAAGAAAAAGAGGTTGACAGCACGCCGAAGGAATATAATAATGATGTTGGTAGCGGCAGCAGGACTGGGAAGTGTGAACTGGGACCTGGGAATTGGGTACTGGGTACCGCGTCTCAGTCCCAATCGAACACCGAGCAGCCAAAGGTCGCCCATCGACAGACAGCCACTTACATAGGTTGGATCACGCCGTATTGAAGGGGCCCGAATCCGGACTCCGGACTCTGGAGTCTTGAGGGCTTTGTTGTGAACTGTGTGCGTATATTGAAACGTATGAGCATATTATCTACGTGTTTACATCCCAATTTGATTCCCCGATGATTGCCGTCGTCTCCCACTACCTCGCCTTTTGTTTTGCCTTGAAAGATTTGTTGGCAATTTCCTTAGCCCGTTCACAGCTCCATACGCATACAACGCCACCCGGTCTACGGAGAAAGTTGGGTTGGGTTTGGTTTCTTTCGATTTCCGTTCGAAAGCGCAAGATATCTTGCGAGCTTAGTCACTTACAGCCAAGTCTCAGGAACAGGCATCCCAACTGCGTTTTTTTTAACGTTATGTTTACTGCCTGTCTTATAACTTCCGAGACAGCCCTAATAACTGCTGATTGTGTGATTTCCCCACCAGCCCAACTCAGTCCACTCTGTTCGATGTGTTGCGTGTCGTCCAACTTGGCCTACAGCACTCCTTGCCAGACCGCCCCTTTTGCTGGCTGTCGACGTTTCTGTTGGCATTGACCCTCCGGAGACCTTTTCGTACACTCATAAATGTCTTTCAATCATAATGTTTCAATAAGTCAAAATCGATTACGAACTTCATATGAAATTTATTGCACTTTCGCAAATATGACATTGACTGGTTGTTGGCGGCGATGTGTGTATCGGCGTGTGTACATGTTTACCACTCTCTGTGTGCTGTGCGTGGGCACATAAGAACAGCCGGATGATGGGCTGACAAGTAGAAGAGGGTGTGGGTGGTGGGCATTGGGTGGTTAGCGGTTGGTTAAGCATCGGCATTGCCATCGAGCCGGACTTCAATCTGACGCGCATGTGTACCGCATTTGTGGTTTGTTTATCGCAAGGTGGGCCGATATGGAAGTGGCCGCATGCACACAAAATTGAATTTGCCGAAGGGGCAAAATGCTTAAATATTTAGTTAAATGATTGACAAGGATTGCTCGACTGTATTACCGTGGTCTGGCTACGTGCTGTGGCCACTCCTGGCGCCCACTCACCCGCAAACACACAACAAGGGAGCACCGGGAGGCAGGCACACGCCCACGCACAATCCATTAACATTGACTGTGCGATTATTTGAATATTGACAAATTATTGACTGCTGAGCATTTCAAAGAGTAAAAGAATTAGCCCGTGATCTCCTACGTTGATGGAAGCTAAGGCTCCGTCGATTATCGCATTGTTCACCATTTCATTTCGGTCCCTGCCGCATCTGACTACATACCTTTTTATAAGCTATCCCATTGAGTTCGCTGGAGCGGAAGGTCGCAGCTCATTGTCCAGTCGCAGTTGTGAGCAGAGGCAAATCATTTGCTAAAAGCAACGCAGTAGGGACGGCCGACGTAGCACACCCAAAACCACAATCACATACGCATACTGGGCACGTCAGAGTTCGCTTGAGCAGTTTCCCTTGCATTTCTTTCAAAACCGCTTTTGTGTGCTTTTTAATATCGCATTTACCGGGCCCTCAGCTCTGGAAGGAGCATCTGCGAATGGAATTGGAAGGTGAATAAAGGTGGAGATGAGGTGCAAGGACTGCTGGCAGGCGGCGCTTAATCAAAATCATACGCGACGCTGCATCGCACTGCACAAACAGCAACAAAGGCGGCAGCGGCAAGAATGGAGGACAATAAGTTGCAAAGTGGGCCGCGCACAGGCTGAGATCTGTTCGGCGGCCATAAAGGCCCACTGCTGAGGAACAAACCAAAACCTGGCATGGAGGACGATAATGGGTCGGGGTCGGAATCGGGGTCGGGAACGAGGCATTCATTATTTTGAAATTTTTAGCGCGCATTCCAGCGCCTTCCGCTTCCGTCGTCAGCGACACAGAGCGGGATGGAGGCGGGGCAGTCATAAGAGAATTAAAAGAATACGCAGGGTGAGAAAAGGATAGAACACGGAGGCAGATGCTTCCACAGGAGCCACTGCCACCGGAGTAGGCGGGAAAGCCCGCAAGCTGGTTTAAATAACAATTTCGCGATAGCGGCTGGCGTGAAGGTGGGGGAGTTAGAGGCCAGGCAGTTGGAGCCGCAGGTGTGCATCACCTGCTGTTTGGCTTAATCATTGCGACATTATTCTGCTCCGGCGGGGAGCAGCAGCACGAAAGCCCAAGTCCTTGGCACGGATTAGTTGGACTCAACCCCTCCGCACCAACCAGTCCAACTCCCCGCCATCCACCTTTTCGTCTTGCTAACCACCTTGATTAGTATAATGCGCAATAATCGCTGAGGCAGCTCAGCTCGGCTTGGCTCGGTAAGCGCAAGTGAAAGTGAAAGGATTTTATTATTATTGCCGATGCTGTTGTTGTTGGGCGCTCGTTGGAAGGCGAAACCAGAGCTGCATAATTACATCCGGAGACTCGGCACTGTCAGCAACTCGTCAGTCGGGTGGCCGCCGAATATTAAGGACCCATAACAAAATGCGTCTGCTGAGGAATTAAAATGATATCATTTTATTAGGAGCAGACCAACCGACGTACAGTGGTTGATTTCGATGCTTTAAAACAACGAAGGTAGCTCGATCTCGCGATAATTTGTTTAATCATTTCTATGGCAGCTATACTCGCCCAATTTTTATAAGAGTAAAGTCGTGGTCCAAAATCGTTAAGAATGACTATATCTTGGAGTAAATGGGTATATGTTAAGAACCCTCTGCAAGGGTATAACTATGTATATCCACTTCTGTTCGACGGCAATGATATGTTTAAGCTGTAAATGCCAATCGATTTTCAACGAGGTTTGTCATTTTGACTTTTGAATTTTTCTCAAGGTTTTTCTCAAAAACCGAAAATCGACCTGATTATATCGTGATTTTTGTCCGTAAAAAAAAATTTTAAAGGGTTTTGTTGTTCTAACTTAGCCAAAAGAATGAGTGTTTTGTGCAATCGGATCCAGATTTCGTACCTCTTAAGTCTTTGAACTAATCACTTGAATAACTAACCAATGCGTAGTTAAAATATTTTAATTCTCTAAAAATGATCACATGGGTCCTGACAAGGTGCTTGTAGCAGAGGTATGTATATAATCAAAATGGCAAGAAAGTGGCAAAGCCAAAACTGATGGTAAAATGAGCAGGGCGTGTCTGGTGCATAAACAATAACAGAGGCACCAGCGACGGAAAAGAGGTAGGAACGTTGGTAGGGTCATGACGCTAGATGCCACGTCTGCGGCAAACAATGCTGCTGCTTAGTCTCAACAAACAAACGCAAACACCGGCCATAAGAGTGGGTGTGGGTGCTTGTGGGTGTAGGTGGGTGCAGGTAGCCAGTCCGCCTGCATGGCGACTGGCTTCCGTTTCCTGTTTCGTTGTGCTTTCAACTCTACCCGAATCCTGTTTGCCGTTTAATTAGAGACACACACAGACGCACACTTGCCCATAGACAGATGCACACGGACACGGGCACGGACAGACCACACAGATGGGAGCTCCTTGCGTTACGTCACTGGCATCTGTTTGTGCGCGAGTGTGGATTGTGAGCGTATAACGATGTGGTAGGTAATCAGAAACTGCTTTTAATTATTCAAGGTTCCATTCTGATGAATGAAGACAACAACGATAACAGCGGCGGCCAGCGCCAAACTGCGCAATAAAGGCCATAGTGAGAGCAGCAGCAGCAACAACCAATCGGTAACAACAAATGGCAAAGAATCTGCCTGTTGTCCACGGTTCGCATTAAGGCACCAACAACTCCAAAAACTCCAACTGGCTGACGTTCAACGAAAGGGGATTAAAATTCAGTGCAACAACAAAGTGTCCTGGTTTGTATGTGTGGGTGGATAGGTTCAGCTTTTTAATGTTGCTGCTGGTCACCGTTCACCGTCCACCATGGTTGCACTTGTTCCAGCACAGCTCCAGTTCCACCTCTTGCTCCCGTTGATGTCATGCCATTTAAATGTGTGCATAAAAAAGTCAAGCACTGATGCCAGCGGCGGCAATGGTCTACAACAACGGACGGCGACAACAGGAGCACTGACCACAACAAACGCAAATAAGTCACATGAAAAATTTCCATCGACATGGACAGGGGTTGGGTGCCGACTGACGGGTGTCTGGTGGTGGTTGGCCAACAATAAGACGCAACACAAATAATTTGAATGCACTGCCTAGCAGCGCACCGCCCATTACTGAAGCCGAGAAAGCTGGTCTCCGAAGCGAGCAGATGTCCCATCCTCGAAAATTCCAACCATTTACTAATTATGAGTATAAATCAATTTGTTTTGTGCTTCTGGAAAAAACAGGGTAGTCTCTATGCACTTGAAATATTAATGGGGGTCATCCAGAATAATTCTGTTGGAACCGAAACGTATATATTTAGACAAACCGTTTTTTGGAGTACCCTGGAATATAACTATTTTTCAGTGGGCCTCCACGAGATTCAAAAAGTATTTTGTCACGCTCGTTTACGGCTTAGTCCATGCCGCCGTTTGGACAGGACCGGCTAACAGTCAGTAAAATTTGGGTTGAGGTTGGGTTCGCTCTTTTAATAAGTGGCACATTGAGATTCTGGCTGCGATTGTGGCGGTGGGATGCGTATGCTATTAAGTGCGTGTCCGTGAACCGCGGCCTTGCCAGCTTTTGTTGTTAATTCTGTTTACTTTAAAATGTCCAACTTCGCCAACCCCAGCGCCAATGCGACCGTCAACGGCGATGCCTCGTCTGGACTGTCAAATATTTGTCGTATTAATGAATGCACGGGTTAATGTGTTTACATGCGGCTGCCCCAGAGTGGTGACTCGCGGGTCGGAGGGTTGGGGCGGCAGGTGGTTGCTGTGGAGAGAATGGATCTGGCGACGACAGCGGGGCGGCGTTTAAAGGCGGCGTGGATTGACGGTCCCCCATTGATTTTTGTCTGCTGCTAGAAAATCAATAAGTTGCCCTTTGGCCGATGCGCATTTGGAGATTGTCTCAGAGAGGACGAATGCAGTGACGGATTGCGCAAAGTGAAGAAGTGGTCCGGCCCAAAGAGCAGATGGAGATGGAACTGACGGCGACAGCTTTAACGACTGCCCGCGAATTACTTGGTCAGAGCTCATTGACCGTATTCGGTTTACTTTTACTCGCAGCCGCAACAAATTATTGTTCACATGAATTTCCACTTAAGGCCAATGAAAATGTTTTCACAATGCCCGGCCAAGTGCCAGCGAGTGACGGATTGAGAGGGCGGAGACTGGGAAAACACAGTAAACTGTTTTAAAATGTAAATTTCTCTAGCGAGACGGCATTAAGGCCAATAAAAAAGGAAATGTGCCGTTTAATAAATGCGAAATGCGGAGAACAAAAAATAAGTACGTAATCCAAAATACAAAATACGAAGTACGTACTACGTAGTACGAACGACAAAGTAGGCTAACGCCTTGTATGGGCTGGCAGGTCTGGGAGTAGGAGCGCTCCGCCGGGCAGAGAAAAGGCAATAAGTTAAATTGAATTAAAAACAAATTAATTAAATCCCTCCTGAAATGGGCCTGGCCGACCAGGAGTTAAACTTTTTCAACCACAATCCCTCGCTCCCTTTTTCCGAGGTAGTCAGGATTTATTCGAGTTGTGGAGAGGGTATACGTTGGCGCATATGAAACACGAACGCGAGTCAAGGCCGATACGCGGTTGTAAAGTGCCAGAAAAGCAGTTACGCATAATTAGCTAACAAATTTTGAAGACCAATTGTCGGAACAGCTGATGTTCTTTTGGCATCAATCATACGGCCCTGACACGCCACATTGCCAGAGTAATCTGCGCCGCAAAGAAAGAGTCTCGTCCTGACAAGACAATGAACTGCTGATCACGGTACACACGGAAAGAAAACTAATTCCACTAATAGGAATCATAAAAAGGATAACACGCAATAAATAATGGTAACGAAAGCTTCATTATTGAAAATGCAGCTCACGTATGTATTCAATTACTTGTTGAACGACCCCGCCCTCCTCGCTACAGAGAGGTCTCACTTCGCTCCCATCATCCACCGGGTGTCGTGGGTCGTAGGTCTTGAGGCTGCCGCGGATGTGGCGCCATGTACTTAAAGTCGGGAGGCGTAAGGGTATTCGGATTGCATTTGTTCAAAAGAAAATCATATTTTCTGTTATTGTGGCAAAATGAGATTTTTGAATGGGTTTTGGGCCCGGCACCTTATTGGGTCTTACAAGAAGAAGCCGGGCTGGCCCGAATCAAAACAGCAGACGACGGCAAGTAAACAGTAAGCCCTCAGTGCCAGTGGCTCAAGGAGCGGTCAGAGGAGCAGGAGTCAGCACAACGACAACCGCCTGCTCGTGAAAGTGTAATGGGTTGTGGTGTGAGCGCGTACGTGACATGTATACAGTACTTCCATATATATATAGGTATGCATGTGTGAGTCCCTCCCCCAGCCACCCAGTTTCCCTCGCTGACCGGGATCGACCCGCGTCCGGCATCTTTGAATGAATTTTCAAGGTTCATTTGTTGACTTTCACCGCTGCCGTTCAACCAACAATGGCAACAGTTGTCGGCATTTAAGTTGTGTCTAAGCCAAGCCAGCTGACTGTCTGCAGCAATTTGTAGCCATGTTCTAATGACCCAGCGTAGTCCCAAAAGTTCCCGATCCATCGAGTGCTCAAATGGTAGATGGCGTTCTCGGCACGTATTGGTTGTCCACTCAATCGGACACCGATTATGTGTGTACACGTATATGTATGTAAGGCTCCGTCTTATTTTTGGCTTTGGCATTCAATAAATATTTAAGCCCCGGTGCTAAATGCGACTCCGACTGCCTGACCGATAGCCCCAACCGCCGGTGTAGGGAACAGCCTTTGGGCCAGGCAGTTGAATTAGCATCCAGTCAGCGTCGAGAGGAGCGTCTCGGTATCTTTGCAACCTACAACCTCGTTAATTGTGGACGGAAATTGGCGCCAGACCCAGACCCGGCGAAATGTGCAAATTGCACTTCAATTGTCTGGCTGCAAACAAACGCAGATGAAAAGCGAATCATGGAGCATGGGATTCCCGGCGGTGGCGTTGCAGCTGCAGGTGGGTCTAGGGATGGAGATGGATCTGTGTCGGACGTGAGATGGCTAATTTTTGCGGGCCGGTAAACTCCGCTGAAATCACACTTCCGAAGACCCTTACGCGTTCGCCCCTGACCCTCGCCAGTTGGTGAGGACATGAAGAGCGGGCCAAGGGGCTACAAATAAAATCTCACAAAGTGCAGGAAAACTGGCGGTGCAAAGCTTATGCAAATTATTCTGCAATGAGCCGCCAGCGAACATGTCTTTGAACGTGCGGGATGCGAGCTGGGAATAGTGAAAAGCGAATTGCGAAATGGATGTCATCTTTCCACTCGGCTCCACTCAATCTTGGGCAACGCCACTTTTGCAATGTTGCAGCGTAAGTTGGTGTCTGTGCAAATTAAAATTCAAGCGACGACAGCCCGGCGTATGGAAAACATTTGCATTTGCATGCCCCTACCCAGCCCCCTTTGCCAGCACTTATCCCATCCACAGAGCTCGCTGCTCGGCTCACCTTTACATTGACTTTTGCTACACCTGCGGTGTGTTCGAAATGTCGAAGGTACGTCTGTTTGTTTGTGTGTCTTTGGGTGGGTGCTCGACGACAAATACAAACTTCTGATTACAAACGAAAATTGAAAATCTTAAGCACTGGCATATTGAAAACAGCAAACGGGTCATGGCTGGGGAGTTTCGCAGGGATGAACCACACTTGCCCAGGACTTAGGACTCCCAACCTCCGCCCCAATCACAGTCAGAGGCCCAAACTTTATTTCGAGCAGCTGTTTAGACTATGAGCCACGTGTGCTTTTATTTAAGTCAACTGTCAATGCTTTGTTTCTGTTTCCATCGTTTTGTACTCGCTCTGTCTCGTCTTCCCTCAATGATGCTATCACTCGTTGTTGTTGCCATGCCCCAATTCCCGATTCTGATTCTGTCTTCGTGGCTGTTGCCTAGAACACACAGATAAATTCAAAATTGTGTCGAAAGTCGGAACCGATTCTAGTGCCGTGCATATTAATGAGCGGGCGAGATCAAACAGCTTGGCCCGGCTTAGTTGGAGTTCAAGCCGAGAGCTGGCACGGCTGCATCGCACAGTGGTCGGCGTTAAAAAAGACGAAACTTTGCACAAAACTCTCTAACTTTTATTATAAGTGGTATAATAATTCTCTAATTTTTATTGTAAGTGATAAACAACTAACTTTGGTAAGTCGAAGATATAGTCGTCCGAGTCTTATAAAAGTAAACTGGCAATTCTAAAACGTTATAAATTACTATACATTTTTGGAGTATGTGGGGACATGCAAATCATTTGTGGAATTTTTTTTGGGATCGACACTAAAACTTGAACTAAACATAACAAAAGACGTTCACAAATTCAGAAAAAAAATTTTGTCAATCAAAAATACGAACAACATACATATATAAGCAACCAAATTAATTCCACAAATAGAATTTATTAAAGGTAATAACTTTGACTTCAAAATTCATTTAGTGAAAAACAGAAAACTTTGAAATGCAATTTTATTGTGACAAGAAGCTAACTTAACTCCTGTGCGCTGCGAAATTGACACGTGAACACGCATTGTATTCCAGTGTTAGCAAGTCCCTTAGGCCTATGGGCGCAACCACTGTGCATCGGCAGGACTCCATCTCCCTCCCAGAACAGCCAGCAAATGTAATAAAGTTGCGGCTAAATTAAATTGTGCAGATGTATCGTAAAGCTTTACGAGCTACAAAGCGAGCAGCACCAGAACGGCTAAAAGAGATGCTTCGGTATAACGCCGACTTGCAACTGTTTTGTTTCCAACAGCAATTATGTGGGTAATCATCTATCGAGAGCTTGTTGCTTCGCTTCGCTGTGGGTCTGAGTGGCATGCAGCTGACCAAAAACAACTGATTAAAATGTTGGCCACAAAACATATTAACATGTCGGCTCCAGAAGAATAATTTGACTGGCAGTGATGACTCGGGGAAAGCCAGCAGTCGGCAGTCCACAGGCGACAAGCGGAGTACAAAGTCATGGAAAAGAAAACAGCGGACTCACAGAACAGAGGCACGAAAACATGGAATCGCAGAAGCAAACAGACAAAACAAATAAGCCAAGCATAAAAGTTTATATTGCGGTCTATGATTCACTCCCGGCCGGTTGGACCTGGATGTGGATTCTGGATGCTGGATGGCAAGGGAGTGTTGGGAAAGCGGCTTGGACCGGGCTCTGCGGTTGGCTTTCCTTCGACCTCGGGCGACGCCCAGACCATCTTCGTCGGTGGCGCAGCTGCATATTTTTGACATTTTGCGTTGGATGCGTCGTGGTCTCCGCATTCGAGTTGCTCCAGCTCCCTGTTTACAAGAAAGGCATGTTTGGTCGACAGAGTAAATGAGTCATAGGCTGGCTTCTTGGGGCCACCAGCAGGCAGCCTTGGTAGATTGTTCGAAACCCATTTACTTAATGGATATAATAAATTTTTCTTCAAATTGAAACTCGTAATTTCCATTGTTCTCGCGCAGCTTCCTTTGAGTGGAGAGCGCTTCCCCCTGTTTCCCCCTGCTCCCAACTTGTCCTCCCCGTCTCGACGTCAGAATTGTTTTGTACCGGGGGTTCCTGTGGTCCTTGTGGCCTTGCCAAAATGTTAGATAAGGGAACGGCCAGGTTCTTGTCGTGGTGATGCCTACAGCTCAACCGTAAAACTACTTGTAATTACATTAACCATTGTGACTCTGGCCACAGTGCTTCTTCTACCGTCCGCTTACATGAGCGTGCCCACCTCCATGCGGCTTTGCAGCACCGAGTTTACCAGTGTTGAATTTGTTGGGCCAAAACGACCACTTAACCCGTTGACACCGGCAAGTCATAGGCGAAACCTTGTTTTGAATGGGAGGAGGTAAATTAAGGATGTCCATAGGCCGAATGATTGGGGAAGAACATATGTATATGAGAGCCGCAGACACCTCTCGAGGATCCTGACTCCCGACTCCAGACCCAACCCCAAGATCAGCAAAGGGTTAATCTGCACTGCCACTGGGCTGGGAGCTCTAATTTGTAACAGGGATAAGCATCAGTGATGTAGGAATAAGTGCCAGTAAAAATGTAACGTTCTTAGTTCGCTTTAAACAAAGCACACACACACACAAGAGAGCGAGGACCCAACGGTCCCGAGAAAATATGTTTTCAGTTCCTTGCGGGCCCCCGACTTAATGTCTGGCTTCATAAATTTTATGTCGGTGATGTTTAATTTGGCTACGGTAACTCATGTCTGCTCGGACTTAAGACCCTCAGCCCCTGCTTTGTCTCCGGCCGACTGCTTCATTTGGGTGTATAAATAAATTTGCCTTATCCCCATCAGACCCTGGCCATCCCATCCCATCCCTGCTGGCAAAAATAACACCGAAATGAAAACGACAACGACACGTACTGCTGCTAGACAAGAGATGGATTGTTATCGCTCAAGATTGGAGCACACACAGACACATTCACCTAGCAGCAGGATCCCAAGCGCCGTTTCGGGCCGACCGTTATTTCATTAGTGTCTGAGCTGAGGTAATGCCAAGACAAGCAGCCCGACACCTTCCCATTTTCGCTAAGTACGTGAAAATTTTTCATCAGCAATTTAAGAATCCGTCGAGATCCGCGAATCAGCTGTGAGTACCGGGCGCGTGGGTAAACCAAAGCGGAAGATAATTTCCATGTTGTTTCAGGCCGCGCCGTTGAATAATTGCCTTGGATGTAACCCAAGCCCCCCTATCATCTATCCCGACAGACAGGGAATCGCACACACTTTCTGACTCTGTTCTGAAACAAACATCAAACGACGATGGGTAAACCAAATTCGTGCATATCGTTATTAACATTTATGAGCTATTTAATAAGTAATTACGTGCACTTTCCCAAAAGGCGGCTATTTGGGCGCGTATATGCATGATTATTTGCCGAGGCATCAATATACTAAAAAATTCAATTAGTGCTGCCAAGCCAGATTGTGAAAGTTTAATACGCACACCACTCCACGGCCGAGCCTGCTTATTGTATGTAAGGCACGTGTGTGCGAGGGCTGCGCCAGTTGGGGAACGCGCCAGTATTTATGTGCCTAGGCATGAACGGCGTCACACAAATGTTAAGTCCAAACAATGAAATCAAATGATTTAATTATAACAGACAATAAAGCAACAGAATAATTGCGGCCGGTGACTGCAGCTGCCAGGGCTGTGTCTACGCTCGCTCTCATAGCGCTACACCCGCTCCTGCTAGTGATGCTGCAGTTTGGGGCGTTGCAATAACCACAAAATACAAGAGATGGCCGGACAAAATGGGCTGAGACTCGACAAACAGTGGCGGACGCGCCAGTAGCAACAATGAATCGCAATAACAATACGAACGCAACTGCAATAACAATTGCAATTAAAATGCGTGCAAAAACAACGCATTGAGCTGCGGCAACAGCAATATTTCGCCGGCTAATAAAAAATAATACAAAATAACACGCCACCAGCAACAACGACAGTAACAACAGCAACAAAATGCTGTAAACTGTTAAACAATTGATTAACAACAATTAGCCGCTTATTAAATTACAATAACAACGCCACCTCAACAACAACAGTGCGTCGCAAAAAAGCTTTTGCAATAAAGCCAAATCGGGCTGCACTCGCATACCAACATTCCCACATTCATTGCCTCCCAACCTTGCCACCACTGATGCGGCTAACAGCTGCCTATGGACAAGTCAATCGGTTAGAATTTAACGCGCATAAATTATTGCCTCTCACACTAGGCTTGTGTGTCCGAGCAGTGCGCCCTGGTGTCGTGGTGTCCCAGTGTCCTGGTACGCAAATTGGTGGCAAGCGATGTGATTTAACGATGTGAGCTGTTTAAGCCGGCTCTGGCTGGCAGGGAGTGTTGCCAATTACCCAGGCAGTTTGGATTTGGTCGCGTTGAAGGCTGCCACTTATCCGCAAGACAAACTTTGAAAAGTGTAGCATACTTATGCGCTCACCTTGCTCCACGATGTGCGTACTGGTAGGGTACAGGGCACGGGAAAGGCATGCAAATTCTAAAGCAACACATTCTGACAGCAGCGGCCAAAACATGGAGGGCGAAGGGCCGACGTTAATAGAAACAGGAGCGAAAGACCGAGCCGAGCAGAGCAAAAGTTGCAAATGGCTAACCGCAAAATGGGCGACAAATGTGAAAAGTTTTTTGCTTTAATTTCCGACACATTTGGAGCCTCTACTCGATCAATATGCATGTCCTGCACACAAATTTCCAGGATATTTTTTGGGAGAGAGGGAGACGCACCCATTGACACTCATTAATGTTGACCTTCTTGAAAGTAATTAAAAGTGACCCTCAAGTATTATGCTTAGTAATTTTTCAATATAGAACCGACGCATATTCAGGACCACTGCAGCCTTAAAAAGTGACCGCAAATGGGAACGAGCAGGGGCCCCAGGGCAAAAACCATTTCCATAAGCAATTTATGCATGGCGATAGTTGTGCACACGATGACCCACGCCAGCCCACACAAACACACCCTTAGCAACATACCAACATACAGGCAAAGCTGCAAACATTTTGGTTAACGAGACTTTTAATCTGTCCAAAGGTATTTAAAGTTGGCTAAGCCCCAACACTGACTGACTTTTATGGTTACGGAGCAAGTGTCAAAATGTTTGTTGACGACAATGACCGCCCCCGCCACAACCACCCCAAAGAGGACAACATGAGTGGTAATTTATTTTGCCTTTGCCGGCAGCATCAGAGGCAGCACCAACGCCCACAGCGGCAGCAACACGGAGCACAAAGGACAAGCAGAGGTGGTCTGCTGGAAGGGACCTAGTCCAGGGCTCGAGTTGCATATCGTCCAAACGACCACCTAAACACTCGGAGCCAGACGCAGGGGAAGGAAGGGAGAACGGTCCGACATTAGGCGCTAATCTTGATATTGTATAAAGTGTAAGGGACCAGGAACCCCCAGTCATCTGGTAGTGACAAGGAGCGGTGGCCAAGGTTAAGCAACAACAGAACAGGCCCATCCGCGTATGATAGACCCAGACACGCCCCCATTCAGGGCGGACGGATGGGGCTTGGAGAATGGGGCTGGGTGAGGAATGACACGCTTGGGTTGGCAAAGCATCGGAGAGTTAATTGAGCAGGCGACCATAATGTCTGGTCAATGCTGCAAAAATGTGACCCTGATTTCATGAGTCAGCATTAGCCGAGGAAATCCCCGCCAAAAAGAAACACTGCTGCTAAAGACTCGTGAAGGAAACTCGGAAACCATCTTTCACTGCGATATGGCGATATGCAAGCAGTACAAACTCCATTGTGCGGTTTATAATCCTTTGATTGCTAAAAGTGAGCGGAACTAGTTTCAAACTGTTAGTTAAGTAACTTCGGGATTAATTTAAAATGTGTAAAGACGAATCGCTCATGGACGTGTGCCCCAAAGGACGCCCTGTGAGTATGTGTCCTTGATGTATCACTTCCGCTGTCTGTTAACTTACGAGTGCGCCATAAATACGCTTGGCGGGCAAGACCACACGCGCCAAGCGTTGCGATGCAATGGCAGCGCCGGCATTCAAACCATTTGATAGCAACACGTCTTTCTGGTATTTTCACACGCCTGAGCATCGCATTGGATTCAACGTCACGTTTTAGTGTCACCCCACATCCCATTTCCCAGTTTCGCAGTTTCAGCCTTTCAGTTTCCAGCAACAACCTACCACCAACCACCCACCGCCAAATGGCGACGCCTAATATGCTTATGCTGAATGCCCGGCCAGCTGTCTGGCAGCCAAAAGAGAGCCGGCACGACAAGGCGGACGGATGGGCGGACTAGTCGACGGGGAATTGAACCCTTTTCGTTTTCCGGCTTGGAGTGGCACTGGCACGAGAATAGAGCGCACACTAGTGACCACGTGCCGCGCCGCACATCCAGAAGGACGCAGATCAACACCCACACCCACACCCACTCCCACACAGACACATACGCACGGCGCACGTCAATGTTGATATTTCAACTACAATATTATTTTCACTTTTAGACAGACAAGCGGGCTACCAAAGCACACAGTTAGTTTATTTTGAAAATTATAATAAGCCACTTTGTGGCGTCGACATCTCCCCCATCCAGGCCTGTCGGTTGAAGAGAAGCGGGAGGGTGCTGGGGGGTGGGAGTCAGGGTCTGCAGGCCCCTAACTTACTTGCCAAACTTTTTTCAAGTTAAACGTGCTGTCTGCGGACTTCTGCATATTCTTTTGGCTAGAGGTGGGAACCCCTGAAATATTTTCTACATTCGCTTTAGAAATCAATATACTGTAACTTCGGCCTATATCTTCGAAAACAAACAAATGTAGCTTATTTTACCCGATCGTTCCTCAGGCAGCTTTTGAATATCGTCGTTCCTACGGCAAGATTTTTAGAATGGTAAGTGCACACTTTAAATAATTCGATTTGGGAAGGCCCAAGACTCCATATTTTACACAGCGACATCCTATTCTTCTAAATGATTTAATTCTCGAACAATCTGTTCACCTTGGTGTGTATTTTCTCGATTTTACGTCACTTTTATAATGCTTTCCTTTCCTAATTTTCTAAAAAATGATTTCTTATTTCTTAATTTCTTACAGACACCCGATTTACTAATGGCATACTTCTAAATGATTGTGGTTAAATTCTCTAAAAATCTGTGTTTTCAACTTGATTTGTATTTTTGGGGTCGATTTTTCGTCATTTTAATAATGTTACCCCTTTCCAAATTTTCGAAAAATGGCTCTGCTGAAAAGTCACCTAAAACCTGCACTTCTAAGCCCATAACTTTTCTTACCGACACCCGATTTACTAATGGCCTTCTTCTAAATGATTGTGGTTAAATTCTCTAAAAATCTGTGTTTTCAACTTGATTTGTATTTTTGGGGTCGATTTTTCGTCATTTTAATGATGTTACCCCTTTCCAAATTTTTAAAAAATGGCTTTGCTGAAAAGTTACCTAAAACCTCCACTTTTAAGCCCAGAACTTTTCTTACAGACACCCGATTTATTAAAGGCATACTTCTAAATGATTGTGATTTAAATTCTCTACAAATCTGTGTTTTCAACTTGGTTTGTATTTTTGGGGTCGATTTTTCGTCAAAATGGCTTTGCTGAAAAGTCACCTAAAACCTGCACTTCTAAGCCCATAACTTTTCTTACAGACACCCGATTTACTAATGGCATACTTCTAAATGATTGTGGTTAAATTCTCTAAAAATCTGTGTTTTCAACTTGATTTGTATTTTTGGGGTCGATTTTTCGTCAAAATGGCTTTGCTGAAAAGTCACCTAAAACCTGCACTTCTAAGCCCATAACTTTTCTTACAGACACCCGATTTACTAATGGCATACTTCTAAATGATTGTGGTTAAATTCTTTAAAAATCTGTGTTTTCAACTTGGTTTGTATTTTTGGGGTCGATTTGTCATCATTTTAATGATGTTGCCCATTTCCAAATTTTTGAAAAATGGCTTTGCTGAAAAGTCACCAAAAACCTGCACTTCTCAGCCCATAACTTTTCTTACAGACACCCGATTTACTAATGGCATACTTCTAAATGATTGTGGTTAAATTCTTTAAAAATCTGTGTTTTCAACTTGGTTTGTATTTTTGAGGTCCATTTTTTCATCATTTTAATGATGTTGCCCCTTTCCAAATTTTCGAAAAATGGCTCTGCTGAAAAGTTACCTAAAACCTCCACTTTTAAGCCCAGAACTTTTCTTACAGACACCCGATTTACTAATGGCATACTTCTAAATGATTGTGATTAAATTCTCTAGAAATCTGTGTTTTCAACTTGGTTTGTATTTTTGGGGTCGATTTTTCGTCATTTAATGATGTTACCCGTATCCAAATTTTCGAAAAATGGCTCTGCTGAAAAGTCACCTAAAACCTGCACTTCTAAGCCCATAACATTTCTTACAGACACCCGATTTACTAATGGCATACTTCTAAATGATTGTGATTAAATTCTCTACAAATCTGTGTTTTCAACTTGGCTTGTATTTTTGGTGTCGATTTTTCGTAATTTTAATGATGTTACCCGTTTCCAAATTTTTGAAAAAAATTGCAATCTGCACTTCTAAGCCCATAACTTTTCTTACAGACACCCGATTTACTAATGGCATACTTCTAAATAATTGTGGTTAAATTCTCTACAAATCTGTGTGTTCAACTTGGTTTGTATTTTTGGGGTCGATTTTTCGTCATTTAATGATGTTACCCGTATCCAAATTTTCGAAAAATGGCTCTGCTGAAAAGTCACCTAAAACCTGCACTTCTAAGCCCATAACTTTTCTTACAGACACCCGATTTACTAATGGCATACTTCTAAATGATTGTGATTAAATTCTCTACAAATCTGTGTTTTCAACTTGGCTTGTGTTTTTGGGGTCGATTTTTCGTAATTTTAATGATGTTATAATGATTCCAAATTTTTGAAAAATGGCTTTGCTGAAAAGTCACCTAAAACCTCTACTTCTAAGCCCATAACTTTTCTTACACACACCCGATCTACTAATGGCATACTTTTAAATGATTGTGGTTAAATTCAAAAATCATTTTTTTCAACTTGGTTTGTATTTTGGGGTGATTTTTCGTCATTTTAATGATGTTACCCGTTTCCAAATTTTTGATTTAAAATGGCTTTGCTGAAAAGTCACCTAAAACCTGCACTTCTAAGCCCATAACTTTTCTTACAGACACCCGATCTAGTAATGGCATACTTCTAAATGATTGTGGTTAAATTCTCTAAAAGTCTGTGTTTTCAACTTGATTTGTATTTTTGGGGTCGATTTTTCGTCATTTTAATGATGAGAAACCGATTCCAAATTTTTGAAAAATGGCTTTGCTGAAAAGTCACCTAAAACCTGCACTTCTAAGCCCATAACTCTTCTTACAGACACCCGATTTACTAATGGCATACTTCTAAATGATTGTGGTTAAATTCTCTAAAAATCTGTGTTTTCAACTTGATTTGTATTTTTGGGGTCGATTTTTCGTCATTTAAAAAGAAAAAAAGTTTCAAAATTTTGAAAAATGGCTTTGCTGAAAAGTTACCTAAAACCTGCACTTCTAAGCCCATAACTTTTCTTACAGACACCCGATTTACTAATGGCATACTCCTAAATGATTCTGGTTAAATTCTCTAAAAAACTGTGTTTTCAACTTGGTTTGTATTTTTGGGGTCGATTTTTCGTCATTTTAATGATGTTATCCGTTTCCAAATTTTTGAAAAATGGCTTTGCTGAAAAGTCACCTAAAACCTGCACTTCTCAGCCCATAACTTTTCTTACAGACACCCGATTTATTAATGGCATACTTCTAAATGATTGTGGTTAAATTCTCTAAAAATCTGTGTTTTTAACTTGATTTGTTTTTTTGGGGTCGATTTTTCGTCATTTTAATGATGAGAAACCGATTCCAAATTTTTGAAAAAGGCTTTGCTGAAAGGTCACCTAAAACCTGCACTTCTAAGCCCAAAACTTTTCTTACAGACACCCGATTTACTAATGGCATACTCCTAAATGATTGTGGTTAAATTCTCTAAAAATCTGTGTTTTCAACTTGGTTTGTATTTTTGGGGTCGATTTTTCGTCATTTTAATGTTTTTTTTCTTTTCAAATTTTTAAAAATGGCTTTGCTGAAAAGTCACCTAAAACCTGCACTTCTAAGCCCATAACTTTTCTTACAGACACCCGATTTACTAATGGCATACTCCTAAATGATTGTGGTTAAATTCTCAAAAAATCTGTGTTTTTAACTTGATTTGTATTTTTGGGGTCGATTTTTCGCTTTTAATAATGTTAATGATGAGAAACCGATTCCAAATTTTTGAAAAATGGCTTTGCTGAAAAGTCACCTAAAACCTGCACTTCTCAGCCCATAACTTTTCTGACAGGCACCCTATTTACTAATGGCTTACTTCTAAATGATTGTGGTTAAATTCTCTAAAGATCTGTGTTTTCAACTTGATTTGTATTTTTGGGGTCGATTTTTCGTCAAAATGGCTTTGCTGAAAAGTCACCTAAAACCTGCACTTCTAAGCCCATAACTCTTCTTACAGACACCCGATTTACTAATGGCATACTTCTAAATGATTGTGGTTAAATTCTCTAAAAATCTGTGTTTTCAACTTTATTTGTATTTTTGGGGTCGATTTTTCGTCATTTTAATGATGAAAAACCGATTCCAAATTTTTGAAAAATGGCTTTGCTGAAAGAAGTACCACCTAAAACCTAAGAAAACAAAGACATCCTAAAACATAACACTATACAATTAAACCAAAAAATTACAAGGTAAACCAGCCAGTCGCCACACACATCAAAAGCATCAATCAAAATAACCACACCACCGAAAACCCACCACGATTTATGCTTTCCAGTCGTGGGTTCATGCCCGTCACCTCTTCATCGCTACTTCGGCCCGCCAGCACCTCTTACTGCAACGTCAACGACAACAACACTTAACGCCCACCTCTTTTCGAATAATACTCTACACCGAAATACCAAAAACCAAAACTTAGGCAACACACGAACATCAAAACATCCATACTTGGCGAACCGAAGAACCAAGCATGAAAGCTGTAAGCCACCGCCAATATATTTAGGAAACACAACAGTCGATCTATAAACACAAACTAACCACTTCCCTAAAGAAACATATTAGAAACAAAACCAGGTTAACAACGAAGACAACTTCCGTTCTGAACAAGATATCTCGACAATGAGCTTATAAATACACACTTCAAAAAGTAAGAAAGGCCTACAAGTTGTACTTAAAGGTTAATCCTGTTGCGGTAGCAAAATAGCTGAAGGCCTTTTAAGACATCGTAAACATAAAAAAAACCCCAACCACTTTAAGATTGAGCTGGCCCCAAAACCCCTAAAAAGCCCCCCATTTTTCATACCAAAATCTCTTTGAGACCCATAAGACACAGGTAAAACCCAGGTGGGCAAAACCACGCACCCTGCGCCCAGTTTGTGTCGCCGTGTTTGCATTCATTGACATGCCGAAAAACCCTTCGAATCGTAATTTGGGACATACTGCCAACACCGGTGTCCGTCACAAACTAAGAGCCGCCTAAATAAAGCATAATCACGCGCTAACCCGCCCAACCAAACATCTTCACCCCACAAACCACGGTGCCAACGCTCAAACATCACCGCCCAACCGCAGCTTGCGTCCACAGCCACCATACAAACCAAATGATTTTCTTAAGCCAAAATGCCAAACAACAATCAACCTACGCAGCAAACAAACTCTAACACACGGTCATAAATGACGATTCAAAGTTCTCAAAACTACCGAAACCAGAGTCTTCTAATGCTTAAAAAGTCTGTAAAATGGACTTTAAAATATCTTAACCAAACGGCGTTTCCGCAAAACGAACTCCTACTTCCTAAAAGCCACAATATCGATATCATTACTTCTAAACCCATCTAACTAATAAACTACTTCCATATCATCGGATTTATTAATGGCATACTTAAAACATAAAAATATTGATTGTGGTTAAATTCTCACTAAAAATCTGTGTTAATTTTAAACTACCTGATTTGCTTGATTATATGGGGTCGATTTTTCGTCATTTTAATGATGAGAAACCCGATTCAAAATTTCCTTTTTAGAAAAGGCTTTGAACCTGAAAGGTCACCATTCCCATTATAACCTGCAGCTTCTAACGCCCAAAAACTTCAAACAAAACACCACAAAAATTTAAACATCGCGACCCGAATTTACTTAATCTGACATACAGTCTCTAAAACCTACGACGTAATGTCCTCCAAAATTCTCCTAGAACTGGACGCTCAAATATCTCTCCTACTAAAACTACTACCACAAAAAAACTCATCTCGAAAATGTTTTCAAAACTTGGTTATGTATTATTTGGGTCGATATATTGGCCAATTCGTCACAAATAGGCTCATGACTGAAAGAGTACACCTCCATCAAAAACCTGCACTTCTAAGCCCCACCCCCATCCAACCAATTCACTCTACCGATTCCAGCTGCCGTCCTCCCAGTTACCCTGAAACCAACCAATACTTAAGGCTATTAAAGAATACATAAACCCAAAAAAGATTGTCAGATTTAATTTCTCTAAAAATCTGTGTTTTCAACTTGGTTTGCATTTATATTTACTAGGGGGCGATTTTCCTCAAAATCGTCATTAAATATAACTAAAAAAACCCATGTCTATCCGAATTTCGAACACATCTTCAAAAAAAACGCCTTTGCTGAAAAGTCACCATAAAACCTTAACATCTCATACCAAGGACCGAACCACCACGACCCGATAAGGCCATCAAGCCAGACCCTAACAACCTTTGCTGACGACACCCATTGTCACCCCTCAAAATGCCCTAAAGCCCATTTAAAAGAATGTGAATAAATAAGGCTTTCTAAAGATCTGTGTTTTCAAAATGTAATTTGTATTTTTGGGGTCAATTTTTCGTCAAAATGGCTTTGCTACCACTGACCTAAAAAAGCCGGTTCCACAAGCGACAAGTCACCTATCTGGCATACACGACAGAGGCACCAAACATAAACAAACCCATTTAAAACTAAAGGCCAGCACCCAAACACCCTCCACAATATAAAGTACTACATAACTCGTCTTAAAGCCGATCGGACCTACGGTTCGAGCGGAACAAGCAGCAGCATAAAAATTATCAAAGTACAACAAAGACCCACAACAAAACTGGCCCCTGTACTTCTAAAAACAAGATGGATATAAATCCCGTAAGGTTAAATTGTCTCAAAAAATCAAATATGAACCAGATTATCAAATCACCCAAACCTGCTTGCCAAAAAACTAACTATCATTCCGTTTACAGCGGAATGATTCGATCCTCTTTTCAATACATTTAACGTAACATAGATTAAGATTTGAAACTTATTGTTAGTCTCTAGAACCAATAAAAAAAAAAAAAAAAAAAAATTTTTGAAAAATGGCTTTGCTGAAAAGTCACCTAAAACCTGCACTTCTAAGCCCATAACTCTTCTTACAGACACCCGATTTACTAATGGCATACTTCTTAGTATTTTTGGGGTCGATTTTTCGTCATTTTAATGATGTTATCCGTTTCCAAATTTTTGAAAAATGGCTTTGCTGAAAAGTCACCTAAAACCTGCACTTCTAAGCCCATAACTCTTCTTACAGACACCCGATTTACTAATGGCATACTTCTAAATGATTGTGGTTAAATTCTCTAAAAATCTGTGTTTTCAACTTGATTTGTTTTTTTGGGGCCGATTTTTCGTCATTTTAATGATGAAAAACCAATTCCAAATTTTTGAAAAAGGCTTTGCTGAAAGGTCACCTAAAACCTGCACTTCTAAGCCAATAACTTTTCTTACAAACACCCGATTTACTAATGGCATACTTCTAAATGATTGTGGTTAAATTCTTTAAAAATCTGTGTTTTCAACTTGGTTTGTATTTTTTGGGTCGATTTGTCATCATTTTAATGATGTTGCCCCTTTCCAAAATTTTGAAAAATGGCTTTGCTGAAAAGTCACCTAAAGCCTGCACTTCTAAGCCCATAACTTTTCCTACAGACACCCGATTTACTAATGGCATACTTCTAAATGATTGTGATTAAATTCTCTACAAATCTGTGTTTTCAACTTGGCTTGTATTTTTGGGGTCGATTTTTCGTAATTTTAATGATGTTACCCGTTTCCAAATTTTTGAAAAATGGCTTTGCTGAAAAGTCACCTAAAACCTGCACTTTTAAGCCCTTAACTTTTCTTACAGACACCCGATTTACTAATGGCATACTTCTAAATGATTGTGATTAAATTCTCTACAAATCTGTGTTTTCAACTTGGCTTTTTTTTGGGGTCGATTTTTCGTAATTTTAATGATGTTATAATGATTCCAAAATTTTGAAAAATGGCTTTGCTGAAAAGTCACGTAAAACCTGCACTTTTAAGCACATAACTTTTCTTACAGACATCCGATTTACCAAAAGCATACTTCTAAATGATTGTGATTAAATTCTCTACAAATCTGTGTTTTCAACTTGGTTAGTATTTTTGGGGTCGATTTTTCGTCATTTTAATGATGTTATCCGTTTCCAAATTTTTGAAAAATGGCTTTGCTGAAAAGTCACCTAAAACCTGCACTTCTAAGCCCATAACTTTTCTTACAGACACCCGATTTATTTATGGCATACTTCTAAAAAAAAAATGGCTTTGCTGAAAAGTCACCTAAAACCTGCACTTCTAAGCTCATAACTTTTCTTACAGACACCCGATTTACTAATGACATACTTCTAAATGATTGTGGTTAAATTCTCTGAAAATCTGTGTTTTCAACTTGATTTTTTTTTTGGGGTCGATTTTTCGTGAAAATGGCTTTACTGAAAAGTCCCCTAAAACCTGCACTTCTAGGCCCATAACTTGTCTTACAGACAGCCGATTTACTAATGGCATACTTCTAAATGATTGTGATTAAATTCTCTACAAATATGTGTTTTCAACTTGGTTTGTATTTTTGGGGTCGATTTTTCGTCATTTTAATGATGTTATCCGTTTCCAAATTTTTGAAAAATGGCTTTGCTGAAAAGTTACCTAAAACCTGCACTTCTAAGCCCATAACTTTTCTTACAGACACCCGATTTATTAATGGCATACTTCTAAATGATTGTGGTTAAGTTCTCTAAAAATCTGTGTTTTCAACTTGATTTGTTTTTTTGGGGTCGATTTTTCGTCATATTAATGATGAAAAACCAATTCCAAATTTTTGAAAAAGGCTTTGCTGAAAGGTCACCTAAAACCTGCACTTCTAAGCCCATAACTTTTCTTACAAACACCCGATTTACTAATGGCATACTTCTAAATGATTGTGGTTAAATTCTCTACAAATCTGTGTTTTCAACTTGGTTTGTATTTTTTGGGGTCGATTTTTCGTCATTTAATGATGTTACCCCTTTCCAAATTTTCGAAAAATGGGTCTGTTGAAAAGTCACCTAAAACCTGCACTTCTAAGCCCATAACTTTTCTTACAAACACCCGATTTACTAATGGCATACTTCTAAATGATTGTGGTTAAATTCTCTACAAATCTGTGTTTTCAACTTGGTTTGTATTTTTGGGGTCGATTTTTCGTCATTTAATGATGTTACCCCTTTCCAAATTTTCGAAAAATGGCTCTGCTGAAAAGTCACCTAAAACCTGCACTTCTAAGCTCATAACTTTTCTTACACACACCCGATTTACTTATGGCATACTTCTAAATGATTGTGGTTAAATTCTCTAAAAATCTGTGTTTTCAACTTGGTTTGTATTTTTGGGTTCGATTTTTCGTAATTTTAATGATGTTACCCCTTTCCAAATTTTCGAAAAATGGGTCTGCTGAAAAGTCACCTAAAACCTGCACTTCTAAGCCCATAACTTTTCTTACAGACATCCGATTTACCAAAAGCATACTTCTAAATGATTGTGATTAAATTCTCTACAAATCTGTGTTTTCAACTTGGTTTGTATTTTTGGGGTCGATTTTTCGTAATTTTAATGATGGTACCCGTTTACAAAATGGCTTTGCTGAAAAGTCACCTAAAACCTGCACTTTTAAGCCCATAACTTTTCTTACAGACACCCGATTTACTAATGACATACTTCTAAATGATTGTGGTTAAATTCTCTAAGAGTCTGTGTTTTCAACTTGGTTTGTATTTTTGGGGTCGATTTTTCGTAATTTTAATGATGTTATAATGATTCCAAATTTTTGAAAAATGGCTTTGCTGAAAAGTCACCTAAAACCTGCACTTCTTAGCCCATAACTTTTCTTACAGACACCCGATTTACTAATGGCATACTTCTAAATGATTGTGATTAAATTCTTTACAAATCTGTGTTTTCAACTTGGTTTGTATTTTTGGTGTCGATTTTTCGTAATTTTTATGATGGTACCCGTTTCCAAATTTTCGAAAAATGGCTTTGCTGAAAAGTCACCTAAAACCTGCTTTTCTAAGCCCATAACTTTTCTTACAGACACCCGATTTACTAATGGCATATTTCTAAATGATTGTGGTTAAATTCTCTAAGAGTCTGTGTTTTCAACTTGGTTTGTATTTTTGGGGTCGATTTTTCGTAATTTTAATGATGTTATAATGATTCCAAATTTTCGAAAAATGGCTCTGCTGAAAAGTCACCTAAAACCTCCACTTCTAAGCCCAGAACTTTTCTTACAGACACCCAATTTACTAATGGCATACTTCTAAATGATTGTGATTCAATTCTCTACAAATCTGTGTTTTCAACTTGGTTTGTATTTTTGGGGTCGATTTTTCGTAAATTTAATGATTTTGCCCCTTTCCAAATTTTTGAAAAATGGCTTTGCTGAAAAGTCACCTAAAACCTGCACTTTTAAGCCCATAACTTTTCTTACAGACACCCGATTTACTAATGACACACTTCTAAATGATTGTGGTTAAATTCTCTAAAAGTCTGTGTTTTCAACTTGGTTTGTATTTTTGGCGTCGATTTTTCGTCATTTTAATGATGTTACCCATTTCCAAATTTTTGAAAAATGGCTTTGCTGAAAAGTCACCTAAATCCTGCACTTTTAAGCCCATAACTTTTCTTACAGACACCCGATTTACTAATGACATACTTCTAAATGATTGTGGTTAAATTCTCTACAAATACATGTTTTCAACTTGGTTTGTATTTTTGGGGTCGATTTTTCGTAATTTAATGATGTTACCCATTTCCAAATTTTTGAAAAATGGCTTTGCTGAAAAGTCACCTAAAACCTGCACTTTTAAGCCCATTACTTATCTTACAGACACTCGATTTACTAATGGCATTCTTCTAAATGATTGTGATTAAATTCTCTACAAATCTGTGTTTTCAACTTGGTTTGTATTTTTGGGGTCGATTTTTCGTAATTTTAATGATGTTATCCGTTTCCAAATTTTTGAAAAATGGGTCTGCTGAAAAGTCACCTAACCTGCACTTTTAAGCCCATAACTTTTCTTACAGACATCCGATTTACCAAAAGCATACTTCTAAATGATTGTGATTAAATTCTCTACAAATCGGTGTTTTCAACTTGGTTTGTATTTTTGGGGTCGATTTTTCGTAATTTAATGAATTTTCGAAAAATGGGTCTGCTGAAAAGTCACCTAACCTGCACTTTTAAGCCCATAACTTTTCTTACAGACATCCGATTTACCAAAAGCATACTTCTAAATGATTGTGATTAAATTCTCTACAAATCTGTGTTTTCAACTTGGTTTGTATTTTTGGCGTCGATTTTTCGTCATTTTAATGATGTTGCCCCTTTCTAAATTTTTGAAAAATGGATTGCTGAAAAGTCACCTAAAACCTGCACTTTTAAGCCCATAACTTTTCTTACAGACACCCGATTTACTAATGGCATACTGCTAAATGATTGCGGTTAAATTCTCTAAAAGTCTGTGTTTTCAACTTGAAATGTATT
Source organism: Drosophila kurseongensis (assembly GCA_018153305.1). NCBI lineage: Eukaryota > Metazoa > Arthropoda > Insecta > Diptera > Drosophilidae > Drosophila > Drosophila kurseongensis. The sequence goes on along the minus strand of JAECXX010000104.1, from coordinate 1,706,015 downwards.
TTTGGCGTCGATTTTTCGTCATTTTAATGATGTTACCCATTTCCAAATTTTTGAAAAATGGCTTTGCTGAAAAGTCACCTAAAACCTGCACTTCTAAGCCCATAACTTTTCTTACAGACACCCGATTTACTAATGGCATACTTCTAAATGATTGTGATTAAATTCTCTACAAATCTGTGTTTTCAACTTGGTTTGTATTTTTGGGGTCGATTTTTCGTAATTTTAATGATGTTACCCATTTCCAAATTTTTGAAAAATGGCTTTGCTGAAAAGTCACCTAAAACCTGCACTTCTAAGCCCATAACTTTTCTTACAGTCACCCGATTTACAAATGGCATACTTCTAAATGATTGTGGTTAAATTCTCTAAAAGTCTGTGTTTTCAACTTGGTTTGTATTTTTGGCGTCGATTTTTCGTCATTTTAATGATGTTATCCGTTTCCAAATTTTTGAAAAATGGGTCTGCTGAAAAGTCACCTAACCTGCACTTTTAAGGCCATAACTTTTCTTACAGACATCCGATTTACCAAAAGCATACTTATAAATGATTGTGATTAAATTCTCTACAAATCTGTGTTTTCAACTTGGTTTGTATTTTTGGGGTCGATTTTTCGTAATTTTAATGATGTTACCCATTTCCAAATTTTTGAAAAATGGATTGCTGAAAAGTCACCTAAAACCTGCACTTCTAAGCCCATAACTTTTCTTACAGACACCCGATTTACTAATGACACACTTCTAAATGATTGTGGTTAAATTCTCTAAAAATCTGTGTTTTCAACTTGGTTTGTATTTTTGGGGTCGATTTGTCATCATTTTAATGATGTTGCCCCTTTCCAAATTTTTGAAAAATGACTTTGCTGAAAAGTCACCTAAAACGGGTACCAGTTTCCAAATTTTCGAAAAATGGCTCTGCTGAAAAGTCACCTAAAACCTGCACTTTTAAGCCCATAACTTTTCTTACAGACACCCGATTTACTAATGGCATACTGCTAAATGATTGCGGTTAAATTCTCTAAAAGTCTGTGTTTTCAACTTGAAATGTATTTTTGGCGTCGATTTTTCGTCATTTTAATGATGTTACCCATTTCCAAATTTTTGAAAAATGGCTTTGCTGAAAAGTCACCTAAAACCTGCACTTCTAAGCCCATAACTTTTCTTACAGACACCCGATTTACAAATGGCATACTTCTAAATGATTGTGATTAAATTCTCTACAAATCTGTGTTTTCAACTTGGTTTGTATTTTCGGGGTCATTTTTTCGTCATTTTAATGATGTTACCCATTTCCAAATTTTTGAAAAATGGATTGCTGAAAAGTCACCTAAAACCTGCACTTCTAAGCCCATAACTTTTCTTACAGACACCCGATTTACTAATGACACACTTCTAAATGATTGTGGTTAAATTCTCTAAAAATCTGTGTTTTCAACTTGGTTTGTATTTTTGGGGTCGATTTGTCATCATTTTAATGATGTTGCCCCTTTCCAAATTTTTGAAAAATGACTTTGCTGAAAAGTCACCTAAAACCTGCACTTTTAAGCCCATAACTTATCTTACAGACACTCGAGTTACTAATGACATACTTCTTAATAATTGTGGTTAAATTGTGGTCGATTTTTCGTCAAAATGGCTTTGCTGAAAAGTCCCCTAAAACCTGCACTTCTAGGCCCATAACTTGTCTTACAGACACCCGATTTACTAATGGCATACTTCTAAATGATGTTGGTTAAATTCTTTAAAAATCTGTGTTTTCAACTGGGTTTGTATTTTTGAGGTCGATTTGTCATCATATTAATGATGTTGCCCCTTTCCAAATTTTTGAAAAATGGCTTTGCTGAAAAGTCACCTAAAACCTGCACTTTTAAGCCCTTAACTTTTCTTATAGACACCCGTTTTACCAATTGCGTACTTCTAAATGATTGTGGTTAAATTCTCTAAAAATCTGTGTTTTGAACTTGATTTGTTTTTTTGGGGTCGATTTTTCGTCATTTTAATGATGAAAAACCGATTCCAAATTTTTGAAAAAGGCTTTGCTGAAAGGTCAGGTTTTAGCCCTTCTAAGCCCTTAACTTTTCTTACAGACACCCGATTTACTAATTGCGTACTTCTAAATAATTGTGGTTAAATTCTCTAAAAATCTGTGTTTTCAACTTGATTTGTATTTTTGGGGTTGATTTTTCGTAGTTTTAATGATGTTATAATGATTCCAAATTTTTGAAAAATGGCTTTGCTGAAAAGTCACCTAAAACCTCCACTTCTAATCCCATAACTTTTCTTAGAGACACCCGATTTATTAATGGCATACTTCTAAATGATTGTGCTTAAATTCTCTAAAAATCTGTGTTTTCAACTTCATTTGTATTTTTTGCGTCGATTTTTCGTAATTTAATGATGTTACCCATTTCCAAATTTTGTAAAAATGGCTTTGCTGAAAAGTCCCCTAAAACCTGCACTTCTAGGCCCATAACTTGTCTTACAGACACCCGATTTACTAATGGCATACTTCTAAATGATGTTGGTTAAATTCTTTAAAAATCTGTGTTTTCAACTGGGTTTGTATTTTTGGGGTCGATTTGTCATCATATTAATGATGTTGCCCCTTTCCAAATTTTTGAAAAATGGCTTTGCTGAAAAGTCACCTAAAACCTGCACTTTTAAGCCCTTAACTTTTCTTATAGACACCCGATTTACCAATTGCGTACTTCTAAATGATTGTGGTTAAATTCTCTAAAAATCTGTGTTTTGAACTTGATTTGTTTTTTTGGGGTCGATTTTTCGTCATTTTAATGATGAAAAACCGATTCCAAATTTTTGAAAAAGGCTTTGCTGAAAGGTCAGGTTTTAGCCCTTCTAAGCCCTTAACTTTTCTTACAGACACCCGATTTACTAATTGCGTACTTCTAAATAATTGTGGTTAAATTCTCTAAAAATCTGTGTTTTCAACTTGATTTGTATTTTTGGGGTTGATTTTTCGTAGTTTTAATGATGTTATAATGATTCCTAATTTTTGAAAAATGGCTTTGCTGAAAAGTCACCTAAAACCTGCACTTCTAAGCCCATAACTTTTCTTACAGACACCCGATTTACTAATGGCATACTTCTAAATAATTGTGGTTAAATTCTCAAAAATCTGTGTTTTCAACTTGATTTGTATTTTCCAAATTTCCTTTCCAAATTTTCGAAAAATGGCTCTGCTGAAAAGTCACCTAAAACCTGCACTTCTAAACCCATAACTTTTCTTACAGACACCCGATTTACTAATGGCATACTTCTTAATGATTGTGATTAAATTCTCTACAAATCTGTGTTTTCAACTTGGTTTGTATTTTTGGGGTCGATTTTTCGTAATTTAATGATGTTACCCATTTCCAAATTTTTGAAAAATGGCTTTGCTGAAAAGTCACCTAAAACCTGCACTTCTAAGCCCATAACTTTTCTTACAGACACCCGATTTACTAATGACATACTTCTAAATGATTGTGGTTAAATTCTCTAAAAATCTGTGTTTTCAACTTGGTTTGTATTTTTGGGGTCGATCTGTCATCATTTTAATGATGTTACCCGTTTCCAAATTTTTGAAAAATGGCTTTGCTGAAAAGTCACCTAAAGCCTGCACTTCTAAGCCCATAACTTTTCTTACAGACACCCGATTTACTAATGGCATATTTCTAAACGATTGTGGTTAAATTCTCTACAAATCTGTGTTTTCAACTTGGTTTGTATTTTTGGGGTCGATTTTTCATCATGTTAATGATGTTACCCGTTTCCAAATTTTTAAAAAAATTGCTGAAAAGTCATCTAAAACCTGCACTTCTAAGCTCATAACTTTTCTTTCTTACAGACACCCGATTTACTAATGGCATACTTCTATATGATTGTGATTAAATTCTCTATAAATCTGTGTTTTCAACTTGGGTTGTATTTTTGGGGTCGATTTTTCGTCATTTTAATGATGTTACCCGTTTCCAAATTTTTGAAAAATGGCTTTGCTGAAAAGTCACCTAAAACCTGCACTTCTAAGCCCATAACTTTTCTTTCGTACAGACACCCGATTTACTAATGGCATACCTCTAAATGATTTTGGTTAAATTCTCAAAAATCTGTGTCTTTAACTTGGTTTGTATTTTTGGAGTCGATTTTTCGCCATTTTAATGATGTTACCCCTTTCCAAATTTTCGAAAAATGGCTTTGCTGAAAAGTCACCTAAAACCTGCACTTCTAAGCCCATAACTTTTCTTACAGACACCCGATTTACTAATGGCATACTTCTAAATGATTGTGGTTAAATTCTCTAAAAATCTGTGTTTTCAACTTGGTTTGTATTTTTGGGGTCGATTTTTCATCATATTAATGATGTTACCCGTTTCCAAATTTTTGAAAAATGGCTTTGCTGAAAAGTCACCTAAAACCTGCACTTCTAAGCCCATAACTTTTCTTTCGTACAGACACCCGATTTACTAATGGCATACTTCTAAATGATTGTGGTTAAATTCTCTAAAAATCTGTGTTTTCAACTTGGTTTGTATTTATACCCGTTACTCGTAGAGTAAAAGGGTATATTGTATTCGTGCAAAAGTATGTAACAGGTAGAAGGAAGCTTTTCCGACCCTATAAAGTATATATATATTCTTGTTCAGGATCACTAGCCGAGTCGATCTAGCCATGTCCGTCTGTCCGTCTGTCTGTCCGTCTGTCTGTCTGTCCGTATGAACGCTGAGATCTCGGAAACTATAAGAGCTAGAAGATTGGCATTTTGCATGCAGATTCTAGGAGTTCCTACGCAGCGCAAGTTTGTTTCAAAAAGGTGCCACGCCCCCTTTAACGCCCACAATCGCTTAAATACGATTTTAAAAATTTAAATATTTCGGAAAAGTAAAAATGCAGTTTTATTGTGTTTATCAATACCTATCGAAATGTATCAAAGTTTCTATCTCCATCTCCCTCGCACTCCCTTTACCTGAGTAACGGGTATCTGATAGTCGGGGCACCCGACTATAGCGTTCTTTCTTGTTTTGGGGTCGATTTTTCGTAATTTTAATGAAATTAATGATTCCAAATTTTTGAAAAATGGCTTTGCTGAAAAGTCACCTAAAACCTCCACTTCTAAGCCCATAACTTTTCTTACAAACACCCGATTTACTAATGGCGTACTTCTAAATAATTGTGGTTAAATTCTCTAAAAATCTGTGTTTTCAACTTGGTTTGTATTTGTGGGGTCGATCTGTCATCATTTTAATGATTTTTCCAAATTTTCGAAAAATGGCTCTGCTGAAAAGTCACCTAAAACCTGCACTTCTAAGCCCATAACATTTCTTACAGACACCCGATTTACTAATGGCATACTTCTTAATGATTGTGATTAAATTCTCTACAAATCTGTGTTTTTAACTAGATTTCTATTTTTGGGGTCGATTTTTCGTAATTTTAATGATGTTACCCGTTTCCAAATTTTTGAAAAATGGCTTTGCTGAAAAGTCACCCAAAACCTGCACTTCTAAGCCCTTAACTTTTATTACAGATATCCGATTTACCAAAAGCATAATTTTAAATGATTGTGATTAAATTCTCTACGATTGTATTTTCGAAAAATGGCTTTGCTGAAAAGTCACCTAAAACCTGCACTTTTAAGCCCATAACTTTTCTTACAGACAGCCGATTTACTAATGGCATACTTCTAAATGGTTGTGGTTAAATTCTCTACAAATCTGTGTTTTCAACTTGGTTTGTATTTTTGGGGTCGATTTTTCGTCATATTAATGATGTTACCCGTTTCCAAATTTTTTAAAAATGGCTTTGCTGAAAAGTCACCTAAAACCTGCATTTCTAAGCCATAACTTTTCTTGCAGATACCCGATTTACTAATGGCATACTTACAAATGATTGTGATTAAATTCTCTACAAATCTGTGTTTTTAACTAGGTTGGTATTTTTGGGGTCGATTTTTCGTCATTTTAATGATGTAACCCGTTTCCAAATTTTCGCAAAATGGCTCTGCTGAAAAGTCACCTAAAACCTGCACTTCTAAGCCCATAACTTTTCTTACAGACACCCGAGTTACTAATGGCATACTTCTAAATGATTGTGGTTAAATTCTCTAAAAATCTGTGTTTTCAACTTGGTTTGTATTTTTGGGGTCGATTTTTCCTCATTTTAATGATGTTACCCGTTTCCAAATTTTCGCAAAATAGCTCTGCTGAAAAGTCACCTAAAACCTGCACTTCTAAGCCCATAACTTTTCTTGCAGATACCCGATTTACTAATGGCATACTTACAAATGATTGTGGTTAAATTCTCTACAAATCTGTGTTTTTAACTAGGTTTGTATTTTTGGGTTCGATTTTTCGTCATTTTAATGATGTTACCCGTTTCCAAGTTTTTGAAAAATGGCTTTGCTGAAAAGTCACCTAAAACCTGCACTTCTAAGCCCATAACTTTTCTTACAGACACCCGATTTACTAATGGCATACTTCTAAATGAATGTGGTTAAATTCTCTAAAAATCTGTGTTTTCAACTTGGTTTGTATTTTTGGGGTCGATTTTTCCTAATTTTAATGATGTTACCCGTTTCCAAATTTTCGCAAAATGGCTCACCTAAAACCTACACTTCTAAGCCCTTAACCTTTTTTACAGATATCCGATTTACCAAAAGCATAATTTTGAATGATTGTGATTAAATTCTCTACGATTGAATTTTCGAAAAATGGCTTTGCTGAAAAGTCACCTAAAACCTGCACTTCTAAGCCCATAACTTTTCTTACAGACACCCGATTTACTAATGGCATATTTCTAAACGATTGTGGTTAAATTCTCTACAAATCTGTGTTTTCAACTTGGTTTGTATTTTTGGGGTCGATTTTTCATCATGTTAATGATGTTACCCGTTTCCAAATTTTTAAAAAAAATTGCTGAAAAGTCATCTAAAACCTGCACTTCTAAGCTCATAACTTTTCTTTCTTACAGACACCCGATTTACTAATGGCATACTTCTATATGATTGTGATTAAATTCTCTATAAATCTGTGTTTTCAACTTGGGTTGTATTTTTGGGGTCGATTTTTCGTCATTTGAATGATGTTACCCGTTTCCAAATTTTTGAAAAATGGCTTTGCTGAAAAGTCACCTAAAACCTGCACTTCTAAGCCCATAACTTTTCTTTCGTACAGACACCCGATTTACTAATGGCATACCTCTAAATGATTTTGGTTAAATTCTCAAAAATCTGTGTCTTTAACTTGGTTTGTATTTTTGGAGTCGATTTTTCGCCATTTTAATGATGTTACCCCTTTCCAAATTTTCGAAAAATGGCTTTGCTGAAAAGTCACCTAAAACCTGCACTTCTAAGCCCATAACTTTTCTTACAGACACCCGATTTACTAATGGCATACTTCTAAACGATTGTGGCTAAATTCTCTTCAAATCTGTGTTTTCAACTTGGTTTGTATTTTTGGGGTCGATTTTTCATCATATTAATGATGTTACCCGTTTCCAAATTTTTGAAAAATGGCTTTGCTGAAAAGTCACCTAAAACCTGCACTTCTAAGCCCATAACTTTTCTTTCGTACAGACACCCGATTTACTAATGGCATACTTCTAAATTATTGTGATTAAATTCTCTATAAATCTGTGTTTTCAACTTGGTTTGTATTTATACCCGTTACTCGTAGAGTAAAAGGGTATATTGTATTCGTGCAAAAGTACGTAACAGGTAAAAGGAAGCGTTTCCGACCCTATAAAGTATATATATTCTTGTTCAGGATCACTAGCCGAGTCGATCTAGCCATGTCCGTCTGTCCGTCTGTCCGTCTGTCCGTCTGTCTGTCCGTCTGTCTGTCTGTCTGTCTGTCCGTATGAACGCTGAGATCTCGGAAACTATAAAAGCTAGAAGATTGGCATTTTGCATGCAGATTCTAGGAGTTCCTACGCAGCGCAAGTTTGTTTCAAAAAGTTGCCACGCCCCCTTTAACGCCCACAATCGCTTAAATACGATTTTAAAAATTTAAATATTTCGGAAAAGTAAAAATGCAGTTTTATTGTGTTTATCAATACCTATCGAAATGTAGAAGAAATTTTTCAAATCGGACCATTAGTTAAAAAGTTATGCGTGATCAAAGTTTCTATCTCCATCTCCCTCGCACTCCCTTTACCTGAGTAACGGGTATCTGATAGTCGGGGCACCCGACTTTAGCGTTCTCTCTTGTTTTGGGGTCGATTTTTCGTCATTTTAATGACGTTACCCCTTTCCAAATTTTCGAAAAATGGCTTTGCTGAAAAGTCACCTAAAACCTGCACTTGCGGTCGATTTGTCATCATAATGATTCTGCCCCTTTCCAAATTTTCGAAAAATGGCTCTGCTGAAAAGTCACCTAAAACCTGCACTTCTAAGCCCATAACTTTTCTTTCGTACAGACACCCGATTTACTAATGGCATACTTCTAAATGATTGTGATTAAATTCTCTACAAATCTGTGTTTTCAACTTGGCTTTTTTTTTTTACGGTCGATTTGTCATCATAATGATTCTGCCCCTTTCCAAATTTTCGAAAAATGGCTCTGCTGAAAAGTCACCTAAAACCTGCACTTCTAAGCCCATTACTTTTCTTACAGACACCCGATTTACTAATGGCATACTTTTAAATGATTGTGGTTAAACTCTCAAAAATCTGTGTTTTCAACGTGGTTCGTATTTTTGGGGTCGATTTTTCGGCATTGCTGAAAAGTAACCTAAAACCTGCACTTCTAAACCCATAACTTATCTTTCGTACAGACACCCGATTTACTAATAGCATACTTCTAAATGATTGTGGTTAAATTCTCTACAAATCTGTGTTTTCAACTTGGTTTGTATTTTTGTGGTCGATTTTTCGTCATTTTAATGATGTTACCCGTTTCCAAATTTTTTAAAAATGGCTTTGCTGAAAAGTCACCTGACTTTACAGACACCCGATATACTAATGGCATACTTCTGAATGATTGTGGTTAAATTCTCTTCAAATCTGTGTTTTCAACTTGGTTTGTATTTTTGGAGTCGATTTTTCGTCATTTTAATGATGTTACCCGTTTCCAAATTTTCGAAAAATGGCTTTGCTGAAAAGTTACCTAAAGCCTGCACTTCTAAGCCCATAACCTTTCTTACAGACTCCCGATATACTAATGACATACTTCTAAATGATTGTGGTGAAATTCTCTAAAAATCTGTGTTTTCAACGTGGTTTGTATTTTTGGGGTCGATTTTTCGTCATATTAATGATGTTTCCCGTTTCCAAATTTTTGAAAAATGGCTTTGCTGAAAAGTCACCTAAAACCTGCACTTCTAAGCTCATAACTTTTCTTACAGACACCCGATATACTAATGGCATACTTCTAAATGATTGTGGTTAAATTCTCTAAAAATCTGTGTTTTCAACTTGGTTTCTATTTTTGGGTTCGATTTTTCATCATATTAATGATGAAAATTTTTCATAATTTTCGAAAAATGGCTTTGCTTAAAAGTCACCTAAAACCTGCACTTCTAAACTCATAACTTTTCTTACAGACACCCGATAAACTAATGGCATACTTCTAAATGATTGTGGTTAAATTCTCTAAAAATCTGTGTTTTCAACTTGGTTTGTTTTTTTGGGGTCGATTTTTTGTCATTTTCATAACCCTTTTTCTAATTTAAAAAAAATGGCTTTGCAAAAAGTGTCAAAAACCTGCACTTTTAAGCCTATTACTTTTCTTGCAGACATCCATTTCAAAATACTTTTAAATGACTTTGGTTTAATTCTTAAAAAATCTGTGTTTTAAACTTGGTTTGTATTTTGTGGTCGACTTTTCGTCATTTTTATAATATTATATAATCGTTAATCTAATATAGTGTCGATATTCATTCAGCTAGAAAAAGCTGCTTGCTCTTTGAATTGGTTTAAATTAGTTTAGTTTAGTGAATTACCTATAATTTTCTATTAATGTCCAGTTTAATTTTAGTTTATATATTTTACCCAAGCCCGCGAGACCCAAGAACCAAGCTGAGTCAGCGACTAAACTATGAGCTATGAGCTCACCAAGCGCAACCGCTTCCTGAGCTAACAGACTAGGTTTTTGGTTTGGTGTGGCATTGAGCACGAGGTTGACCAATGGCTTTGGCCAGAATTGAAGAAACCTTCGAATTGGAAACGCACTGCTGAAGCTTGAGTAACCATCCATTAATTTTGTTTCTAACTTTTCCGTTCCAGGACGATGAACCACCAGAGATTTGTGTGGTGGAAGGGGCGTTCACTCTTCAGACGCTCACGCCCACTCAACCCATGCCGTCGTTGGATGAGCTGGATACGAAGTTCGTGGAGCTGGTGAAGGAGCTCAATCTGACGGCTCCCAATAAGGAGGCGATGCTGAGCCTACCTGCTTAGAAGAAGTGGAATATCTACTGCTCCAGGAAACTTCCCCTGGATGCAGGAGATGGTCCAGATGCGGCGGCTATCACTCAGCCTCCCATCGCACTGCATAGAGCGACTGAAGGAGCTGGTGGTGCACATATACCTCTCGCCGGAGGACTCGCCCCGCCATGAGCTAGGTAAAATCGCCGGGATGGCCATGCCGCCTTTGTAGACGCCCTGAAGACCGCCCTGAGAACCTCCACGCATAACTTTGTGGTTCGATTTGTAGAGCTGGACGGGCTGCCGGCCCTGCTCGACCACCTGCTGCAGTTGGACATCTGGGTGGCTAACAGCCCGCTTCATACCAGTCTCATTGGGTGCATTAAGGCGCTGATGAACAACTCGATGGGACGGGCACACGTGCTAGCCTATCCAACGGCCATTGACACTATAGCCAGATCCCTGGTTGCGGACAACATCCGCACCAAAATCGCCGCCCTGGAGATTCTGGGTGCCGTGTGTTTGGTGCCTGGTGGACATCGGAAGGTGCTGCAGGCCATGCTCTACTTCCAGGAGTTCGCCACAGAGCGAACCCGTTTCCAGAGCATCGTCAACGATCTAGACCGATCGACCTATGCTTACAGGGAAAATGTCAATCTGAAGACCGCTCTCATGTCGTTCGTGAACGCGGTACTAAACTATGGGCCCGGCCAGGAAAACCTCGAGTTCCGGCTGCACTTGAGGTACGAGTTTATTTTTCGCCAAACCATTTTTTTAAATTCTAACTGCCTAAACATGCCACAACCGCCAGCAAAGAGAACCAGGGAAAAAACTTCCACTGAGTTAAGTTCTCCAACAGATGGGCTTTGGTAAAAAGTAAGCCAGAAGTTTGCTGAGCAAACTGATTTCTTTAAAAACCATATGGCTGAACTGGAGAATCGCATTACGACCAAAGTTACTGTTACGATGGACGCTATTAACAGTGATATGTCGGAAATCATGAAGAGAGTTGAGCGTTTGGAGAGTGAGGTTTCGGAAATCCGGGCCTTGCGAGACCAAGTCAATCGCCTAAAGTTGGCATCTGAGCTGCAGCAAAATGAAAGGGTAGCTTGTGATCTCCGCCTTCATGGGGTACCATTTAATCAAGGCGAAGATGTGAGGGCATTGTTTCACACCCTTTGCTTTAACCTTAAGGTTACCCCCACCCCAAGAATTCGAGATATATTCCGGATGAAACCCCCTAGAAACGGTCGTTCTATAGTTGACCCAATTATAATGATCAAGTTTGATAGACTTGAGGACAAGGCTTACCTAATGCGTACCGTGGGTGCACTACGGCGTGAAACGAAAAGCCAGCTTTCTCTAAGTTATGTTGGCATAGATTCGCCCACTCCAATCTATCTGAACAGCTGTTCGACTAAAACCAACTATGAGATTTTTAAAGCAGCCATGCACATGAAGCGTCAGAAGGTCCTATCGGCTTTCTTCACTCGTCGAGCAATGGTCCACGTAAAGAAGACGGGCAGTGATCAGGTCCTATGCATTGAGAACATGAAGGCCCTTACCGACATTAATCCTGATCGGCATGAGACACCTGCTGAAACTGACTATAGGAAGGATGGAGCGACACCTAATTTATTTCGTTAATGCAGTTCATCTAAATGTTCTATATGTTCATTTTAAGGTATTATTAGTTCTATTTATATTTACTTTCAATTGCAATTTGTACTTTTATTATATTATGTGTGGTACTGTGTGTGTGTTCCAGGTCTTAGCACTTCAAAATACTTATACTTCTTTTACTTATGTCTGCAATCGAGCCTAATCAAAACTTTAACAGCCATGCATTGATCAGAATTCTTTGTAAACAAACTACTGGTCTGAAAATATGTCACATAAATGCGCAAAGTCTGACTAATAAAATCGATGAGTTCAGGTACCTATTCGAAAATTCAAAAGTCGATGTCATCTGTGTTTCCGAAACTTGGTTCACGTCCGATATCAGTAGTTCATATCTTCGTTGTGCTGATTACAATCTGTTTCGTTCTGACAGATTAAATCATGCAGGCGGTGTTGCTATTTTTGTCCGTAAACAATTTAATTGTAAAGTTATACGTCAGCAAGAGCTAGAGAGTGCAATAGAATACTTATTTGTAGAAGTACGAGGAACAAATTCTCAAAACATTCTTATTGGCTGTGCCTATAGACCACATCGTACTACTTGCTACTCAGATCTACTTGCCAATCTGACTGCCCTAACATGGACATACAAAAATGTTGTATTAACCGGTGATTTCAACAGTGACCTTTTAACTGATACTAGTCTCTGCGCAGAACTATTATCACTCGGACTTCAGCCAGCAAATGTCACACACCCTACCCATTTCACAAAATCCTCACAAACCCTACTAGATGTATTTTTCGTAGATGACGCAAGTAAAATCCTTCTATATGACCAGGTATCTGTACCAGTTTTCTCACGGCATGATCTTATCTACTTGACGTATAGCATAGACGTAAGCGCTGAGGAATACTCCATAACCTATCGGGCCTTAAAAGATATAAACTATACGCTACTGGACTCAGAGTGTAACTCTTACAACTGGCAAGCATTGTATACAATTCCCAATGTTGATTTACAGTTAGAGTTCTTTAACAACAATATCGAGCTTCTATACAAAAAATATGTAACAGTCAAAACAAAAAAAATTAGGCCAAATGAGAACCCATGGATTAGCATGGAAATCAAAAATACAATTAATGCGTGTGATAGGGCCTATAGAAAGTGGAAACGCTATAAAACAGATTACATACACAAGCAGTACAGTTCCTTGAGAATAAAGGTCAATAAGTCATGCTGGTTAGCTAAAAGGAAATTCTATCAACAGAAATTCAATAATGTGTCATATGGTAAAGAATTCGGGAAAAACATAAAAAGTATTGGAGTAGGAAAACAACGACAAGAGACAGCTTGCCATATTAATGCTAATGAATTAAATAATAAATTTGTGAAATCTCAACCTTTAGTACCTGATCAAACTAACAACCCGTACCTGAACACATTGCCAAACAACAACTGTGATACTAGCTTTAGCTTTTTTTGTGTGAGTCAGTGTGATGTCCTACAGTCCATGTTAAATATAAAATCAAGTGCAATGGGTCTCGATAATATACATCCAACATTTTTACTAATCCTTGTCCCCAAGCTACTTCCATATATAACACACATTTTTAATACAGCAATAACATCTTCTACATTTCCAACATGCTGGAAGACAGCCAAAGTACTTCCTATACCAAAAATAAAGGGTGAATATAGACCGATATCCATACTTTCCTTTCTATCTAAAGCATTTGAGCGCCTAGTCTCCACACAAATTAATTTGTATCTTCACGATAATTCACTGATGAATACACGACAACATGGCTTTCGGAAAACGCGTAGTTGTATGACAGCAATTTTAAAAATTTCAGAGGATATTCGCATGAAAACGGATGACAGGCAAGTTACATTTCTAACACTGCTAGACTATAGCAAGGCTTTCGACACTGTCGATCATTTTATTCTGTGTACTAAGTTAGAAAAACTATATAATTTTTCAAACCCAGCTACAAGCTTGGTAAGAACATACCTAATGGGCCGATCTCAATGTGTTGTAACGGAGTCTGAGACCTCAGACTTTTTATTTTCTAAGCGTGGTGTCCCCCAAGGGTCGGTCCTTGGACCATTACTGTTTTCGATATATGTGAACGATCTTCCAAATGTCTTGTCTAATTGTGAAGTCCAGATGTATGCTGACGATATGCAAATGTATGTGAGTCGTCCATATAGCTGTATATCTGAATGTATTGATGTCAGTAATAGTGAACTTAAGCTAGTTAGCAATTGGGCTATGAATAACGGTCTTCAAATAAATCCAAAAAAATCCAAATGTTTGATCATTTTTAAAAAAGAAATAAACGCACCATTGCAAAGGCTCAAGGTTGATACTGATGAGATTGAATACGTAAATCGAGCTAACAACCGCGGAATTGTGTTCAACAGCACTCTTTCGTGGTCCAATCATATTAACTATATAGTTGGTAGACGTATTGTCAACTACGTCAATTAAAACTGATCCAGAGTATTTTACCAACTCATAGTAAAATGGTATTAGCAAAGTCGATTATAATCCCTTCACTATTATACTGCATTGAAATATTTGGAAAATGTGACTCAATAAGTAGGAATAAATTAACCGTATCATACAACAATATAGCAAGATTTATTTTCAATATTAAACCACACGATTCAATTTCAAGTCATGCTAAACAAATCTTTGGACTAGACTTTTCCACATTAGTTGAATTTAGGACACTGATTCTCCTTCACAAAATAGTCACGACCAAGGAACCAAATTACTTGTTTTCGTTTCTCAACTTTGCACAATCAGCCAGAACGAATAATATAATTCCCACAAGAATCAACTATTCCTCGAGTGAAAATCACTTCTTTGCATGGGCTGTTAAGCTTTGGAATAATTTACCACACAGTTTAAAGAATACAAGAAGTGCTAGACAGTTTCGGAAATAATTATTATTAATGTTAAAAAAATAACTAACCCACACCCACAACCACACACAACTAATTATAAATCCAAGAACTAACTATAGATAAGAATTCAAAATTGTACTACGCATAATAATCAAAACTTGCAAATATGTTTAAGTAATTCTGTAAAACTTTCTGTAAGATTGTAAACTTTGTTTTGTGACTAGTGCTTTATTTTTTAAGTAAAATTGTTAACTTTAGCGCTAGGAAGATAAATAAATACATAATTAATGGTTTCTTATGCTATGCATCCAACCCGTGATGCGCACGCACGAGAACGAGACGCTGGACAGGCATTTGGTGAGTACCTGCCATTCTTTCCACTAGCTGGCCTTCCTCCAATGCTTTGACTTCAATTCCCCGACAGGACTTCTTTGAGATGGTTCGTGCCGAAGACGAGAAGGAGTTCGCTCCCTGCTTCAATGACGAGCACGCGGACACCAAGAGAGCCGGTTCCATGTTTGAGCTCCTGCGCCGCAAACTCAGCCACTCGCCCGCTTATCCCCACATGCTCTCCCTCCTGCAGCATATGCTACTGCTGCCCTATAAGTAGTATTTCTTATGTTTTTTTATTTGTCATCTAATCCCTGTCAACTTCCGGTACAGACACGGGTCACTGCACAGAGCACTGGCTACTGATAGACCGCGTGGTGCAGCAGACTGTGCTGCAGGTGGAGCAGCGGCCGAGTAGCGATCTCATCCCCGATCCGGATGACTTAGGAAAGCAGTAAAAGCTGGCCGCTGACTCGCCTGTCCACGATCCTGACGTGGCGCCGCTGCAAATCGACGTGGCCAAGTTGGTGAGTCTGTTGGTCAAGGAGGAGCAGCTGACGCAAGCGCGGAAGCGGGCCGACGAGCTGGAGCGCGAGAACTTTGACGTACAGTCGCGTCTGGCTAAGAAGGAGCAAGAGCTCGAGCTGCGAATGCAGGAGAAGGAGGACCTGGAGACGGGTCTGGCGCGTATGCGCGAGCGTTTGGAGAACGAGTCCGCCCAGCACTCGCAGTCGGGGCAGCGGGCGCAGTCCGCCGAGATGCGGGCGGAGGACTTACAGCACCGCCTGCTCAGCGAGCAGCAGGATCGGTCTCGTCTGGAGCGGCTGGTTACGGAGGGCAGTATCCCTGACGACCAGAAAGTGGCCGGTCTTACTGGCTGCAATGGGGCTGTGTCGCCCCCGCCGGCGCCACGCATGCTCAAGGCCATCCCACCGCCTCCTTCACCCATGGCTCCGGCCATGATGCCTCCACCAGCGCCTCCCTGCCCGGGAGCCCCTCCTCCGCCACCAAGTATGGCACAAACGTTGGGTGAGTTGTATAGAGAGGCTTAGATGAGCAACCACTGAATTTTGCTCCTATATACTGCAATTTAATGCTTTTCCACAGCTCCTGCGCCGCCGAAAGTGGATCTGCCAAAGAAAAACGTGCCACAGCCAACGAATCCGTTGAAGAGCTTCAACTGGTCGAAACTGCCGGACGCCTTCAGGGCACCGTGTGGAACGAGCTAGACGAGAGCAAGCTGTACAACAACATGGAACTGGAGTCGATAGATAAGTTGTTCTCAGCATACCAAAAGAATGGCGTGTCGGTGAGTCGAAATCAGGGGTCCCTATCCAATACCCTTCGCTATTAAGATCGTCTTCCGTTCCCAGGCCACCGATGGATCCTACGAGGATTTGCGGGTGGCTGGCAAGTCGGCCAAGCAGAAGGTGTTGTTGGTGATCGACGGACGTAGGGCGCAGAACTGCAAGATCCTGTTAAGCAAGCTGAAAATGAGCGACATGGAGATATCAAAGTAGGATAGATGACTTTTCACAAACCATGCATACTAACCACTTTATTTGTAGAGCAATTTTCTCCATGGACAGCAACGAGCAACTGCAACTCGACATGGTCGAACAGCTACTAAAGTTCACCCCCTCGTCGGAAGAGCGAGCTTTGCTGGATGAGCACAGCGAGGACATTGAGTCCCTGGCGCGGGCCGATCGCTTCCTCTACGAGATATCCAAGTGGGTTTTATTTAAGGCATTAGTAAGGGTAATATCGCATATACACTCATCCATTCCCAGAATTCCTCACTACGAGCAGCGGCTTAAAAGTCTGCACTACAAGAAGCGTTTTATGCTGACGATCAACGATCTGATCCCCCGCATCACTAGTGTTATGGAGGCCGCTCGTGAGGTGTCTCGTTCCCGTCGGCTGCGCAAGCTTTTGGAGTTGGTCCTGGCCTTGGGTATGCTTCACTGCCACCTGCCCAATCCTCTCGATAACACAGTCAATTTGAATTCCACCAGGCAACTACATGAACCGCGGGGCACGCGGCAACGCCTCAGGATTCCGACTGGCCTCGCTCAACCGCTTGGCGGACACCAAGTCCAGTGCCGCCAAGGGCACCACTCTGCTGCACTACCTCGTCCAAGTGATCGAGCGCAAATTCAAGGACTTGCTTAAGCTGGAAGAAGACATTCCGCATGTGCGCGAGGCCTCAAAGGTTTCTCTGGGAGAGATGGACAAGGACATTCAGATGCTGCGCACCGGGTTGGCGAACGTAGCACGTGAGTTCGAGTTCCATCGAAGTTCGGGTCACGTCCAGCAATGTGACCGCTTTCTGCCCGTCATGTGCGACTTTCACGCCCAGGCGTCGGTGCGGTTTGCGCAGCTGGAGGACAAGTTCCAGGACGCGTCTTCATGCGTTTTGACCGGGCGGTGCGTCTGTTCGGCGAGGACGGATCGGTTCTGCAGCCGGACGAGTTCATCGGCATTTTCGACTCATTCCTCGGCGCCTTCGCGGAGGCGCGGCACGACAACGAGAGCTTTCGCCGGCGCTAGTAGGATGAGCAGAAGCGCGCCAAGCATATATTACATATATGGAACAAAATCTAAAGCTCGGCTACTGCAAGCGTTAAATCCAATTTTTTACAAACGAAAACTTAATTGTAATTTTAAGTCTAAAGAAATGTTATGAATTAATCTTCTCGCCGTGGAGCTGATCATCATGTATAGCATACCTTTAAAATTGTATTTGGCAACCATACGTCATACATGCTTCTATATCTGTACACACCTAGTGCTTATCGTAACTCAAACCTGTAAGCCCAAAGCAGCACTCAGCAGCATAATTATCGCACAAGGAATCGCTACAGAGTTCGGAGAAGCTCGCCGGTCTGCCATAAAGTCATGTTCATAATTAAGGTCTATATTGTTTGTTTTTTCATTTTTTTTTAGCTCGAGATTCAGTAGCGTACCCGTATCGAACATATAGAATTTTTAGAGCGCATTAGGAGTTTGCACAGATACACGTCCTCAGCATTTTCTAATGATAATTACACCCTAACCATAAACAAAGTATAATAAATATAATAAAGATAAACTTCTTCCAGTTTGTGTATTATTCTAAATATAGGATGGGAAAATATAGCACTGTGGGAAAAATTGGGCTGGGCCAGTCCAATTTGTCGGTTTTGAAACACCAGGCGAACATAAATGCCAGCAGGTGGCTGCGCAATTAAAATTAAATTTAATTTAAATTCAAAATCGATCTGCCTAAAAGTATGCAACACAATTTTAAATTGCAATTGCTAAGGGCGCTGGCTACTTGCTAGGTATTTCTGTTCGCCTGGTACTTGCCCATTTTGCATGGGAAAAGTTTGGTTTGGCGGTTCACTTTGACGGGCAAATTTCAATTTGTCGGTTTTGAAACACCAGGCGAACATAAATGCCAGCAGGTGGCTGCGCAATTTAAATTAACTTAAATGTAAATTCAAACTCGATCTGCCTAAAAGTATGCAACACAATTTTAAATTGCAATTGCTAAGGGCGCTGGCTACTTGCTAGGTATTTCTGTTCGCCTGGTACTTGCCCATTTTGCATGGGAAAAGTTTGGTTTGGCGGTTCACTTTGACGGGCAAATTTCAATTTGTCGGTTTTGAAACACCAGGCGAACATAAATGCCAGCAGGTGGCTACGCAATTTAAATTAACTTAAATGTAAATTCAAACTCGATCTGCCCAAAAGTATGCAACACAATTTTAAATTGCAATTCCTAAGGGCGCTGGCTACTTGCTAGGCATTTCTGTTCGCCTGGTACTTCAAAATGGGAAGGTGCCCAGTTTGCATGGAAAAAATTTTGTTTGGCCGGTATATTTTTTTTTTATTTGGTGTATTTCGTTTTTGTAATATAATTTACAGCAAACTTAATAATTATTAAATATTGCGTCCTCGTCCTCGAGCGGCCTCGTGCTCGCACTCGAATTCCTGATTCTGCTCCTAATTCCTGGGCGCAGTTTCTTGGGGCGCCCGTCACGGCGTCTGAACGAGCCGCGAAAGAACTGAGGCACCAAAACTGTAGAACAGATGTCCTTGAAGTGGGTGAACCTGCGGCGAGCGCTGGCCTCGCGGCTGGGAAAGAAGCCGTCCACGGTCTCGCGATGGAGTGAATTGGGTGAGAGCTTGGAAATTCTCAGCAGATCAGTGGGCGTCATTTAGCCGGGTGTGCTGCAGCTGCTCGGCAGACAGGCCCGTTTTTGGCTACCCAATTTGTCTGCTGACGACTTCCTTAAGCTCCAATGCGGACCTGGTCCCAGTTGCCTAAAGTGCTTCAGGTCCAAAAAGTAATCTGATAAAGTTAAAGGGTTGAAAATCCGTTTTGACCTAAAAGCAAATAAAAGGATACCTCACAACGTCCAGATTCGGGGTCCTACGAATAGTTCATTTCGGTGATTCACCCATAACCCTGATTTGTTGTGTACAAAGAGTGGCCTTTGCTTAAGTGTCATGATACACATAAACTGAAAAGGAGAAACAAATGTATGTTGGTAATTTGTATAAAATTTAAAATATTCAAAATGTTCCACGCTCGAGTCTTAAGCTGATTTTAAAGGTTTGATACCTTTGATACCTTGGCAAGCCGATGTTTATGTATCTACCATTGCAGATATAACTAAAATAAAATATTCAATAAAATGGGATTGCGTTCACATTTTTGTACCAATGAATTGAAAATCTAACGAATTCAACGAGGTATAACATTCTAAGATCTGACCATTATTTCCAAGGGTTTCGATTAAAAAACTGAAAAAACGAGCTTTTTTTTGGATTTTGTCTTTCAAAAACATATGTTTAAAACACATTTTTTAAGGGTTTTTTTTTGTAGCTTTGCCAAAATAAGACGCACAGCCAAAAGAATGACTGTTTCGTGTAGCTGACAACCTACACAATCGATTCTGGGTGGATTCGGTAAATTTCATTTTTTGACCGATTTTCGCATTTTTCATAAGTAACACTTGATTTTTTGCCAAATATGGCCAAAAATAAAATTTTTGATCTGAGTATACCATTCGATTGGAAATTTTGTAACGAATTCAACGAGGTATAACATTCCAAGATCTGACCATTATTTTCAAGGGGATTGATAAGAAAACAAGAGAGAACGCTATAGTCGGGTGCCCCGACTATCAGATACCCGTTACTCAGGTAAAGGGAGTGCGAGGGAGATGGAGATAGAAACTTTGATCACGCATAACTTAAATTTTTAAAATCGTATATAAGCGATTGTGGGCGTTAAAGGGGGCGTGGCACCTTTTTAAAATAAACTTGCGCTGCGTAGGAACTCCTAGAATCTGCATGCAAAATGCCAATCTTCTAGCTTTTATAGTTTCCGAGATCTCAGCGTTCATACGGACAGACAGACAGACAGACAGACAGACGGACAGACAGACGGACAGACGGACATGGCTAGATCGACTCGGCTAGTGATCCTGAACAAGAATATATATACTTTATAAAGTCGTAAACGCTTCCTTCTACCTGTTACATACTTTTGCACGAATACAATATACCCTTTTACTCTACGAGTAACGGGTATAATTAAAACTTGAGAAGTGCAGGTTTTAGGGGACTATTCAGCAAATGCAGCGGCTTTTATCACGGGCGGAAACATAGTTTGATGACTCTCCGGGGAGAGCATTTGAATTCTCGCTGTGGAACTTGCGATTGGCCGCATCGTTTTATGCAGCGAAGCTTAAATAATGTTGTTTAATTAATCAAAGGGCTGAGGTTGACTGGGCTACGCAGACAAAAAACATCCAATTTGCTTGTTAATTGAAAACAATTAAGCTGGCCACGGGTTTTCCCCTGCTACCCGTGTTCCCCGGATCACACGCATTCTGCAGCAATCAGGAGGTACGTCGGCTAGCGAAAAGCAGAGACTCCTGTGCAATCCTTTTTCGGAACTTTTCTATTCGCCCGGCGACTGGCGGCGCGGTCTGGACCTGGGTCTCGGTCGGGGTCGAATTTTCGATTCTGCACGCTGCTCGTTTTTAAAAGCGTTTCCCGTGGTGGCGCCACCCCAGCAACAAAGTCACCAACAACAAATTAATACAAATAGTCTGCCGTGGTCTGGGCCATAGATTACACTTTCAGAGAAAGATTCATTCTTGGCGTTGGGCGCCTCTTGGCCAGTTAAAGGAGGGTAGCCGGGTTGTCCTTGACTGTGTGCCTTCAGTATGGAGAGCAAACGGCAATGGGTATGTCGTTGTCGGATCCGATGATCTCGATGCCCGGTGCTCGTAGGATGCTTCGTTCCTACACTGTCATTTACAGCTATAGCTTTCAGCCCGCTGCCTGCCTCTTGGAAAGTTTTTCCTAATGCTCAGCTCGGACTGGGACAGGGAGCAGCAGGGCTGGCTAATGCGCTTTAAGTATGCGGACAAAGGAGCTCTGCGGCGACCCGGACTGCACGAGTAGTAAATTATTTATTGGTATATTTGGCTTTTGAATTGAACACTTACGGAATATGGGGCGCAACCCACACATTCAAGGCGGAAGTGAAAAAGTTTTAATAGAATTTCTTGTTTGATATCCTTTTTGCGAATTGCTTTGTCTGCCTAAGCTCCGACCTTTGGCTCCATCTCCATTCGCATCCTCAATACTGAACCCAATCCCTGCCCAATCCCGATCCCAATCAACTTGAGCCCCGCCATTCGAGGCGTTAGTTACATTGTATCCTTGGTTTTGTTCGATATTCCATGTTCGTCTATTTGTTTGGTCGTTTTGTTCGCACTCAATGTTTTGTTATTATTGCCCTTGAAGTGTTCTGAGTTCTTGTTTGGGTGTGGGGGTATTTGCCAGCTTTCCAGTCCATGTCTTCTGACTATCGGAGTAAGACTCGTTTATCGAACAGACGAGAGCGCTACGATTTTCGCTTTTGGTCTGGATGATGTACTAATCGAATTACATAATTAGCTGAATTATGAGCCCAATAAAGTCGAAGAGTTCGACCATGCATCTGAGTGATTAACAAATGCAGAGGGGGTATTGGGTTGGGGTTCCGACTTATGTTTATCAACTAAAACATCTGATTTGATTTGCCTGAAAATGCTTTCGTTATACGCAATCTAAGGGGGCATCCAAAATATGGCGTTATAATAATTTTCATTGCAAAATTTACACATGCATAATTAATTAGTATCAAAAATTTAATACTCACACTTTGTATCTGCTTAAATATTTACACTTCGTGCCAAATTTGTATGCAAATCGCTTTGCTACAGACTGACAATAACGAGCACATACACACCCACCCAGTCGGTCGCACACGGCTCCACACAGCTATACGGCCAAACTGCCACACCAACAATAGCAACCATCCGCTCCCACACATACAGGCACTGGCGAAATGTCAGACAATTAAAAAACATACTGCATGGGGCACTCGTCTAGCTCCACGACCTTAGCGACAATTACCCTCTACCTCACAAAGCTTGTGTAAATATCCATTTAAAAAAGTGTAACGATTTTGCACAAATAGACTATAGAAATTAATAAATAATGATTTACATTTATAGTTGATTAGTTAAAATGCATTAAAATATGAAAAGCTTATGCAGAGAAAAAACATTTTCTGGAGACATTTAATTAACTTTCAAGAAATTACTTTCTCCTTTAAAATAAAATGAAGCTGGAAATTAATGACATTCTTACCACTCTAAGCCACTATAAAAATGTATCAACAAAGTTTGTTAAAGTCCTTTTTTCAGAAAAGAGGGTGTTCAAAAAATGGCCAAACACTGAATGAAAGTGAGGGCTTAAAGTTTGTTCGTAATGGTATATTTAGAGTGAATCAGCTACATTTCTTAGCATTCCTAGGTGAATGGACAGCATCGTAGTCCGCCAGTGTTGGACAAACAGAATCGAAAACGGGTTGCCTGCCGCTGGCGTTCCTGTCGTACCCATCCTGTCGTACCCATCCTGCTCGTCACCCCATCCCGAGTGGCTAGAGTTTTTGGGTGATTGGACTGCGGCTCTGCTGGGTGGCGTTGGATGCGGGGCGCGGCGGTCAAGAGGGAGTAGCTGGCGTTGATTGTTGTTTTTGAAAACCCTTTTGGTGTTTGCATTTAACGAACAGGGCCACAACGACACAGCAGCAAAACAACAATAGAGCCAATATAACAGCCATGATGGGATGCAGTGGGCTGGGATCGGGATTTCATGGACGGGAGCAGGAAACGGAGAGCTAAGGATGCGGGGAAGGAGCAAAAGGATGGTAGTGGAGCTAATAAAAGGCTCGTTACAATGAAAACAAATCAAATCGCAGGCCAAGCCATCATCCGTCAGACCAAAGCAAATCCCAGCAAAAATGAAACGCGGCTAACGAATGCCACCGCCAAATAGGAAGTAGTTTGAATTTCCGGTGTCATAGGGAACCTCCTATTCGCTAGAACCCACATCCACCCATAAGAGACTGCTTTCAGCCGTAATGTTCAAATTGATTGTTTTAGTGGGTTGAGCTGAGCGTGGCGAAGGTTGTGAGAAGCGGGTGATTTGTGGATGGTGGAGTTTTTGCCAGGAGGTACTGGGGGGTCAACTCATCCTCACTTTAAAATGTCATTAAAATGTATTTACAAACGCAAATTGATAGTGATTTCGGCTCTGATCTGGCCAGGAAGTCGTGCCTTGCTCCTACCCACTGGTCGACTTTTGGCCTGAGCTGGTCCGCGCTCGTGTTTGATGTGTTAACCTTGCAGCTTAGCAGTCGGTTTGTCAGCAGCCGCGACTAAACCGCTTGTACAGTTCGGACTCGCACTTCGACCACCACCACCAGTGCTGGATTTTTCTAGGCTTTTACATGAACCACATACGTTTTCGAAGGAGCGAAAGGTCGGGTTCCATACCAACTACCGCTCTCATGGCTGTGGATTCGAATGTATTGGGCTGTGCGTAGATACCCTGCCGAGTACAGAGCGCGCACCTGGTGCCAAGCATGTTGACGAACCGATCAGGTGCATGTAGAACCACACTATCTCTCCCCAATTGTTACATATCGTCTCGGAGTCTGGGTCATCGTTCGCTGCCACAGAGGGCTGACTTGTGGATTGGCTTGTAGACTTCGCTGCAACAAACCCGGATTCAGACAACTACTATTTCCAAGCAAGAAGGAGAGCAAATTGCGGCAAGCCGAAGTTTTTAGACCCTTGCAGCGATTACAAAAATAAATTATACATAACGACAATATTTCGATTTTTAGCTTATATGTTTTCTGAAACATTTTGTTTATAATATTTAAGGCAGTTTCGCATAACTATAGGCGTCCGATTAAAAAAAAAAAATTATTAAAGCCATAGTTTTTTTAAGCCACTATATTTTAAAGAATAAGCGTATTTTTTTCGATTGTACCAATGGATAGCAATATAAATAAGACTTATGCCCTCTGCAAGAGTATGATGAACTTCCCATGAAATGCAATTTTAGGCATGTGTCTAATATATGCAAATAATTTACTGCTGTAAACGCAAAAAGGGAGCAGGCCCGCCAGGGACTTGGCTACACAAACGGACACAGAACTAGCGTGTGCGTGTGTCGGGACAGCGGAAACACAATGCTGAATCAATATGCAGAAGAACGGGGCGCTGACGAGCCAACTTGGTAAACAAGAAGCGTGACAAAATGATAAAGTGTCGACTCCGCTGGCGTAGAGGCTAAAAAATAACAACTTGTTGGGCAGGACGCAGCAGGACGGAGCAGAGCCATGGCAAAGTGAGCAATAAACATACGCGATTAAATTCATTATGAACACTTGAACAGCACACAATGCGGCTGTGAAATGACAAACTTGATTGCGAATGTCTGTGAAGATATGTCTGGGTGTTCTGGGTCGGGGCGGTCGCTCAAAGTCCCACATCAATTCAACATTGTTTTGTCGCCTGCATGTCGTCTGTCACCGGGACTGTTCCGCAATGGAAGCTTGCCTGAAGCCTGGAGCACGGAGCATCCCTCGCTAGGGACATGTTCGTGACTTGTGTTGCTGAGGTCTCAGCCCTCTAGTTGGTCCTGGCTTTTTCAACCGTATGTGTAAGTGATTGGAGTGTGCGTCTGCGATTACTAATTGCATTGCTGATATCAAATCAACATGCTTCCGCACTGATTTCTATCCGAGATTCGACAGGATCTGGATGTGGGTATCCATATTGCAGAGACCAGAAATTTAGACTCACGGTCACCGTGCATCCCAAACGCAATGCGGCATCAGGAAAATCGAGCCCATTTTACTGCCTCTCCTCGGGCGCAGAGTTCCTTATAATCCGGACGAGGCCACTGCTGCCCCTAATTGGTCTAATCAACAGTTGGTGAGCGCCCCAAATTAACCGTTCCGAATTGTTGCATAATTTTCTCGGTGTTCACAACCTCGGCTGTGATGCGATAATTGCTGTCACAAACAGTGGATCCACTGGCAGCGCAGCTTCAGCGTAACCATAAACCGTTGTCCCAGCCAGCTCACACGGGAAGTTCGTGTGTGTGCATGTGTGCGCGGGTAATGGCGCGGCGTGCACCACATTTCTCCTTTTGCCACCAGCCTCCCATTCGTGTGTCTACCGCCATTGCTGGCCGCCTTCCCGGTCATGGATGACAGGCCATGCACGCTGGTTTCAGTCGATTTTGGTTTGTCGTCCACAGACTCGGAGGTTTCCAGGCTTGCAGGATAATAGCCGCGATTACTTAGTAGCACTTGCTGCTTTTCCCGGCGCGTCGACCGCCTGTTGAATGAATCGCGAAAAGGGCGGGCACTACCTTATACCCCTGAAAATGGCTAGAAGGGCCAGCAGAAGCTGCAATAGAATTAATAGTGTGGACACCGGACTCGAGACTCGAGGGCATGAGTTCTCGTTAATCCAATCTCGGAAATGGTAGACGTCGGTGTAGACTCCGGCCGAGTCGGGCTCACCGCAACCCGTGCCGAAGGACACGACGCCGGCCACCTTATTGTCACATATAAGCGGGCCGCCCGAATCGCCTTGGCAGCTGTCCACTTCGGTGTTGCTCTGATCATTGGCGCAGAGCATACCCACCTTGGTCCAGCCTAGGAGCTTCTGGCAGAAGGTGTCTGGCAAGACTTTAACATCGCCGTTGATGACTTCATCAGGGAGTGGCCCGTACTATGGAAAAAGGTGCGTTGGGGATGGGAAGGCGAGAAAAGGGACGAAGGATGCTGACCTGTATGACCGTGCCCCAGCCGACGATGGTGCACTGGACCCCAGCCACCGGTGCCTTGTCATACAGAGGCATACTGGCGACGGCATCCCCCAAGCTCAGATCCTCTTTCATCAACACCAGTCCGATGTCAAATTTTTGCGATTTTCCCTTCTTGTACTTGGGGTGCGGAATTAGCCTCTTCGCTTGGACACTCTGTGTGGTACTGCTTCTAACCAGCCTTTTTGGCGTACCAGCTATGACCGTTAACTTCTTGGCCATCAGCTTGCGACGACTGCAGGGGTCGATTAATGGGCGTTTAATGGGGCGACTGCAATACTCACTCATGATACAGGCAGTGGGCCGCCGTCAGGATTGACCGCTGGCTGATGATCGCTCCCGCGCAAAAGTGATTGTCCCCGAAGAACTTCTTCGACTTTCCCATTCGCAGCGAAACTACGTACTTAACCAGATCATTTGTGTGCGGCCGATAGCCACCCGTAATCATGAATTGAAAGTCTGAGGCGCTGGGATTATCCCGCTTCCGGGGCGGTGTCGTTTTTGATCCTCTTGATTCTCCGGGCCCCAATGCATCGATATCGAACGGGACTAACTCAGCTATAACGGAAATCAGCAAAAAACACACAACAAATTTGGACGAACACATTTTGAATATTTTTTCTTTAAAATTCTGACTAAAAAACACCAGCTTAGTGACTGTTTTGTTGTAACTTTAAATAGGGCCTAAACAAGAAGACCAGCAAAGGGAAGATAGCGGTTACAGCCATTTAATAAACTAACGAAAAAGTCGCCTTCATAAATAACTTGCACGCGTTAAGAGGCGAGTGATAAGTGTGCGTGTGAAGCAACAGGAAGCATTTATTTATCCCCTAAACCGCACAGCTAGCTGCGAACTGCAGTTCACCCTATTTTGAACCACTCACTCAAGTCAGGCCAAGGCATTCTAAACGAGCAATCCGGCCAAAGGCACATACACTGGCACTGTGTTGTCAAGTTTTTTCCCGCTCCACACACACCCTTGCCAGTAAGTAGTTGGTTGTTTCATGTCACTTAAGTCGCTGCCTCGCCGGGCTTCCTTCCATAAGTCCCTGTATGGCAATCGTGCCAAGCATTCGACGTCCGGGAGGAAGGTGTTGGTAGGGCCGTTATCATTAATTTGCAGCCAGCTTTTTGCAATAATTTACTAGACACTTCTTTTTCCTTAGCCATGAGCTTCATGGGATGGGCATTCCTGACTCCGGCGGGAAGCAGGTCCACGGTGGGTTGTTCGCTACTGGTGCTCGGCATCGGGACGACCAGGGCGCTGCAGGCGGGTCTAAGGACCCTGAGCAGCTCCTCAAGCTTTTTGCCGGCAGTGTTCGGCTTCCTGCTGCCTTGGCCAAGCTTATAAGTTGAGTTGTCATTTCGCCCGCTTACTAAAAACAAGTTTGTGCGGCAGAACAAAAAATGATACCCATTTTTTACCCTGCGACCCACATTCAGGCGGCTCAGAGACTACAATTTCATGCGTAATGATAAAGCAGGGGCAGCTGAAAGTGCAGTGGAACTTGAGCTTTCTTCATATTTTTACTTCACAATTAAAAGCTTCGACAAATTCGATACAGAGTCCAGCGACTATGTGCTAGGAAACGCCCCAATGCAAACATTTATTCGATGAACAGTCAGCGCCAAACTGAATCGGATTCCGAGACGATGCCAGCAGCAGCTGCATAAGTTCCCCAGGGCGGTGTGCAGAGACTGATTGTCCCCAGCCAAACAATTAAGGCACCTGACTGCCCTCTGATAGCAGACCGCCAGACATGCCACACAAGCCAGACTTGCACGAGTGTTCTCTTCTTATTACTTATCGCCACTGGACGATGCCGAGCTTTGATTATTGTTGCCTTTTACAGTTTTAGCCTTAGCACATTCGGGCGAGTTCAACTCGAACTGGGTCAGGGGACAGAAGGTGAGCGGTTGGCTGTGCAACAACTGCAGCCAGAGTCGTTGCTTTTCCAATGCTTTGGTAGTCCCCTTAGCCTGGTCCGGCACATTTGGCTTCTTGCGCCGCCCCTGTCCTGTATTTGTTTGCATACATTGATTGAATTTGTTCACGCCATTAAATTTGCAAATTGCTATCGGCAATTTTGCATAAACTGCAGTGTAAGATTGTACCGCACAACTTCCCTGTCTGTTGCATGGCTAATGCCCCACACAGCTCCTCTTGTGTCATTGTCCGGTCCGTGTCCGTGTCGATGATTCCGGCAAGGACAAGGCCAGGGCCGTACACTTTGTCCTTGTGTGAGTCTGCCATTTGAGTTATTAACTATTCATATGGCAAACCAGCAAATCAGCATGGGAGGGGGTGCATGATGACACATTTGATTCCGCCTGTCAACGGCCGACAACAGGTGCAAGGCCGGGTCAGTCCGGGATAATTGTCACCAATCCGCACTCCAAGCTTAGCTCCGGCTTTAAACTGAAGAGCCTTAACCCGAAAGAACCTTACTCGGAGCCAGCCGGATCGAGCTAAGTGGGATTGATACCAGGTTGACCTTTGTTTGATTCCGTTTAACAGGCATAAACAGTGCTTTACTTTCCACCAAACGGTGGATCAGGGACTGGAAAGCGCAAAAAAAATGAAATTATCCATCCCGCGGGCGCTTTTCACTTATTTGATATAGGCGTGAGCTGGGAAATCGAATCGCGGACGGCTTAAAGAATTCAGTCGGAATATGCGAACGTTTTAAAAGCGGCCATTGTCTTCGAAGGGCGTTTGGGAGATGATCAGGTGGCAGGGGACCGGCAATATATTTACATTACCCCACTCAGCAACTCGGCTCGCGCTGCGCTGCTACATTATTTTACTTGTGTGCCCTCTTAAATTTATGATAAAAGTTGTTCGTTTTTGGCGAAGGCGGAGGCTGTGAGGCAGCATTCAATATTTCTCATATCGCTTCATTCGGGTCAGCATTGCTACGGCTACCCAGTCTGAAGGTCAACGGTGGCAAAAAGCTGTTTCCGCCGGCCATATGAAGTGGCGCTTTTAGTATTTTACACATACTTATTTGAGATATTATGTTGCAACTGACATGGATATTATTTGAAACGAGACGTCTTATTTAGTTCACTAATCTGCACTTCATAGGCAACTAGTGAATCTTTCTTATCTTTATCTAGACCGAGCTGACCGAATCGCGGGCAAACTACTTTTCCGCTCGACGAGAGCACTGTAATGAGCATAATCCTAATTATCTTTGCCATTTCTTTCATGCTAGAGAACATAGTCATCTTCTCGTCCACGCTAATTCTATAACTATTCGAGTGACCAACTCCAGGGGCCATAGACTTTGTGCGCTGATGTGTACTTCCTTGAAGCGCTGCCTCCACTGACCTTCTGGCTTAATTACATTTTTTCCCCAGACCCGTCCTGCCCCATACCAAAAGCATGAACTTTGGAGCGGCGTGGGCGGGAATGTGCAACGGCTGATTGAAATTGGAAATGCTGTCGGCTGCACTCTAAGTTGGCATCGTATCTGTCCGGCCAAATTACATTAGTTGCAGTGCGGCCGCGGCTTATCTTATTAAAAGCAATTATAGATAGGCGGCTCCATTCGATACATAGCATCTACATAAAACCCATTAAATAAACCAGTAACCGGTCCCCTAATTCAGGTCTTAAAAACAGTGCCTAGAAAACTTTAAAGGATAGTTGACTTATATTCTTGTTATAAGAGATATTCAAGTTCTGCTAATATATCATATGTTTAACAGGTGGGAAAAAATCGTAAGCAAAAACACATGGTTTTGCCTACCACAAAACAAATACAACATTCTGTAAACTGTTCAATAATACGCCCTTTTCATCTCATTAGGAGGTTCTTTATTTTGTGTTTCCCCCGCATGCACCGAAAACAAAATTTCCTTAAAAAAGTGTCACAATAGAAAAGTTATGGGCCTAGAAATAGAGGTTTCATATCACTTTTCTGCGAAGCCATTTTTTTTATACCCTTGCAGAGGGTATTATAATTTTGGTCAGAAGTTTGTAACGCAGTGAAGGAGACGTTTCCGACCCCATAAAGTATATATATTCTTGATCAGGATCAATAGGGGTGTCGATATAGCCATGTCCGTCTGTCCGTCTGTCCGCCGGTCCGTCTGTCCGTCTGTTTCAATACCGTTTGCGAGCTCAGTTTAAAAGCTTGCGATCTGAAACTTTCACAGTCGTCCTAAAACAAGTGTACGCAGATCAAGTTTGAAAACCGCCCCGATCGGATGTCTATATCCTATAGCTCCCATAGGAACAATCGGATATAACTTGCAAGAATGGAAGATATTTCGCGCAGTGTATAAGCTATTGACATGAATCCTTCCAAATCGTATTTTTTTATGCATACCTTGATCAGAGTAAGAGCGCGTGCCGATCAGACGTCTATATCCTATAGCTCCCATAGGAACAATAGGGTGAAATCGGTTAAAATTTAATGATTTTCAGGATATTTCGCGCAGTATAAAAGCTATTGACATGAATCTTTTCAAATCGTATTTGTTTCCCATACCTTGATCAGGTTAAAAGCGCGTGCCGATCGGAGGTCTATATCTTATAGCTCCCATAGGAACAATAGTCACCCTAATGGGTCCAAATTTGATATAAAAAAATACCAAAAGTGAAATATTAATGAAATTTAAAGATTTATCTTTGTACACCTATTATTGTGTCCAGCCAAAATTGGTGGATTTAAGAAAATATTTAATTTAGTGTAATATTAAAGGATTTATCTGTTTTTACTTTTTTTTTAAAGACAATTAATAGAAGATATGAAAAAATTTGATTTCTTGAGATTAGAGAAATTTGGTAGGTCGGATTAATTGGCCAAACATAAAACCCATAGAAAATTCTAACTTCCTAACTTTACAAACACCAAAGTTTTGGCATTTCCGATCAAACGGTTGTATGGCAGGAGACATCTCCGACCCTATAAAGTATATATATTCTTGATCAGGATGGCGTCCTGAGTTGATATAAGCATGACCGTCTGCCCGCCTTTCTGTCAGTCTGATAAAAACACAGATTTTTAGAGAATTAGAAGTATGTCACTTTGAAATCGGATGTCTGTAAGAAAAGTTATGGGCTTAGAAGTGCAGGCTTTTGACACTTTTCTGCAAAGCCATGTTTTCAAAAATTAGGAAAGTTGTAACATTATAAAAATGACGAATTGAGCCACAATCTTTTAAAAGTATACCACTACTGAATACCTATCCCGTTTTTTCTATTAAATTGTTAGCACTCTTGTGCATTGAATATTTCTGCATAAATGATGTGATGAAAAACACAAACCTAAATAAATGCATGCAGTTTCCCGGCAAACAACCCCGGCCCATTGTGACAGTCGCCGAAAACTCCGCACGGCTATTAAGTGAAGCATAACGGATAACGGAGAACTTGCAAAGCGTTTCATCCAATTAGAAAGTGTAGTTTCATTGTTAATTGCTCCATCAGAGCATCTGCGGACGGAGGCAGCTCAACTTTTCCCAGGCTCACAGCGCATACCCAATGAGCTGTAATTAACTTTATCCGAAAATCTTTGCCGCCGCTGGGGGAGGGGAGGGGGGGGGAGGTTGTGTTTGGTTGGATAGAAGATGGCCAGAAAGTCCCCCAGCAAGCTGACGGCTCGTTACTTGGGATCCGCGTCCGCTTCACTGGCACTTCGCACTGCTCCAGTGTTGGCATTTTTATTGAGTTAAGCAGCCAAAGTTATGTTAAGATGCCCTAATTTATGGTTGCTTTATGCGGGTGCCCATCTTTAACCGAAGACAACCGTTCCGATATTCTGGCGTTCTGACAGACAAGTGGGTATGGAGAATGGTGGAGGAGCACAGTCCTGGTCACTAACGGCGTTCGAACACATCAGCCACCCTTTATCCTCGTTGGATTGAGCTTGTTTTGCTCCCAGACATTTCCTCCACACCCGAACTCTTCGCTTGTTCTTAGTCGTTGCGGACTACGTTTGGCCATTGTTGTTGCCGGTTCTGTTTCCTGATTATTTCTGTAATTGTTGTTTAAGTTGTTGTGGCTACATCAAGCGCACTTCCTTGGATGCCGTTTTGGGCGTGATTTAATTGAAATCAATTAGCGGTAATGAGTGGTCATTAGTTTGCTTAGTGGTAGTCCCTCCTCCAATCCGTCAGTTCATTCTTTTTTTACGCTTGGGCCATGTTAATTAGGACTTTGCTCCTTTTTGGCTGAGGTAACTTGGCCAAACGGACTCAAGAGGCACAAGAGTTCTTGGTTTGTCTAAATATAATTTAATGTTACTTGAACGCAAACTTTTGCACATACGTTTTAATTAGGTAGTGGACCCTCGGCCGCATGCGAGGCCGAAGCGATTACTAACAATAACAAATTAACTTCGCCGCCAGCAAACTCACCACCCCACCCCACCCAAACGGCCACAAGTCCAGTTTACATTTTACATATTAAATGAAGGCATAACGTTTGCCTTCTACAAACGCAACCCAAAGTTGGGAAGATGGGGGGTTGGAGCGTTGCGAAAATGGCAGATGAACAGTTGGTTGGTCGCACTTAAAAGTACTCGGCCCAAAGGGGGAGGGAACACAGGAGGATAGAAGCGCAGGAAAAGAGGAAGGGGTAAAGCGGAAGGGGGAAGGGCAAGCGCAACTTTTTAACTAGGTTTTTAGCGTTGCCTATTACTGCTACTGGTAGTGCCCATGGGGTAGGTTGGTGTGGTTAGCTCAGTGTCGCTCCACTTGGCAAAACGTTACATCCTCTGCTTTGTCGTCGGTCCTCCCAGCCCCTTTTTTAAAATTGTTTTGCTGTTTATTGCAAAATTACACAAAAACAATGCCCGTTGATGAAGACGGCAGCAAAGCAGAGCAAGAAGCAGAAACAGGAGCTGAGTAAGAAAGTCAAGTCGACGTAGGAAACCGAAGCCAAGAATGCTCTACAGGAATAATTATATAGTAAACAGCTATGGGACACAATCATTTTCAATAAGATGTTGTCTTTCAATTTCGAATTATTTCTGAATTTAAAAGTAACATGCTCCTAATCCCCAAACTTTTTCACATCGTTCCTCTGGATTGAAATTTCCATTTACTTGGAATACGCCCGAACAGAGTATAAAACATAAGCCAAGCAGTGGACGGCTTAATGATGATGATGATGGTGATTGTGATGACGTTGGCTGCGGCGTCGAAGAGTGAAACGCAGAGGCAGAGGCAGAGGCAGAACCAGAAGCAGAGGCAGATGCAGAACCAGAAGCGAACTAAAGCAAAGCAGAAGCCCCAAAACAAAAGAGATAACTGTATTGGTTGTATTCAGAAGTCAGTGCAACTGCAGGCCAGCAGAATCAGCCAAGGCAGCAGCACAAAATAAAAACTTTTCGAAATGGGAAAACTTTTTTCCTGAACGAGGACACCATGGACGGAAGGGGCGGCAACGACCAGTAACGAGCCAAGTTGAAAAATCTTTATTGTGTATCAAACCATTTGTATTAATTAGAAGCGGTAGCGCCAGCAAAATAATTACAACAATGCTTCTTTTTGCACTGCCCGAGCACACAGAAACCGAAAAGAGAAACAACAACAACAACAGCATCCCAGCAATTGCTACTTCCGCTCCGGAGCTAAGAATATTTAGTTCAGCCGTGGAGTTCCTCCAGTGGGCATGTAAATACGTAGGCACTAAATGGCAAATCGTCCTCTGTAGACCATTTCCACAGAGGACTCCCCAAACTGTGCCCCGAGTGCAGGGTGTTTTCAGGGTACAGAGCATTCATCAGGGTCGAATCCAAGAGCAGTTATGCTGCGGCATCGGGCAGTAGCAACTGGAGAAAAAAGGGTGTTACAACTGCAATGAGAGACTGCCACAAAGACAGAGGGCGTCGTGGAGGAACGAAAATGAAGCGTGGCCCAATATTGAATCTAAAGCAGCCAGAGGAAATAAGAACGAAGCCGGGTGATAATAAACTTATTTACTGCATAGTTTATGTACTGCAGATATCACTCATACGACATGGTGTCGCACATTTAACATGCACCCTGCTGTAAAATACGATACGACCAAAAGTTGCAAAAACGAACTCCGGCGAAGGAGTGGCGGAGCTCCCAAGGAGTCGCTCAAGAAACCCTGAACAAGTTAATGCGAGCACTGTTACAACCGCACAAACATATCCCTGGGTACCCGCCCGTCTGGGTTTGGGTGTGTATCGAATAGACGCATGATAGAACTACTGAAATATAAGTACGTACAAGCATAATGCGATCGTAAAAAGGCTTTTCATTGCGAGCATAAAGTATTAAGCTACTTTGCAGCATCTTTGCATGGAAAACCAAGGATAATACACAGACAAAAGTCGCAGGCCTGCTCAAGTGCCTCCATTCCCGCCCACACGCACACTTCAGCCAACGGAATCACGTATCGTAGAGCCGGATTAGCACATGTATATGTAGTCAGCGAGAACTCCACCTTACTGATGGAGCTGCAACTTTCTGAGAAGACTCTTGCTGGCCAGAAACCTTCTTTTAGTCGATCCAACGAGGACTACTCGCGAAATTGAATCTGACGCCAGCCAGCTGATAAATTGCCAAGCAAAATACATTTTCGATTAGCTCAATAGGTACGTGGATGAGAGGTCTAAGTCCCAACCCGAGAGAAACAACAAACCGAATTTATGAAATAACTCATCTAGTCCGCCAGCCTTCTGCATTGCTCGCATGGAAGCACGAGTGTATTTGTACTCAGCTTAAAGACTCCTACTCGATTCCCATACGGACGGATGCATTTACAAGCGCTCGCAAGTGGCCGAGGGATATTTTATTGCTGCACTAGGTCCACGTCCATGTGGTCACACGGAGACACTCTAAGTGAGACCCCACAGGCATATGCGGTTAGTGAGAGTGAGTGGACACAAGGATTCCCACATATGGATGTGTATAAATACATTTTTGCGCCGCGCTTGCTTGTTTATTTTGGCTGCGACTTCAGCCCGGTTTCGTTTTCAGTTAACTTGTCTCCTTGCTCACTCCAACACTATCACTCCCTTAAGCACACCCACACATGCAGGCAGCACAGGACACCCACTCACACTCAGGCGTTGCTCGGTTGGACGGCGGCGACATTTCGTTTTGGCATTTCGCATGCAATTTGCGGTTCATTGATTCGGAAGTTTTCCCATTTAACTTAAGCCTCTTTAACCATCCTATTGACACAAATTTCTACTTACCGTTGCCCGGGCACTTGCCGCCGCATCCGTGGAACCAGTACTGGGATTGCCACAGATGCAGATGGAGCCACCGATACCGATGCGGAACAGATGGCTTTGCCGCAGGTGAGTGCATTTGATTGCCGTCCACCTCAGTGTCCACTTAAACGGCGCATTTCTCCTGGCTTGCTTGCCTTTCCGCCTGCTCGATAATTAAAATAATATCAATGGCCAATGGGTGATGGGTGTCACCCCTCGTAGTAAAGTGAGACATTAGGAGTTAGTTGACGAGGGCTAAAAGGTCTTTGATCGTAGTGAACAAAGCAGTCTTCAAAGTTAATGAATTAAGAAAGTCGAATTTTGGCAGTGCGACTTGCAGTTCAGTTTGTTGTGTCGGAACAATAAAATTTCCCAAATGTGGAGAGAGCACTTCGGTCCTACTGGGGGAAATGTCCCAGGGGAGCACTTGCAGCCACTGGAAGAAGATCATTAAAGTAACTGATGTGCTTGGTCTAACAGGCAGCAGGCACATCAGCAATAGAAGCGGCAACATCATCACTATCTGCATCATCGATGAGCTGGCCATCAGAGAAACGAGCCAGAGCCCGAGCAACAAGAACAGCTTAGAGTGGCCTGGTTGGTTGCCAACGGACACACAGAGAGAAACCAAGGCGCTGCTCCAAGGACAGGTGCAATGTGCAATCTTTTGGTATTTTGTTGGCTTTGAACATTTGGCGTAATGCCAAAACACAATATAAAAGATGCGGGGGATGGCAAACCTGCGAAATGGGGGGCCGAGGGACCAAAGGTGGGGAAGTCTAAGGCAAAACAACTGCGGCAGACGATGAAAAAAAAATGACAATGCCAACTTGACTCAGCAACTCAACTCAACACCTGCGGAAGGCAAACACTTGAAGACGAGCCGAGGCTTCCACGCGATGGGGGAAGCAGGAACGTCAGGACGCGCACGGGATGAGCAGCATGGACGTGCATTCATTCAAATCGACTTCGGGGCGCAGTTCTTGCCCCTCACCCGAAACCATTTTACTTTGGTCCTTTGAACCGGCAAACGTTTGCAGGCACAGTCTGGTCGACCTGGAAGGCATGGAAGGTGGACACGGATACGGAAACAGCAGCGGAGCTGGAAAGGGAGTTGGAGGGCGGATGCAAAGCCAGAGGAGTCGATTACGGGTGCGTGTGGTGCGCCGAGACTTCGCGAACTTAAACGGCCAAAGTGCAATCAAAAAACACAACACAACACACAAACAGTCAAAGGAGCTGCGGCTGGATCTGCAAGGAGTGCGGCCAGAGGTGCTGTGCTGGCAAAACCCAAAGCACCGGCTAGAGCCAAGCCAAGCCAAGCCAAGAGCGAGTCTATAATTTTGGTTGTGGTTCCCGTCTATTGTCTTATGGCGCCCGGCTCCTCTTCGGTGGGGTTTGCCTCATCCTTTTAGCAGTTATTTTGCTGGTTCTGCCCTTGTTGCTCGGCTAGCTGGGGAAATGAGCCATTCGCGTGAATTACTGAAATCGGATCTTCCTCGTCGCTCTTTCCAGGGGACTTTATTTGGCTCATGGTTGTTGAACGAAACGCTCTTAAAGTTGCTGAATTTAAATACCCAATACTTTATTTAAGTCTCTAAAAATCGACATTCAATTTTTACGTTGATCAATATTTTGACTCATTTTCATGTTAGTTATTTCTAGGTTTCCGATGACTGTAAAAAAGCTACTCACAATTGGAATTCTGTAGTCCATAACTTTACCAAATTTAAGCCGATCCTAATGTGGCATACCTCTTAAGACTGTGATTTGAGTATCTAAAAATCTGCATTCAAATTTTCCATTTAACGTTGATCAAATTTTTTACCCGTTTTCATGTTAGTTATTTCCAAATGTTTGATTAGTTGCATAAATGCTAACCAAGTGCACTTCTAGAGTCTATAACTTAACCAAATTTAATCCGATCTTAAAGTGGCATACCTCTAAAGGCTTGTGATTGGATTTTCTAAAAGTCTGCATTCAACATTTTTCATTCAACGTTGATCAAATTTTTGACCCGTTTTCATGTTAGTTATTTTAATTTTCCGATGACTTGTTAACGTGGACTCACGTAGAGTCTATAACTTAACCAAATGTAATCCGATCTTAAAGTGGCATACCTCTGAAGACTTGTGATTCGATTCTCTAAAAATCTGCATTCAAAATTTTCAATTTAACGTTGATCAAATTTTTGACCCGTTTTCTTGTTAGTTATTTCTAATTTTCCGATGACTTGTTTAACGTTGCACAGTGGTTCCGCCAGAGGCCAAAAATCAAAAAAATTGATAACAACGAATGCACAGTGGTCGGGCTTGTATGGAGCCGCGGCCATAAATACTTCTAGAAGTGCTGTCGTTATAAAACTTTTACCAAAAATCTAAAAAAATATTGTAAATGTATGTTAGAAAAATTGGCCAGATCGTACCACTATATCCTATAGCTTCCATAGGAACGATTTTCTCAGTGGTTGCGTTCACATGAGAGAGCAGTTATAAATTCATTTCTTGTAATCATAATAGTCTGAACTTTTTAATGTAAGTTATTTACAAACTTGGAACTTTAATATAAAAGTATGGGAGTGATTAATCACTCCACCTCCCACGCCCAACTTCCCAAAAAAGTTATAACAAGCAAAGCGAACAATAATAAAAAATTATATAATATTTAAATGGTTTCATCAAGTAACAAAAGAGACATTTTTGAGTTAATAAATGTTCGTATCATTAAATATTGGTTTTTAGTTAATTGACATTCCATGAAAAGAGCTAATACTTCTTCAATTTTTATTTCGGAAGCGGATTTAATCTCTTGGAAATCAGCCACCCGTAAAAGAGATGCAGCAGACTTATCTCGAATCGCAACCTCTGCGACCTCAGAGAAATACTTTTTGGGACGTCCACGAGATAAATGGGAAACCTTTGCTGGTAAACAGCATTTTAGAACAATAGTTTGCTTGCACTCAAGCCAATCAGAATATTTTTTCATAAACGTTGATTCTGTCCGTTTAACGTTTTGCCAAAATAATGCGATCTTCTTACAAATGTAGGATATTTGTTTTTTTAATTCCTCCACATCCAGCTCATATCCTGAGTATTTAAGATCCTTAATTAAAGCATCCAGCACATTTTTAATTCTTTGGGGTTGAATGCCGCATTCATTCTGCCAAATGCTAAAAACATGCTTTCGAGAACACTGCAGTCAACGCGTTGACTCAAAATTGGACTTCGAGAGTTCATAATTTTACCAAATTTAAGACGATTTCAAAGTGGTATACCTCTTAAGACTTGTGATTTGCTTATCTAAAAATCTGCATTAAAATTTGCCAATTTAACGTTGATAAATTTTTTAACTCATTTTCATGTTAGTTTTTTCTAAGTTTCCGATGACTGTAAGAAGGTTACTCACAATTGGACTTCTGTAAATCCATAACTTTACCAAATTTAAGCCGATCTTAATGTTGCATACCTCCTAAGACTTGCGATTTGATTCTCTATACATCTGCATTCAAATTTGGCAATTTATTGTTGATCAATTTTTTGACCCATTTTCATGTTAGTTATTTCTAAGTTTCCAGTGATTAAGGCCGAATTTATAGTGACATACCTCTTAAGACTTGGGATTTCATTCACAAATTAAATATTTTATATTTTGATGCTTAAAACCAGTGAACCTACCTATTTTCCGACACATTTTCCGATCGTTCCTATGGCAGGAATAGGATATAATCGTCCGATCAGCGAGATATTTTAACATAACAAGAACTTTTCAATAAAACCTAAACAAATGTTTTGGAAAGTTTTACATTGCTTGAAGAATATGTATGCATACGGCCAGTATGACAGATATATGACATCCGATACTATCAAGGTATTAGATAACAAAGTGCATGTTATATTTTCGAAGACATGGAAGCGCAATCGGTTGCATGCGTTCTATAGGACAGCGACCGAGCGGTCGTCTTCATCGCTTATTGAAGGTGACTCTGTGCCAACTGACTCCGGAAGGAGTTGGCGACTTTCTGATTGTTTCAGTACTCGTGCGTTAGTCGAATGAAAGCTGCCGACGGATGTGAGTGAAAGCTTTCCTGATATATAGCGCCTGCGCCTATCAGTTGAGTGGATTTCGGAATTGTGGGTGGCGCCAAAATTAGCTTGAGTGGTTTCCGAACAAACACGTCGAGTTTTTGTGGTTTCTTTGAATCCCGCACATTCCCTTAAAATAAACAAATTTATTATTTTTCGGCCGGTGAGGTCGTGAATACCTAGAGAGGCCTAGGAGAAGGCGTAATTTTCATATTTTGCTCTAAATAAAAATTGAAAGTGATTCAAGCCGCGCGCCAAAATGGTAAAGTACCATTGGTGTGACCAGTCGCTGCTCACGAATATCGAAGGACGCGCTATCGATATGTGACGTTTAGCGGAGTAGTTTTTCACATCGCTAGCCCAATTTTGGGGTCCCCAAAATAAACAAGGCAAGGAAAATACAACAAGAGCGCTAATTTAGAAGCTGGCGCACGGAAAACCACGCGACTTGGCCTTGCTTGCTCCCAGCATGTCTTGCTGCGGGAGGCGCAGCGCCTAGATCGCGCAGCCGCCGCTGGAGCGCCCTGCCCGCCACGCATTATGCAAGTTGCAGCAACGGATCGGATCCAACTGTACCCGCCCAGCCGCCAGTGGAAGTGGAGGAGCCAGAAGTGGAGTCCCAGCTCAGCGCCCATGACCGTTGACCCACCCCCCACACAATCGGTGAGCAAACGGCAGATTGGTCGCCTCCGGCCGGCTGAACAAAACTGAGACTCATCGTACCTCTTGCAGTTATGAACCAGATTGGTCGCCTCCGGCCGGCTGAACAAAACTGAGACTCATCGTACCTCTTGCAGTTATGAACCAGAGACATTCCGAACCATTTTATATATCGCCACGGCTGTTCGACAACAGGCGGCTCAGGCAGCGCCGCGGTCAGTTGATGCAACGCCTGCGAGAACGCCAGCGGATCTGCATGGCCCAGAAGCGCAACCAGACCCTGACTTCCAAGACTGAGCGTTTGTCCCAGCAGCAGCGCTATGCGGCCGCCACCCTGCCCGCGGACGTGACCATAGACTTGCTATCAGATGAAGGCGACGACGCTAGGGAAACGGCGGGACCGTCCACTGCCGCTAGCCACAATCGCGATCTGATTTCAGCCCACGTCGCCAGGCAACGACTGCCTACAGAGCGTAGAAGACAGGCGAGAAGCCCCTCCTACACCGTGATTGAGAGTATCCTAATACCAAGCGACGACGAGCACAACGACCAGGAAGCCAGCAGCATGGCCATAGCGCGCCCACAACTTTCCATGCGCTCGCCACCACCGCTCGCACCGCTCACCCTCTCGGAGAGCATGGAGGAAGTCACTGTTTCGCTGGTGCCACGCACCTCCACCACTGCCAACTGCCGGACACGAGTACCCGGCCACCTTAAGCCCTGCCGAGCGCCGAATCCGGCCACCAACGGGGTAGGAATGTCCGGAGGAGGGGGCGGCAACGATACAAGATGCTTCCTGGAGGTGGACGTGGGAGGTGGCATCTCAGCCACCCTGCCTGACGAGACCACCGTGCATACGGTCATCGCCAACCGCATCTACGAACTCTCGCTTAGCAAGCTACGGGAAGGCCTGGCCTCCAGTGGAGTGCCGGAGTACACGCACGACTTGCTGCCTGAACAGCTGCAGAAACTGTCGCCAGCATTGCGCGCCAAAGTGGCACCGCTGGTGGCGCCCTCTCCGCCTACGCCCATCTCCCTAAAACTGTCCAGCGACCTCAGCATATCACTGATCTCAGACGACGACGACTGCGAGAGCAGCGGCCCACATGCGAGTGGAGTCGGATTTGGCACCGAGCTGGTGCATCCTGTTGTGGTGGCAGCGGCGGAGGCACACGCGGCCGCCAAGCTGCTCAAGCAGCAGCAGCCGCAGCTCTCGGTCGTGCAGCACCTGCAGTACGTTGGAGCGGGACTGGCGGCACCCGTGGCTCTGGCCGTCCCGGTAATGGGGCACGCGACTTCGTCCGCTCCCGCGGTGGCTGTGTCGCTGCAACTTCCACAACGCCGGAAGCTGCGATGAGCCAACTCAGGACTGTACTCGGATTCTGATGCGCAGTCCGACCCGAACACACATCGCCATGATATCATTCCCCGTGCAAATATGAACTTAGATTTAGCGATATCCCATCCGAGTGATTGCTCGGCCGTTTTTCCTCCCATTATCTTTCCATATCCCACGCTCTCCATCTCACTCTGTTTCGTTTCCCTTTTCTCTTCCTGTCTCTGTTTTTCTCATATTTTAAGCTTTAAAAGAAACGAGACGACAACGTACAAAAGAAAGTAGAAAAGCATCAAACCATATATTTGAGAAAAAAAATTAACATTTTTAACATTAATAGGGATTAGACAATTTAAAAGCGCGAGGTTAAGATGAACCCAATATTTATACCGTGCAGGTAGTTAGATTAAGCTATGCATTATGCACATTTGATTTAGTGGGTCGTACTTGGGTGAATCTGAAGTGTGATTTGTCTCAGCCCGCTGTCTGTATTACATTTTACTGATCACTGAATCGGAATAAACATTTATTGTATATACCTGTACATTCCTATCATCCAGACTTTTTTCACTAGGAACACTTAACATTCTAAAAACATAAGGAATGTGACGTTCTATGCTCCAAAAATCCAATAAGCCTTAAAATATTATTTTAGTAATACGTAAGTATTGTTTTTCTGCGTACAAATTTAAACAACTCTTCTTTGTTCTGTAAGAATCCATATGGTAGTATAAATCGAAAATAGTCAATCATGTTGAAAAAAGCAAATTCACTCCCTTCTTCTTTACATGAATTTAATACCCCTAAGCATAAATCAAAAATCCCTCTTAACGAGGTATAAATATTACATTTTTGCTAATGTTTCTGCGACTTGCATAAGTCTACTTTCTTCATAGAATAAATTGTATTCTTTAAAAGTTTTAAAAAGCACCGCCTGTCTACGCTCTCTCAACACACTGTTTTTAAAGCTTTAAACACAAAATAAATAGTGTAATCCCAGTGGATCCTGCCTAATCAATGCCACTGCCTTCCTCATCGGTTGTGATATTTGGCAGATCAGAAAAGGCAACGCCCACCGGTAAGGGCAAGCAATGATGTCTGTACAGTGACTTTGATTTTTGGTCATCAGGATCAGTGCGATCCCCGTAACGTATACGCAGGGTGTGTTTAAGGTTCCGTTCGACAAATTATGGAAACGCGTCGAGTCCTTTTCACCGGGTACTTCCTGAACCGCGACTGTTCACCGACCAATATTTCGTGCGTGAACTCGTACCGCGCCAGATGGCTCATGATGTAAAGTGAGCGTCGCGGCAGGAGAACATCCGCGGAGTGACCAACGGTATCTTTGGTGACCCGCTTCAGTCGCATAACGCAGTCGCTGAGCAGGCTGATGCCCGCGATGGTGTGGCCGCAAAACTGTTGATGGTAGGGATAATCGAATTTTGAAACACTTTCAATGGGCTGGTCAAACTCACCCGAATGCTGTCCACGTGCGGTTTAACCACGCCTACCTCAGACAGGTCCAGGACGTGGACGAAGGGCAACACATGACCGCCACAGGCCTCTCTGGAGACGCGGTCCAATACAGCACGACTGTGGGGTGACCACTTCTTTCGCTCAACTTCGCGGTACCCATGGATCGCCTGAAAATGACACAGATGGCACCACTGTAACGAGGTCAACTACATATACCCACATCATCCCAGTGACTTGACTCGTAAGGCAAGCGGCTGATGTGGGGCTCGATTTCCCGTATCAGGCGTTGTTCATCTTTCTCCGTGACAAAATCACTGATCACACGCATGTTTGCTTGAAACTGTCGTCTTTCTAAACTGGACCACTGACCGGCAAACTCCACCAGACTCAAGCTGCGCTTCCTGACACCCACAAAATTGGCTCCCGGAGAAGCTAGTCGGCGTAGGACAAACATGTGCGTCACGACACGCAGATTGCGTCACGAGCATTCAAAGGACTTCCGCCAATCGCCTATCGATTGGAGTCATTCGATTAGCACCGCTGCTACCGTTGTGTCTTCTCGTAACGGTCAAGCAAGGACGTAGACTTGCCCGGCAGCAGGACACCGCCAAGAGCGAAGACCGGAACGGGCACCGTCGGAATGCAGGGATGCCAGGTCGCCGGGTCGGCAGGTGTATTAGCTGGTCCGGGAACACTCGATTTCCAGCGAATGCCCACGCATGCGCTGGAACACCACGCAGTCCGCGCTCGGCTAGGGCGGAAACGCTTTCCGGTGTAGATATACCAGAAATATTTCTGTTCTTCAGCCGTATGCTGCGGCGGTGGCTGAGTGCAGAGAGCTGGGTGCAGAGTGTCGGTTTCGAGTACTGGTCGCAAATTGTGTCGTACGGATTTTAAAGAAGGTCGCTCCAGCTATGAGCTGTGGGGCATAGACCCGTTGTATTGTTGAACATTCCTGAATCGGCGAGTGCGTAACAGTTGCAGTTCCAGTTGCAGTCCCAAAAAAAGCCAGAAGCACCGCCGGCGGTGGCCCAGTGAACCGCCCACACACCCACATGTACATAGATAGATGAGAAAGATGAGATCCTCTGTGAAAACTCCTCGGAATGCATCCAAGTATCCGCACCGAGCACTTCTTTCCCCATCGCACTAGCCGATTCTGGCAAAAATGGAGGCGTGCTGGAAAAAAACGCAATTGAGCTTTTGGCACCGCACCTAAATCGAATCAAAAATTCCTTTGGAGCCCCGCAATTATGCCGATAGAAATGTGTGTACACACAGCACAGCCTCACAAACTCGTGTAGTGCGTGCACTGAAAAGTATACCTCCTCCGTGTGTACACATGTCTATTTCTGCCCCTTCCCTGGAGCTGTTGTTTGGGTACAACAGGCAAAGTGTCTACATGCATGTAGCAGGGAGAAGAGTGTGCGAAAAATTGCTGTATATGCCCACGTACATATTGTTCCATTTTTAAAGGTCGTCATAACTGAAATAATAGATAAAATGTCACTACCCATTCGATATTGAAGTCGGGATATAGGGAATATTTTTGCATTTGGAAAAGTTAACTTTCCTTAGATTCTCTCTTGTGGAGCCCTGTTGTCCAGATCCAGATCCAGTCACGCCTTCTG
Source organism: Drosophila kurseongensis (assembly GCA_018153305.1). Lineage (NCBI taxonomy): Eukaryota > Metazoa > Arthropoda > Insecta > Diptera > Drosophilidae > Drosophila > Drosophila kurseongensis. The sequence continues at coordinate 1,661,163 of JAECXX010000104.1, read as the reverse complement.
CTCAGTCCGCGCACCAGAATTTGCGCACTCCCGTCATCTCATGTGAAAGGTTCCCCTCCACCACACCCTCTTGACGGTCCAAAGGTATGGGCGTGCAGTTGCGCCAGAGAAAAGATTCGAGCTGGTTTGCCTACACCAAAGTTTAAGGATGCATGTGCAGGGTGTGAGCGGGTCAATGTGTTGTTGCCGGTGCCAAACGTAAACAAAGTCCATTGCAAGCATTGCATTTTGACATTTTCCATTATCCTGGTGTCTCTTTCGCATCTGGAACACAGCTACTGAGCGCCACACACATCAGAAGAAATCAGCAGGATGTTGATCCGGTGGAAGAGCAAAGACAAGAGCGCCTCCTCCAACCAGAGCGCCTGCGGCAGCAGCAGCTCCTCCTCGAAGAAGAAACGCAAGGGACGCGAGGGCGGTAAGTAGCCGCAAGCTAAGATAAGGGCTAGGTTGAGCAAGCCATTGGGGCAGGACAATGTCTAATTCGGTGGTGCCTCTCTTTCAGAAGAAGATTGGCAAAATGACGCCAAGTCGGGACGCCTTCCTCCAAATGAACAAGGTAAGTGCATCTGGCAGAGTTCCAGGTGAAACGTCCACTCATCCGGATCTCCTGCATATACATATATATCCTTAACCCAGTTGGCGAAGAGAGACGCAGAGCCATGCGACGCGACGATCCGCGTCGCCACACGCTCGGAGGCGATATATTGGTCTACGGCGGCTCTCAGCACCCTCACGCCCATCAGATAGCGCCCCAGCAACAACGCGCCATGGACTTGGAGGTAAGGACATCAATAGGAAACCCACATGAACAGTTTTTAATCCTTCTCCTTTGCAGATGAGTACGCGCGCCCAAAAGAACAAAAAGAACCAGCCGATGAGGGGATATGCGCCCGTTAATCAGGGTCCACTGTTCGATGACGATCCGGGCATCATGTCAGAAGTGGAAACGGCTAGCACCGGATTCCGGAGGGGCGGCAAGCAGCGCTCCTCGCTCCCCGTGGTACGCACGCCATCAAAAACGCTGGAGCGGCCGCTGGGACTGGTCTTTCTACAGTACCGCTCGGAGACGAAGCGCGCCCTGCTGCCCAACGAGATCACCTCGATCGACACGGTGCGCGCCCTGTTTGTGCGCTCGTTTCCGCGCCAGTTGACCATGTCGTACTTGGAGGGGCCCAACGTGAAGATCTACATCCACGACGCCAGTAAGGACATGTTCTACGAGCTGGAGGACGTGCGTTCGCATCTGCGAGAGATCCGCGACCGCTCTGTGCTTCGTCTCTTCGAGTCAACCGAGGTGGCGGCCCCGCCCCAGATCCTGCCCGGCGGGCCTGGCATCCCGCAGCCCCTGCCCCCGGCACAGGCAAACTGGGACCAGGATCAAAGCTATTTCAGCGAGCCGGAGTTCGACTCGGACTACAAGCATCAGCACATCCACAAATCAAAGGTGAGTGCCGTCTAGCTTGGCTAAAATAGTCCTTTATTTAGTATCACCGCGTAGTTGCTAGGGTGTGGGGCTCAAGGATGGGTGTCCATGAGCGAGTCAAGGATTGTTGGGGACCATGGCACCACTGTAAAGCGTTGACTCCCACATGGACATGGGAAAAGGTGGTTCGGGACAGAATATGCCAACTCCAAACGAATACTTACTCGTATGTATAAAAAAAATTCATTGATAAGATGTGGGACACTAGGATTATATCCGTTGTCCGTACTGGAAGTAGAACTAGAAGTTGCCGCATGGGCCCACGCTAAGGCCCTTGAGCGCGTTGTTCATGTGCTCCCGCACATCCTTCCAGGCGAACACAATGGCGCCTTGAAAGGGCTCCGAGTGGCAGCTGCTGCAGATGGCCATTACGGCCTTCACCTCCTCCTCGGCGGGCTCTCGGTCGTGCGTGCTGATCTCGTCCTCCAAGCTCATTTTCATGGTCAGGTCCTGCTTGAACTGCTTGCCACCAAAGTCGGCGAGGCCGTTGTAAATCTCGCTTGCGTCCGTTCCGGATCCGTCGTCTATCACTGATCCGTTATCCAGGAGCACCAGTCCGCGCTTTTGAAGATTTTTAGCGTCGGTCTCACGCTTGAACTGAATGTGAGTCTCCGTTTCGTCGACGAACTGGACGTTCGCCGAGTTGCTCAGCATCTGGAAGCGGTTGCCTCCACTAGGCTGCAGCTGGGCCTGGGCCGAACCGCTCGGCGGCGAGAGTCCTAGAAGCTGCTGGGCCACCAGCCGCGAGCCCGCGTTGATCTGTCCATTAACGAAATTTGTATTGATGGTAATGGCCTGCTGCGCGGGATCGCTAAGCCCACCGCCAGCGGGCAGGGCGGCACCTGTCGCCGCTGGCGGCGGGTTGGCCAAGTTGATGCGCACTCGAGTCGGGATCTGACCACTGGCAAGCAGCGAATGCATGGGCTGAGGACGGTTGATCTGGATGCAGATCAGGAGAAGCGCAGGTTAGCTATATATGTATGTTAAGCCGGAGATGACTCCCAACTCACTGAGGGTGGGGCACGTGTGGTGCTGGAGACCTCCAGGCCCTCGTGATCGAAGTGGTGGACATGGTGGTGCTTGTGATCACGGTGCGCCTTGCCGGCACTGAGTGCCACTCGGTAGACCTGAACCAAAGTCATCTCGAAGTGCAGGCCGTGACTCACCTCGCCGGTGACCGAACTGCCGCCCGAACGCAGCTTGCCGTTCGCTGGAATTTTATGACCCACCAACTGCATAGACAGGAAAGTAATTAAAGAGATAACAGCATCTGCCATTCGCACGCGTAAATTTAAAGCGCGAATATGGGATTTTGCAATTGAACGTAATTGGAGGTGAGTCAGCTCCACTTACCGAATTGTGGAAACCACGACCAATGCGTTCTGCCTTCAGCCATGCTTGCCACTCGCCCGTCTTGCCATTCCACGAGCTGCACATGTGATGCCACTGGCGCATTTTCAGCGGGTAGTTTAATCTTCGTCGGGGACGGTAAAGAGACCATTATTCAGCTGGATAGATTGACGGCTTGATCGACTTACCTGTACATTTGCTGACCTTTTATGGCCATCGAAAGGAAACTTGAATTCTGCGCATTTGCGACCCAGATTTGCACTTCGCGTTGTTCCTTTCCAGCTGTGAATGCATAAAAGTGGATCAAATGGGCTTTCATGCCATTAATGGCGAGACTAGTAAAATTTTGAAATCAAGCAGAGCAACATTCCCTGCGCCGACACATCGGCAGAACGCTTTCCTAACCCTCATCCCACTTGATCCCATCCCATCTACTTGGGGCCAACCCGAGCGGGGAGCCGTGGAGCTCGGTTATACAACCAGCGGCTGGGAGTGTGCACATGCGGCAAATCCTGTTAGGCTGCTGAGCATGTTGCGATATGCATATTCACATTTAAATGTGAATCACCGGCTGTGAGGAAAGCATTTCCTAGCGGCGGGCCGGGGCAAAATCCGGAAGCTCGAGTGCTGATCGCCGTCGACGCGACTTCCCGCTACTTGAGGCTCTGGAATTAAGTCAAATGCAAAAGCCAGCTGATTTAGCTTAAGCTGCGCTCAGAGTGCGACGCCAACAATGCCGTCAACATCCAACTGGAAACAGGTAAATTATCGCTTATGTAATGCGACCGCAACGACAGCATCACAAGCACCAACAATTCAAGATAACAAAAACAACAACAGCTAAACATTTCCGAAAATCAAGACGATGAAAAACAAAGCGAGTCTTAAAGGGTGCAGCCACCAGACCTAGTCAGTCAGCCGCCTCGTCAATAGCACCACTCCTCCTCCCAAACGGAGCCAACATAGTGGTAAGCCAGCATCATCATTAGCACCATCAACGTCATCATCACCAACTTCGTTGAGCATCAAGCTGAGTGCGGGCAACTTGTCGTCTTGGTCTGACTTGCGTCAGGAAGTGGGCTTCCTTTCACTTTCGTAGATAGGTGCGAGCGGCGGAGCGTGGCCCACAGTTTTCATTGGCCACAACGAAGGTCTGTTTCTGGCGCGGTGGCCCATCAAAAGATCGACGTCCGTCACCACTCGCCCTTCGCCCGTTGTCCGCTTATGCAACAGCGTTCGCCCGTTGAAAGTGGTCATTGCGGAGTCGTTGTCTCGAATGCCGCTGAAGCTAGTGCAAGTCACGGTAAGAGGCTAACCACAACACACCCCGGTCGCGACCCACCCAAGCCCGCTTACTCACTCACCCTCGTAGGTCAAAAGGACGTGGTCGCCACTGTGGTTGGTGAATCGCATCCAAAAGCAAAGTGTGAACTGGTCCAGCTCCGGCATCTGGTTGCCGTACTCCACCTGGCCGTCCTGGTTGAAAGCAAACTTCTTGACGCTGCAGCGATCGGAACCGTACAGCGGAGTCCGCGTGAAGGTCAGTGGCTCCTCGTCCTCGATACTGTAGGACTCATACTGGTCCTCCACATGATCTGCGAAGCTGATGGGGTGGACCACCGAGGCACTGGAGTCCTCTCCGCCTAAAATGACAGCTCGGCCCGAGAGCACCTCGTCCCCGTCCGCAGCGGTCCCCTTTTCGTTTCCAAACTGCGAGAAGCTGGCGGACATTTCGTGGCTGCTGCTGGCAGTCCCCGGATGCGACTGCTTGAGGCTGTAGGAGGCGGTGCTTCCGCTGATCCCGGTGCTGCCGCCCAAACTAACGGCGATTGGCTTCCAGGCGAAGGAAGCAGCCGCGTTTAGGAGCACGACCCTGAGCAGAGTTAGAGGAAGGTCCTGCGCCATTTTTATGATGTCGCCTTCTGTACCTTTATCTTTATCACCGATTGAATTTGGATGTGTCTGGGAAGATTGACGATTGGCTCTTCCACGCGTCTGCAACGTCCGTTTGCCGCGATGTCTCGCACTTCACTAATCATCCACGCATGCGCCATAGCCAAGTTGAGTTGCGCCGAAAACACAGCCGCTGCCGTAACAATAACAACAGCAGCAACTGCCCAACTGGCCGCTCGTCTGGCTCAGTTGTAACAAATTGTAAAAAAAAAACTGTTGTATTGAAACCGAAACTGGTTGAGGTTTGTCGGCTGCGCTGCTGTGGCTGTAGCAGGCAGTGAATGAGAAAAACACTTGCACTAGCTGCACTCCGGGGACCGCCGCCCATAGCCGGATGGTTCCATAATGCACCTTATGGGCAGTCGCTGTACTGGCAGAACCCAAATTGAGCCAAGCTTCACCACTAAACTAACCAGCTGGACAGAGCCATCTCCCTTAATGATTCCAGTCAATAGACAGCAGCAGAGCTCTTTTGCTTTACAACTTCGACGAAATTAGGTAATTTGGCAAGGGAGTGGATCGAATTGATCGAGTGGTGGGTGGGTACAATGCCAATTATTAGGTATTGATCTTATCACGGCCATGAGCCCGTGTTATTGAGCCAATGTTGTTGCACATAAAAATTTCATTTCGATTTGTATTTAATTCAATTATTAAAAAAATATCAATTTTGACACATTATCATAACAGTTGTAAGAAACAGTACTTCACTATACTCCCAAATATGCATCGCAATACAAAAAAAAGGATCAGAGATTGATTCCCTCCGAGAAAACAAAGTTTCAAAACATAACACTAACTTGATAAAATAAGAACAAATTTCATTTGATTGAAACCAAGAATCAGTTAGCCACCTCTCCTACTCGACTTGTTCGGTATCTACTCGCTAACGAACCAGGCAACCATGATTATAAGCTTATTGTGATTTTTTCAGCTGACACGATTATTTCGCTTTCTAGTCACAACCATACCTGTACTAGGTATCAACTCGTCTTGTTGTATAAAAACAATAATTTTTCTCTTTGTGTGATAGCGAGTAAGTGTGTCTGTGCGCACTTTTTGGAATAGGCGACGGACCGTCATTAAAGGGAGGAGAAATCAAATTGGACAGTTCGGACACTTGAACGAAGGCCAATTGGCAGTGTTAAGCGAAATACCTGTCCCTTGCCCTTGCCCCTGTCCCTGTCCTAGTTGCTGCTATGGGCCTGCGGCGGTTTGATGAACTTATCCAAAAGCGTTTATCCATCTATTATATTTCAGATTGGCAAACAGCCGGCACCCTACTACGTGGGATCGTCGCAGACCTTGCCCCGCGGCATGTACTCATCAGAACGAAATAAGGTGTCGATGGGTGCGTAGCGTAGTCGAACCGACTAATTGATTTCGTATTCTTTTGTTTCGTTCCTTTAAGTAGTGGACTCTTGCTTTGAGTTGACCGATCCTCCTCCACCTCCGTTTGGGTGATCCCTCCTGGCTCATTTGCCGCTCCCATCATTCCCGGGTCTCCAGAATTTTCCGGGCTTTTGTTGTGCCTTGTCTTGCTTTGTTTGGTTCAGTTCTCAGTCATGCGCGTTCTCTGCTCGAGAGAAAGCCCAGTCTAAATATGATTCATGTTCCATCCATTAACACAACACTCACATCCGAACACCAACTCTGTGGGTATCAAATCAAACCGAACCAAACCAATCTAAACAAAACCGAAAAAGGAGCGCCTGTGAAACCACTCAGATCACTCAATCCAAGGGGTAGCATGGAACCCCTGTTCCCCTACACCCCGGATCAATTATACAGCATTCCAGGTACACGAGAATTTGCCTTTCTATCCAATTATAGCTAAGATTGTACGACCGCTTCCATGTACTTACTTGTGTAATGTGAACAGTCGCTTACATTATACGCGCTTACTCGCATCTGATCATTCATTGGCTTGCGCTTGCTTTACGGAACCGCTAGAATATTAAATTCAAACTCAAATTTAATGCGATATTGACAGTTCACTATCCACACAAACGAATCGAAAAGCGTTATTTATTTTATTTATTTTATTACTCCAAAATTCAACTAACGAGTGTAATCGAGTACCGCCAGAAAACCAAGTCCATAAACATTTACTACCTACCCATCCGAGTTGCACTGCTAACCGAGCCGGTTCCTTTTGTAGACGGCTACACCAGTTCTCCAGAGCGCGGCAGCCGCGGAAACTACGAGGAGCCGTACTACAGCCAGTACGGCACAAGGGGCACTGTCGTGGCCCCCATCATCGACGAGGAGCAGAGGTGAGTGCCGGGGTCGGGGTGGTTGGTTCTATAAGTAATCTTTGCTAATCTGTGTCCACCACAGCGATGGAACCATGACCGAGGATCAGTACGCCCTGTACGGCATTAAGGTGGGACCGGGACTTAATCGCCTAACGCACCGCGGCAATCAGATCTACGACCCCACTAGGTGAGCATGCTTCTCCTTCTCGCAGCTTTCATGTAGAAGGCGTAGTCTTGATGTAGCAGAATCCCCATAGGCGAAGCCGAGGGCAGATGCCCTGACCGTACGAAACTGCGCTTGCTGCGGCGGTATATCTTGATGCGCTTCACGCTGCCGTTGGATGAGGTGGTGGTGGCCGTAGCCACCGGATGGAAGTAGGTGGTGCCCTGGCTCTTGATGGCCTGCACAATTAGGCAGAGCAGGTAGCCGCCAAACGAGAGAAAGGCCAAAGCTGTTATACTTATCTGAAACAGGGTTTGCAGCTTTGACGGCTTCTGCTCGACCCAAGGAGTCGCGGCCTGTGGATGCGTCGAGTGCCAAGAGCCACTGGAGCCAGTAGTATCGTGCTCACCTCTGAAATGGATAAGTTTTCACTGCAAGCCAGCATCGGATCGTAAAAAGGGCTAACCGATCTGCAGCCATCAAGGCCATACGTTCTGGGAGCTGCGATCCCTCCACATCCGGGCATTCCGTGGCTGGCGTTGGAGAGCTGCCTGCGTCCTGGAACTCCATTCTCAGCACGGACTTCTTCAGCAACAGCAGCTCGTCCATTTGAAAGTTTACCAGGCAGCGGGCGAACCGCGCTGGTGTGCTGGAAACTGTCGGAATTGTGTGCGAGTCGGATTCAGCATGTGTCCAGGGCCACTGGGTTTCCCAATCTCATGGAATCGTACATACCACTGCAGGTAGTCATGTTTTTGCAGCCAACTCAGTGGTTCTTGTACTGCTCCAACTTGCGTTCGATCGACGACTGCAAAAGCGGACTGGCATTGCGTGCCAACGCAGATGTGGCTGCTGCTGCTGAACGGAATGGAGGGTATACTGAACCAGTTCAAGAGCATCGGGGTCTGCCGCGGTAGAGTTTATTGGAGTAGCATCGCAATTGGCATTCTTGCCTGTGCAATAGGTGTTCCGACCCGCGTTTCGACATCAGTTCCAATTCCGAAGTCTAGGCGTAAGCCCCAGCCAGTTGTATGATGCCTAGGCTGGGCTGCGCAACTGGAGCATTTCAGTGGCGGCGGATGTGTGGCCCAGTAAGCGCGGTGGAGCGACTCGAAAACAGAAAACATTTGGAGACAAGTTTTATACTGATTTCTATTTTTTGCTTACTTGCAGGCCAGAAGACTTGCACCGCATTCGTGTGGAACACATGGAACGGCAGCTGGCCAACCTCACGGGATTGGTGCAGAAAGCCCTAGTTAACCAGAACCCCCAGATCGCTCCTCTGGCAGTGCCCACCCTGGATCCAAATTATCTGGTCGTACCAACGCAGATGCAAGGTATGTTTCCGAACCTTCTGAATTTCTGGGTTCGCTTCCGTATGTGTTGTTGTCTCGGCATTCACTTACCTTGGAGCACCTACGTTAGCCGCACCGCCTGGCACTGCTTTGTAGAACTTACATTTTTGGAAAATTTTAGTAGTCGGACAAAGCTTGTTGTTAGATGCAAGTGTTCGGTTAATTTAGCCTTGCTGCTAGTTTGTCTTTTCTCCTCTTATATTATTTGTTCTCTTCCGCACGCTGCGCAGCCAACGGCTCAGGAGACGAACTGTACATTCGGGAGAAAGCTCCCAAGCTGGGCAAGAACTCCTGCCGTAAGTTTCGCCCGGTCTCGCTTCCAAACGGCCATCACATGTATTGTCCTTGCTTGCAGAAAAATCCGTGTCCTTTGAGAAATCTGTGTCCTTTAGCGATGACATACAGGGAATACCAAAATCTCACAACCCTCTTCATACCGGTAATTATTTCACATCTGCCCTTTTACCTTAACACTCAAAATACAATTCGACCAGAATTCCACAAGATCGGAAAAAATTTATGAATAGATGGAAAAATAATAATAAAAAAAAATGTTAATTATCATGTTTATACCCTAGTATAATAGTATTATAATTTCAATCAAATGTGTGGAAGCTTCGTTTGAATTTCGTTCTGAGTGTGGGAAAGTGAAGTGCCTGATTCGCTTTCTACACACAAGGCAAACCAAGATCGTATAAAGGCATCCGTTTCCCTTTCTTACAACTGCCACCCAATGCCTCCGATACGGGCATGGTTTTTACAGCTGACACGAAACCAACTAAGCCGGCAATCAAGTCGTCCACCCTACCACGCACCTCTTCACAAGGTAAGAACAGCAACACCTGTTACGCATGCATCAACCACATTTACCCACCAAACGTCATTGCCTCGCTTTCCCACTATAAATTCCTCCCCCTCCCTTCTCTGCCCACCACAACAGAGCGCGACCGCCTAAAGCCTCCACCGCCGCCCAAGCCCATCGTTCTGGCCCAGACCAGTCACCCCAGCTACCGGGCGGACATTGCACTGGCCCCCGAGGTGTACAACCACCTGCGCGGTCTGCAGAAGAAGGCGAAGGACCTGCGGATGGAGGTGCGCACCCTACGGCGCCTCTCCCAGGCCCAGGCGGTCGCCGTACGCGAGGACATCAAGGGCACTTTCATGCGCATTCGCGCCACGCTGCTGGCGAGCAGCGGCAGCTTCTGGGACCACCAGGGCGACCAGGACGCCACTCGAATTTCGCGCGAGGAGGAGCTCTACAAGCAGGAAGTCATCCGCCTGGAGAAGGACCTGAGCGACCTGGAGGGGTCCGTGGAGAACCTGCGGGGCGAGGTAATCAACCGGCGCACCCGCGTCAACATGACTGCTGTGGAGGACATGGCTTTGGTGTTGAGTCGGGCTAGGTAAGTGCTGCAGTTGACCAGTAGCCGACGAATGAAAGCAGCCCACTCCTTTTTAGCAAAACTGTCGCTGAACTGAAGCTTAAGTTCCCGGCCCTCTCAAACGGCCTGCGCTGCATCTTGTCCAACGAGATGGAGAAGGTGGTGCGAGAAGAAAAGTTCCTCAAAGAAGAGCCCGACCGCTTGGAGTCGGCGCTGCGCCGCTGCAAGAAGCTGACTGGCACATTAGTGACGCTCAAACGGTTTGTAGCCCCGTCGACCATCTCTGGCTGTCCATCACCAACTCCTCAGGTCCGTGCCGATGAGCTTATCCTCTCCTTTTGCTTCCACAGCTTAGCCAGTGTGCAGGAGCAACGGCTACCGCCCAACGAGCCAACTATTAGTGAGGAGCCACCGCGGTCCGCGGACATCTCGGCGCCCGACAAGGTGAGTGCGAAGCACCCAAGGTTTAGGGTGAGACAGAAATCGTGCTGCTGCGACAGTTACACAGAGCTAGTTCAAATCTAAATCGAAGAAAGCGTTATGAGGCCCGGCCACAGCTCCATGTCCATATACTTATATACATATTATTCTGCTACATAACGTATCATGACTATCTATACATATGTATAAAAGTATTGTTTTCACTTTTTTATCGCAGAGATTAGTTGCTTTTGTCCTACCATATATCGAGTTTGCTATGCTTTCATTTCGAATCCACCTCACCGGATCAGATCTGATCCTGTCTCTAGACTCGTAGCTTTCACCCGAATATCCGAACCTGCGATGTTTCCGAGCAAGCAATATCGCATAGGTGCTGCAAATTCACGCCTTTCCAGCGGTCCTTCCGTCTTTCCTTTTTCGCATATCCGAGAAAAGCGAATTTCTGGATATATGAGAAGCAGAGTCGAATGAAGCTTATCCAACTCTTTACCTCGAGTTCTGGCGGTGATTTAACATTTAAATTGGGTACTGTGCTTTGTTTGAATACGAACCCTCTTAGTTGTATAAACATAAATAACCTTGATTACTTTACACTTATTCGTTTGTAGTCTTTGGTTTATCTTTTGTGCGATTATCTTATAAATAAGTTGCAATTGGCTGTTGTTACAAAATAGTTTTTTGGTTCATCGCTCATTTCACACAAATTATTCAACCATTAACTAATTCATTCAGAGAAAGTAACCATATCAAAATTTTATTCCGTACAATTTGAATCGAATGGGATCGCGTGGAGTCTAATCAAACCGGCACAAGTTGAGATAGCGCCCCACTTAGCACTGCAAAACACCGAGAAGCTTCACCGATCCAGCCACCGACCCGGACCCCGCCCTTTTAGTCATTGCCTTTGCCATTGTCCCTTACCCATACTACTGGCCTCTGCCCCTTATCCCTCAAGCTGATTGTTCTGAGCTTGCTTTATTGGGTCTTAGATATTTAAACACACAACTAACTACCAAATTCCACACGTACAATTACAGATACCTTTAAGGTATCCTGTTCCATCATCACATGCTAAGAACCAAAAAATGAAAACAATTAAACAGAACACAACAGTTAATTTATAAAGCTAACGTCTTATAAAATGAGGTTTACCTTCGTTTTCTCTCTTTCGCCTTTTCTCAAACATTTTGAATATCGTTTACAACAACAACTACAACCCACATAGTTTAACTGGCGATGGAGTTCAAACTTCAAAGAGGCAATTACTGAGTAATGACTGAAAATCAAAATATAAAAGAACATTACAATAACAAACTCAAAAAATCCAAAACAAAACAAAATCTAATTAAAAAGCAAAAAAAATCTTATCGAAAAAAAGAAATCATAAAACTGAGTCAATTTTCTTTTTGCCAAAACATAATTTGCTCTGCATTTAACATAATAGTTTATATTTTTATACTATTTACTACTGCTATAAACTTCTAACTAAACTAATACTCGTATTAAACTCGAAACCCATGTCAAACCTCATCAAAGCTGTCCATAAGCCACGAAAAAAACACTTCTAATTACCGCAACCCTTTTAACTAACTAAACAAATGCAACATATCCATGTTCGTATGTACATATGTATTAATAAAAGCCCATTTGAATGACTGTCATTTAAAACACCGTTCCGCGGGTTGCATCTCATCCCTCCTTTATAAAATCCCACATGCGATCCGGTTGCGGATTTATTTCAAACGCCAGTACTCTCGCGTATCCACGTCTTCTAATCAGGAGCTTTTCCTGGACCGTCCTTTAAAACCTTCCTGGGCGCAGTCATAAGCATTTCCTGAGTGGGTCAAAAATGTGGGAAAGAAACTTTGGATTCATTGATTTTGGTTGATTTTTTTGTATTTGCTTTCCGATTGAAACAAATTCCGTGTGTTATGAATCACCCGTTTGTTATTTTTCAGACAGTTGAACCAGAGTCAGGGTAATATTAAAAAAATAAATAGCCTACATTTTGAGAACTTTATCCGGTGGGATAGACATACATCCGGTAGCGCTAACAAAATACATCCGCACCTACAAGTGCAAGAAGGCTTATTTTCATTGATTTTGTTCCACTCCTACATCCTTCCTGTTTCCGTGCCACCCCCCTGTATCCGTTATCGTTAACGGAGTTTTGTTTTCAGTGTTCGCTGCTTTGCAAGTCTTCCGTTGGTGTTTGTTCTTTGTTCTACATGTTGTTCTGTCTTTGTCTCCTTCTACAAAATGTGTACATTACTCCTCGGTAAGCTCGCATCAAAAGTGAATTGAATCTTGTTCCGTTTAAATTTCCTTATATATTAGGTTTAGGCGCGGTCCGTGACTTGTCTTAGTACACCTTCACACGTGAAAACAGGGGAAAACATGATTTCGGTTGGAGATAATTTAGCGAAACAGGAATAAATTAAACACGCACATCCACAGAAACGGATGCAGTGGCCAATGTACAGAGATGCAGAATTAAAGTTATAATACAGTTTTTTAGTGAACGTTCCTGGTTTCATTTTATTAAGTGTTTCTATTTATTATAATCATACAGACACTTCCCGCTGAAAAAAAAACTCACCAGTTGATCGCGTTATACCCAAATCTTTTTTAACTTATAATTGGTATTTTGTAGTTGCGAACTACGCATATTTGTGTATATATACAAATATACAAATTAGAGAATATGTATGTATATGTACCCTTGTTTATGTACGTACACACCATCCACTTCCCCCAAGTCCCTCAACCCAAACACACCGATCCCCAAAATCATAATTACTCATAGTACCTAATAATTAATCTTAAGCAGACAATCAAAGGGCTAGTTGTATTGCAGTCAATAAAGAATGGAAACTGTCACCACTGTTCAGTCACTGTTCTCACTCATCAATTGTTGTCTTTGAAGTTTCAACAATATATCAACCCATCAGCCCCACATCAATCACATGCGTAACTCCGAAAGTGTGTTTCCCCATTATCATCAGATTTAATTACCACTTTAGCAATCAGAGCCTTTTATCTTGTCCGCTCTTTACACTTCAGAACAATCCCTGGGAGCGAGATAATATAGTAGTTCAAGCTATAGTCATTAGATAAGCTATCGTACTAGAGATTTAGTGCTGGTAAAGTCCTGCACCCGAGGGATGCGCGTGGTCTAAAGTTCATACATGGAAACTTAGATTCATACCTTATAGAAAGACATTCAGAATACAAAATCGGTGAAGACTTCCTTAAAATCCATGAATGCGTCTCAAATGGTTTTTTAGATTAGAGTTTCTGTAGTACAAGAACCTCACCAACCCACCCATCTGGAATCTGCCGTCATCTGTCGCAAACGTATCTTCCCTTTTTCAAACGCCGCCTTTAAAGCTCGTTCTTTTTACCACATACTCGTACACATGCCTACCGTACTTTGCATTAGACATATCGTTTATCATCATACCGTACCACCTATTCCACCTTTGTAGACCGTTTACCTTTGCTTGCTGCCTGCTTGCTATGTTTGCTTAGCTCCTGTGAATATTCATTAGTTTGATGAGCTGTGACATATGGCGATCAATCATGTAATTTACTCGTAAGCTCATATATGTGTTCGTACTTGTTTGATACAAATTTTGCTGCAAGTCGGCTTTTTTTTCACAGCATGATCCCATGCAACTGCACCTTTTTTCGATCGCCATAGCGATTGGTTTGTTTAAGCTATCTATATATTTTGCTGGGTTACTTGCGTATTAGATGTTTATGTGTTTTAATCAAATAACTTGCGAGCATATACGTATGTCCCGTTTGAGTACCTTATTACCGAATGTATAAATGTGAGATGTTATCTAACTATTAAATATATATATATATCATGTATCTTGCCTTCGCCTCGCGGGAGCTGCATTAGAACTTGTGTTTTACCGACAAATTGTGTGTTCTTGTAGCCAATCGCAACACCCAGGATGGGGTCGTTCGCTCTCAGCGGGGGACTCGCACCCGAAAACGCACTCGATGCTCTGCTAGATGAGCTCAAGACATTCTCCAAGCCCATTGCCCAACAACAGCAGCAGCAGCAACAACAGCAGCCACACCAGCAACTATACGAGGTAAGTGTGCACACCCGGCCCGCCATCCCCAGCCGAACTCAAGGGGTCCAAGTCTTCTCCTGCAGATTCGGCCCGAAGATTCGGCATCCGATGAGAGCGCACAGGCCGCAGTACAAAGCACCGTCACCACGCAAATATCGCAGGCCCGTCTGTACACGGAGGCGAGCGTCAACATGCAGCAGGCGATCACCGGCAGCATGGTCATCGCTGTCGCCTCGGGCAGCGTGCCAGCTCAAGCCCTGCGCGGCGTGCTAACCCACCAGCACTCACAGTCTCAGCAGTCCTATCAGTCTCAGCCTCAGCCTCAGCCGCAGCTGATGGTGCACACCAACATAGGCAGCCTGCGTCGCCTGCACTCGTACCCCAGCGAGTCCGACGCCGAGCTGCCTGGGCCGCCGACTGGTTCGCAGGCCAGCGAGATGGTCCTGGCCAACGGTGGCGGCAGCAGCAGCAAGCCTCCCGTGCCCGAGCGAAACGCTGAACTGATCACCAAGGTGGGCCTCAAGCGCATACCGCCACCTCCGCCGCCACGCACCAGCTCACGTAGTCCACTGGCCAGTCCAACCAGCCCAAACATGCCACAGAACTTAGGTGCCGCAGCAACAGCCACAATCAATGTCAATGTCAACGTCAATTCAAATGAAAATACCACTGGAAACAGCGTCATGACTGACCCCGTCGTGGCTAGCGGCGACACCTCCAGTGGGGACAACTCGAGCGGCAACGAGTCGGGCAACGACCACGCACAGCGTCAGGTGGCCCTTGAGATGCGCCACCAGGAGCTGCTCAAGAAGCAGAAGCTGTTGCAGGAGCAGTACCAACGCCTGCAGCAGATGAGCAAGCTTCCGTCGGTGGACGTTCCCCAGACGCAAGACATGGCCGGTGGCAGCAACACGCTTCGCAAGCTGGGTAGCGAGACCAACATCCAGCAGAAGATTGCCGCATTAAGTCTAGCTTGTGAGGCTAGTGGAGCCGCAGCTGCGGCGGCGGCGGCTGCTGCGGCTACCAATGGTGTGTTGGTCAGTGATGCTACGAGCGGTGCGGTCGGCGGCGCGCTGGGTGGTGGTGCAGCTGCAGGGGCGGCTGGTGCGGGCGCTGCTGCTGTTCACTCGAATCTGAATTTGAACTCCCAACACCAGACAGCCCCGACAACCACCAAACAGCTGTACGAGACCGAGATACTCTAACACAACTGGAAATTGGCGTGGAACGAAGCTAAAATTGACATTTAATTTGAGTGGTCAGGCATCTGACATTAAAATTAAAGCTTAGGCAAGTCTAGCAGAAGTCCTTTATCACCACCCTTATTATTAGCGTGAATTACGACTTCGATAAGGAAAAAACGTTAAAACTTACAGACCCTGGTCGCTCCCACCCAGACATTATCAACGCTGACAAAACCGTACAGAACCGATAGTTATGAATATATATTTACAACGAGTACCATTTCGTGCGTCCGGGTGGGCAGAGGATCACAACATACTTGTATTTACTATCATATATTTGTCGTACATAAATGTGTATTTGCACAACTCCAGCATCCGATGTTCGTTAGGTGTTGTCTTTAAAAACGCAATGCAAATGACCGGAATCAAAATGAAAACAATTATAGAATCGAATCACAAATCAAAAACCGTTCATATGTGTAATACGTAATCACCATTTGTGCACACCCGTAACAAGTGGGCGTGGCCACATAAGCCAACCCAGATGAATGTATTTATGTATTTGCTAACATTGATGTTCTTGTTGCATGTTGTATTTTTGTTGTTGTTTCAATGAAGTTGCACATAGGTCGAGAGCAGGAGGGGAAGCAATCAAAGCCCACAAATATTGCACAACACTACGACGTAGTCGAAGATTGAGAAGACTACACAATGTTTCCCAGCACGAACACCCCAGCACTAAGCCCCGATGTATCCATTTGAGTAGATGTGTCAATGCCCAAGCAGCACCCCTAGTCAAAGGTCTAGGACCCAGGACCTGGCAACTCCACAGCCACACGTAGAACAAACATTTCTCAGCTTAGCCAAGCACAACGACACTAGGAACACGAACCGATTTACGATTAACTATTATGCATATGTACAGATCTACGTATATACTGAAAATATGTCATAGATTTGTATTATTACCTTGGTATGGGACGTGAGACTGATAGTTCTATATATGTAGCTCACAATATATACATATGCAATATGAAATGCGAAAACAAAGATATTGTACTTATTTTTGTTAAAAAGGTGATTAGCTAATTTTATTCCCCCACAAAAAGACACAAGCATTCCCTCCTACTCGAAGGAGAGGCTCGTTATTCTTAATAGAAATTTCGGACAGTGTTCGAGACACTTCGGACTACCGAAGGCAGTATTACCTACACAGGGCACCTATCAAATGGGTAAACGAAATGCGATTGCACGCCTACGTGCATGCATATTTAGCCATATGCATTTAACGCTACATACGACATCGAAAGATGGGCGGCTAGGAACGCCCCCCCAAAACCATATCCATGGGTAGGTCACGGGCATTGCCTAAAGGCTTAGCGACATACGGACTCGGACGGATGGACAAAGCTCCCCAGGAACGTATTGGGCCTATTTTCCTCCCAACCTGTTTCGATCGTGATCAGGCTTCCGGGAATTTCGTAGTCGAGAGCTCTTGACTGCATTTGTTTTTAGCAAATCCAAAGTTATCCGAAAATCGTACACCAGCACCC
Organism: Drosophila kurseongensis; assembly: GCA_018153305.1. Taxonomy (NCBI): domain Eukaryota; kingdom Metazoa; phylum Arthropoda; class Insecta; order Diptera; family Drosophilidae; genus Drosophila; species Drosophila kurseongensis. The sequence continues at coordinate 1,643,947 of JAECXX010000104.1, read as the reverse complement.
CTACCATGTAAGCATGTACATATATTCCGGCGTTTGGAAGAAATAATGAAATAATGTGGATAGACAACTTGCACACCAATGCACAGATATAGATTTGTTAATTTTACTGCTCGGCCAGCATTACACTTGAGTATTAAAAGTTAAGTTACTTTTAAATTTTAATTAACACACAAACTTAAACAATTAAACACAAACACACATTTCTTAAATTGTTAAAGTCTCGAAGTCTAAATGGGGACTGAAGTTCAGTTCGCTGATCCCAATCGATGTGGGAACGAAGCGAACGTTGAGCGTTTAAACATAATATCTAACACCACACCACACATAAAAAGTTACAATAAACATTTTGGAGTATATGTATCTCTGCTACTCATATATGTATAAATGCAGAGTTCTATTATATGCATATCCAATAGCTTAAATACACACACAGAAGGTCACCTTCCCAAGGCTTCTGCTGATCGTACTTTATAGCCTAACACGGTTAGCCGTATTATTTATAAGAAGGCCCAGTTTTAATGCCCAAGAGTCCTGGCCGGTGCAATAGACTTAAATTTAAGACTAAAATTCGAAACACTTAAACCCTTAGGTGCGCGCTCAATACATAACATATACACAGAAACAAATATTTAATATTAAGTTAGTAGATTTGTATTATTTATTTAGTGCCATTCGACGTATATGTACAACATATATTTACATGCTAATTCACGCAACGAATACTCATTTAAATAAACATATTACATGCAAACGATGATAACAATGCAAACTCAAGATATTTAAGTATAAAGATAAATAAGCAAATGTGTCGAAATCAATGGCACCCTACACCTAACTATATTCCTCACAAGGCATACCACACTCACACTTTTCACAGACACATTCAGACGCACACGTCCCACTCTCCTACACCTGCACAGATATTTAGTATCGCTAACAGGTGGATACGATCCAAAATCCCTGCCCGAGTGGGAGAAGGGAGTTGTAAAATGCAAAACTCTTAATGAAGCTGCATTAAAAGAGTTAAAAGTGCATATTTTTTTCTTAATAATAATTACTCTATTTAAATTACAACAATCCACAACAATAAATATCATTCGTAAAATGAACTCTTAACATGACTTTCTCTAATGGTTTAAACGTTCCCTGCTGTTTTTACTTACATCTGCTAAATAATGTCCCTAATCAACGGTTCGATATGCTGTGATTGTTCTGATCGACGTTACTCTGTTTATATTTCCTGATGATGCCACTTCATTTCAGCAAGTACAAGTACATGCATACAGTTCTTAAAGCTAATAGAAAGGCACAAATTTTGCAGACGGATATATAAATCACGTATCAAAATACGTCCTGTCATGTGTTGAGTCACAGCACTAACCATACAGCATGGTTAACCATGTTGTATGGTTAGTGGTCACAGTCAAAGTTATTTAAGTTGCCGAATTAAGACTAAGTCTCTTTCTGTCTGTTTGCTAACTCAACTTTATCTGAATATATCCCTGTCTCGTCTAGTTTGTACTTTACGATTCGCATAGCCAGTCACAAGGCAATTTGGGCATTTTGCTAGCTGGCCATGGCAAATAGCCAGCTGTCTTAAAAACCCAATAGTCGTAGGACACCTTCGCAATTAGGGCCAGCAGCAGGATGACCTCGGCGGCAATTAAATAATAGATGTAGTCGGTCCAGTCGGGAGGTGATTGACACAGCTTGGTCTCCTGCAGTTCAATGACACTCAGGGGAATGTTGCGACACCGTATGTCCATATAGTCGGGTATATCCAAGCTGCGCTCCTTCAGCCAGTTTTGCAGCGTCTTGGCCGAATTGCAGTCGCACTGGAGCTTGTTGCCCGCCAGGTAGATACGACGACCCAGACCCGAATCCATCAGGGCATTGTTAAGGAAATACTCGGGAATCTATATTTGGCGGCACTCTTCATTTTTGTGTTCCGCTCAGAAATGGGTTCTGCGCACTCACCTTGCTTAGCGAATTGTTCCGCATGTAGATGCGTTGGAAGGTTTCGATGAACTTGGTGCCCTCGAACTCAAGGATGGAGGATATCTGGTTGTTGTCGGCCACGAATCGGTTGATGTTGTGGTAGGTAGGATTCGTTTGGAAGTAATCGCCCAGTCTGGTTATCTTATTATTCGTGATATTAAGCATAAATGTGTTGTCCGGCAGCCTTTGCGGTAGTTCCACCAGGCCAAGGTTGGAGCAGTCGACATGGCACTGGGGCTTTGACTGGTTATCCTGTATGATCATTATGTTCTCCAGAGTGCACTTGCAGTTACCGTAGTTCGGAATAACTGGGCAATTTGTCAGACACCGCTTTCTGTTCTCCAGCTGCTCCACGGACACCTTGTCTGTGGACTGGAACCAGGTGCGGGTGGCGTTGTACTGGCAGTAGGAGTGCTCGGGGTTCAAAAAGTTGATAGATTCGTTGTAGATAATTTCGTTGAGTGGGGTACACAACATACGCATGTTGCCACTGAAAGCAGTCGTTGGGTTAAGCTGTTTTTTCATTGTCTTTACATTAGCCATCGGCCTCACCTGATGTCCAGCGTAATGTTTTTGTTCTGGTTCCGGTGGGGCACCAGTGAAAGATTATTGTGCGACATGCCAAAGAACTCCAGATGCGGGACGTCCTTGACTGCCCGCGAATGGATCTCCGAAATGTTGTTGTTCGATATGTTTAGGCACTTGAGGGCCGAGTGTCGCGGGAAGGCGTTTACTAGGCGCGTAATATTTCCGTCTGTGACGGCGAGCGACTGCAGCGATCGGAAAATGGGGTTGGACAGGTCCACGTCCTTTACAGTCATGTTGCGCACGTGCAGGTTGGTCCACTTTGATATGTTGCTGCAGCTCGAGATCATCGTTACCTGCGATATGTTGCAGCAGTACCACGAGTTGGTCCTAACCGGGTGCTCCCTGCACTGACAATTGTTGCCCTGCGCCCCTGCGATTTGGGATTGGGAGTCCGACTGCGGTATTGACGCGGTCTGGCCGTCGGGCGATTCGGCTCGTCCGTCAAAGGCGTTGCCACACAGCTGCTCTTCGGCATGGAAGCAGTGCTTCAGATACTTCGGCTGTTCAGGTGCAGCCGGCGGAAGACTGGCGGCCGAAGTGGTCGAGGTGGAGGAGGACGTCGACTCAACTGTTGTTACGACGGCTGGCGCCTGAGTGGTTTCTGTCACAGCTCCTGAATTGGATGTAACCGCCATGGCTACTTCAGCTAAGGTCACATTATAGGGTGTCAAGGTAAGAGCCGGTTTGGATGTCCATTGCTCACCTTCCTCCAGCTCACCTTCCTCCATGGTATGCGTCAATGAGGAGGACTGCTCGCTGGGGGGGGGGTCCTGTGATGTTTCTGGACGCGCGCATGCGCCGGCTAAAAGAAGCAGTATAAGCAGCCACGAGCTCTGTAACGACAATCAAATGGCACATTAGTGGGAACTTAGTAGGGAAAAGTACAAAGTCAGATGTTGGACATATGCAAATATTTGCCAGACGCGTTTATTTGCTATTCGAATTAGCCCCGGCAGCCCGTCAAGGGCTTGGCGCGTCCTCCGGTCGCCGCAATTAGGGTAAGTGAGGCGCACCCTGCAATTGCTGGGCCCACTTTGTTTGGCACCCTGCGGCTTAGCTTATGATGACACCGCTCCGCTTATTCGGCAATTAATTAACGAATCGAATCGGCCGTATGTGATAAAAGGCCAATAAAAAGATTAATTGTGTTAGGAAGCTATTGGAAGTTTCGATGGTGGGTGTTGGTGGTACTTAAAGGTATGGCTTCTCAGTAAATATATGAGGCTGTAAATGTATGTCAACGGCTAGCTAACTCTATAAAGAGCTACAGAAAATTATACTCTTAAACCGTGGCTGGCGAAAACTATGATAACAAGGGTGTATTCCAAATTCCAACAACATATTATCCTTATTATCCTTAATATCCTTTAAATAGCATTAGTCTACCGAAAGGATTCTGATGATAATTGACACTGTTTTAAGTATTCAATAAGAACAAGATATAGTATAATTAGCCGAACACTACTATGCACTCCACCCACTGATATAATAGATACGCAGGAATTAGTAATGTACACGACTATGAATGCAATATCAGTCTGCCCAAACTCACACTGAACTGCATGCGCGTTCGACTTTGGTGGGTGTAGGCGAACATCGCCTCCGGAATACAATTCCGCTGGACTTCCAGGTACGGCAGCAGGCTAGTTTACTCCTAGATGAGGTTGCAGAGGAAGCAACTGGACATCCGAGGAATCACTTTTCCGTGCCCACAACTTAAATGATTTGCGCACATCCCACTCCCAGCACATAGGAGTTGTCTGTCGGCGGATTCACGGGCTTGTTCGTCCTCCCAAGTGATCTCCCACAAATGCGTAAAATATTTAAAACACTTAATAAATGTGTACAAAATGTACTCAATTTGTTAAAGTATGAAATGAACAAAAAAAAGGGAACTGTTAGGCGTAGCAGAGGACTGTTAAATGGCTGGCCTCCGCAACCTATCGATTCATCGATACAACAACTTGGGAAACGATGTATAAAATAAGATGTGTACAAAAACGAAATCCATATTTTGCAGTCGATAGTGCCATCGACTTTTGTTCAGCTCTAATCTGACGCTATGCGATCCGCTCTGCACGACTCAAAGATTTTTGTATTTTTGTCGCCGTTTTGTTGCAGTAGCACAGATGCCATTGTTTATATTGTGAAGTTACAAGTTTGAAAGTCTGAAACCAATCAGTTAAAACCTGGATCGGCCTTGATCGGGGGAACGTTATCGAACCGATCGCATACGCATTCGGAACAAAGTCTAAACAGGAAGTACAAGCATTGCGAAATTCGGGCAAAACCACGTAGCCGAAAGATGCCCATTGATACGAGGGAGCTAATGGAGGCGATAGCCATCGTGGCGGACGAGCGCAACGTGCGCGTCACCGTGAAACAGTCGGGCAAAGGAGCGGCCATCTGCGCCGCCTGCTCCTTCGCGGGCGGAATGCTCCTGGGTCCCGTGGGACTGGCGGTGGGCGGGGCCGCCGGAGGCATCGCCGCCTACAAGATGACTAGCGGTAAGCGGAGGGCACTTGACTTGGAGGTCCCAATTTCATTAAACCCATCATTTACGATCATTGACCAATACTTTTTTTTTTTGCCACAGGCTCTTTCAGACCACTTGGTGAAGTTATCCTGAACGACCTGACGGACGCACAGCGCGAGCAGCTGGTGCAGCACGTGTCCAAGGCCGTGGCTGATTTACATCCCACCGACGTGGTTATGCTCCTGCCGCTAATTGTCCAGAACGCCTCCATCCAGCAGGCTGTGCTCAACACGGTCATGTCCTTTGTGACCAACGAGTTGCGTATGCAGATTGTCGATTGACCTGCCGCGCGGAACAGTGGGCGATGGCCAGGTAATTGTGAAATTCGGGGCGCGATCTTAGTCGAAACCTTTGTGATCTGTGTAGGTTTATTAATAAATATTCTATATGTACATAAATATTTGGGTAGTCCGAAAACGAGTGGGCACTACTCCCACTCGACATTAACTTGCTCCCAGTCGTCGACGAACGGTTGGTCGATAGTCTCGATTAGGAGGCCGCAGAACAGGCAGTCCGCCGCCAGGATGTCCTCGATCTCGGTCTTTAGTGCTGCTCGATTCCGTTGCATCTCGATTGCCTTTTGTTTGCCCAAAGCGCTAGGCTGCGCCTGCACCTCAAGTTGCTGCTTCAGGGTGGTGAGGCGCCGACCCTGCTCCTTGGTCAGCATGGGAAAGACTTGCTTCTCCAGGCAGTCGCTGTGGAACTTGTGGCCGCAGATGAACGCGAAAAAGGGCTTTACCAACAGCATCATCTCGCAAATGCCGCACGTGTCCTGCGCGTTCATGGTAATGCTGTGCTGGCGCAGATGCTGCAACTCGGCGCCGACGCGATCGGACTGATCCTGGGTCTCGGCCATTTCGCGCTGCAGCTCCTGAATGCGATGATTGTAATCCTATTCAGGAATGGATCTGTTTGAAAATGGGGCAACCCACATTTGAGCCTTTCGCTTACCCTTAAGGCATCGCAGATCGCCTCTTTGAAGTTGTCAATCTTCTCTAAGTCGGAAAAGAATGGCAGTAGGTCCTCGATGCGCAGAAGATCACACTCCTTGAGCAGATTAAGCGCCTTCTTGACATCGTTCGTTCCCTTTATATCGTGGTATGCTAAGAGTAAATTAGGAGCATTAGATTGATGCCTGTGTTTGACAAGTGACACTGCACTTAATCAAAATACCTATGCGAAGCCAGAGCTTGCGACGCATCTTGCTGTCCGACGGCCTCGAGGCAGTCTCCTTTGCCAGCTTCATGTCGAACTTTAGTGCCAGATCCACTGCGGAAACCCATTTGCGGAGCATGCACTCTAGGAACACGCAGGCCTCAGTCACGTTTAGGTCGGTGCATACTTTTAGGGCGTAATGGATGTCGTAGTGTACAAGGCTCTCGTCACGGCCCTGGATCTCAAGGTACTTCATAAGCAGCTTGGGCTCGTGCTCCGCGTACAAGTGCAGCAGGAAGTTGTGGATGGCATCATTCGTTGTGTTAAGCTTGTATATGGCAAACTCGAGGTATCGCTGCGTTTGCTCCCGCTGCTCTCGAGTTTCCATGATGATTAGCGTGGACACCAGCTTCTCCACCTCCAGTCGGGGGCCTTGGGCAATTAGGGCATCAACTGTAGGCTTCGGCAGCTTCACCATCAGCTCCGGCGCGTACTTGTAGAAGAGTTCCGGATTTCGCTGAGTGTTTAATGTTTGCAGTGCCTCGGCAAAGCACTCGGCCTTCAGCTGTTGCCCCACCACTTCCTCATAGTCTCCGATGGCGATTGCGAACTGTGCCATGTTGTGGGGATCCGCGTGCTCGGCGATCAGCTGCTGCACGGCCTTGCGATTTAGCCGCGTACAGTTAAGCACAGGTGCCTCCACCATGAATTCGTCGTACTCCGTCTGCCACGCCCTGCGCCACTCCTCACTGTGGTCGGGCATGTTGATCTGGATGAGGTAAAGGTCGATGAGCCAAATGACCAGAGCCTTAATGGCGTTCGTTTTGTCCTCGTCCATCTCCTCTTTTTCCACTGGCTTGGTGGTTAGTCGGCTAAGGCGTTTCTTAACGTAGTTGATAATAGGTCTCTTGTCCGGTAGCACCATGAACTTTAAGCACACCTCTTCGAATGACTTGTCCGTTTCCGCGTAGTAGTCAGCTGCCACCTGGTAGGATCCGTCAATGAAGGCGGCGTCTGCCCGCTGGCCTAGCACGATCTGCAAGTGCTGGGGGTCCTCAGCTGCATGCGCCGTGGCCAACTCGTACTGACCCTTATCGAGATAGATGCGCCATACGTTTCGCTCCTCGCGAGTCACCCTGAGGATGAACACGTTCTTCACGGTGTAAACGTAAATGGCGCCGCTGAGTTCGTCCCGTTCGATGTTCAGCGGTTTGCCCACCCGGGCTTCGTCGAAGGTTTCATGGTAGACCTGCTCCTGGTTCAGCAGGCAGATGGCCCGTATGTGGTCTGCGTACAGCAGTACGGCGTGGTACTCCGTCAGTACAAACGCTTTGGGAATGTTTAGACGCCGCTCCTCGTACGACAGGTGCATGGCCTTATCAAATTCCAGGTTGATCAGCGTGCTACCTATCAGGGTGGCCGAGCTGTTGCCTTCGATGGAGAACTGAAACCACGAGCTGTTAACGGACTGGTGTTGTCTTCTGGAGCAACTACTTACCTCGCCCACACGGATCCCCTCTCCACAAAGCCAAGCCCACTGCTTTGGATACTTGCTGTTGGGCGGCGCGAATAAACGCAACTGCGAGTAGGTTAGGTCGGTTTTGCGCTCCTCGCAGTGCGGCTCCTGCACACCGCTCACGTAGCCTGCGAATATTGGCTGCAGGGAGCGCTCCTCTGTCTTCAGCGTCTCCTGGAATGTGTAGATGCACTCTGGACTGGTGACTACGATTATGTACCGGCTGCTGTTGGGCACCCGCAGCAACTTGAGGCCCGTAATGGGGTATTTTGAACGGCCCAAGCCCAGGTCATAGAGCTGCTTGCGTTGGACGTGGCCGTCGGCGGCGGGACTTAGCTCCGTCTCGAAGATGAGGCCGCGACTAGTGCCGAGCAGAATGGAGCCCGTAGTCGACTCGTTGCCGTGGTACGGATTAAATGCTACGGCCGTGATCTCGTGGTCCTTGAACTTCTCTATGCGCCGCACCTTCAGCTGTTGCGCCTGGGTCGACTCAAGGCAGTGTATATACAGGAAGTCCGGTGAAACGCCGGCCGAAGCGGACTTGGGCACCAGCGCGATGATGAGGTGGTGGCCGGTGGGGTCCAGGAATATCCGGGTTATCTTGTAGCCGGACCCCGAGAGGTACTTCTCCAGTGTTGCTTCTGCCAGGACAAGAATACCATTAGGAATAGATGGATTAGGATGAGCAGGTGAGTTCACTTACCCCCAGGCGGGATCGCGCGCGGCAGGAAGAAACGACACAGAGTCGTCCGCTCCGCTGTGCCCAGCAGGCAGACAAGCCAGTTCCGCGAGACGGCCAGGTGCATCAAGTCTCCGGTGCAGTTGCTGGGTATACGGAGCACCATCTTGTGCCTGCTGAAGATCTCCTCTTCGTCCGTCTCAAAGGGATTTCCGGAGGCGGTAGCTACGTAAGAGTGAGCAGCACCCGTGCCGTTACGCTCGATGCGGGGCAAGAACTTGGGCTGATTGGGCATTGCCTGGGCCATACTTTTTTGCGATGTTTACTTCCCGATACCCAATAAAATAATAATACGCCCACAGCAAAAGTGATGGCACTTGGAATATCTATGGTTCGATTACCACTCATCGAAGGAGCTATCGGAGGGCAGTAGCTGGTAGAGATGGACGCGATAGGCAGCAGCGTTTCGCCAATCGACTTTTAAACTTACAATCGTTACACATTTGAATGCAATTGGTATTTTGGCGGCGAGGGTGATTCCAAGAAACCCTGAATCGTGCACATGTACATGAGACCCAAAAAGCAATGAAATACGATTCGTATATTTTTTTGTTTAGTTTTTATTAATAATTTGTGTTTGCTTTGTATACATGTAATTATATTATTTATTTATGTATATTTATGTTGAATGCGTGCTTTCCTGCCGTTGTTAAACATGTTTCAAATGAGGCAGAATACTTCAGCATGCAAAATGCCATCCGTTTTGTTAAACATCTTTCACACTCCTGACTCGATTTATATTTGTATTTTTCAATTTGAAGTACTTTTGTTTTCTGCTTTGCTTCGAAAAGTCTGTGCTGCGGCACAACGTCAGCTTGCTTCATAACAATGCGCTCAGGGGGTGTTGTTTGATTTTCAATAGGGTTAGTAATAAAAATGTACAATTTGTTTGTATACATGTATGTTTGTATGCATGAAATTAGTTTCTTATTATTTGTGCAATTTATTTACTAACGTGTAATTTTAGCTTGATTTAATGATAATAAATCATCTGCTGACTCCTTTCCTATTTTTTTTTTTATAAATTCGGACTTTAAAAGTGTTCGAAAATTCAGATATATTATGTTTAATAATCCTAAAAAAAATTTTTTATATTAGTTAAATTTTTTTTTTAGGTTCCTTCAAGTACAACTAATCTGCATATAATGTGCGTGGATTTGTATCGCTGAGGGATGTGTTTGCGTAAGTGTACCTAAATCTGCATCTCAATCCAAATTGCTGTCGGGGTCACCTTGGCTGCCGAGGGCGCCGTGCCTTAGTAAAATATGCATGTGAGTATGTATAGCCGAAAGTATGGAAAAATGCAATCGCATATACAGTATTTGACTATTAGATAAAATCCAAAAAGTTCGTGTTTCTAGTCTGATTCACATTCCTTTATTTTTGTTTTGGTTTGCTTGCAATTCAGCTTAATCATCGTTATCGCTCACTTGGCGCTATACAATTAATTTTTAAAATTTAAATTTTGTAGTTAATCACAGATTTTTGTTTTAAATACCGAAAAGTTAAATTAATAAACAGCGTAGTTCCGAAATGTATTTGGCTTTGTCCATATAATTATATGCATATAAACCTGTTAACATACATGCATATGTATTTCATATAATATAATACATAATTTCGACTAATCATTTTCAATTATCTAATTGTTTACCGATTTAAGTTTTGTGTTCGAATTTTTAAGAATTTTTTTTTCTTATCGTAGTATTGGATGCTTGTGATATGCGTTGCATTTTTTTTTTGCATTAATTTTTCTCTTGTCGATCATTAAAATTTTGCTCACACATACATGTACAAGGTACTTGCGTGTGTTGTGTGTGTGGTTTCTCTTGCATGAAAGAGTGACAGATAACAACAGATAGATAGATATTTAGATAGAAATTCAGTGACTGTCAAACGTCTCTGATACCTTAACCTTAATGCATTTGAGTGTAGTTTTGCTTCTGGTGGGGTAAGTGCGTCAAATATTGGTATACATATACGTTTTTATTTCTAAGATATCTTTATACGAATTTTAGAGCTATAAACTACATTAATATGATTCAAAATCTTCTTATTAATGGTACGAAAATATTCGTCCCCTTCAGTTTATTTTGGCCATGCTATTTCCTCATCATTGGTAATTCTTCTGGTTGATTACTGGTCGACTGCGGATAGGGGTTACAGGTCGGGGTACGTGCGAAATAAATGGGTCTTACAATTAGTTCCCTGTGCATTGGCTAGCTTTCCTGAGTTTTCGCGATGTATCCATTCGTGGAGGTCAAACAAATGGCTTTACAACTTTTTAATTAATTTGTAGTAGTATGAAATAAAGCATGTGTATCGTTTGGGCCGAGAAAAATATATTTTGCTGTTTTTTTCTTAAAATTATTTGTTTATTGTTTAACTTATGCCAAAAAGTATAATTTTGAATAGGCTTAACTGGATATAGATACATAAACAATACGTGTATAAAGAAGGTGCACAAAAAATAATACAAAAGTTCGCATTCACAGTTTTGTAGAGTATCTAAACATAAATTTTGAAAGACAGATTTAATGTCTCGTTTGAGGTAACAAATTTAAAAAAATATTAACAGCCAAAATAGAATTTTGTACAAACAAAGAAAATTAAAATTTTCATTTGTCAAACATTTTTAAGATCACAGTTTTTTTTGCATTTGCATTATTTCTCGTTTTTGTCACTGCTTTTCTTTTTGTATTCGTTTCAATAAAAAAAGTATTAAATTTAAAGAAACTAAATGCTAGAATAAAATGAAATTAAAAATGTATGTTAAAGTTCAGAACAACCAAGTATAATATACATTAAAATTATATTCTATAGTGAAAAAAAAAATAATAAATATGTAAAAAGTAAGTGAAAGTGGAAAAATTTAAATCTATACGAATAAAAACATAATATTAGGACACTCGACTGGGGAAAGTAAATGTGCCAAATAGCTCGTCCCTCCCATTTCACCATCCCATCCTTTTTGACAACCTTCCCTATATGAAAACTCACAAGTATCTGTAAGGTTGAATAAATTAATTAAGACTACGTCCGATCTGCAGTGCGCACCTGCCCGATACTAATGTCTGATTACTAAGAACGAGCCTGAGTACACTATAAGCCATATACTTTAACCTGGATGGAACTTCGCTTCAACGCTGATAAGGAAATAGACCTTGTGAAACCAATGCTGATCACAAATCCCTATTACATTCTACGGAAGTCTGATCCCGGGCTTTCTATCCCTATTCTTAAGGTTCCGCCTGGATAGCATGGCACAAAGAATACTAATTACTTGCCTACATCTGTTCCTATTCCTACTACTGCAATCTGTATTTATATTTGTTACTGCCCATGATGCTGCACCTATGTCTAAGTTTTTTTGCGAATGACAAGAAATCGGAAAACTCGCTCTTGATGATGAAGATGATATGCCCCATTACAGGTGTATTGATTGGAAGATTTTGTAGCTGTCTTTCCAGGCGTTCTTGTATTACATAAGTGTGTGCTATTATAATATAAAGTGTAAAGTGGTTAAATGTAAGAAATTCCTGAGATATTCAATTGATACACAATCCTCGTATTTTCGTTTTCTTATTGACTTTGAATTGTTTTCTAACACAGATTAGGGCGTTTTTTTGCTCTTCCAGTCTGAGTAAGGGTAGTTTTTTTCTTTTCTAGTTACATTTGTTTTATAAGGTCCCTGAAGTGCCGATAATCTGATGTCCCATGAAAAGATGTTGTTTTGCAGCTCCCACGTGAGGTATGAACAATGTTCTGCAGTAAAAACTCATGCTATTTCTGATCTAGCGGTTGTGGATGTGTTGCAAGAGCTGGATATTCGCATTTCTACTGTTAAAAACATAGTCTTGACTCTGATATTTGATTTACTCCTTTTTGTTTAACATTATTTCTGCTCTTCAGCCTGCGACTTGGTTTTACATTTAATTTCAGAACATTTGTACTTCGCTGGTGGATAATCACTGAGTTACTTTGCAGTTTTGTTAAATGCGTTAATCCTCGATTTGCAAAAATGTTTACAGCTCTTCTATACACCAAACGTACTAGTACTGGTGCTTGTGCGTTGGTAGTTGTACATCTGTATATATTGTATACGGTAAATGGTGTAAAGTACATGCATGTACTTATACATAGACTATAGTATAATTGTTTTCTTTGACTACACGTACGCATATGCACATATACATGCGTGTATATGTGTATATATAAAAAATGATTTTAATTTCTGTTACTTTATTCGTCGTAAATATGTATAAGTAGAAAAAGGGCTTTTCCACTACTTACTTGATATTTTATCCCTGATAACGTTTTACTTTTGTTTGTTGGTTGGATTTGTTTGTTAGCTTGGTGCTTGATACACTTCTCTCTGATCTTTCGACTTCATGTTTAACATTAGATTTGCGTTAATCTTACATTATTCTTACATTAGTCCTACATTTACATTTAAAAAAAAAAAAACACACGTCTCTTACTCTACATATTTGTTCTTACTGGATTTCGACACTTTAGAGAACGCACAATAGTGCAGCAGTTGGCAAATAAAATAGGATAAAGAGTAGTTACTAGCAAAAAAAAAAGGTTTACATATGTATGTGTTTACATTTTTGTTGTATGCGACCGTTTAACGCTGTTGGTGTGTCTTTAAACCAAAACAAAAAAAATTGGCGCTGGACTGTGGGGGCTGGGCGGGGAGGTGAGGGGCAGAGCCTGAGTGCCGGTGGCACTCGACAGGTGGCTCAAATTATGTTTAAGATTCGGTAGCGATTTTGAATGCAGTTTTATCTTTAGTTTCATTTTCATTTTGAGTTACAGATGCAGATTCATTTGCAGTTGCGTGATATGTACCGTAATTGTTTAATCCGCACAGCGCCAGCCCCCGCCCTTAGGCCACGCCCCCAGCATTTGTGTGTGTGTGTTATAGTCCTTCTTTCTCTTCCCATTTTGCTGTCGTTAATGGTAACATAACTCTAATTCTAATAAGTATTCCCTAAACGCAACTTCACGCTTTTTGTGTTGGCCTGCTCGTGCAGTTTCCAGAGGTATTTATGATTTATCGAAATTATATACACGATTCTTGAGGTATTGCACATGAAGCAGCGAAAGTGCTTCAACTACTATGTAGGTGAGAGAAGCACAAATAACTAATGGTACAAATAGATACAAAAAAAAACTCTGGCATAGTAATAATCGTAATAATTACGTAACATAAAAGTAAGAATAATAAAACAGTTGACGCCAAAATATGCCTAAGCTTAGAGTACGCACGATAATTAATAATATAAACTAAGACCTAGTGCAGGCTGAGGACCCCGCTCGTTTCCGGGAGAGGGGTCATCGGTCCAGTGCAAAAACAATGGGCAAAGTATGTGTAGCTGGTTTGGGCTGCTGCTCCTTGGCGTCCGCCTGACAGACGGACTGGCGGGCAGGCTCGTTCTCTAAAAAATGGCGTTCCAGCTTAGCTCCTATTGGATGCCCGGCGGCGGTTGTCCCAGTTCGCTGGTAAAGTCGAACAGGCTGGTGCGCGGATGGGAGAGGGCGTGGTGGTGCGGATGCGGGTGGTGGCCATGTCCGTGGCCGTGGCCCACCAGCCCGTGCTTGATGGCCGACGTCTTGAGCAGCCGCTTGAGCATACCGCTCGAGCCGCGGTGCTGCAGGCTCTTGTGCGTCGTCAGCGAGTTCTTGGTGCGATACCGTCGGTGGCAGAACTCGCACACGTACAGCGTGTCCGACTGCTCGTGCTTGTCCTGGAAGTGCCGCTTCAGCGAGTAGTAGCACGAGAAGGTGCGACGGCAGTAGGGGCACTCCTGCGGCTCGTTAATGCCCCCGCTGGTAGGCGGCGGCATGCGGAGCGGTAGCTGCGGAGTGCCTGCCTGTGCGACGCCCCCTCCCGCTGCCGCCTGGTTGCCAGGACTCGAGCCGTTGTTGCTGTTCGTGTTGCCGTTGTTGCTGATTGTGTTGCTATTGTTGTTGCCGCTACTGTTGCTCCCGTTGCCCCCGCCGATGGAAGTGGAGGAGCAGAGGTTGCTGCCAACACTACTGCCCACGCTGCCCGGACATGGCGGCGAGGTGGCGTGGCCCAGAACGTGGCCGTGGGCGTGGCTATGCAGGTTGTATACGGCGGCGGCCAGGCTGCCGTTCAACGAGCTGGTGGGCGAGGTTAATGCCGTGGGCGGCGACGGCGGCGATGAGGTAGAGCTGGCGGGCGATGTAGCTGCGGAGCGGGTGATGCTGTGCGGTCCTGCACAGGAGACAAAAAAGAAAGGCGTTAGAGCGGTTGGACTGGGTGCGGTGGCTGTTGGTGGTTGGTGGGGTTGTCGGGATCGGTTTGAATTAGCTTAGGTATATTTATTGGTATAGGTATCGGTATTGTATTTGATATTTATATTGCTGTTGTGGTTGTTCAGAAAGTATGAAAATAAAAGTGCAGTTAAAAGGTATAGATACATGATTGATTGTCGTTCGGTTCGCCGGTCTTTCGGACGACTAGGATACGGGAGGGGTAAGGGTGGAGGTACAGGACAGAGGATAGAGGAAGATGTTTAAAATAAAATACGGTAGGTTGGTAGTTAATGCTTGAATGCTCTATTTTAGCATTAAGAACTTCCTGAATTGAGTTGAATTTAATTAAAATTGGTTGCTAGCAGAAAATAGAGGTAAAGCGTTAAGTACAAATATAAAGGTAAATATAAAGGCGTGTATTGGTTAAAGTTTAGATTTAATCTTCTGCCCCTAAATAGGCTATTCCGAACTTAGTTTCCGACTCGTCGCGCTCTTTTATTTATACATTCTGTACAGAACGAATCGGAAACGGTTTGGAGTTGAAACGGAAGCGATTAATTTTTTCGATGACTCGACAAGTTCGGACCTTGATTTTGACAATTTTTTTTAAGCATGTCTAAGCTTTTGTTATATGCATATGTGTGGAGTTATGTCAGATACATAATTCTACTTAAGTGTACTAACTGCTTTCCTACTTGAGATACCATTCCAGCCCCCGTCGAGCGTCTGGTAGCAGCGAATCCGATTCCGAGTCCGAATCCGATGGGGATTCGGATTCGGAAAAGAGCATGCATGTGCCGACAACCAGTTGAACTCGACAGCGGTATTAGAACGAGGAGTTTGGGGTATTTGCATCTGATATGTAAACTGTACACTTGCGACTACTTTGTAGGCGTAAATAGGGAAATTGGGCTAGCTAACAACCGATTGTACAAATATACATATGACGTACGAACGAGTTACACTACAAACCAAACAAAGTGCACATGCAATCACAACACGAACGAGTGAATGAGTGTCTATGAGTGAGTGTGTTTTTGTGTGTTATTTATGTAGGGTAGCAGGTAGATTAAATTGTCGCTAAGGACAAAGGACAAAGATGCAAGCAAGCAGCGTATGACGGTGAGGCAAGCGAGTAGCGAGTGGCATGCAGAGAGACAAGCGAGAGCAAATAACCAAAAGTAAAGCAATAAATTTGGAGCTAATCGCATTTCGGATATGGATTTCAGATGTGTCTTGCGAGCTTTTGCTCGTCGGTTTTGATCAATTTGGCTTGTTTTAGATACGGTTGGTTAGGCTGGCTTAGTTTACTTTGCTTTTCTTTTGTGAGCAGATATGGAAAATAAAACTAAACGAAAGCGTTACATAAATAATAAGCTATGTTTGCAGTTAGTAGTTGGGCCCCTACTCGATTAAATAGATCAAGCGTAGACAGCGTGGCGAGACTGGGATTTAATTCTTATTTGTCGTGGCCCTTCGACAACGCAAACTTACCAAAACGACAAACTAAATATTTGAATAGACTGATTTGTAAAAATCTATTTGTAGTTGCAGCGTTCGATTTCTTAGCTCTTTATATATTCGTACTTATATTTATAGTTGTAAGTAGTATTCTTTGTACATATGTACATTGCATATTTTTACAGTTGCATCAGAGCGGGAACAGGAAGTGATGAGACAGAGAGAGAGAAAGAGAGAGGAAAGAGACAACAATACAAGTACTGGAAACGCAGATGCATGTCAACGCGGCGTAAGAGGAGCAGAGGTTCGAATATCAGATGAACTGAGGATCTGAGAAAGGGGTGTTAGCGGGTGTTGCTTCCAAGGGAGAAGTGGGATCGCCCCGCATCAGGGCGAATCTCCTCGGGACATATACTGAAAACGTTCAAATCATTTAAGAACGAGCGATAACGCTCTGGTCACTACGGTTAGTAAAGCTTCAGATATAGAGAGTAGAATTATAGATAGGGAAAGTGCCTCCCGTGAGCTAAACGACCTGATGTTATGTCTAAGAGTCGCTTTGCTGTGGAGTATTACTTGTTAGGCGTGTAAACGAGTTGTATAAGACATAGCGAGTAGGAAAAAAAAGGTAGAAAGAGAGAGAGATAGAGAGACAGAGAGAGAGGGATAGAGCGAGATCGACTACGGTAGCGAGTGAGTGAATCGTACTTACAGATCGCAGATGTTCTTTGTACATGAGTGATTTGGCTATAGCTACGGCGAGTCTAGTAGAAAGTGAGATCGAGAGCGGGGAGGAGTTCGGAGCGCGTGAGCAGGCAAGACATGGTTACAATATACATAAGAGTTCTTAGGCGAATGGTGCCAGAGCGGAGGATAGACGAGGAGAGTGCATAGTAAGTGGCAATTCGGCCAAGGCTGGCATACCACCAAAGCTAGTCGGAACTATTGTTTTTCATCTAAAAACAATTTTGACACAATATATCGATAGCGCTGGGGGGGCGAAAACGCTCGATGGATCGTTAGTGTGTATGGTAAGTAGGAGGAAGAAAGATACAGAGGAAGAGAAAGGTACTTGTACAGATAGATTTAGCCGAGTAGAGATGGGCTCAAGAGAAAGGCAGTGTGTAGATCGAGGCCATGAGAGGGAGATAGCATGTAATGTACTAACTACGTATCGGCGCATGGTCTGATACTTGGCTACCAATGTAGTTTAAGGTGTTGGGCTAACCTTTAGCAAGCGCGCGATCTTCTACTTTGACAGACTAACGAGTAGCGGGTGCGGGTAGCGAGGGGCTGGTAGCGAGTAAAGTTAAAGTTGCAGCTCTTGCGCTGGGTGATGGCTTGAAGTCAAGTGGAGCCAGCTCACATCCCTCTGATGCGGACCAGATTGTGGATGTTACAGATTCTGGATTCTGAGTCTCTTGCTCCGCTCGACAAATTGTGTTCTATGTGCGGCCTGTGGTTGTAGCTGTTGTCTGGTAGTTTTGATTGTTGATGTTGAGCCGAGCCGAGTCGCACCAAGCCACGCCCTAGTGTTTGCACATTTATAGCATTAGGCACAAGTTGACCGCCAAACTGGGGGACTTACGCCTAAGGTTTTTTTTTGTTCTTTAATTTCTATTTTAAGTTATTCGTCTTCGAGTTATGTATATGTTATATATATTTTTACGAATATATATATGTATGTTGCTATAAATAAGTATTGATGTTACGGAAGAAAGCACTTTGTCCAAGTCGAGTGGGAAATTATGTAGATATTTAGAAAGGCAACTTGTGCAAGAGAGCTCTAATTGTAAAATTGACTACGAGTACGTTTTATGAGGTATAAGGTAAAAGAAGGCCACAGAGTGTAAATAGTGTATATTCGTATTCTTCATACTGGTCCATAGGCATGAGTTATGAAAAAGTCAGCAAGTCTACATCGATGTACAGTTTGATCTGGCTAGTCTAAGTCTAATCTAAAAGAGCTCCAAATGTTCTCTTATGCCTAGCTTACGTCTAGGGTGTTTTGTTAAGCAAATTATAGCTCTATTGTTCGTAATCGTCTCCCCTCACCATAATGGGGTCTGCTCTCTTTGTTCGTCGTGTATAATAGATTGGTAGGTATGTATATATATCACTACATATTGGCATTGCTTTAAGTTTGAGCTAAGTCCTAGTCTAGGTCTAGTTGCTCGTGGTGGCAATCGAAGGGCCGTGACTTCTGCTGTGACTGGGGCGGTTACCGCTCATAGTGCGCTGGTTTAGGTAGTAGTCGTACAGCGTCATTATTTGTCTCTGCTGGATAAGCAGCTGGTACTGGTCGTTTAGCGGCATTGGTCGCTTTGGATAGAACCCGGGATGAGCGCGATTTATGTGATCGATCCCGAGCATAACTGTCATGGGGGTTGTAGTGGGAGTCAGGGTCAGTGACGTGAATAAAAAGGGGCTGGGGTTGGGTGTGGGTGTGTGAATGGTGTTAGTTGTCATGGTCGTGGTGTCGTTCTTCGCTGGTGGCTGTTGGTGTTGACTTTGCTGTGGCACGCTGCTAGGGCGACCCGGCAAGGGCGTTAAGTCTCAGATCGACGAGTTGAACTGGTTGTAGAGCTTTATGTCCTTCATCTCCATTTCGCCGGGCCGGGACTTGTGGTAGGTATAAATGTGCGTCATGAGCGAGTTGCGTGAGCAGTAGACACGCTCGCAGATGGCGCAACGGTATTCCTCTTGGCGCACGGCGTGCTTGTCGGCAATGTGACGCTTGAGCGAGGCTTTCGAGCAAAGGAGCTTACCGCAGAGCTGGCATGAGAAGAGTTTCTTGGGCGAGTTTCCTGCAAATTGGTGGATTGGTGGATTTGGATTTGGTATGATTGGTATTTGGTTGGTACTAGTACTCAAATAGGTTGATTGGGTCGAAACTTTATCCTAACTACGAAAAATTACCGATACTTTCGTTTGGTGTTCACACGAAAGACTCTCGGATATGTCTGAGGATTTTTACGCTAGGAGGAACTGAAATGCATAATTAGCCACTGATCAAAAGAGCAAACAACTGCCGATGTGTGATCGAGTGTCTGACATGGTAATGGCAAAGGAGATACATAATTAACATAACATATATATACAAAAAAATAAAAATATAGATATATTTCCCGACCAGTCGCTGCATCAACTTTTTCTCCTGTGGACCGCAATGGAGTGAGTGAAGAGGAGCGTTGTGGTGCGCCACCACCACTGGCGACTGGCATAAGGCGGCCGTGTTATCGACTAACAGTTTACAAATAAGGTTACGACTAGCGTTATCGGTTATCAGTGATCAGTTATCGTGTAATAGTGGGTTGTGGGTGTAGGTGGTGGGACGGTCTTGATTTGGATTAATATAGCGATCAGATGTTAGGCCTCGATGATCAATTGGGGACACTTAGAGCGAACATGGCAAGGTAAGGCGATATTCTATGCTCGATGGGTGGATGAAATAGAGCGGAGTGGAGTGGAGTGAATGAGTGGTCCCAGCACCAGACACTCATACAGATGGCGTGGACACAAATACAGCACATTTTTATATCGGGATCGGGGAATGGGAAAGGTTAGTTAACGAATCGAGAGCCGCAAGTTCCAAGTTTTATTTCGGTGACCCAGGGACCAACAAAGGGGCAGTGGCAGGATAACCAGGGAGGTGTAAGAAAGAAATTCTCTGCACGCAAAACGATTCACTTATATACATTCTATTTTATTAAATAATAACACGATATCAGTTTGTTTTTATTTATGAAAATACTCGGTTTCCTACTGTCTGTCTGAGTGTGTGAATGTGTCTGCGTTGCGCTTGTTGTGTGTCTGTCATTCGACAGATTTTTATAAACTTGTATTCCGATTTACGTATAACGAAATTAACGGGTATTTCTCTGGTTTTCGGTTCGGATTTATTTGTTTTGGTTTTTCTTTTATTAGAGCTGGTGGTTTACATTTACACAAATACATCAAATTAGTAATTAATAAAATTTTGTATTTTGCTTTGCATATATATGTGTGAGGGTGTATTTTATCGGCTTGCCGCTTGGGTTAGTTCTAGTGCTGGCACCTTGCTTATATACAAGTGTACGTACAGGATACATGTACATTTCTTACTAGGCTAGAGTGGAAAACTTAATAGTTTTTATTGTAGTTTGAGTTCGAGTTTTTGGGAAAAACAATTCGAAAGTCTCGTTTAAGTGTCGCCAAAGAAAACTTTTGTTTGCTACTTTAGTTTTATGACTGATGCTGCTTTTTGTCCTGGCTTGATCTTCGATCTGCCTTAGTTTTAGTATGGTTGTGGTGGTTATGGATATTGGTATGGGTTATATTTCTACCGTTATAAGTATGCAAGCGTCTGTGTACGAGTGTTTGCAACTAGATGAGATATTTTATTGTATTGGCTTGTGTTTGATTCTGACCAAACGGCATAAAGCGAGAAAAGAAGTAGAGTGATTTTGACCATCAAGGTGGTTGTGTACTCTTTCCTTGGCTCCCTTTCTCCACTCAACACCGTCTGGGTTCTATTTCTATGCATATTCTATTGAATTTCGTGGGTAAGCCGCCACTTTTTACTGCTTCCTCGGATTTGCTATTTTACTTATGTATGTATATCCATGTAGTTACTGCATTTTTACTGTTGTTTAGTTTATTTCTTAAATATCGGGTATTGTAATTGTAATTGTATTTGTAATGTAATTGTAATTGTAAGCTTTATGTGGCTTGGAGCTAATGGTTCATTGGATAATACGGTTCAGTATGCATACATTCACTTAACTGGCAAGGGTATAGGAAAGTTTCGCGGTTAGGAAAAGGGTGGGAACATCTATATGAATAGGAAAATAATTCTCATAGTACACACGTTAAGCAGGCGAACCTACTGTTGATAACTCGTTATTTAATCGGTATTTTGTGTTCGGTTTTGCGTTTTGGTATTTCGGTAATCTGTTTGGGTTTCTCGCTTACAGAGAACTTACTGCTGATATTTCGATAATCAATATGCTATTTAGTTAGTTAGTAGTTGGTTAGCTCCTCAGTTTAGTTAAATGAGTTTATCCTGTGCTCTCACTTGATGTACCTTCTCATACACACTGGGGATTGTGAATTGCTATCTGGCATGCCTGTTAGTAGTACTTGTTTCAAGTAATCAACATTTAAAGTGCAAAGCTGCGACATTTTCACGTCTTCGAACTGCTTTGTGATTATGTACTCATAGGTTTGGGGTTAATTCCCACTTTTATTGAACATAATAAAAACGAGGTGACATTTGGGGTGAGATCGGAGAGCTAAGGACAGCATTTGGATGCCCTTAATATGACATTGCAGCTGGCGATTGGCGATTGCTGATCGCTTTGGCTTAACAAACCGAATATTCTTTTTACAGGTAAATACAGATACTGCTATGAGTTAGCTCGTACGGTAAACTTATTATAGTCGTATGTGAATAAGCTATGTTAATCGAAATTTGGTATCAAAACGTGGGTGATTTAACGTAATAAACTTTTCAGACTTTTCATTTGCCAAAAGAAGCAAGACAAAATACAATGGGGAAATGGAATTTCGCCATGCGCCTAGATTATGCGTAGGTGAGTTACACTAAGTGTTAATTATAATGGGTTGTATAAAAATACAATTCGACTATACTCGCACACAACGTTTTAGCGCTCAAACCTTCCCACTTCTCTTCTATTTCTTCGACTTATCGGTATGCACAGATACCCAGCTGGGTCTGAATTTTAACTAAGGCTCTTCCTAGCGCTAGCATCCCTAACGCTAGACCCAACCCATGATGAAATTGCACGCGCCTAAAAAATAATATCGTTCTTTACGGTTCCTCTGCCCGACTCTTTCTTCGGGTTGTTCTAGTCCTTGCCCCTTCCAAAGTTCTACTTCAAATGGTCAGTCTTCAAATTAAGGTAATGTGTGCTGGAAGCAAAGTAATCCATCTATATCTGGTCGCTAATTTTGATTATACATTTAGTGTCGCAAAATCTACCAATTGGAAAGAATAGTTTGTGGCAACATTTTAACTGAGGACCAACAATTTTATTGTTCGAATTTCAGTTGTCAGCTTACGTTTATCGATGATCGCTCATCAGCCTTCGGTAAAGTTTAAAACTAGTCAGTCCTTTTTCCCCGTGGCAAGCGAGACGACAGCTTCGGAACGCGATCGAACCCTTTTGATCCTTGTACTCTTACTAATATTTATCTCCCCCGCCTCCTTACCTCCCCCTCAGTGCTATTACCACCTATTTACAATCTTAGATCTCCGCTCATCCTCCATCTCAAAATTGATTGATGGCTTCGCTGCGTATGCGTTATGCTGAGTCATAGTCTTAATAATATTCATATTATATTCATATTCATAGTTATACATGTTCAAATGTATAGTAGTGTGTGTTTTCCTAGGAGCAACGCTTATAATTGCAGATAAGTAAAAAAAATCGTTTTACACCCACACATTTTCTTAGGACTAGGTTTACATTGTAGTGGTTTTTACATTGACCTTTCTACTCATTTGATGAATATTTTAATGTACACATATGTATGCTTTATATATATAAATATATATATATATATATATATATATATATATATATCTTACAATAATACAATAAAAAAAAATGCGTTAGTTGTAAGTTCTACCTGTATTATTGTGTTAAGAAAATTCATATGCGACGAAGATCGAATAGTTAGATGCTGTACAGATAAGGGGAAGAGCTAGACATAGCGCATTGCACATTAGTTCAGTGATTTAGATTCAGATTTAGTATGATCCCCGGCTGCATCCACATTCACAACGATTGGCGGATATGGTTCGGTTCGGATTAGGTTTTGAGAGGCAAGACGATTACGTCTTGCGCTTCTTGTGGGTAATACTCAGGGGTACGTGTTCAATTGGGTATGGCGTGTGTACGTGTGGGTGGCATGGTTAACAGTCTTCTATCCTGTGCTACGAGCTCGGGTTGGAGCGCCGCTTTCTTCTACTCTAGCTCTAACGTGACAAACTCTATTCGCATCTCAATTTGGGATGGGGAAAAAAAATGCTTATATGTATACGTGTTCTGCCCAGATTTCGAGTCTGCTCCAGCGCGATCTGATTGAGTGTGTGCGTGTGTGTATATGTATGTATATAGCTTTATCATAAAAGACTTTTGTTTTTGCTTGCTTTATAATCAAGTCATAAATAATCACAGTTTTTCCATTTGCCTAAAAATGTTTTTGTCTTCATTTCCTCTCCTTGCTTTCGCTTTCTTGTTTATCGTCTTAATATTTGCCATTTTTGTTTCTTTTTTGTTCTGGCCGAAAAAGTCTTTGAATTTTTCGCTCTGTGAGATCCGAAATATACATGGTTATGTGATCGTAGTCCTGTTCTCATCCTAATCCTTTCGTCCGTTCGGTCGGTTCATTATACTCATTCTCCACATCCTCCTCCTCATTCTTCATTCGATTGTGGGCGTGTGTTTGGTGCCCGATCGTCGCGTCTAGTTTTCGTAGCATACTTTCCTGCGGCTCGCTTATTGGTCTAATAAATTCATTCGTTCATATGCGTGCTGGTGCGAATGCGGGTGCGGATGTGGGTGCGGGTGCGAAAGCTGGTGGGGATGCTGGTGGGTCAGCGAATGCTGGTGGGAAAGGTGGTGCGGCAGGTGGTGCTGCAAGGCGGCGGAGAACCCACCGCCTCCCGCCGAGTGCTCCAGCTGGGTGAGATCGACGGTGGGCGTGCCGCTGGGCCCCTGTACTCCGTACTCCTGAACGCCACTCATTGCCTCCGGCCCAGCCCCCACCCCCGCTCCCGGGCCTGGTCCCGCTGCAGCTGCTGCCGCTGCAGCCGCCGCTGCTGCCGCGGAGTTGTTGAGCGCCACGTGAAACAGCTGCTGCAAGAGTTGCTGTTGATCTTATAAGAAGTCCATGCACGGCTTGACAATGCCCGGCGAGGACTGTTGCTGCTGCTGGTGCGCCGCGGCCAGCTGGAGCGTGGAGCTGGCCGTTCCCCCGGCCACGGCCGCGGCGCCAACTATCGGCGAGAGTAGCAGCTCGGCAGCCGCAGCTGCTGCCGCCGCGGCAGCGGCCACTGCATTGCCCCCGGCTCCGCCAGCACCCCCGCCCACGTTCACGCTGTTGTTAGCCGCCGCCGCTGCTGCGCTCAGCGAGCTGAGCGACTGGTGGAGCCGGCTGCCCGGACTGCCCGCCTGGCCCACGTTGGCCCCGTGGTGGAAGTACGAGTGGTGGTTCTTCTGGCGGCGGTGGTAGATGCTCTTGTGGTTGTTCAGCGAGTTGAGCGTGCGGAAGACCTTGTGGCACAGGTTGCACACGGCGTTGTTCAGCGGCTGTAGGTGCTGCTGCTCCTTGTGGCGCTTCAGCGTGAGCTTGGTGCTTAGCAGCTTGCCGCACACGTCGCACCGGTGGCAGGCGTTGAGGGGCAGGGGCAGCAGCAGCCGGTTGGCCTGTGCCACGTCCTGGGCGCGCACTGAAGAGAGGAGGCTGCCGCCCGGTCCGCCCGCTCCCCCCGATCCGCGTCCACCTCCGCCGCTGGCTCCGGCTACGGCTCCTGAGGGCGAGAGCGAAGCCCGTCGGTGGTGCAACAAGTGGTGGTGCTCCAACGGCGATCCGGCACGAGCCATGGCGTGCGCGTGGGCGTGGGCATGGGCGTGGTGGGCGGCGGCGCTCAGCTCGTGGTGGGTGGCGTGCAGCTGGTGGTGGCTCGGCAGCAGCGACAACGGATGCTGGCCGAAATGCGAGTGGTGCGATGGCGGCGGCGGTGGTGGCGGCGAAGACGGTGATCCGTTGCCGCCCGGTCCTTCAAGGTCCCGCTCGTGGTCTAGCGATCGTTCCCGCTCTCGCTCTCTCTCCCGCTCGCGTTCGCGCTCCCTCTCGCGCTTGTGGTAGGCGGTTGGCGAGGGCGTGGCACTGTGACCACCGCCCTCCGCAATGCCCTGCGAGGAGCGCGACAGGCTTCGCTCGCTGCCCGCCGCAATGTGCAGGTCGCTGGACTTGCTGCTCCCGCCACCCGACTGCTTCAATTGATCGTGCTTCAGTTGTTCCTGCTTCAGTTGCTCCTGCTTCAGTTGCTGTTGTTGTGGACTGTTGGTATGTGGTGTGGAATGATGTTGTTGGAGGAGGTGGTGTGGTGATGATTGTTGGTCTACTTGTTGTTGTTGTTGTTGGTTGTTGCTGTTGTTGTTGTTGTTGTTGTTACTATTATTAATATGGGTGCCACTACCGCCGGGCACTATAACGCCGCCGAGTAGGCTGCCGGTGCTGCCACCTATACGGTCATATAGAGGAAGAGAAGAAAAAAAGAGACAATAGTGACTTTTCTGTATATTTGACTTTGTTGTTATTTTGGTTTGTTTTTGTTTGGTTTTCTTTGTTGTTTAGTTGTGTGTTGGAGTAGTTTTGGTCGTTGTTTTGTTCGTGTCTAGTTCGTCGTTTCAGTGTGTCTCTGTCGGATTCCGTGGGCGTGTTTGTCTGGCTGTGTACTGTATATGTATATGTATCTGTACCATTAACTGTTTTTGTGTCTGTTTATGTATGTTTGTTTGTTGTTGATTGGTTTACTTTTATAACACTAACAAATCCAGGCTCAAAACAATATAAATTCGCTGACTTTGCTAACTTTGCTTTTCTTTAAACTGTTTATTCAAATTTTTGCTTTTGGTAATCGTTTCATTTTTATCTTTTTTGCGGACGCTTTTCTCAATTTTTTTTTGGTTCGCATCGGTTTTTACCAAGGAAGTTGTTGAAAAAACGCTGCTGTTATCGATTCGATTCGATTTAGATTCGGAGTGGATTAGCAATCTCGCATTTTCGGAGGTTAAATTTTTGTTTCGGGTTGGGTTTTCGTTCCTTTTTTTCGGGGAAAACGCATGGAAATAAAATGGTAATAAAACGGTTTGTTGACTGTTGTTGTTGCTGTTGCTGTTTTTGTTGTTGCTGTGGCTAGATTGTGGTGGTTGGAGTTGAACTCGAAGTGCACGGTTCTCAAGCCGCAGGTGGGGAACTCGGCTCGACCTGCGCAGTCTCTCGAATTCGAATCCAAATCGGATTCGATTCGGTTCGGATTCAAAAATTTGCGCCCCGATCGGTGGCAATAGCAGTTGCAGTTGCAAGGTTTCAGTTGCAGTTGCGAGTGCCACGACATTGGGGACGACCTTGGGAACTGGTTGATAATTTTGTGGTGTCTTTGCCAATTGGGTGTGATTTGTCACGAATTTCGTGGATGCTTTTAAACCAATTTGTCTTGTTTTCGATTTTGATTCGCATTTCTCGATTTTCGATTCAATTTCGACTTCAATTCCAATTTAGTATGCGTTCAGTATTTTTTATTCGATTTCTCAATTATTTGTTTAAGTTTAGCAAAATTTTGAAACGTTTTTGGCCTGATTGATTTGTTGTATATATAAAATGTAAAGTATTATTTTGAATTTATCTTTTTTTGGTTATTTTTTCTATTTTGTTTACTTGCAAGTTTCTTGCAGTTGTCACTAGTGTCTCTTTTTTTCAAACTCAATCGCAGCACCGTTGCCTGTGTTGGGTTTGATAGGGTTTGGTTGGTTGGGTTGGAGTTTGGCGGGATTCGGGTTGAGGTTAAGGTTGGGGTTTGGGGACTGGTTAAAAATAACAAAATGTGTGGGATATTAAACGTGCTAGGGAACGGGTTGTTCACACGTATAGGGCTTTTTCACATTAACGGTTGTGGGCAAGGGGTGGTTCGGTGGTTAAATCTGGGGCATCTCCAAGAAGATTCAGATGTTTAGTGTTTCTGTTGGAGGCGAGTCGATCTCGCCGCCTTCTTATGGTGAAGCGGAGGGGGGTGGGGTTGCTTAAATGTGGGGTGTTAGTATTAGTAGTTTTTTTTTTTAAGATTTTTAGTCTTCAGGGGTTCTTAAAGTACGTAAAGTTTGCGCCCGATTTGAGGTGTGTTGGCGTAGGTGTACGTGTGAAAGGGTCAAAGTTCGATTCGGTTTTGTTCGGCACACATGACATGAAACATTAACGAGAAACATGGCAAAAAATCTGGCTCTACAATCTAGACTATGAAAAGTTTAAGTGAGGATATGAACATGATATGTTTATAGACAGAAACAAATAGGTGGAGATTAAAAATCTGTGTGTGTGTGGGGGGTGGGGGTTGTACCTCTGTCGGTCGGCTTTCCAAGGCTGGTTTTGGTGTTAGTTTTCCAAAGGGGGCGAGTGACGAGTCCTCGATTGACATGCATACAACACCGAGGTTGGGGCGTGGGTGCTGGGGAGTGACCTCGGGAATGGACAGGGTAAATGAAATATCGCTTTGATGTGTAGACGTTTATTATAATTATCATGAATTGAATTAGAATCGTAAGTGGAGTTCTTCGCACAGAACCGCATTCGCTTCATATCATACATGGATATTAACTGCATTGGCTTGCGGGTGTGTGGCGTATATACGTATATATATATATATTTGCTTGTATTTATGGGTCTTACGCACATACATGTGTCAGTATTTTTACTTAGCAGCACTAAAAATTAACGAACACAGGTTTAATAATCGAAGTATCCGGTCAAACATATCAGTATCATTATTCAATATTCGAATATTTAACATTAAAAATACAAAAAAAAAATTGTTTAAAAAATTGATAAACATTTTTCTTAGCCTAGACATATGCGTCGTGATTCGAGTGAGTATGGGTGCGTACGTGTGTTGGTGTGCGCTTAAACCTTACTATTCAGAATCTGAGAACTAGTTTAGAGTACTATAGAAAAGATCTTTGCAATTGGTCGGTCGTTCGGTCGGTCGCTCCCTCTCGCTCATCGCAGCTTGTTCTTTTAAACTCCTAAACGTTTTTTTCGCCTACATGTATAAATCTTAAATTTTCAACAATATTTATATATTATGTAAAGGTTAAAAAAACTGCAGCTTGGTCTTTATTATTTAAAATGTTGTGAAAGATAATTCGTACTCCTATCCCCCTTGTAATTGGTATACGATTTGTGCCTATCATAAAGTGTATATAGAATATACTGTCTGTCTATCGAATAAATTGTATTTATTTAAAGCCATTTCGAAGAATTCACTACGGGCACCTCTGCTAGCTCCTACTTAACGTTATTAAGACCTATATAGCTGATGTGGGATGGTAATGGGAATGGGGTGATAAGGTTTCCATAACTTGGAAACGTTTCAAGCGTAGGTGGGAAGGGAGTGGATTGGGAAAGAGGGGTAAGTGGGGTAATCTTAGGGTTAGTAACGGCTACCGATTTACTCTGTATTAACTGTATAAACTGTGTATCCTGTGCTTAGCAACTACCGAAGGCAACTAATTGTAACTAGCCTAGACCGTGTGTGTGTGTGTGCACATCCATTTCCCTTAAATTTCATCAGTTGTTTTCCATCTGGTCTTTAATAGTTAATGTGTACAAAAAGCACCGTCCCACATCCGAATGTGGGTTTGTGTTTGTTCCTATACCTTACACCTACGTATGCTTGACATTCAGTTTGTTCATTACAATCGCCAAGGGACAAACTTAACAAGAACCTTCTACTCCCACTGGCGGTACCGCTCGGGAGCCCCCCCTCAGCTGGAGAACCCTCCGCCTCTGTCGGTCACCTGGTGAGGGTGAGGGTGGTGCCGCGTCTGATGTTGCTGGCGGTAGTCGAAGTACATGAAGCCCTATGAGGAGGAGTGGTGGTTCAGCTGCTGCTGCTGGTGCTGCTGATGGTAAAAGCTGTTTGCCGTGGCCTGTGTGGCACCGGCGCCCGGTTCCTGCTTAGGCTGCTTGAGGTTGCGGTGGTAGATGCTCTTGTGGTTGCGCAGGCTGTTCAGAGAGCTGTAGACGCGCTTGCAAATGTTGCACACGGGTTCCTTGGTGGGGCGCATGTGCACGTTCTGGATGTGGCGCTTGAGGCGCGTCAGTGAGCTCAGGTTCTTGTTGCATGGGTTGCATCGGAAGTCGTCGCCGCCGCTGGTCGCGCTACTCAGACCGCCCACTCCGCCAGCGCCGCTCGATGTGTTGAGAGCTGAGTTTAGACCGCCCGTGGAGTTGTTCAACGAGCTGTTGGCGCTGCCACTTGTCGAGGCGGACGCGGATGCTGATGCCGAGGCCGCCATGTTGGCCATCACCGCCGCGAACATCTGCTGCGGTGTGGTGGTGGGCGTGTTGGGAGTGGGCGTGCTGCAGGCCAGGATCCCGTTGGGCGTTTGGGTGCCCGAGTTGTTTCCCTGCTGTTGCTGTTGCTGCTGTTGTTGCGACATCTGGTGGTGGTGTTGCTGCTGCTGGGGCAGCAGGGCGGTCACCGAAAGTCCGCCGTTGCTACCGCCGCTGCTCCCGTTGGCTGCGAAAGTGGAGAGGTTAAGGCCACAGATGCCGGAGGCATTTGTGATGGCTGTAGGTCGAGTTGGATTTGTTGTTGTTGTTGTTGTAGTAGTAGTTGGTGGTGATGGAGTTGGAGTTTTTGTTGAGTTGGAGGTTTTTGTTGGTAGAGAGTAAACGTAGTTGTTGTTGTTGGTAATCAAGTTGTTGGTTATTGTTGTTGTAGTAGTTGTAGCATTTGTCGTCAGTTTACCTGACGACAAAGTGGGGAAGAAAGTCAGAAAACGTCGCATTAGCCCAAGGACAACGAGTTTTATTCAATTGAATTGTTTTTTTTTTTGCCTCAATTTTGCGTTTGGATTCAGATTTGGACTTTTGAATATTTGATTTTCGATATTTTTGTTTGTTTTTATGGGTATAGCCGGATAGTTATCAGAAAACGAATTTCGTAAGCATTTTTTGCATCAAATATGTAAGATTGTTTAATTTATGCTTTAGCTTTTGCTTAAGCCAGTGGCTATAATTTAACTTTGGATTTATTTTTCGATTGTTCAATCTGTTTTTCTTGCGAAGTGCGTCACATTAGACAGAGAGATATACAGAAAGGGAGAGAAAGAGAAAAATAGATGGCGAGGTGGGGAAAAGGGTTTTTGGGAGATGGCATATGGAAAAGAAAACGGCTGGCTCTGCATGGGAAATGCGAGAAATTTATTTCTTTTTTGATTGTTCGTCGACGTTTCAGTTTCAGTTTTTCATTATTCAACTCGAAACCGAATTGCCGTGCCTGCGACTCAAAACTGTGCGCATCGACTCTTTCTTTATTGGCGTCTGCTTATATGGACATCGATGTCGATCTGATCGAATGATGGACACTACCGATACTCAACGTGTGCAAAATTGTTGGGGTTCTTTTGTTTGGTTTAGGTTTGGTTTAAGGTTTTTCTTGGTTGGTTGGCTGGTTTTGGTTTGGTTTGGGTTGATTTTTGCTGTAGTTTAGTTGGTTGTTGTTTAACTCATTACCATAGTGTGCGGTGGTGTGTGGTAATTTACAAAGTAGGAGCGGGAATAGAAGGAATTTTTGAATTCGGACGAAAAAGGAAGGTAAGAGAAGAGCGGCAGGTGTCTGTTTGTGTGTGTCTGTGTGCTCGTTTGTTTGTGTGTGTGTGTGGATGTGTTTGTGTAAAACACCATCACCATAAAAAGTTCATAGTATCTGTACTTTCATTTTCGTGTATTGTGGTGTTCGTGTTCTCTGGCTTCCCGTACCTAGTAATTCTCTCCGTGTCTGTTTGTGTGTGTGTATAAGGGGTTCGGAGTTTGGTGTGTGTGTGTCACTTAAAAATCTCTAGAATTAAACCGTTGCCAAATTATAACCTTCGTCTTCATCATCATTATCTCTTCCCGTTATCATAATGGTATTTTTTAGATTCGATTTTAATTTCGACTTCTTTTTGATTATTCAATGTTAGCAACATTTTGTAAAATTTACATTGTGCTTAAATTAAAATAAAACTTTTGCTTGTAGTTATTTTTTATTCTTGGGCTTGCGGATGGGTTGGAGGGTTGGTATTTCTCTTCGATTTTTTGACAGTTTTGTAGATATTCTTGGATAACAAGTTGTTGTTTCCCTGTTTTTACGTTTCTCAATTTAGGGTCCATCTAATTGACCTTTACATCTTATATGCTGTATGCTAATAATAATACATTGTGCAATGTAAAATTTTTTCAATTTAAGTAATCCTCCTTTAAAGCATAATTTTTCGTAATTTCCCAACTCCTCTATTCCATCCGCAGCTTGCAAACTGGAGATCTTCGTTCTTTTGTGGCTTTCAATTCGTTTGTGTCCTTAGGTGGTAACTTAAATAGATTGGTGGTGGATACATTGTTCGATTTTCGGTTTGCTGGGGTCACCAATTGCGGAACTTAAAATTAGAGAATTTTGAATGCTTTATTCTAGATATGCTAGGCGTAAGCTAATATTCTGAGTTCTTCTTTCCTGACTGTGTGTGTGTTTGTATTCTTTGGTTTAATAAATAGGAACAACAAATATATATGTATATATAGAGCGTAATTTAAAGCGGTTTGTCAATCAAATGTATATACTTGAAGCCTTAAGTTGTTTGAAAAGGTTTTCTTAGTTTGTGTTCTTTAGTGCTAAGGGAAGTGTGGGTGCGGACTTGTGAGATAGAAGAGGGGAAGTGGGGGTGGGTGTGATTGTATCATGTATCGAGTTGTCTGCTTGGGTCGCCTGTTGGGGCAGTGGTTGTATCTCGGAATCCATTGGGGTTTAGTAAAGCGGATTTATATACTTATATAGGGGTTAGGTCGATCAATTCTTAACAATATTTATGTATATACTTTGGTTTATATATATACGTGTGTGGGTAGGTAGATTTATTATATATGTATACTTCTCACGATTATTGGGGGAATTTTAAATTTTGGTCGGTTAGTACAATTGGAAATAAAATAAAGCGTTAGGCGATCAACTAAGGTATTAGTTCCCTCTGGTGATCTTTTTGTTAGCTGTTGGAGCGCATAATAGATTTCATGTGTGTGTGTGCGGGTGGGCGCTGATGTATGTGTGTGTAAGTATGGGAGTATGTGTGCTATTGGACTTCTCAAATAGCGAAAGGTTATTTCTGAATTTCATTTCACGGGGGCTCTTGTGTGTTTGTGTGTCCTGTGGCTGGTCTATAAGTGTGTGTGTGTGTGCGTGCGTATTTAGCGTGGCCAGGTGATCGAGGTGTTGGGTTTCGAGTGTGGAGCGTGGAGCGTGCAGTGTCGAGTGGGGACACATTGCGTTGTAGTATAGGTCTGTCGAGAGTCGCGCAACGAAGTGGATTAAAACGGAATAAACGAATGAAACGTATTGTGTGCGCATGTGTGAACGAATGCCAATCTGTGCTGAGCTCTGACTGATCTTCCGCCCGGGGCACGGACCAGGGGTCGGAGGATAGGCTATTAACGGATTTACGAGTGCCCGATTTACGTACCCGCA
This sequence comes from Drosophila kurseongensis, assembly GCA_018153305.1. NCBI lineage: Eukaryota > Metazoa > Arthropoda > Insecta > Diptera > Drosophilidae > Drosophila > Drosophila kurseongensis. Next base: position 1,611,378 of record JAECXX010000104.1, on the reverse strand, counting down.
CTCAATTCTGTATTCGCAGTAGATAATTGCAAGTTTGTTTGGGTATGAGTGTTGGGGGTTTGTGTGGGGTATTGGGGGGATTGCTTTTGAGGTCTGGCCGGGCTGTGTGTGTGCTCAAAACAAAGTGTGGCCAAATTCGAGGGGACAAGAGACAGACCCAGGTGCGATGGGGTGGCTTGATTGGGAATCTGGAGGTAAACTAAATGAAAACCCCTTTTGCCTCCATCTCAGGCTGTGGGGACTTCGACAGTTGTTAACAAAAGACACATTGAACATTAATGTGGAAATTCGTTCAAATGCAATTGTTGCAAATAAAGCTTTTGTTAGGACTTTGCTGATGGGAGCGGGTCGATGGGTGGTTCATTTGGTGGGGATTACATAGTTTTAGACACAAGCACGACGATGTACAAATAAATTAAATAGTTCAATATTCAATATACATATATATATATATATTATGTAGGTATGTATATATTTGATCTTCAAATGCGTTGCGTTTTACATGAAAACTAAAAGTTCACACCAATAAAAATTTGATTGCAAAATGTACTCGGTGTTCGCTTCTCTGCGGGACTTTCGTGTGTCATGTCTAGAGTTTATCAGCCATATTCTTGAAACTGGGAGGAACACAAAGAACGAAATGGAATAAATCAAAATAAAATATTTTGTAAATGAAAAAATAAAGCTGCGAAATGGGAACTCTGGGATTCTACTCTACAGAAACATAGTCTGAAACCGAACTGAAAATATAATTCTTTTCCCCTTCCGAGTTTGGTTTAAAAGAACAAAAACGGCGGCTGGCCAAGCTGGATCACGGGATTGGGTGGAAACGCAGAATAATTTCTAACTTGGGGCGGTTTTTGGAACTCTTAGCATGTGTTTTTAGTGGGGAAGTGTATTGGTGTGTGTATTGTATGTGTGAGTGTGCTCTTGCTGTTTTTGTAGTACATTTTGCTGGGGCTTGATTTGTTTTACTTGGGTTTTTTATTACGAATACAAAATATTAGCACACAAAGAGGAACAAAACGAAAAAGAACATATGCAGAACAAAAACGGAAACGGAAATATAAACATAAGCGGATTACGCAGTCAAAATAACAACGGTTAAGAAACATTAACGTCACAGTTTGGTGTCGTGTAGCATTCGGTATTAGTTTTGCCCTTGGGATGGTTCTTGGACACGGGCGCCAGAATTGAGGTCGTTTGTGCCCACCACGGCTAATGGATCGTGGCAAGATCAAACATATGGGAGCTGTCAAGGGCTCAAGGGACGGGACTCTGGATTGTTGCGGCCTAACCGCAGCAGCACACACACCGCATTGAGTGTGGCGCGAAGCTTTTGATAAAATTTTGCTAAACACTCTGCGGGCCAGACGAGCTGGGAAGCTGGGAGTTAATTAATTTTGCGTAGTTCATCAAACAACTCGGGAATCGGGAATTAGAAATAAGCCGATGTGTGGCTGCGCCTGTTGCTTCACTTCGCTGTTGTTTGTTGCTGACTGTTTGCCAAAGTTTCGCGGCTTGTGTTTATTTAGCAATTATCCTACTACATGCGTAATGCATGACTCGTCAACGACCCCATCATCATCGGCAGCAAGAACTTGTGGCTCTTTTTCACACGAATGACATTGGAGACTGACTAGTTACATTGCAGGTGCTGGAGTGGGGTCATATGTTATATAAAACCTGAAATCTGGAGGCTTTTTCCTGGGTTTTTCTGGCATGTGCGTGTGTGTGGGTGTGACCGAAACAAATGAAAACATTTACCATCGAAACAATCAAACAAGAAAGAAATTTATACACTTTTTACGCTACGAAGGGAACTCGAGTTGGAATCGCAACGAACTGCAAACCGTTTCGGGGTTTTTTTCGGGTGGGGGGGGTTATTTCGGTTTGGGTCTGCCGTTGGTTCCAAGGATCAAGTTCAAATTCATATTGGAATTCGGGTGCTGATTCGAGTTGAGTCAAACGGGAAATAAATCGAAAATTAAATCAAAAGTCTTGCTCCTGATCGACACGAATACATATGAGACATGTATGTATGTACGTGTGTGTCCTCAAGTCAGTCGAAACGCAAAAATCGAAAGAAACAGATAAACAACGGAAACAATGAAAATAATACAAAAAATATCTTTAAATTTGATCGAAAATACAACCAAATTATTGTACGGGCAGTCAAAATGATTTCTCAGCAGTTTTTAGTTACATTGACTTAGATTCTGGCATTGGTTTTTGTTTTAGTTTAAATTTAGTTTCGGGTAAGGAATCTTGATCTCTTTACTTTTAGGTTTACGTTTGCTTATAGCCTTTCATTTCTTTTGGTATCTGGTATCTGACTTGAATAGACTCTTTGGTATATTATTTTGGTACTTGCATTTGCATTTGCATTTGATGTAAAAAATGTAATAATGAGCTTTTGGGCGCAAATAGAGCGAAACAATAGAGTACGGATAGATAAATGCTCAGACTCACCTTGAGGGGACACGGCAAGATCACCGGACTGCTGCATCTGTGTGTTGAGACCTGATCGTGGCAACCGACAAAGTGTGGCAGCGAGAACGAGAGAGAGGGGGAAAGCGGGGGGAACAGGCGGAGAGCGGGAGGCAAAGCGTTAGTTAGTCAGTTAGTACGCCCACTTCACATGTTGCTCATACGCACCAAGGAACGCTGATTGATCAATATTGCTCATGGGGAAGTTAAAGGCGGCGGCCTGAAACATCTTGTTCTCCGCCGGCGACAAAATGAACTGCGGGGCGGCGTGGTGCGAGGCGAGTACGTCACCGATTTCCTCGTCGTTGCCGGAGCTGCAATGGAATTTCGAGGGTTAGTAGGTTAATGACTGGTCCTTACTTAAATGTATCCTTCAGGCAAATACGTTTTCAAGCTTCTTAACTGGTCATCAGATAACAGCTAAACCGTGGGATGTTAGTTTTGTGGCGATTTTGTAATGACGTACCTCAGGGAGCCCTTGCCGCCATCGCCACTGCTGGAGCGGTTTGCGTCGTGCTCGCCGGTGGAGTCGTTGCTGTGCTCGTCATTGGCGTTGGCATTGTTGTTGGAGCAGACCAGCTCCATGGGCTCCGACTTGACTTCCTCGGCGCCAGCCCGAGCGAGCGGGGAGGGTGTGAGGCTGCCCAGCTTGTCGCTAATGGAGATTCCGTTGCCGTTGCTCGCGCCGTTGCCATTGCCGCTGCCGTTACCAGTGGGTCCGTTGCCTGTGGGAAAACGGGGCGAAAGGGGCGGGTTACTAGGCATTGGGTCACCAATCCCCTCCGGGATCGCTAGACACTCACGCTTCTCTTCCTTGAGCGGCGGCGTGTTGTTATTGTTGTGGTGCTTGATCGTACTGAAGTCGGCCGGAGTCTGTTGGGGCGAGGAGCTGCGCGCATGGAGCGACGGCAAGTCGGGGCTGTTGTTGTTGCTGGCCCCGCCGGCGCCGGATAGCGGCAGACCGTTGTCCGATCCGCGCAACCGCTTGAGGGCGTGTGAGGTCTCCTCGGTGCTGCGGTGCATCATGGCCATGCGCTTCAGCAGCTGGTTGTTGATGTGCGGGGGCAGCGCCGGGGGTGGCGGGGAGCCCGCTCCCTGGCGGCTGAAGACGGTCGAGGCGCCGCCGTCGTCGTGCAAGGCACCGTGATGTGGATGTGGGTGCGAATGGGCGTGCGTGTTGACCGGCGTGCGGGCACCGACGTTGGCCAGGTTCTGGATCTGAGTCAGGTGCTGCGGACAATGCGAAGTAGAGTGGGGCCCATACTGCCGATAGTGGCTTCTACTCACGCTGTGTGTGTCCTCCGCCTGCTGCTGTGTGAGTCCGGAGACGCGCAGGACCTCGGCGGTCTTTAGGAAGGACTGCAGTGACTTCTGGTGTACGTTCACCTCGCCGTGGTAGATGAACTCCACCAGCGAGTGCAGGTCCATGAAGTTGACATCCTGCAGCAGTATGACCGGGTGTTTGCAGGGTGTGCTCTGTAAGTACAGTGCGTGGATGTGGATGTAGCGATTAGTAACTTAGTCAGTCAGTTGCTGACTCAGGGCACTTGCCCCCTTCCCAACGACCCCATGTCCCCGATAAGCCTGTTTGCCTGGGCAATTATCAGGAGGCTCTGACCAAACAACCTTCAATTGTCGTTGAAACTTGAACAGACCAACGCGCGATTTGAAGTTTGCATTCGCTGCTTTCGTTTTTCGCGTTCACCACCAGCTGCAGTTGTTGCTTCTGCCATGTGTAATTCCAGTTCCCGCTCTCCTCTCCCTCACCATCCCCTTCCCTCTGTGCACTTTCAGGGCCAGTGCATTCCAGTTTGTGCTGCTTGTGTGTACAGTGAATTTCACTTATCAAGTGGAACTCCAACAAAGGGAGCTGCTCCTCCGCTGTTTCTGTTTCGGTTTCTCTGTCTCTGTTTCTGCTGCTTGGCTAGAAATTAGGTCAAGTCTCGCCTCGTCTTTTGTTTCTCCTCAGCTCCGCTGCCCTTAAATGCTCTGCATCCCGTGTTTTATTTACTGGCTTTTGCAATTTATGTGCTCTCGTACACACACTCTGAATATTTGCAATTTAGTGCCAGTGCGGCGGTGTAAGTTCATATCTGTGGTATTGCGAAATTGAGGTCAATTTGACGAAAGACGAAGGCGCCTGCAGCCGGAGAGGAGCGGACCGATTGGAAGACTTCCTCTTTATCCGCCTTCGCTGCAGCAGGCATATCTGCAAATGAGGGGCTTTGGGCGTGGTCCTGGTCGTTACACAAAAGCCAGGAATGCTTTTAACAAATGCCCCGCTCACCCCTCTAGTCCCTAAATCTCTCCCCTGGCCAATTGCCATTCCGAATCTGATTCGAAATCAGAGTCCGATTCCCCCGGGGATGGGTTTGTCGCTGACATTGTTGTTTGTCAGTTGTTACACCTAATTAAAATAATGCGCTGCAGTTAATTAAATATTTATGCATAGGCGCAAAGTCGCAACAATTGCGACGCCAAGTACTGGGCGGGGCCTCTTAACCCCAGTCGCAGGGAGCCGGTAGCTGGGAGTTGGGTGCTGGGAGGGGGCCAAGTGTCTGGTCCGGTCGAGTCCAGTTCACTTCGCCTGCCAGTTGCGACTACTGTCCACTGTCTCATTTTGTACACCTCCTACTGCCCACTTGTATGTATTTCAAATTGAATTTACAAAGTTTTGTGCCAGTGCCGTGGCCGTTGCCGTTGCAGTTGCCATTGCCGTTTTTTTTTGTTGCACTGCCAGCCAGCAAAGTTTTGTATACTAATTTCTTGGGTACATAATTTCCACTACAGCAACAAACGGGAAGGCACAAAAAGAACTCAAGAAAAATTCGCTCGGCCCTTTGTTGGCGTTGCTGTTTTTGTCCCGCTGCATTTAGTTGGCCTTTTTAACAAATTAAATGCCGACTTTTTCTGCTCGTGCAATTTCTTGTTTTGGTGGAGGAGGTGAAGGAGGTAAAGGCGGTAAAGGGGGCAAAGGGTGTAAAGGGGACCAAGGAGAAAACTTTGCCGGGGTCTTCTTAACATGTTGTTTCGGTTCCCGTCCTCCGTTGCCATAGTCGTTGCGTAATCAGCGCTGGATTGGCCCGCGGCTCTCCCTCTCCCCACGTAGCTTTCTCCTAATTGGAGTTCTTCCCAAAACCAAACAGAACTGACAAGTTTGCCGCGCTGCTCTCCGTTTGTTTGCCGGCCTCGCGCATAATTTGGAACAAAAACGCAAAATAATAACGGAAAGCAGCAAGTTTTCTATCATGTTAACAAATCATGTCGAAAGAGACGGTAACAGTAACGAGGGGCGGTGTTCAGAGGAGGGAACTTTGTAATTTATATAATGTCTGCTGCAGGACCTCCTCTCTGCCTCGTCCCTCGTTCCTTGCCCACCTCCCCCCGCCGCCAATGACAGCTTTAACAATGCAAATGGCAAACGTCGAGGCTGTCCCCTCCCCTTGTCGCCCTCTAACTAGCTTGCCCCGTTCCTGTCGCTCAAAAACCGCAATTGCGTGCAAATATTTTCAATGCAGGCAGCGCAAAGTTTTGGCGGGCAAACGTCGGCAACTAGAGCGATTCACATAATTTTAATGTCATAATAAAAATAATGAACCAAACTGCGGCTTCGGCGGTACGGGAAGTTTACTTTGACTCCAACTTCGGCCGCAACTTCAAGGATTAGCCAAGGGCGAAGGAAGGATGTGGAAGGCGGTCGCGGCATTTACGCTTCGCGGATTCGTTTGAGCTGCTCTACTTTTGATTTCCCGGACAGACGGACGGAGATCCGCATGCGTTGCATGATCAGGGCACACAAATCAATCATACGTATCGTTGTCCCAGAGCAAAGTCCATGCGGTCGACTCATTTGCACCGCAACTCCACTAAAAATAAATATATTGCTAAAATTGCAGGGTTGTCCCAAGCCAGAAATTATAACGTGCTTCGACTGTATACACAACTTCCTTCCTTCCTTTTTGCTTTCCTTTACCCCTTTACCCCTCTTACCCAAAATCTACCGACCATTGCCGTGTTTGTGTCTATCGCGGCAGTCGGTGCTTTTCTTGCCTTTTTTTCTTAATCCGGCTGTTATTTGCCGTCGTGTGCAACTAAATAAATTAAAATGCAAGCAAAACGCCAGCCCCCACTTCGCTCACCGCTCGACTAAACTTACTCCTGGCCATAATACTTTGGCTAAAAGCACACAACTATTTCCCCATTTCCTTGCCAAATAAACTATTTCGGAACGTTTTGCCCACCTTGGCAAAGTGGGCCTCTGCCTTACGACTTCCAAGTAGTTCCCTTGCTGCCTTAGATGTATTTTTGGCAGTCTAAACTGATCATGATGCAAGGTGGACTTGACTTGGTGGGAAACCCCGGCACTATCCCCATAAATGAAGCCGAAAACTACTATATATCTCCCCCTGCGCTGCGGACATGTATTATATACATGCACATATATACGTCCCCAAGTTGAGGACAATCGACTGCGAAGCATGAAACTACAGGCGGAATTAAAGGCGCAAATCGAGATATCGGGGGAAATTAGCGATCGCTGCTAAGTAGGCCACTCACGCAACCACACACGCAGATTGGTCTAAACTATGTGTCTGGAAATGCAATTGCTTAAGTGTTCGGAGGATAATGTCTCAAACTAATATGTGGGGGTACTAGAAATTGGACTCTTACCTTGAGCAGCTCGCGGAAGTAGGGACTGCAGGCTGAGAGGACGACGCGGTGCGCCTTGATGCTGCGTCCCTCGCAGGCGAGCGTCACATCCACAAAGGCCTCGTCGTCCCGCAGGTTCTCAAATGCCGAGGTGATGCTGCTCTGATAGTTGTTCCAGCGCAGGCAGAAGTGCTGTGTGTCGTCCATCTCGATGAGCTGTTTGTTCCGGGTTTGCCTATGGTACTGGGCTACTGGCACTTGCTCCTGTTCTGGGTACAAGGGCGTGGGCGTAGGCGTGGGCGTGGGCGTGGCTGCGGGCGTTGGTATCGGTATTGGCGTTGAAGTGGGTGTGGGTATGGGCTGCCGAGCGTTGTGGTCGTTTTTGTGGTTGTTTTTGTTGTTCTTGTTGTGATCGTCGTCAACTAACACAACGCTGGCCTTCTTTGAGGTCACCTTCTTGCGTATTTTGACGGCTTTTTCTCGGGCCCCGATTAAAGGATGAAAGCGCTGTGGCTCTCGCACTTCTTTGGTTACTGTCGGTAGTATTTGCTGTTGGGACCGATTGTGTTGCTGGGTAGATAGGCTGTTCACTAATGACTATTTAACTGCAAGCGAAAAGAAAGCAAAAGAGCAAACAATTATTATTTGAGTCGAAATCGGATTACAAGTGGAGCGGCCTGGCCGAGAATCGAACCTCCCGCCGCCCCCTCTTATGTTTACTGCAGTTCAGAGTTCGCTTCAAAATTCTTTTATTTTCGATGCGCGAACTGAAAGTTTGCATTTGTTTCTGCTTTGCTACGGTTTTTTGCTCCGTTTTGCGTTTTTTTTGCCTGTTCTGCTTCTGTTGCTGCTGCTGTTTTGATTGCAACTATGCGAAATGTTTAAAAATTGTTAACAAATGCAGTTTAAAATGTCAACCACGGCGACGACGCAGCAGCAAAAACCATTTCTATGTCACACGGCGAATCAAAATTAAATAAACTATCAAGACGACAATTAGCACTCGCAGAAGCAGAAGAAGCAACACAAGCGGACGGCGAAAAAAATTAATAACGAGTGCAGAACCACCGAAAAAAAACAGAAAGCCATAAAAAACGGAGTGAAAACAGCCAACGCATCGCAAATGGGAGGAGTGAAAAAAGCGAATTATAACAAATGCAAATATACCAAGAACACTTGTACGGTGGGGCGGCAACGGGAGCGGGAGCGGGAGCGGGAGCAGGAACAGGCATGCGGGCACAGGGACGGGAAACGTTCTGTTCCCATCTGGACATCTTGCAGAAAAACCCAAAAAAAAATATAATTTATTTGAATACAGAAAACTTTTGGGGCAGTTCATCTCTCCGCTGTTTCTGTCTCTCCCTATCGCTCTCTTACTTTCGCCGAGCGGTTCGCGAATAGCAAATTGCGAATTGCGATAAGCGGAGCAGAGTAGCGGCAGAGCTTTCGCTCGACATTGAAAGTGAAAACTATTAGATAAGTCCGCCGGGCGTGCGCTGCACTTTTTTTTCTCTGTAAACCCACAAGCTGATACGTATGAGTGATGTGTCCGCACAAAAATAGCCCCTCGCAGATCCCTTTGTGTACAGGCGTTGCGATATCGTCATCCCGTTACCCAGTCTTATTCCCATTCTAATTCCCATTCCCACCGATTCTCCAATTGCGAGGGGCTCTCGGCTCTCACCTTTCTTCTGCTGGCGCTCTGGTTGGAATCCGACGCCCGGCTCTGGCTAGCCCTGCTTCTTATTGAAGCTTGTGGGGCATTTTGAGCTTTTCGCTCAATTCGTATTTTCAGCTGGGCTTGCAATTTGCGAAATTTTTGATTTCTGAATTTTCGTATTTCGAATGAACTATTCTGCTGGCGTATACGCAATTTCTGGTGCCCGCAGTTTCTCTCCTTCTCACTTAACAAAATAGAAAAAATAGCGCACTCACACACGGTACACACACTGACGCGTCGAGGATAACCATAAACCGTTGGCTAGAAGCTGGGAATTCTGGAGGAGAACCGAGCCGAACTGAACTGAAGCGAATCGAGGCGAATAGCAAGCGATTTGGGGGAGCGACCGACCGAACGAACCGAACCGATGACTAAACTAAACTATCTTGGCGTTATCATGGCCTGAGCCGAGCTCGATGAGCCCGAGCAGCAGGGGCGAGGACTGATGCGGCCCCAGGATCATCCGCGGACGGATGTGCGGATATCGGCGTGACTGGGCTATCCGGCTATTTGGTAGATCGGATATGGTGGATATTTCGGATATTCCGTGTCCGTGTCCGTTCTCCGTGTGTTTTGTGTTTGTTGCGTTTGATGATTGCAAACGTAGAAACTCAACTGAATTCGCGCCAAAGAAGAAGAGAGTGCCGTGCCAGTCTCAGGCGCTGCCTCGGTCGCCGCCTCTGCCTCTGCCAGCGTCGACATCGACCGCACACAAAAAGCGCATTAGGCAGCCAAAAAAGTCAGCACACACGAAGCACACAATCGAAACTATTCCCCAAATTTCAGAAGTTTGCGTCTGTGTGTGTGTGTGTTGCGTGCTGTGCCGTCTGGATATGGGAGCGAGGGAGATGGCGCGACAGAAAGGGGATCGCGCGCACGCTCCGTAGTCCGTTTGTGATCGAAAGGATTGAACAGGGAGAGCAACATCAACAGGACAGAGCGAAAGAGCAGGAGGTCCAACTTGGGGCGTATTAGAATGTTGAGTTCCCAGAGACAGCACACTCACAAAGCATTTTTTGGGAAAAAAAAACCCGGTTCCGAATTTTTAATGTTCTTGATCTCTGACTCTCTCTTTCGCTCTCCCGTTTATACTAGAGTCGGATTTTTGTGCATAGAACAGAACACAGTCGCAGTCGCAGCGCTGCCGCCGGCTGACTAATAACTAATAATGGTAAATAAAGAGAGGAAGTGGTCTTACCCTCCCGCAACCTCTCACCACTTTCCAGACTTTTAAAGAGGGCGGCGACTTCCGCGGGAAACCCTGGAAAAGGCTCCTGGAAGGAGCATGAAGATCATTTCGCCAGATATTTTATATTCTAAAAGCACACATTTCGTTGAATTTTCTCAGGTCTTCGTTTTTTATTTCTCGCTGCATATAGCCGAAATCTTGGGTATGTGTGTATGTGTCCGTAGTGCTTACGAACTTTCAAGGCTAAATACTAAATTTTTTGTTGCCTTTGTGGCCGTATTATTATTAAATTTTGTTTGGCGCATTTCGCTAGCCAGCGTTCTCTCTTTCTCGCTTCCTCTCGCTCTCGCAGCCTTTAAAATAGTTCTAGAAAAAGTCGAATTGTTGCAGTCGTTTTTTCGGCTCTCAAACAGCGTGTCTGTGTGTTGGTGTGAGATGTGGTGCGAGTTTGAAAAAAAGCAATTATTTGGTTGACTGCGCTGTAGCTTATGAAAAGCCAAAAGAGCAGCGACGAACGCGATTAGATAGAGCGGCAAGTAGTTTGTTCAGTTGGAAACTAAATTGTATAATACCAGCGAAAATAGAAGCGTTGGCTGTGAGCCGATCGGTGTGCCGACCGTATCTATATCTACATCTCCTGCACCACCCCCGCAAACTTGTTTGACGCCCCTCACGCTCTCCTCTTGCTTTCTCTTTCTATTGAGTTTGTCCGAAATTTTTGCGGATTTCTTCTGACTCTGCTTTGCCATCGCCTTCGTTCCTTTCGTACTCTTCAGGTGTGTTTGTACGCGGTTTCTATTCTCAAGGTTAGCCAACTAAGCTATGCACACACACATACACATTAAGCTCGCAGCTATCCGCATTTCCATTCCAGCCTCTCCATACCCCTTCCAATTGCGATGGGAACGGTGGGCGACAAGTTCGTCTACGACAGCTCACAAAACATTAAACAAGGTCAGTCCACATCTACATACTTCCCACCCTTTCCCCCTTTTCCACCGCTTTTCACTTGTTGCCGGCTAGACGCTGTGGCGCCCACATCGCATTTTCACATGGCAAATCGCACACATTGCAAATACTTTTCTTCCTTCCGCTCTTTTCCCCCTTACAGGCACCTTATGCCGGCCAAATGTAAAATCTAACGGCCAACACACACACAGGCACACGTGGCGAGAGCCAAGAGTAGTGAAAGCGAAAGTTCTGTGTACAAACTAGCTGAGAGCGATGAGGAGAGAATGGGCGTGAGGGGAGTCGCAAAGAGAGATTTACAACGAGTGCAGAATGCAGGCTTTTGTGTAGGTGAGTCGAATGTCTGTGTGCGGCTAGACAATTGCTAGACGCGAACGGCGCCCACCACCCACTGCATTGTTTGTATGAGTCCGGTATTACGGAACATTTTCATTTGCATATGCAATTTCACACACACTGGGGAGACGGGAACCTGTAGTGCACCTGATTAATGCGTGTTAATTGGCCCATTAGGCTAATTGTAGCCAACTAGGAGGTTTGGGGTAGAGAGCGAGCGCGCAAATAGAAAAAGTAGCACCCATTAAAAGCGAGGGAGCGCTATCGCACGCACAGACACAAAGAGAGAGTAATTTCAAAACAAAACCCAATTCTTCAACTCGTAAACTGAGTCCAAGTTCAAGGTCTCGATTCTCAATTCAATCGCCTCTGCCACTGCCTGCGTCGCTGCCTAGTTAGTGGCGCATAATAGAGAGAGTGCGAGCGAGAGAGCGTTAGAAAGCTCGCCACTGCCATTTTGCAATGGTGTTAGATTGAGAGCGTATGCACAAAACTCTCAACAGTGGCAGTATGTCCGCTCTCTTCCCCTCCAGCCATATTCCAGGAGGATGAGGATCGTACCAGACAGAAGAAGAAGAAGTGCCAGCACATCCCTGTTCCCTCTCTCCAGTCTGGAATGACTATTTCCCCCCAAAAAAAAGCCCGACCACTATTGTCTATGTTTCTTTTTTTGGGCTTTTGGTGCCTGTGCTGCCTTTTCTTTTCTTTTTTTTTGTTTTGTTTTGTCTTGGCATGGCTCTCTTCCCTTCCACTTCCCCTCACCAACCGCTTTTCGGATTCCCGCTGACAATGTTGATATCTATTGTTAGTGAGCTGCGACTGCGCCGTCAGCTTCGCCGTCTCTCTTTCGCTTAGTTGTTTTGCATTTTTGCTAATTTGACCTTCACCTTAACCTAGTCATTGTGTGTCGGACATTCGGTCGTTTACCCCCGCAAAAATTTGCCAGCCAAAGTCGAAAAGCTTCAGGTAAATAAAGACGCAAGAGTGGGAGAGTGCGCGAGTGTGAGTGAAAGAGAGGGGCGCTGCTTAGGAAGCACACACGTAAAGCGCTAGACAGAGATTTGTGCAGCCTCTGTCCCACTCCTACTCGTTTTCCCACTCAACTATTTCTATTCTCCGCTAGTTTCTATTTGAGCGCTTTTGACGGTGCTCTCTCTCTCTCTCCACTGGAAAACTAGCCATGTAAGTTTCGTACAGGCTGCTCTTGAGTCAATTCAAATGGAAAGACGCCGAGTGCGGTGCGAATAGTTTTGCGCTAGATCGGCGCATTCATTTTCCAACGGCGCTTAGTTTAGTTCGCAGAGAGACGCGCGCGGATCGAAATCGGAGCCCTCCACGGATTTGGAGTTCTTACGTCTGTGTGCTTGTGCTTTTTTTCTGGTGTCTCCTCAAAACGAAATGGGGAAGTGAGTGTGGTTTTTGTGCGCGTTGTTTTCGCCCCTGTCACGGCTGTCGTCATCGGGGGCTTTGAACTGTGTCGATCGTTCAACGGCTTTGCCCGGCCGCCCGTCCCCGCCCGACAGTGCGTTTCGTTTTGGGCTTCGTGCAACTCCAAAATGTTGCCATTATCGCCAGCGTTCGCTTCGCCCGATAAGTGTTCCCCCGCGCCGCCTGTAGTGAACCGCCCTCCGCCCCAAATGGGCAATCAGTTATTGTCCCGCCGCCGCTCTAATGAACGTTGAACTGCAAATTGCAAAAGCGTACGAAAATAACAAACAAACGGCGAAATTCGCTCTCTTTAGCGGGACATCCGCGTCGCAGGGGTGCATTCACCTCTGGTGCGCTCCCGCTCGCACGCGCTGCATCTCTATCTGGTGGCGGCCTTTCGAGAGATCACTGTAAATGCTTTGCGCAAAAAGGGAGAGAGAGGGAGCCAAGGGAGCTAATAAACTGCGCCATTTCAGCTGCGTTTGGAAATGCAAAATTTGCAAACTACAACAACCACTGCCTTTGCCAAAACGATGTATGCATGTAAGTATGTACATTTGCATATGTGTATTCATGGGAATATGGGAACGACTGGAAGTTGAGTTGGCAGAATTACTGCTACGTAACTGTTTTGTTATATCGTTTTTATCGAATAGGAATAGGCAGACAGGGGGTTTCTAAGTTGCCAGCGCAGCAAATGTATTCGCGAAAACTGAAATGGGAAGTGTTTTTTTTCTGCGAAGCGCGCAATAATAATGTAAAAGGAGGCAACGGAGTGGGAAAAAAATAAAGTGAACACAAAAGCCTATCGAAAACAAAGTTGTCAAAGTGAGAGAGATTCCGAGATAAAGCGAATGCACGGCGAAAGTCTGCTGCGCTTTTCCCTCTCCATCTTTTCCACTGCACACAAATTAATTTGCATTACATGGGACTTAGCTTGCTTGTTTTTGGCTTGCCTGTCTTCCATTTTCGTTTTCGTTGCCATTCTCATTTCCATCGCACATATTGATATGGAGATGCCTTTACATAGGGGTGCGTGTGTGCGTGGCCAGCTCATTAATATTATAGATCATTATGCGCAATGTGGCACACACACTTACGATCAATTGACACACATACTCCTCGCCGGTTGCCCCCCACATTCATACACACTTATACGCACTCACACACACGTTCGCGAGTGCATCAGCAATGTATTACCATTTCTCATCAAAAAGCTGCTCTCTGCACTCTGCCGACGTCGCCGTCGCCGTCGCCGTCTCTGCCGCTGTGCTGTCGAGGTTAAAAAACTTTTTGGGTTTAATAACATTGCACAAGGTTATTAGATAAAAAATGTGCTCGACACAACTGCGCGAGAGAGCTAGGGCTTCCCTCGCCCGCTCAAGCCCTCCTGCTGCCATTCGCATTCGCATTCGCATTTCCATTCCCATTCCCGACTCACTTCGGTTGGGATCGGATCGCCTCGTACGTGAGCTTCCTGGGGAATGGGGTTGGTAAGGGGTGCGACAAGAGGGCATTATTTTTAGGCCCTGCATACACACATGTGGGCCCCAAGTCTTGTGTATTTTTCGGGACTGGCAAATTTTTTTGGCCGTTGATCTTTGGCGTTCATTCTGTAGTTGCTTCTGTGGATACTGAATGTCAATGCATTGTTGGGTGCGAGTGTGAGTGCAGGGGGAGGGAGTGGGGATTTCAATGCGCATCTGGCTCATCGAGTGTACACATTTATATACTTTTTGTGCTCATTATTCGCAGCACTTTTCGTCTCTGCTGTTTTTTTTTCTTCTATATATTTTTTTGTCCCATGCGAGCAGCCTGCATTGTGGAAAAGGGGTAATGGAATTCCAGGTGGGTGGTGGCCGTCACTACGGCCATTGTCTCTGTTTGTCACATTTACCGTTAAATAGCCCGGCTCGGGTTACCCGCTTGAAAGCCTACAGCAATTTATATAAGACCCGACCCTCTCGTCTGTCTTTCCCCCGATCCATGAAAGTTGAGAACTTATTCTCCTAAAAAAGAAAATTAAAAAAAAATACAAATTCGGAGTGCTCAAGTGTAAAATGTCATCGAAAGTGTAGGAAGAAACGTTTAAAATAAGCAACGAACGTCATCGAAAAGTCCGAGTCTAATAAACCCCTTCCGCCCCATTCCGCGGTCGTCCTAGTCCGCCACAACTATGCACATGACACTCATGACCAACTGACTGACTAAGCCAGCAGAACGGAAAGAAGCAGAGAGTGGCGGCAGAAGAATGGGGAGTGGCGGCAGAGGAACACGAAGCGAAGAATTGCAGGGTCCAATTTCGTTGTGCTTGCGCCTGGGCAGAAATAGAAACAGCGCGAATGGAGCAGAAGTAAGTAGGAGAAGAAAGGAGAATATAGATCAGAGAACGAAAAAGGGAAGGGGACAGGGACGGAACAAGACAAGAACTGAAAAAGAGTTATCTCCTAGCCTTTGTGCCTGTGCCATTTGTTTGTCTATCCGGCTTTTGGCCTTGGAGTAACCGTTTCCGAGAACTTGGGAACTCGCCGAGACCGCCACCGCCACCGCCCCCTACTCTCCTCACGCCCATCTCTATACCGATAACTATGCACTTTGTCTGTCTCTGTCTCTCAGTTGCGCCCTCGATTTCGCTTTTGTTTCTGCTGTGTTGCTGTTGCCATAGCTGTTCTCTGTGTTTGTTTTGCAACTCCTCGCAACTTGCGATGGCCTTGAATGGCATCATCAACGCGCCGATCGTGGTGATTATGATCATGATCATGAATCCCATTTGTTGTTGTCTGTCTGACGGCGAATGCATTTGTGACTGTCCTGCAGCCAAACAAGTGCTCTGTGCTAGAATATGAGTCACTGTAACAGTAACTGGAACTGCAACCGTAGGAACTGCTTGCCTGCGTGCTTTGTCCATTTATGAGCGACTCTCAATTGCCCGTTGTTGATTCCAGTTGATTGGGTTCCAAGGCTAACGGAAGTGCCACTGGTCGGTTCGCTACTCTGCTGCTCTCCACTCTCGTGCCTGCTTCTTATTGCTTGCCATAACTTCGTCGCCAACTTTGCAGCAGCGACCGACTTCTGTCACTTTAATGAACTGGAAATGGTACGCCTGTTCCGCCTATCCCCTGTTTTGGAAGCCCTGCAACTTCGCTTTTACTGTTACCCATGAGGTTCTTGGAACTGGGACTAGAGGGTGCCCTTGTGCCCTTCCTGCTGCCGCGAAAGCAGCAACAATTGCAATGGCCGCAGCAACAACAAGTTGTGCGCCGTCAACCTTGAATGTCGGCCAGTCGCACACACAGATGCCTAACACACAGACGCGCTAATACCAACATCAGCATGCAGACAGCGTCTAGTCGGGGCCACCAGTTTGTCGAGTCTCCTCTGTTCTGTGTTTCTAGCATCCAGCCACGGCATTCTCATCTCGAGCTCCACAGCACGTCCCACGTGTGTGAGCCACCTCCACCCCCTCCCTTTGTTTTCGTAGTCTGGCTCCGTCTCTAGATTGTTTCTTTTTACGCTTTTTTCGCTCTTCCTTTTTGCTAGGCACGCTGGATGGCTGCCTGCAATTTTCATTCAGTTTTTCTCTCGTCGCGCGACTTTCCCACCCCTCCCCCACAGCTTTAAGCTTGCTCCCCTTTTCTCTCGCGAGGCAGGAATGCAGAAAAATGTGTTAGTAGAGTAGTTGCCATTACGTCACCTTGCTGTGTTTGTGTACACGTGTCCATGCAAGTGTATTGGTAGTGGTCTTTGTGTCTTGCAGATGGGGAATGGTTGTGGATGTTGTCGCTTGGCTGACTCGTCTGGGTCTCGGTCGCCCCAACAACTAACAGAAACCAGGCAGAGGCAGAGGCAGAAGCAGAGGCAGAGACAGCGACTGAGGATGCGGCAGAAGACTCTGGCGCTACCAACTCAAATGTATGAGGAGGTGGAAGGGGAGGCGACAGGCTCCATAGTCGAACCGCTTGAGTGCGTGTCTGTCTGTCCATTTGGACGTTGTTGTTGTCCCATTTTTCGCATTACTCCACCGAAACCGAAAGTTGCAGCACAGCTCACGTGACTTACCTAGCATAGAGCTAATCCTGATAGTTCCTGAGACCGATTCCGGTTGAGCCTGACTAGGCGTATGTGGGTTGCATGGGCAGGAGCAGTTAACAATGATATAACGAGTAACAAACAACAGAAAAAAAAGAAACGAAAACAAAATGGGTGTGGAAGCGATTAGCAAACGCGGATATGCTAACTTTTGAATTCAGCGCGACTTGTACATTGCGCGAGCGATTTACGGTTCTCAATTTGCAATGTGCGATGAGCGATGGGGACTTGCGATGGGCTGCCACACGACGTTTGCTCGGTGCGACGCTGATCAGCAAACTGCAGTTTCGGGTTGGCTTTCGATCTTTCCCGAGGCCTGCTTGGCTGGCCTTTGTGATCGGCCGAGTACAGATCCTCAGCTGCCATTGCCTTTGCCTTGCCTTGCCTTGCCTTGGCAGTAAGCTTCACGAAGCGTCCGACTGCAGCCGAAGAAGCGGAGAATGGAGGAGCAGCGGAGAAGTCGAACAATGCAGCGGAGAGGAGGTCAAGGAGGTAGATGAAGAGACGAGGGAACAAGAGTCGACGCTACTGTGCTGCCCTGCTTCCTGCAGGGCATCTGTACCTGCGTGCCCCGTGTCTTTGTATGCAGATGCACCGAAAATTTGTGACTTGACTGTGGGTGAGGGGATTTGCGGGGTATAGCGCTGAGCCGGTCCGCTTATTTTGTGACTCTCCATCAAAGTGCTAATAAAAGGGAAAGAGCTTAAGGCAAACTGCAGAGAGGACGCAGAGAACCAGCGGGCAGCTGCACTGGACTGCTCTCATGAGGCAAATGTCCTTCTTATAGATCGGGGCCACATTCGAATCAAATTTCAGTGTGTATCTGTACCTGCATCGTTGTGGATGTGGCTGGTTGATGCATTTTATCGCACACATACACACAAACGGGCAGATACTTTGTCCTCGGAAAGATCGAGTAACTTCCACCACATTTATTTTGATTCGAGGAGGCTGTAAGTGGCGAAGGGCACCCTCCCGCGAATATTAGTTTGGCAACCTTACCTGGCGGCTGTGGTTGTAACCTCGGTCAGCAGTCGGTTCTTCGTTCATTTTTTCGCGGCATTGGGTGGACTGTGGAGGCACACGGTTTATTCACTTAAAATTTGGGGGTTTCTTTCGCTTTCTCCGCTCCTGATTAGTGGTCTGAAGGTGAAGAGGGAGCAATACGCGCATGAATCGCGCACTAAATTCCCTTTCCGGGCTGGTTAATTGGAGTTGTGGGATCTTTGCGTATAGCTGCACTTGACAAAAAAATGTATAAAAAATAAAAAGACTGTCCAATCCTTGTGTAGAGTGTGAGGGTGGGGATTAGGGATGCCTGGGTGTCTGCGTGCCGCACTAATGCTATTCAATTCGAGTTCAAATTTATTAATGGAAATTGAAATTGTGCGTTTGGGCTGAACTAACTTTAGTAACTGAACCGATCGAATTAAAAAGCTCAACTGAGTTCCGAAAAAATGCAGTTAAATGTGTTGGGCTTGTGCCCCTGCCCTCTGCTAGTGTGCGTGTGTGTTAGTGTGTGTGCTTGTCCAATTGAATCAGAGAATTCCCTGCGCAAGTGTGTGTGTGAGTACTCATGCCGCTTGTATGTTTCATTCGCTTTTTATTTTTGCCTTTTGCTCGCTTTTTTGTTATATACTTCTCGTGCGCTTGTGTGTTTCTTTGACTTTTTTGGAGTGCAGCGACGCCGACGGCGGCAGCAGTGTGATCCGATCGCTGCAGTTTACAGTGGCAGCGCAGTCGCCAAAAAACGAGCAATTTCTGCGCATGCGACGGTAGCGAAAATAGCTTTTTTCGGGGTTTCGTGGTTCTGTGTGTGGGTGTTTTTGTATTTTCTGGTATTGCCCACTTAGAAGTTTTGTTTATTCATTGAAAGGCCGAAAAATTGGGGGAAATGCAGAGGCGAAAAGTGTCGTAGTCGCCGAGCGAATCAACGAGCGCCGCCCACACACCGATGGAAATGTTTGCTCTGCCTGCGCTCCGTTCAGCAGATCAGCAGCGGCAATTTGTAAATAAAGGGAGCATGCAACTTTCGCGGTACACGCACACAAAGTCGCGATTGGAGCGTTTATCAGCAGCGTCGTCGTGCGTCTTCGGCTTGCAAACACCCGCTCCCCTCGGCAACAATCTCCCCGGAGGTTCCAATTGAAAGTGTAGCCCACATTTTAAGCCCAAGACCAAAGCCAAAAACTCTTGGGAGTCGGCCTGTTTTCGCATTTGTTTTCAAGCCCTTCCGCTTCTACTCCTCTTCTCCCCCTGCCACCTTCTGAAATTGCAATTTCTGCTGATGTTGACGAAGACTTGTTTAATATTTTGGTTACCATTACCGCATTTTATTACATGGCTCCCCTGTTTGCCATAACCCAGATTCCCGCTCCACCATCCCTCACCCTCCCCGTATGGCACGCACAAACACTTAAGATTGCAGACCGAAGACTGCAGAGCGAAGATTGCTGGCCATGGGGAGACTCTGGAACTGGGAGACTGAGAAATCCACCAACTGCGACTAAAAAACTTGTTGCCACTTGCATCTTGTTTGCACACTTTTTTCATTGTTTTTGGTGCATTTGTATTTTACTGCTGCATCCTCTTGTTGTTGTGGCTGGTTTTTTGTGGGCTTTTTTTTTTTAATCATGCGTGGCAATTTTGGTTTTTTAATTCTGCTGGTCTCGCACTTCTGCTAGCATTTTTCAAGAATTGTTTTTATTGTAGTTTTTTTAAGGTTTTCTGCGCCCGTCCCGCTGTCTGCA
Source organism: Drosophila kurseongensis (assembly GCA_018153305.1). Taxonomy (NCBI): domain Eukaryota; kingdom Metazoa; phylum Arthropoda; class Insecta; order Diptera; family Drosophilidae; genus Drosophila; species Drosophila kurseongensis. The sequence continues at coordinate 1,591,757 of JAECXX010000104.1, read as the reverse complement.
GCCCTGTCTGCAGTGACCTTTTGCCGATTCATAAACGAATAAACACTCATAAATGTATCTACACGTATATACGTATCTATAAAGTCTTTATTATCGCGTCTCGTTCGGTTTATGGCTGTTTCAAGATCACCGTATCTGTCACCGAGTCACAGATTAGCCGTTAAGAGAGAGCTGCGAGGGTAGAACCACTTTACCGTAGCGCCCCTGTACCGTCGTTCTAAGCTGCTAAGCTGCGCTCCTTTGTTGGGTGCTTTGCAATTATAACTGGCATTAACCTCTAGGTGACGGAGACCTCGTCAACAACCTCCCGGCGTAGACGTCGACGGCACCGCTAGCCGCAATGAGCAGGCAGCAAGCAGCAGGCGGGACTACGAAGGCGAAATGATCGCATTGAACTTCTCGCCGTTTGTTCTAATTGGAACTGCAGTGGGTTAGTCACTTGCACACTCCGTCTCACGCACTCGCCTTCTGCCTCTGCTGTCGTTCCTTTTCACTCGTATGCTCGGCAAAGGCCCAGCGTGCATTGCCCGCCGCTAATGGCAACGCCTGGAGCAGCAGCTATTACGTATGCGTAATATGCGAGGAGGCCAACGGTGGAACCGCCCCGCGTTAGAGATCGCCCCCGCTAGCCATGGACTGCTGTTTACACGAGAAAAGCTTTGATCAAGTTCAATGCCCGTGATCCAGTCTCTGCTATTTCGGAATACGGAATATAAATCGACGATCCAGAGAACGAAGAATGTGGGATCAAAGCGAGACAGAAGTGGGAAAAACCGAAATAATATAAACATTTCTTGCATACGAAAGTTGTCGAGTGCAGAAGATCATTAGAAATGTAATTTTTATAAATAAGGAAAATCATATTTAATGAAATAAAAATATTTGAAAACCCTTTGATGATATTGTCGGTAAAAGCAATTCATGGATATCAACAATTCCGTACTAAAATGTACTTTATGATAACAATATCTTACAAACAATTAAGAAGCAAAAATCATTTAAAATAGGGCATTATTAGTAAATGCCATTTACATATCATAGAAGACAGAATTCGAACTGACGAACTGAAATAAAGTTTTATTGTGATTTGAAAGATTAACTTAATTATAAGTTAAAAAATACTAAAGTGTAATCAAGTTTGATACACTTAACAATATATAACAAACTAAACTAAATTCCATGGGATTTTCTTACAAAAGAATTAATATATTTCAAACTTTAGAAACTTTAATAGTGGATTACACTGAATAAAACTATATATGTAGGAACATTCAAAGAAAACACTGATTTTGAAGATAACAACTTTTTTACAAAAAATATTTTAAAATTAAAAGCTGACAGTAGAACATGCTTCTGAGAGATGGTGACGCTGATCAATGAATGTAAAAGGCACTAAAAAGCTAAGGTCAAAAACATGGACGTAGACAATTAAAAAGCTAAGATCATTAAATATAGAAAATAAAAGTAAATGCCATTTGTTGCAAAGCAAAGTAGCTAAGAGAAGGATATGTAATTCAAATTAATGATATAGAGAAAAAGAATCGAATTTACAGTTGAAATAAAGTGTAATTGTGACTAATATAATTGAAAGTACAAAAAAAAAAACAGGAAAGTGTGATCAGGTGCGGTATACATCAAAATGAAATGTAAAAATATAAAAAGAACTAAACGCAAACAAATTTTCATGGGATTACTTTTATAACTTAAGTAGTAGATAATGCAAAAGAAGGAGAATATTACAAGGCAGACACTGACTTGAAAGATTACAGTTTCCTTCGAAAAGAAAAAAACACAAAATAAGAAGCTGACAATAGATTAAATAATTCTGAGAGACGGTGACACTGATTGTTAAATGTAAATGACACTAAATAGCTAGGGTTAAGTACTGGGAGTTGGAAAGTGATCGAAAAACAACTCGTTGACAGGAAGGAATCCCTTACAATTAGGGAAATAAGTCTGTTAACTCTCCGGTAAACCAAATTACTTTAGGAGCGCACTTACATGACAGCTTGCAAGTGATCCATCAGCTGCGCCACGTGCATCGCCAGTTCAGGGTCAGCTTTCGCAGACCGGATCCGGCTGGAACTCGGGCTGCTGTTCACTCTTACTTTCACTGGGGCAGTTTGTCAGAGTTTCTGTTGCGGTTGCTCGCTATTCTTTATAGGTGCGGAATATGGTGGCTTAGACTGGCTATGATTTGGTTTCGGATCGGCTGCGATATCACTTGCTTTAGTGTGTTCCTACTTTTTGGACTTGCCTTCACTTTGATTAGATTCGATTCGATTTATTGCACAACTTGTCATCGACACAGGGGATTTGCCTCTCTGCGGCTCACCAAACAAAAATGAAAACAATCAACAAACGCGCGGATATGGATGAAATTTCGAAAATCCCGGAATTCTGTTCTCGACGTATTTACTAGCACTGGACAAAAAGGGAGAATCCAGTCACGCAGTTTTCTTTGTGTTCGTGACTTGATTTCTGAGTGAAGTTGAGTTCTGACTTCAGTTGGCTTTCAGATTCAGTTTCCGTTTTCGTTGGTGGCTGATGGTTTTTGGTCCGCGTCGCAGCACGCGCACGTAACGAGCAACAAACAGCAACTAACGTTATTTTTAAAACCCAACTCGATTGAAGTCCAACTCGCAATCGCAGCGGCCCAGGGCCGCCGGCAGCGACGCGGACTGAGGCAGCAGCAGAGGCAGCGGCGGCAGGACCAAGGCACAGCCGATGCCAGCCGACAGCCGAAGGTGGCCCGAAGTCGCTGCAGGACGAAGGATGCGGCTGCGACGCCGACGGAGCTTTGTTTTGGTGCCCAAATTGATGCTGCTGAATCTGGAGCTGCGCGACCGTAGTAAGTTTAGCACACAATTGAAGTCATTACACACGCACACACACAAAAAGACAGGGATTACTGATTGGCAAGGCGATTCCAATTAGATAGCGCCAAATGCTGTGCTACGTTTCGTTGACCGTCCGCTTCCTACGCTCGCACGCTCGCTGCCGACTTGCTACTGCACTGGACGAGCGTCCACGGTCCCTGCACCCCTTTACTCTTCACTCTATCCCCACTTGGCTGCACTGCCGCAGCGCTGCCATAAAAATCACCCGCCAAACAACGTACTAAACACTCATTACTCATTTTGCTGGATCGCTTCCCGCTGCCCTCCCCGGGCAGCAACAACTATTCGCACACCGACACACATACTTTCGACGTGCAAGCGAGAGAATCACACACGGACAGGACAAAGTTTGCTCATTTTTTCTGCGTGTAACGTTAAAAAAAAGGATGCGACTTCGGCGCTGGCCGCGGCAGCGACGCCGGCGTTGGCAGCGCTAGGCAAAAAGGAAAATCAGAAACAAAACAAAAATGCGAAAAACGAACGAAAAATGCTAAAACCGAAAGCGGCAGCGCAGCAGCAGCTAAAACAAAAAGCGAGAAAAAAATAACATCAGGCGAAAAAGGAAATCGGAAAGAGGAGGATAAGAAGAAGCAGGAAAAAAGAGTCAGCGCTCACGTATGAGTGCCTGTGTGAGTGTGACGGTGGAAAAAATCCATCCACAACCAACCCCACTGCATGCTGCGGCCTCTGCTGCACCCCATCTCCCGCGCACAAACACAACACCACAGCAGCACACACACAAGCAACCCCCGTGCGATGCCGGTAGCAGAGGGAAATTTAAAAAAACGCGTTTACACGACGACACGAGAGTAGAGCGCGCGGAAAAAAAAGCAAACGAAAAATGAAAAATACAAAAAATGTTAACGCAAGAAAATAAAAAGAACTCTTGCACACACACACGTGCGTTCTATCGAGGAGAACTACGAGCCGAACTCCCGCAGCCGCCCACCGACGGCGCTGCGTCGCCGCCTCAAAAGGGGAAATTGACGCACAAAAATTCCCAAACGAATAAAAAGGATGGCGTGTGTGTGTGTGGGAGCTGGAGAACGTGGGTGTGCGTGTGTGAGAAGAGTCGTTTTTAAAATTTTAATTTGTTGTCTTTTTGCTTTGTTCCGCCCTGGCTCCTGGCTCACTGCCTCGATCCAGCTCCATTGTGCTACCCCGAAAAAGTATGCAACATTCGGCGATGGAAAGAAAGGGAGAGAGACAGTGTCCTTTGGATCGGCGATCTTGCAGATTTCTTTCCGACTTGCTTTACCCTGTTGCTTTCGAGTTGGAGGAATTTCGAGACACAAAAATAAACGCAACTAAACATACAAAGAGCGAACGGCGAAGGACACGCGACAAGGCAGCCACGACGTCTTAACGGTTACTAACTGCCCAAGACGCTGGCGATTTCGGCTGAAACCGAGCTGAAACCGAATGACTCCCAGCTTCCTTCAGTGGGCTTTACTCTGAGTTTGGCGTGGTTCGGAGGAAAATGAAGCGAGCCGGAGCCGGTAAAAGGCGACGGCGGGGCCTTCATTGTCACGAGGACAAAACGGCGAGGACAACAGTAACAGCGACGCTAGCGTCTCAGCCGCTGCCGCAGGAGGTCAAAGTCGGGAGCACTTGAAGTCTGGCCGCGGCCCACCCATCACCCACCAGTCATCAGACGCCATCCTGTTGCTCGGATTGACCGCCCAGTAACTCACCCGCCCAGTAACTCACCCGCCCACACTCCACTTCACCCTACTCCACTCCACCTGACGTCTTAGGAAGTGAGGCAAACACTGAATTACGCGCATAAAAATGAGCATAATAAAATCAAATGTTGATAGTGTGTAGTTGGACGCATTACCCAAAATCCGTTCCCTCTATGCTACACCTCAACATGCAGAAACCCACACATAAACATAAGCACGCACACAAGGAGCGGGCAGTTAAGGCATACGAAGAAGAGCAGCAAAAGCAGGACCGAGTCGGAGCAAATCTACTACACGCAATCTTCATTTTCAACGCCATCAAAGCCATTCCAATCATCATTATCGTCGCCATAATCATCAAGTAAAGTACCCACCAGTAGCGCCTCGACGCAGGACGCCCCCTGCACCACGACTCGCACCCCGAGAAGTATGCTATGCTGGGCGAGATTCTCTTTTTCACCAGTGCTGTTAGACGAAAAGCCACGATGGCGAGGATGCCAACAAGTGCGCCCGAAGTAATTTTTTTTTTCTCGCTCTCTATCTTTTGGCTCCTTTTCGGCAAAAGAGAGCCAACGTACTTGTGTGTGCGTTACCGAGGAAAGCTGGATGACGATGTGGATTTTGACGTCTTCGTTGTAGTTTCGCGTAGTTTCTTTTGAATGGGAACGGAAAAACGGAGGGCGGCCGAATCTGTGGAGTGGGTTGGGGTAAGAAAAAGGGGAAAGGGAAGCAACTAGGAAACCGGCAAATGCGACAAATTATTTAAGCTGCATGGGGCGCGCGCGAGTCCTTGCTCCTGCACTCAGAACAAAATCGACCTAAAAATTAAAGCACTCTAAAATCAAAAATGCCATAGTTTATAATTGGAAAAATAAAATTCTAAAAAACGTTTATTGCACCACAGCAAGTCTTAGACTTAAAAGTGAATACTTCGTTCTAAATTGGGACATGTTATTACCCTACTTGGAATATACAGTATCAGTTACATGTATCAAAGTTGATATACGACGTGAAGTGTAAAACAGCTTTATGATGAAAAGTGTGCTGTGTTCAAATCAGGCTCCGAATCCACTGTTTAGGTAACTGTTTTGGCATCCCTGCATGCCGAATTTTGCTTAAACTTAAAGAATAATTAAATATAAATATTTATATTTAATACTTTTATTAAAAACTAAAAAAAACGTTTGGGAGAATAGACAATATTTGGCAAAAATAACTTGTTAAAACATTGCCCGAGATCTTCCAAATTTTGAATCATTTTTTTTCGGTTAACGGAATAAAACCAGGAACTCCGTGGCTACTATATTTTCTGTTCATTAATAGAAATGTCTTTTTGGATTTTTTTACCTTATCCTCAACTTCAGATTCCCGAATGGAAAGTATAAATTCCGGTGGCACCAAAGTTAAGAGGTATTCTGATTCTCAGTGTGATTTTGGGTGTTCTTGTAGCTGCATTAGAAAAATAATTTTTTGTTCATCAGCATGGAGCCTCACACTGATACGAAGATAGACTTTCGGTTGCAGCTTCTAGAGGTTGTCGTTGCTTGGTAAATATAATTTAAAATTTTGACGTTACGCACACCCGATGGTTTTGTTAGGTTCCTTTGCTCGTATTCGTCTTGGTCCAAAGTTTCGGCATATTTTTGAAGCCTTGCTTTAAATAACGCACAGACTCACGCGTACACATATGCAGATTATGGCATGTGGGTTGGGGGCTTGGGGGGAGTTTGTTGAGTGCTCAGTTCGCAATAATTAGCCAATAGGAATAGCTGGAGCATGTGTGCTGGTGTGAGTTTTCCGGCAGGGGTGCGTGAGTTTGTGTCTGAGTCATCCCTCAAATGCATGTTTGTCAGTTGGGCTTTACCTATCGCATTCGAGCTTAAGACAATCTCGTGTTTACCCACCCTTCGCACAAAGGATTTGATCCTTGTAGGTACTCACCTGCGATCAGAGTGGAAAATAAGCTGGAAAGATAAGAGAGATAAAGTCGGTAAATATCATTGCATTGGAATAGCAAAAGTGTTATTAGTGTTAAAAATTTGTAGGACTAGTCTACTAGTCTTCAGCCCTTAAAAATGAACTTCGCTGCGAAGCCCACATTGTTGTACTGGAAAGTTGCTCCCCAATTATTAATTTTGTGCCACGCACAAAAAAGATGCTTCTCTATGTGTTTTCAGAAGCCTGCATGTACGTCTATGAGTGGGTTATGCTTATGTATAATTGCCAATGGCGCCAAAGAGTAAGTTTCAAGTTTCAGAAGCGAGCTGAAATTTGTTGCTCCACCTACTTTTTGGTGGCTTTGTTTTTGCGCTCTCTTTTTTTTGTTTTGGTTAATATATTACGCATATGCGGGAGGGAAGTGTTGGTGGCAGGGTCTTTACTCCAACGCGCAAACACTAGACATCCCCCAACACAAACACACACGCAAACGAGCAAGAAAAATATTAACCAAACAGAGTGGAGCGCAGCAGTTGAAAATATTTAAAAAATTTCAAGTAGGTTATAGCGGGGTGCCGAGCGGAGAGAAGAGGATTCCCAAAAAGCATGCGTGTGACAGCATTTGGATGGTGGGAGGGGCGGTTACCACCACTTTTGGTTAATTGCCAAAAACAACTACAAAACGAAAAGGAAAAAACACAGCGACAAAAGAAGGGAAAATGTGGGCGGCAACGGAAAACCGAATGGGAAATACCCTTAAAGTTATCAGATTGGGTCGGGGTGCATATACACACACACACCCACACGCCAGGAAGAGTATGCAAAGAAAGTTGAGCTAACCTCGTGCTCCCCACCCCCTACCTCTCCACCTCCTGCACCACCGCCTCCCGCTAGCAAGAAAAAGTTGCGTTCGCTTTGGTGGGGCTTATGTAAACTGGCTCCGTTTCACTCGCACTTGCAGTATGTGCCGCCAACATATGAATATGTAACCATATAGAACATTGTCGAACTGCCTACGCGCTTGTGTGTGCTGGTGTGTGTGAGCTGGGTTTGTGTTCGGTGTTCCTTTTTTTATTATTTCGCGCGTCGCAGCCAGAAAAAGGTACATAAATTGCAAATGTATTTGTGGAAAAGTGCGTTGTGGTGCGTGCAGATGAAGAGTACCCCTTCCCCACCCATCGCCCTCTGCTGGCTGCGGCTCTTGAAAGCTTATTTTTTAATTTGTGCGTTTCCCCTCGACACTCCACCCATTCATTGCCAAATAATTTAGCATTTCGCTCTCTGCAGGTTGGCTCATGGAAAGACCTCCCTTTAGAGGGCTTTTTTTGCCGCCAGAGCGTATACTTGATATCACTAAAGATCGCACCATAATATTATAGGTATTTCAAAGAATTTGTTAATTTTATATATTTGTGTAGCCCTATTGAAATGTTAGTCAGAAATGAAGAAGACATTTTCGACCATAAGGTGTATACATGTTTTTGATCAGCTTCTCCAGGCGAGTCGATTTATCCATGTCCGTCTATTTCAAAGCAATCACGTCTCTCAGTTTATAAGCGTATAAAATATTTCTCAAAGTATTGCAGGTAGTATATAAACCGAAACGATCTGGATCCGATAACTATAACAAATAGCAAATACTTTCACGTTTCTCATAGCGATTTGCTTCTGAGGATCTTCGTCCAAGGAAGGTGCATTGAAAGTTCGACTGCTTGGCTTTTCCGCGGGACTCATCATCTTTGCTTTGACTGGCTCTTTTCTATGGCCGTGCATATTTTGACTTGGCTGTTTGTTTTAACTTGTGGCACTCCTTTCCCTATCCCTTCTCCTACCCCACCCCGAACTACATCCCCTTCGAGCATTTTCTTTTCGGAAAACTTTTTTGCTTTTCTGCTGGCATGTGCGTGCCTCCTCCTCTCGTGCTAACCGCTCCGCCAACGACGCCCTTCTTTTCGCCAACTTGGCTCTTAGGCATTCGCGCTAGTCTGTTAGTGACAGTCGACAGTCAATGCATTGCTGAGCAAGAGCAGCGACGACAACGTCAGAGTTGGCAGCAGCCAATTTAATTTCATATGTACACAAAGCGGGCCAACAACAAAACCAAAAAAACGGTGAAAAAGTTTTTCTAATTCGCATTTGTATTTAATTTGATGGAGTTCCCCTTTTTGTTCCTGCCTGCTCACTGGTTATCTTCAGCTCCTTTTTCTACCCACGAACCCATCCACCCAAAATCCCATCATCCTCCCAACCCTCCCCTTCCATTAGGTTCGCTGTTCGCCCTTTTTTTTTAATGGGGTGCTTTATGACAAACTTTAAGCGCGCGCGACTCTAAACATTAAAATTGTACATGGCCCATGTAAGTGTGGGCTGAAGGAGAGCGTGAAGGTTGTGTGAGTGCGCGGTAAAGAAGCGTAGATGAGGTGGAGTGGATGTTGGAGATGGGGTGGATGAGGGGCGATGGGGGACGCGCGCACTTCTAACACCGCCCACTAATGCCAACTGTGTCTAACTGGTGAAGCAACTCTCTCTCGCCGTATTTTTCCGTGTGTGTGCGTTCGCATATGTAAAGCAAAACCCACACCCTCCCCGCACCACCCACCACTTACCGCTCCATGCGTGCGCGAGTCTGCGGAGTCATTTTTTAACTAATTTTCTATACAAATTTGTAGCTTGTCGTATGGAACCCGCGCACACTTTTTACATTATTTTTGAATACATGAATATGTATATGCTTTGCGTGTGCGTCCTTCTAGGCGTGAGTATGTGTGTGTCGCTTGCTCATTTGATTATTTGGAGCTGTGCGCAGTCTAAGTGCTCGCGAGCCTATCCCCAGTAACCAAAAGGAGGCAAAACTGATTTTACGCACTACACTGAAACAGTACTATTTGGGTTTCAAATTGTAAAACGTGTGGTCTGACTGATCGCATCTCCACATTAAGTGGCTCTAAACGAGTCTTCTGCGTCATGTTTTTTTGCAAAAATTTGACCAATTTCTTACCTAATAATACAAATAGATTGAAAATGTTGTACCGAATTCAACGATGTATGACATTCCAATTTCTTAGCTAATAATACAAATAGATTGAAAATTGTGTACCGAATTCAACGATGTATGACATTTCAGCCAAAGAATTGACTGTTTTAAGCAGCTGAGAACACATACAATTCATTTCAGGCTGATTTGGAAAAATGTATTTTTTTTTAGCGATTTTCGCATTTTTATAAGGGGTAATTATTTTTGAAAAACGGGCCCAAATTACAATTTTTTAGCTGAGACTACCAATGGATTGAAAGTTTTGTAACGAATCCAACGAGGTATGGCATCCAAGATCTGACCATTATTTTCAGAGGTTTTAATTAAAAAACCGAAAAATTGCGATGATTTTTTCCGGATTTTGGCCATCAAAAACGATTCTAGGTTGATTTGGTCAAAATTATTTTTTGAGGGATTTTATAATTTTTAATAAGTAACACTATGAAACTTAATCTTGCCGAAGTTTGTTACGTAAGCTTTTTTTCTTACATTTTCGGAAGCTTCCAATAAAGTGATTTGAAAATACACTTCTTGACCAGTCCGGGCTCCGATTTCCAAGTTTGTCGGTTGAAAGTTTTTGATTTAATTTCTATGTGAGCCATTTTTTTATACCCGTTAGTTTACAAAAAGAGGATATAAATATGGACTTCTAAAAGAGAATCAAGGTGAAAACCCTGGCGATCTCCCATCAATTGTTGGAGCTACAAATAAGGTATAGGGTAAAATAAGTGAATGGAACTTATGCCATGGCAAGTCATGCTATTTTCCTTTGCTATAAGGTTCTTGTTGTGCTCCCGCTGCTACTGATTTGGCGCTCATATAGATGCCTGGACCCAGCCAAAGCCGAGAAGGATGGTTTGTGGGAAAAATCATGGGGAGCTGGCAGTGATTTGCATTGTTTGTTCGCAGTGTCAGCTGCCGGCAGTTAGACCCGCCATATGTGACTCTTTCCGTGGTCGTGGAGGTCCACTGGTAAAGGGCGGGACACTGGCGACGCGTCTTTGTTAAATATTACATCAAAATAAAATTAACATTTCATTTGGCAGTCTATTTTTCGAACGCTTTATCAATAAATTTCGGAGGACCAAGGACGGGATAGCGGGGACGAGGCTCTTCCATTTTTAATAAAAAAAATCATTACATAAGCAAATATAAAATATAAATATTCCCCGACCGAATCGAAGTGGGTATGACTGTGTGCAGCAATGTTGCGGTAAAAAATAGTTGGGTATTATGTAAAAAAAAGCCAGTGACGCCATTATTCATGGGCCTTTCATTTTTCCCAAAAATGCAATTAAATTGTCACATAAAATAATTTCAGACTGAGTGAGGAGGAGGCAGCCTGGTACTCGTGCGTTTATCAGGGGGTAATGCCATGTGTATATCCCAAACACTCGCAAGTGCCGAATCCAGTTGTAATAGCGCCATGTTATTAGGTGTCTGTAGTATAAATTAGGGTTAACTTTGCCTTCTAAACTAACTAACTTTCTTAAACTATTGATATGGACTTTCCCTAGTGATTGTGAAATTTTTCGATCGGACCAAGACATCATATTTACAATTATAGAAGTCGCCCTTGCACACTCTCACGGTAAGTATCGTCACTACGTGTACTGCCGTCCACAGTGAAGAAGCTATATTTTAACTGCTGTAGTAGTTAAATGAGACGAACAGGGGGTGTGGCGGCATAGAAAAAAAATTCAAGTTAATACGAAGAAGGGGCTCCGTCGCCTGCTGTTTTTCACAACATATCGCGCTCGTACAAAATAATACAACTACATTCACAGACACCCGAGAAAACTACCCATTTCAACCCCAGCGCGAAGAGCGGCTCCATATCCGCCCGCATCCCATCGAACACACATCCTCGGCAAGCTGGGGAAACTTTGAGAAGCTGTGCGAGGAGCGACGAACGCAATCCTTAGAAATATACGCGAAATTTTAAAAAATGAATGTCGCTTTTGTGATTTAAACACACAAAAACTGTCGCAGGTCGGAGTCGCAGCGAAGTGTCTCGATATCCTGGGGTGTAAAACAGTGATACCCTGTAAGGACAATCGATCATGTGAGCGGTACATAACACATTTAGAGAAATGATTAATTTTCAAAAATGATTCAAAATGATCACTAACAGCATTTGTACACGGGAGACATTCAACTAAATTTCCTATCTCTGAATATTATAAATGTAATAATATATTATTAAGCTGAGTCATTGTTCCCTGCACAGAAGAGATATGCCAACAAGTGCAGCTGATTCTCCGTTTAAAACCAGCATAAAATAATTCAAAGTTGAAAATAAGTTCAACAAGAATTTCATTATAATTTTATAACTTATGAGTTATTAAAATAATTTGCTTAGAATAAAAAATGAGAGTATTTTAAAGAAGTGTATGCACCATATATTGTAACTTTACTCTCTATAAAAAAACACGTACAGGAGGCGCGGGGGCTGAAGCACAAACTGAGACAGAAGCAGACTCACTTAAAAATTCGAATGTTATAGAAAAGTGGGCAAAGCACGAAAGCAAAAATAAAGTTCAGGGTAGCGGGGGCATACACAAAGCAGAGCCGGAAAAAAACGAACTCAAATTACATAAAATGAAAAGTTCTCGTTACGCGGCGCATTTATTGTACCCCCAGCCCCTTCCCCCTCTGCCACCACACTGCACGTCCTGCCTTTCTTGTCGTGGCTGCTGCTTCTAATGCTCATCTCTTTCTAACTCGGCATCGGTGTCGGAGCTTTTTGGAGAGCTCCTCGCCGCCCACCACCTACTACCCGCTCTTCCCCACCAGCTGATTACTACTTTTATTGCTAGCAAATATCTGAACTTCTTCGCTCGGCAAGGTAAGCCTGTGTTTGTGTTGGGCTCTCTCTATGTGTGTGCAGCTTAGCTTTTTAGTCGAATGTAAAGGGGAAAGTTTGCGGGGTGAGGTGGGGTGGCTTGGGTGAATGAGCGGGCGAGTACTCTTGTAACTTGCGCGGAAACAAGGTTTTTATTTCACCATTTCTTTCTTTACTTTTCACTTCGTTTGCCTCTCCCCGCTGAACGCGGCAATTTCGCTTTAGATTTTACTGCGCGAAATTCTTTTTCAAGGCAAACCACCCTCTGCTTGTATGCGTGTGTAAGGTCTGAGCTGGAGACTGCTGCCGTCGTAGCTGCGTATATTTTTTCAATTTTTGACGTCGGCAGTTGCAGTCGCTAGTTAGCAGCACCCGCCTCCCGCTCCGCCCCCTTTTTCGTTTTGGGGTCTCGATTTTTAACTACGTGTTCGTCGTTAAACAATCTCGTCTTGTTCTTCCTGCTGGTACATACATATGTGTCTGCATGTGTCTGTGCGACTCGGTGAGAGGCCCGGGTTGAGGCGGGGACTGAAGTAATGTTAAAAGCATGGAAAGACTTACAAGAGCAGGGGGAAAAGCGGTATTAGTTGTGGAGAAAAGGTGATTTTATAGACGAGTTTTACAGCAGAAGAAAAAATGTAAACATTTTTCAATGAACATACAGCACATTAACAATGTTTTTTTCTGTCAAATACAATATCTAAATTCATAATTCATTTGTGAGTTCTTGGGTAATTATACCTTTTTATTGTTTTAATTTTTCGATTTTCCTATGGGAGCTATAAGATATAGATGATTTTAATTTAATTAAAACCGTAGTTCCGCAATATTTAAATATTACCAAATCCCAAAGAATCCCAAAAAAATAGGATCAAAAACAACAAAGTTAAACTTTTTAAAATTTGTTGTTTCCGATTGTTCCTATGGGAGCTGTATGATATAGTCGTCCGATCCGACTCCGACTTATATACTACCTGCAATAGACAACTTTTGGGAAAATTTCAAGTAGATAGCTTTAAAACTGAGGGAATAGTTTGTGTAGAAACGGACGGACGGACAGGCGAACGGACAGGTGGACGGCCAGGTGGACGGCCAGGTGGACGGCCAGGTGGACGGCCGGACATGGTTAGATCGACTCTCCTGGTGATGCTGATCGAGAATATACTTTATTGGGTCGGAAATGTCTCCTTTTGACTGTAATTATAATACCCTCTGCAAGGGTATAAAAACTATTAGGTTTTGTTGTGGTAAATTTCAAACTGTCAAAATGTTGTACTGTACTTCTTGTAGTAAGTTATGATATTGCTGTTTCTTAAAAAATTCTCTCAATGCATTTCCCATATGATACGTGGCGGGGTCTCATGCCTTTCCCAAGCCCCTGTGCCCTTTGTCATGTGCGGTATTTAGAAAGCTGAATAGATGAGAACCTCCTCCGCCCCAGACCCAGATCCAGATCTAGATCCAGTACCACATCTCCAGACCCACAACTAAGTACCAAACAGTCTAAAAAAAAGCACGGTGAAATGAAAATGAAAGGAGAGCGACAGAGCCAGAGCAAGAACGCGAACAAGAGGAAGCGAACATTTCAGTAACTTTGAAAATAAAAAGCACACGAGGGTTGCTTGATATATTTCTTTTGCATTGGCGGCGCTGCTGCTTTTGCCTGCGTTGCATGTATTAGTTGCTGTTATTGTAAGTGGATATTTGGGGGATATGCTTAGCATGTGTGTGAGTGTGAGTATGGGAAAGGGGAAGGGTATCCTTTTATATTTAAAAACATACTCATTTCAATATCTAAGTGCGGGCGGTCCAACCATACCCTCTTTTAAGGCACTTATTATTACTTTTAATATCGTATTTTTTGCAGCTTTTACATGTGTGTATTTTTTTGTATCAGTGCGTGTGTGCGTGCCTTATTCTGTTTTTGCCGTCTGTTCCTTTTTAGTGGTCGCATTTGAGTTGAGTTGTGTGGGTTGTCCCCTCGACCCCTTATCCACCATTTCCTTTCCCCATCTCTTTTTTTAGAATGAATGAGCATACGCAGACTAAAAACGAAAGTAAACTTGACAGAGAACAAAAAAGAAGCAGAGGAAAGGGGAAGGCACGGGAACGTGGAAGATGAGTAGAAAAAGTTTTTAAAAATCTGCGGGTGTGGATGGCGGCGTGGAACCCTTGATTTAAAGTCCTGGGTTGTATTTTGTTTAGTTTCGCTTATAACCATGTACCCACTTACATGTACTTAGGGCGCATGAACTTTGACATACACGCTTACATAAAAAGTTGGGGGAGGGAATTATCAACTACTGGCAACTGTTTTAGATTTATAAAGCTTCAATTATTTATTTATGTCGCTGCCGTGTGCAGGTCATAAATTAAATAAAGTAAAACGCAACAAAAGGAACAGCAGAAAGTAGCCGGAAAACACCGAACCGCCTATGCTCCTTACACAAAAGGATACCCACTATTGAATTTTTATTGACATTTGTAATACCCCAAGTTCGTAATCCTTGTATATTTTCTGTCGACGGTAATTAGGATAGAAACCAAAATCTTCGTTCAGTGTGTATACCAAAAACAGCTTAACTAGGCTACTAGTGACAGCTCATGTACCAACAGAGAGTGTATCAAAATGCTAGGGCGGGGTGGGTAACATTGGGAAGCCGTTGGTAACAAGGAATGCCATAAAACATACAAATGGCCATATAAAACATTTTAAATGTAGCAACAACAACGAGAACGAAAATAAGAAAATAGTATTGTGCTTAGAAAAAAAAAGCAAGAGGAGTGCGGAGGCGGACGGCACATTAGATAGATTAGATTAGATTTTTTATGCCGTCGGCGAAGGAGAGAATTTGCAGGGAGAAAACGCGAGAGGGCTTAGTTTACCTTGGGATGAGAACTACCAACAGGGGGTATCTGTAAAGCGTGCTTTATTTGCTTCCCGATCTAAGATGAATCCAGCTCCTTATAAAGCTTCCCCTGTGGGTGGCATTCAGCCCTTATTATTAATTGGTGGGTAAAGGAAATGTTTGCAACTTTAACCCCCTGCAAAGGATGAAATGGTGGAAGCTGTACACAGACAGACTATTCACAAAACTAACATTTTCTAAAAGTTTTGCTTTTTTCCTTGTTGAAGCCCCCTCACCACTGGTTTTGGATATTCGCTGGGCAAGGCGTTGGAATTATCTGACCAAGTTGTTGTCTAGCATTAGGGCTCCTTCAGTTACCTGCTGTTCTGCCTTGCTTCCCTACCGCATTTCTTCCTTTTCTTTTCAGTGTTTCCTTATTTTTATAGAAGGCAGAGATCCGAGACGGGAGCGGGTCGATGGCCGTCGTTGAGCGCACAAAAACTTAGAAATAATCACCGACATAAATCTTAAAATGGGCTGCCCTTCGCTTTTCCGCCCGCTGCCTTCATCCGCTGTTACTTTTGCCTAACTACTTTCGTAGGTGGGGATGAACGGTGGCGGATTGGTGGTGGAAGGAAGGGGTGGTCATTTGGCACTGAGCGTGGCAAATGAAAAATAACTTAGAAGCACGTTTTGTGGCATTTTTTTTCGCCTGCCACTTTCTTTTCTATGCGTCTTCTATGCCATTTTGGGTGTTTCTTATCCCGCTTCCTCTGTTGTTGTTGCCTTTCCTACGTTAGCTCTCCTCCGTCCAGGGAAGGAGGTTGGGATTACTTTATGTTATTGCACATAGTTGAGAGACAAAATGCGGCAAATTCTAAAATCTATTCGAGCAGGAAAGCAGCAGCTTTTCTTGCTCTGCCACCTCCCTTGATATCCCAAGGAACGTGATCTTCCACCAATGCCAGCGCACAGTGGTCTAAGGTCAATTGATCTAGCATCTCCTTAGGTGTGTTACCTGCTAATTTGAGGATCATTGTCATTGGAGTTGCGCTTGCAAAATTGGCCCACCAGCTGCTCCAACATTGCTGATTGTGCGAACTCGTGTTTTGTTTGCCCTAGACTCTCGCTTGACGGATGGGTGAAGGGGGGAGCGGAGCGGCGGCAGTCACACACAAGTGTCGCGTTTCGAGTGTGGTGTGGGCAAATATTGAAAGTGCGCCGAGTCAATGCCAATTGTTCGAGTTCTGTTTTATGGCAGTTTGCATAGACATTTAATAATTGCATCTCGCGCACGATGAACTCGCAGCCTTGGGTTTTGGCTAAAATGCGGCAGAGACCACTGTGCCGGTCGCCGCCGAAATCGGAGCCAGCTATAAAGGGCCAGCTAGCAGCTAACATCTAAGCAACACAACACGCAGTCAGTCCCCACCCACGTACTTAGTCCTGCTGTGTGAGTATGTATTTTAGAGAGTACAATAATTCAGCATTTGCTTTTAATGGCTCTGGGGTGTGAGGGGCGGTGTGTGGTGCTTGTGGAAAAATGAAAAGAATATTTTATAGTTGAAAATCCGATGGCGTATTAGAAATCTAAACATTAAACTTGCTGAAACTTTTGCCCACCACCATCGACCACCACCATCCCTCAACCCCCCGACCTTTCAGCCTCCCAGCCACCCCCCTTGCCGTGTGCCAGTCGCGACCAAAGCCGCGTCAAAGAAAAGTCCTTTCAGCGTCGGACGACGGGAGATGGAGTGGTGGCGCAAACCAAGCCACAAGTTGAGGTAGGCGGTAGCGGGGGGCGGTGGGTTTTCGGTCGTTTGCTTTTTTAGCTGCGTAAAACTTACAGCAACAGCATCTGCGACTATTTCGCTGCTGACGCCAGCGGCGCTGCTCCAGCTGGCCACCACCCCAGCCGCATTTTACATAAATCTTCTTTTCAAAAAAAAAGTAAGAAAGAATGAGCGAGAGAGCAAAACAAAATAAATAAACACTAATGCCGAGCCAAAGGCAAAGGGAAATAAAACGAACTAGAAAATTTAGTATCTACACACACAGACACACTCAAAGAACACACAAAAGTACGTACACCGATGAACGGCCAAAAAGAGAAAAAATTTTTATTACTGCGAGAAAACTTAATGGCTGCTGGGAAGGTGTAGCGCGGGGTTGGGCGGTAAGGGGGTAAAGATGCTCACGAACGACGACGACGAGGATGGAGCAGAGGAAGGAATCCCAGTCGCGACAGGAGATGAAACTGACGAAGCACAAGGGTTCCGGGTGTTACAGGCGGCTGTTTTGGCAATCCCCCCCCTCACCCCCGCAATCAAATGAAATAGAACATATTTCTTTAAATTCGGAAGAGGGGGCAGGAGAATAAGGTTCGATGTTGTCTGACCCAGTTATATTCATTGAAACTAAGAACGGCTCGGGAGAAGGTACTTGGGCTAAAGGTTTATTGTAAGACGATAAAATTAAAACTGCCCCCGCTCCTGTTTCAGCTCCTGCGCCCATAGAATCTCCATACTCTTATTTGCGCGTCTCGGAATGTCGCTCATTGATTTGACTTCGCGTTTTCCTCGCTTTCCCCAAAGTGTCAGAGTTTTGGCGACTGGGGGCTCTCTAAAATTGTAGTTCCCTCCACGGCGCCACCCTCCTTCAGCCCCCCTACACCCCACTGTACCAACCGCTATCCCCAACCCCATTCGTGAACTCATTCAAGGATAGCAGCTGCGTCGCAGCGCAGCTTTCTTCAAAAATTTTCTATATCGATACTTTTTATTTATTTCGCTTTTTGTTTCTGCGCTCTTTTCCCCGATCCCGCTCCTGCACCCGTCCCCCTTCGATTCTGGGTTCTGGCCTGCTTTGTGTTTGTAGTTGTGCGTCGTCGGCGTCGCTGTCGCGCCCGCTGCTTCTGTCGCCGCCGCTGCCTCGGTCGTTGCCGTTGACTTCGACTTCGTCTTCCGACCTTGTTATTGTTGGTGCTGCTTTTTTCAATTTTATTTCTCTATATTTTTTACGATGCTCGAAACTACCCTTAATGATGCTAGCTGGTGGATGCTTGCCTCCCTGATTACCTTTCCCCGTGGCCCTTATTCGCCTGCTTGGGCGGAATCCGCTGTAAGAATTTCGGTGGCTTAGGAAGCGAAAACTGGAGGGCAGAAAGAAGCAGCTAGCGACCAAAACTAATCGATCACCTATTGATCAAACTCTGATATCCTTGAGTTTGAATACTTGTCTGAGGAATAGTCTCTAATGTAAACTTCAATCAGATTCCGAATCTGTGGCTTACAAACTGTCGAAGGAAAACTGCTTCAAGGAAACCGAAGCTTCTAATTTTACATTTTTTTGTTCTGCTCGTGTAGTTAGTTGTTCTCTGCCGCTGGCTCTGCTTGCATAACAGTTTGTTGTTTCCTTTTTCAGGGTTCATAAAGGGTTGATTAGGGGGAAGTGGCGGTACATACATAATATGCTGAGATACTGCTGGCAAGGGGAAAGGAACGAAGTTCGGGGACCGATTCAATTGTATTGGCAGTAACTAACTTGTCCGGATCAGCGTTAGCTTTAATGACCTAAGCATGCTTTGATTTTTGTTATTCTACTTTGTGGTCCTCAATCCTGTACCTAGACTCCGGTTTTTCGGAGCTTTTTTTATTGAGGCCTATACGAAAATATTAATGCTCGCATAATAAATGGGAATGGGAATGCCAGTAGTAAAAGATTCGATGTTCAATTCTGCTTATGGCCTTCGGGAACAGCTCGTAATATCTTTAACGCATCAATCCACCCCCTCGAAATCCGATTTGAGCCCTTGCTTTATGCGCGCGTGAATGTTTATAGCCGAAGGACAGAAAAAAGTGGCCAAAAATTGAAATTCTAGAGCACATAATTTAACTAATCCCGAACTAAAAGTTGCCACAAGCCAATACATTTTTAATTAAATTCTTTAATGATCTGAATTTTTACCATTATACCTGTCGAAGTTTATATATTGCACCTATATTAAAAATTTAGTATTCTCAAAAAAAAGGCTATCGATTTTTGAAAATTATTATTTTCCTATTCATTTC
The DNA here is from genome assembly GCA_018153305.1 of Drosophila kurseongensis. Taxonomy (NCBI): domain Eukaryota; kingdom Metazoa; phylum Arthropoda; class Insecta; order Diptera; family Drosophilidae; genus Drosophila; species Drosophila kurseongensis. Next base: position 1,572,436 of record JAECXX010000104.1, on the reverse strand, counting down.
TGGATTTTTTCTTTGACATATATAATCGTAAGTCATGATATAGTCGGTGTTTCTTTTTGGTTATAGCTGCAAGGATATATACAAACGTTTGCTTTCCGAAAAAGCTTGCTTTCTTTTTATACCCTTGCAGAGGGTATTTTAATTTTGGTCAAAAGTGTGCAACGCAGTGAAGGAGACATCTCCGACCCTATAAAGTATATATATTCTTGATTAGGATCACCTCCTGAGTTGATATAAGCATGTCCGTTTGTCCGTCTGCCTGTTTCTACGCAAACTAATCTCTCAGTTTTAAAGATATCGAATTGAAACTTTGCACACACCCTTTGTTCATTTGCACGCGGTATATAAGTCGGAATGGCCGGGATCGGCCGACTATATCCTATAGCTGCCATATAACTTATTGATTGGAAATGCCATAACTTTGGTGTTTTTGAAGTTAGGAAGTTGGGATTTTCTATGGGTTTTATATTTGGCCAATCAATCTGACCCAACAAATTTCATAAGGATCGGCCGCCTATATCCTATAGCTGCCATATAATTGCCAAAACTTTAGTGTTTTTAAAGTTAGGAAGTTGGGATTTTTTATGAGTGTTAAGAATGCATCATATGAATAATTTTGGAGAATATAATTTACAGAATATTTTGCAAGGGTATTTCAACTTCGGCTCCGCCCGAAATTAGCTTTCTTTCTTGTTATGTTTGCAATTATTTACAATTCCTTTTAATTATTTTTGTAGAATTGTGTTTTTTTTTGTTGGTTTACGATGTTATTTCTTTTAAGCTTTCGGATATGTTTGATAACTCTGGACGTTTTTGGAAATTTGATCAAAATTCCAGAGAGCTAATATAAATTTGTATTGCCAGTTTTTGCGGCAAATAAATCTTCTGAATACGGTGAGATGCGTAAGGTATAATTTCAAATTGGCAACGGCCTAATGAGCCCAATATTGGGTTTAATGACCCCCTTACACTTTTGTATAGTTTTTAAAAAGGGTAAATGTTTTCCTGTCCCTGCTGACTTTCTGAATCTTAACGATCGATGATCCTAGACTAACCCCTGACTGCACACAGAAACTTTTGCGGAGTCTCCTGATGTTGACACAGCCATTTCATTTATTTCGTTTTTTATTTTCGCTCTTTTCCGCCAATCATCCCCGCGTTTAACTTACACAAAAATCCTTTTACCTTCGTCGCGGCATTTCGGAGCTGTCCCAATCCGCGACTTTCCTTCTCCATCGCACTGCCACAGTCCGTCCGGACTAACTAAGTAAACGCGGCCCACGCAAAATGCGTTAAAAAATTAACTACAAAAAAAAGAAAAGAGAAGGAAAAACAAAACAGAAACCCAAAAAAAGAGAAAAGGCTGGGAACAGAGAGAAACTCAATAAGGAAAAAACCGAAAAAATTGAAAAAATGTGGCTGAAATAGTAAAAGAGAAGCAACAAAATGGCAGAAAAAGTTTTTTCGGCTTAGTTGAGCAGGCGGCTGGGGTAAGGGGCAGGGAATACAGTACCAACTGGGACTGCTGCGGGCTGCCTCTAAAGTTGGTGGCAAAGTTAAAATAAACGGCAACTTGGCATTAGAGACACACACACAGAAACACACAGATGGATGTTAGGCAGCCGCCATATTAATGGCAATTGGGTGGTAAGCGTTCTCTCCCATTCCCTGTGTGTGTGTGCGGTACATGAATATAAAACTTTATTTTTATTTATTCTTTTTTCTACTGCTCCGGCCTCCGCTTTCCACCCGCAACAGGCTTCTTTGCCGTGCCGCGCACATAAAGCAAAATTTATTAGAAAACATTTCATTCTCATTCGGATGCTCTTGCTCTCGCGAAGGACCTTCGTTCTGTCCCACCCACTTGCTCCAGCTCCTCCTTGGCTACTTCATCTTCTACTTTGCTTTTTGCATGTTTATTCGCAATTGTTGTTGTAATTGTTTTCATTGTTACAGTGCCTGCTTGCTCCGCTGAGTAAGAAAAAAAACAAGGAGGCGGTGGTGGGAAATGGCCAAAACAATACAGAGAACCAAGGACCGAGGACCGAGAGCGGAGCGAACGCTACAAAAATGTGTGGCAACATCTTTAACGTGGCTACAATGGCGTCGGCATAGAATTATTGTTCTGACTGCGGCTCCTGTTCCTCCAGAGCTGCTCCTTCTTTTCCTCCCGCCGAATGTGGTGTCTATGCGCCAGACTCCCGGCTCTGACTCAGATTCAGTATCAGATTCAGCTGCTGCCTTCCTCCCGGGTTCTTTGGCATTGTTGTAGGCGTAGGCAGGAGTAAGGAGATGGGGATGTGGCAGGCAACTAAACCCCAGATGGCGCACTACACAAAGTTATGATATAATTTGGATTTCTTTTCGCTAAATTGCTTGTACCAACAATAAATATGTATTTATGTTCGTTGCTGCCCCTTCTCTTGGCCGTGAGTCCTTGCTTTGTGTGGGTCTATGTGGCCCATTCTCCTTTTATATTTATACGAAGAATGCTTTCAGTTAACATTTTTAATAATAGATTAGGGGAGCAGGGAGCGGCGTAAAGTTCCTAATCGGGAGCTGAAAGAGCAGCTAGAGATTCGCGTTGTGTCTGTCAGCCGCGAAAAAAGTAAATATAATATTTACATACGGGGGGTTGGTGAAGACACCCAACTAACTACCACCCACCCATCAAAGCAGCCGCCAAAAAATGTTAAAAAGTGGAGAGAATTAAAAAAGGGCGACGTGGGCAGAAGCAGTGACGGCGACAGCGACGGCGACAGAGGCAGCGGCCTCGACGTCGGCTGATTTACATTTTTAATTGTACGTCGTAAAGGATAAAAAAGAAATATATATGTATTTTGTTTATATATATATATATATATATATATAATGTATATATATTATAGCCAAGTTCTTCTCCGTGGTGTTTTTGTTGATGGCCCTGGCCCAAACTAGCTTAGATGCTAACACCTCCCGCCGTTCTCCCAGCGGTTGAGAAGGCCTGACCCTTCCAAGGAGGAGCAAGCGACATTTATCGCCGTTGTCGTTGCTCGGCAACATTCGAGATTAAAAATTAGGCAAAAGGGTAGTTTAGCACCGAGCCACACATACAGGTACATCTATTATGTACTGTGTAATGAAATGAACACACAACACTCACACGTACACCCACGGGGAAAGAAAAGGTGGGGAGGGGTAGGTGGGTGGGTAGTGAGTAGTGTATGCTAATGGCAAACGCTCGCGTTTTGTTGGGGTGGGGGGATGTAAGTAAAAATGGAAAATTTGTTTCTACTTGTTCTGTTTCTGCTGTCAGCAGCGGAGATGGAGAAATGCGTAAGGAAAGTACACACACCAGTACACAGCGATGATTGTGACTAATATATGCAAGTGTGTGTGTGGGTGGCACAACCTAACCATCACCCCCGCCTGGTCTTACGCCACACGTCGTTTGCAATTTTTCATTTTAATTTTCATTAGCGTTTTTCTCGTTTTTCCTGCGTGCGCTCTCGGCGTGTGTTTGGGTATATGTTTGCGTGTATGTGTTCGATAACTGTCTTTCCTCTTTTGTTGCTCTTGCCGTTCCTTTAATGTGTACAAGGATGAGCGTGGGGAGGCTTTCAAGGCCCCAAATCAAAAAAAAAAGAAGAGAAGAACCCGAGTTGGTTTTCATTTTGCTCTGCTTTTCCTTTCGGCTTTCTAAAATTCCGCACATGTACTTTGAAATTATGTAATGAGCGTATAAAATGTAAAAATGTTTTGGTGCGCCGCTTAAGTAGTGAGCGGAGACTATGGTGCTGGATTGAAAAGGGGCAGAAGTGGTAGTGGGCGGCGGGGTTGGGGTTGTTGGAAGGGCTGTGACCCTGACAGCGCGAACGGGAGAGCAAATCAAAGCAGCGACAGAAACAGCAGCAGCGAAACTTTGCGCTCGCGTAATTTTTCAATTTGGCAGCGGAAATTGCCTAGGGAGGTGACGCACACACACGCACACACACTTCACACACTTTGGCATGTGAGTGTGTGTGTCTTAACCCTCAAGCTGCCGTTGACGCTGACGATGCTTATGCGGAGCTCATGTGGAAGTTACAGCGCATCCTCCACCCCAACTCCTGCCCCCACCGCAGCTGATGCTTATTCTAATAATTAATTTAAAACTTTTTCTTGAGCAAACCCCAAGCCCGCCCTCAAATCCCCTGGCGTATGTGAAAAATATTTAAGCGAAAAATTTTTGGAGGCGCTACTAATTTACATTAGAGTAAAAGGCAGGAGGCGGCGGAGAAAAGCCACCGCATAGGCAAAGCAGTTTTTATAGATCCTAAGGAACTGGCAGAACCATGAAGGTCAGTGAAGATGGTCGCCATTTTGGTTGCCCCCGCTTATAACTTATTGACAACCCTCCCACGGACTACTTTCACCACTAATCAACAGCTAATATTATCCGGAAGTCACAATATGGAGAGGAATAAGAAGGGGAAACCCTTAAACCCTGACTTGTCATAGGCCAGAAGTCAACACTCACATGCGACCCTGTAACCCCTCGAGAACAACGCTAAATTTATGTCTCGCCCACCACCGAAGTGGTTCAACACCGGTTTTTGACCCAAAGTGAGCGATTCAAAAGCGACAAAATAATCGGCATTTTATAACCCATTATCCGCTATCGGGGCTTGGGTGTTTGTTGTGGGATGACCCCTGACCCCCGTCCCACTCTCGTTACACATCCCGTTACCGGCAAATGCAAATCAAGCCATCCGCAATCCTTACGAGCAGTGGGCCATGTAAATGAGCCTAACCCTCCGCTTAACCTCTGACCCTGCCACCCCTGCCCAAACCAAAATCGGAATCATATCTGGAATTGCCCAACCCCAAATCAACGCATGTGAAAATCTTTTCCGAAACACTTAGCGAAACATGGTCTAGACAGAGACCACAGAAACCCGTCTGACTCGACGCCCCAGTATGTGATAGCGCTCAAGCTCTACTGGTTAACTGGTTGTCCTGCCCTCTCCTGTCCTATCCCGTCCCGGGACGTCCGTTCCATTCGAACTGAAAATGCAGGGTGGGACGGTTCACATGACACACATGTGAGACGGGTTGTCGGTTAAGATTGGTAGTCAGATTCGGACTCTGTTTGAATTCAACTTTTTTTTCATTTCCATCTCTATTTCCATTTATTTTCACTTACCACCAGCTTTGTTGTTTTGTTAGCTTGTCAACAATGTTTGCTTGTCTTTAACCATGTGTGGTGTGCGTAGTGCAATAACTTGTCCGTGGCAAAATGGGCGACACTTTTCATTCGGGGTAGAAAATGATGAAAATTTCCATATTATCGAAGTTCAACTGGCACTCGACGCGGCGATGAAAAGGAAGGGGAAGAAGAAAACGGGGCGGACAACCAATGTGTAATAATTTGTGGATTTGGGCTCGAGCTGAGCCAGAAAACTTGTTGCATACCCCCAGGCGCATCAATGACAACTGAAGGCGGGAAGGGGCGTGACGTGGCTAGAAATGGAGACGGTCCGCATGTGTATTTTAATGCCGGACGTCAAGGACACGGCACAAGACGTTGTCTGCTATTTTGTTTCACCCTTCATTCTGCCTGTCTGTGTATCTGAGTGAGTGTGTTAATGTATTCAATGCCTACCCGGACCCCGAACTCCGGACAGGTCGAATGCCACACGCCGCTTGCGGGATGCCGGATACCGGATGCCGGAAGTAGTAGTCAGCAAGCCATAAAAACTTAAGAAACACGCTGCCACACACATGGACATGGTGAAAGAGGCCAGTCAAGGCAAGCCGACAAGTGTCATGGGGAGAAGTGTGTGTTTTTTTCGGGCATCGCGTTGACTTCACATATGCTCTTGACTGGGTGACACACTCACAGGGAGAAGGACACAAACAGGCAGGACGTTCGTTTGTTCGCTGGCTAGCTAGGGGAGTAGGCAAGAGGGGGCAAAGGTTGGGGGAGGGGCTGAGGTTGAAGTTGCTTGTGTTTTCTTTTATCTTTTATTTTTTGGCAGGACGAAGTGAAAGTAAGTCACATGCCACGGCGACAGGGATAACAACAACACGAGGACGTCGACGGCTCTACTTGCTTGGTCAATTGCCATGTGTGTGGGTGTGTGGGTGTGCGGGTGGGTTTGAAACGACCTTGGCCTTGCTTTCGTCTGTGTCGTTTTCGTTGCGTTTGTGCCGGCTGCGTGCGTGTGTAGGGCACTGTCTGCTTCCCCTTAGTCCTTCGTCCCTGACGCTGCTTCTGTAATTTTATGCGGATTATTACTGCTCACCCGGACACAAACAGATACAGTGGTACAGAGGCAGGGATGGGTCGCGTGTGTATGTCAGTCAGACAGGTAGACAGACGGTGGGCGGTAGCTTTTTCTCCTTCGTCTGCCTCCCAAGATGGCAGCTGCTGCTGCAAGGTCAAGTCTCGAGCCAGCTCAACTCGGCTCGGTTGCCAGGCAAGGCCACGATTGAAGGACGAGGAGTGTTGGCGAGGGAAGAGGTGTGCTGGGGAAGGTGTGATGGAAAGGCGGAATTCAAAAATCCATGGAGAAAACACAGAAGCCACGAGAGCGAGGAAACGACAAATATTTCAGAGTCGGCGAGGACAGTGTGGATTTTAATTTCAATGCCAGGTCTTGGTCCTCTTCCGGCCGCTCCAACCAACCTCATTACCTCACCTCCCGTCTTCCGAGTGTCCGCGTTCGTGTTTGCATTGTCTGCCGGTTTGTGCGAGGGTGTCCTAGCCCTCTCCTCAAGCCACTGCTGTTTTTCTACAAACTCTTTCACGGTGGACAAGCAACGTCCTTAAGCGCCCACTCTAAGGCGCAGCAAAGGAGGGCGTAAGGTGGCTTGATTTTTGTAAGGTCATGGCACCTGTTGCTAAGCTATGGCTTATACTGGATCTGAGAAACAGTTACCTATGGTGGTCAGGGTTCGGGGAAGACTAGGTTTCCTGGTTGACTCCTCTGTCGTAGAATAACTAATTAATGATTTCCGCCGCTACTGACTCAATACCATTGTCAATAACAATTACAGTCGATATATTATTATATACCCGCTCATGTGTTTGATTTTTTAATAAAAAACTTTGCTGCTCTCGAAGCGCCGAACATGGAAATGCAATAAAGTGCTCCACCCGCTGTCTTAGTTGGAAGAGATGCATTAATACCGGCAACCAGTCCCCGCCCTCCTTTTTTCCCGCAACCTGCTAAACTTTGCACGAAATTACAAGCTCAAATGCGCCGCAGAAAAATGCAACAACATTAAAATACAAAATGAGAAATGGCAGCGGCTTTTAAACAATAGCAAAAAACTATCAAAACTGACTTTCTACAATTTACACACATGTCCACACACACGAATACGCGGGACTATAAGAGAAGCAATACAATGAAACAGATACAAATGCAAACAGACAAAATGAGTGGAAAAAATGTATAATTATTTTAATACAAAAGCGCAAAAACAAAAAGCGACAACAAAAGCGAAATTGCATTAACAATGCAGCAACCCTGCTCGTCTCATCCCCGCTCCCGCTACCGCCCGGCCCGCCCGACAAGCCACATACATGCCCGACCAGCGACTAAGGAAAAAAATAGACACAAACACACACTCAAAAATATCGCAAATTGTGGACCCGGGAATGAGAGAAGGAAAAGCGAAAAAATACCGTGCCAAATTATATTATAATTATATTTAAAATGCTGCCGACGGGTCCGCCTGCCACGCCCGTTTCCTACCCGCCTCATACACCCGTTTGTCCATGGAGTCAGTAAAAGAAAAAAAAGACTAATAATTTTTCCGAAAAAAAAAACTCAACTAAAACTTTGCCATGTACGATGTCGACAAAAAAAGCCACAATATCCGGACTTATCTATTGGCAGCCGCAATACCCTTCTCCGTGTTTTGACCATAATAGTGGATTCATAATATATTTTTGGCTAATAAAAAAAAATAATCTATTCATCCGAAATTAATTGAATCTATTGTTTTTTTTAATGTTGAGCTAAGGAACAGCAGAATGATAAGCTAAGACACCTTGCTGGGGAAGTGCATAAATAGATGGAAACTAAATGAGATTCGCGCGGAGCCGTGAACTTTTCACCGCCAACCTGCCGCGCCCTAGTCTTCTAACTTAGCAGGTCAAATAAGTGCATAACATGCATCAAAACAGCAGCTAGCAGCAACAACAATGACATTAAAAACAATAGGTAAAGTGGGGAAGGGCTTGTGGAGCGGGGGTAGTAACAAGCAAATAAATTTCAAGCGATTGGGGAAAAACGTATTACGTATACGCGATGAGTAACACGGCTGCCGCAGTGCAGCCAAATAAGCGTTAAGACGACTTTGTGTTTGTGCAGCCGAGACGGACGGAAATGGGGGCTTAGGTCCTGGCCAACAGCCAAAACTGATGCAAACTATAATTTGCACTGGTTTTCGTTGCAACTGTTTTAATTTAATATGCCTACCCTGCAATAGCGGGGGATCCACGGCTCTATGGATGCAGTTTGCTTTGTTATTTTGGACAGGGTATTTAATCTAAGCCTCTCTGGCTCAATTCGTGCTGCTTGTTGGCTCAATTTCGGACATTTTGCTCGCTTTTTGTCAGTTACTTATATATTTATTAGTTTTTATACCCTTGCAGAGGGTATTATAATTTTGGTCAAAAGTGTGCAACGCAGTGAAGGAGACATCTCCGACCCTATAAAGTATATATATTCTTGATCAGGATCGCGTCCTCAGTTTCCTGTCCGTCCGTCTGTCCGTCCGTCTGTCTGTCCGTCTGTCTGTCCGTCTGTCTGTCCGTCTGTCTGTCCGTCTGTCTGTCCGTCTGTCTGTCCGTCTGTCTGTCCGTCTGTCTGTCCGTCTGTCTGTCCGTCTGTCTGTCTGTCTGTCTGTCTGTCTGTCTGTCCGTCTGTCTGTCCGTCTGTCTGTCTGTCTGTCTGTCTGTCTGTCCGTCTGTCTGTCCGTCTGTCTGTCCGTCTGTCTGTCTGTCCGTCTGTCTGTCCGCTTGTCTGTCCGTCTGTTTCTACACAAACTAGTCTCTTAGTTTTAAAGATATAGAATTGAAACTTTGCACACACCCTTCTTTTCTTTGCACTTATATACTCAAGTCGGAACAGCCGGGATCGGCCGACTTTATACTATAGCTTACATATAACTGAACGATCGGAAATGCCATAACTTTGGTGTTTTTAAAGTTAGGAAGTTGGGATTTTCTATGGGATTTATATTTGGCCAATCAATCCGGCCTACCAAAATTTCATTTCAGCCGCCATATAACTGATTGATCGGAAATGCCATAAATTTGGTGTTTTTAAAGTTAGGAAGTTGGGATTTTTTATGAGTATTAAGAATGCGTCAAATGAATCATTTTGGAGAATATAATTTACAGAATATTCTGTAAGGGTATATCAACTTCGGCTCCGCCCGAAGTGAGCTTTCCTTTCTTGTTATAAGTGGCATTTAGTTCGATGAGGCCTATCCCTCGCTCAAACGCAATTAATTTCACTCGGTTTGTTTTAGATTGTTTCTGCCTCTGTTTGTTCAGTTTGCAATTTAGACAAAAATTCAATTGGGGTCCTAACTGACTTTGGCATACACAATATGGATGACACGCTTGAATTTATTACAAATTCAATTTTTTCGATTTATGCTTACAGGCAATTCGCATCTCTGCCTAAGAAAAAGGAAAAGGAAGAAATAGATCGCTGTCCAGAGCACAAGGTAAGTCTATTCTGCTTCAATTGTTTTTTAAACCAACCTGAGCAAGATATAGATCCTTGTTAAGGTCAGCATAGGGCCATAACCCAGCCTCGTGTTTTGTTTGCTATTGTAAAACAAAAATGTTATGCTTTATTACACTCTCAAAAAATTTGATTTTGAGCGCATTTTTACTTTGTTAAGCACTCCAACTATTTCGAATTTTGATCAACGCTAAACAGACAAATTTGAATGCGGATTAGAGAATCAAACCACAAGCCTTCACAGGTATGCAACTTCGAGATCGGATTAAATTTGGTAAATCATTTCAATTTGTCCAATTTGGTAATCATTTATACAACTCATCAGAGTCCGATTTTTATAAAAATGAAACTCTAATTTAAAATTATTAAATATCGTCTAATAACTGTATCTCGGAGTATAGGGGTATATGTTAACAAACAACAAAGGAATATTCTTAATGTATGCTCCTGGTCTTCTTATCAGAAGTGGGTATCCAAATCGCTATTTCCATTTTCAGTCTTTGGCGTGACATTCCATGCGAATACATCATTTTTATTTATCGAAAATCTCAACTACAATATGTTCAAAGACACAGAATGTGGCAGCGCAGCCAGCATGGTGCTGGGTGCTAAGAGGGCCGCCCGTCTGGCAGTTACCGCACATTGCCAATCTTTTTATATATGCTCAAGAAATAATTCTGCAAACTTGGCTCCTTCGCGTCACCCTCTCAGTGGTATTGCCGCGTGGTAGGGCTGTAAAATTTGTGTCTAAACGCAAAACAAGGCAAAAAAGAATAAAACAAATAAAACGGAAGCCGAGGGCTGCTTGCTGCTGGTTGTTGGTAGTGGGATGGAGGATGGAGGACAACCGCGCAACCGTTCAATCAACACCCCATTTGATTAACAACAACAAAGCACCCAAAGACGCTGATGGTGCCTAGGAGGTGGTTCGGTGGAGAAAACGCACACACAGGCAGAGGAAAGAACCACTTTTGAACCTCTTCCCCTACAAACACTATTCTAACGTTCGCGGAGCTATAAACATATTTTTTAACCTTTTTCGCGCGCGAACATTTTCTTTTTCGGATTTTCCCTTTTGCTTTCGCCCTCTTTTGTCTGGCCCTGTCCTTGCCCTTGCATCCCTTCTAGACCAAACACCGCACACCCCGCGTAGGAGAAACTGTTAGAGCTGAGAAAGTTTGTGTCTGTTTGTCTTAATAGCGCGGAGATTGGGGTGTTTCGGGAGAGGGATGGCAGGTTGCTTGCTTAAGGTTCAAAATGGGTTGGAATGGGGCCGAGTATGGGTGCGTTTGTTGCGCTGCTTTCTGCTCCGTTCGCCGCCTCAACAACAATGTAATAAGAGGCGACCCCCTCTATGCCATCCGAAATATACACAGGCAAAAAATACACATAGAAGGCAACAAAAATTAAAAATAATAATGCAAAGTTTAATGTATAGAAAAGAGCAGGCACAAAACATTGCCAAAAAAGGGCAGCAGGGAATCTGGGAGGGAGTGAAGTGAGTATTTAAAACTAAACTGCAAAATAGAAAAATCTACGCGGATTGGTGGTGCTCGGCTTGACTGCACACTAACTTGATGCTCGTGGCCCGCACTCTACATAAAGAAAATTGTAACTATGAAAATTTTATAAATTCCGCAGATTTTCCGGCGCCAAGAAAGCTGAGGCTAAGGGGTGGAGTAAGGAAGGTTGGTCCGCGGTTCTTAGTCGTTTGGGGCAACGCCGTTCTTTGATAATGTGAGCGTTGGCATTTGCCCACCACTCTCCACCCCAAGCATTTTCATAGTTGCAAAACTTTGCAGCAGGCAGTGGAGATGGGCCACTCGAGAGGCGTTGCTTTGATGGGATTGCCGCCGCAGAGCAGCAAAGAAGTCGTAATACTTATCTGAAATATGGCTAGTTGAGAACGAGGCATCTATGGGAGAAGTAGTATCAATTAAATCGGACTGAACTCCCAACCACCAGTATAAGCATAACACAAAGACTTCGGTATGAAGCGGCGGTAAGCAACAAATTTAAATTCAATGAAAGTTAATAAGGATGTCTGATCCAGGCTCGCACTCATTCCCAGTCTGGTGCAGAGTCTTGTTCTTTGACTTCCTTGAAGCGACTGGGGCGCACTCCGAACAGGCGATTGAATTATATAATAAATTAATTGCGCTAATGAAGTTCGACGCCCGTCCACGCCCACTTCCCATCGACAACTGATAAAGCAATTAACTGCTCAGTCTCGCTTGGGAGCTCTCGGCAGCTGCATTTCCCGGGGGCGTTGCAGCCCCTAATCCGCGACTAGAGACTGCAAACTAGACGTTGATAGGGTTGTGATATCGCTCTAGGCTCTCTTGGCCCCCGCATACCTATCAAATTTGCTTTAGCGGCAACGGGAGGGAAACAAAATAAATCGATCGATAATTTTTAATCTAGTCGTATTTTTTTTAGGTACTCGCCTTCTTGACTGCTTTACTCCAAGTTTTCCCCCTCCCTGGGTTTGAATCCCCACGCTCGGTTCCCTCCTCGGTTCGGTTCGGTTCGTTTCAGTTCAGTTTAACTTAGCTCAGTTCGGTTTTCTTTTTGTGAGCTCATTTTTTTATATTTACCCAATTCATCAAAAAATAAGTAATTATAAACTTTTCAGTTTTTCTTCTGCCGTCTTGCGTCTATGCTCGTCCCGTCTTTTTTCCGATACTGCTGCGTGTGTGTGTGTATAAGCATTTCCCTTTTACAAAATGCTTTCCTTTCCCTTTTCTGGTTGTACACACAGCTTCGATGTCGATGTCTTCCGCTTGAAGCCGCTACCCTAACCGCCCAACCGCCCAGCTACTACCAGCAGCAACCGCTCAGTCCTCCCACGACCCATCATTCTTGCAACCATACCTCCAGTCCCCCTCTCCCTCCCCACTCGTCGCGCAAAGTAGAAAAAAATTGAAAACAACCCCGAAAAAATAAAGTTTTTGTTGTATAAGCGAAAAACTAAGCTTCTATTCAAATTCTACGCCATCGAGTGCTTCGTTTTTATTATGCATTCATTTCATTCTCCAACTCCCGCTCCCGCTGTTGTTGTATTTTTGGCAGAAGCAAAATGAAAGCACACGAAAAAAAATGGGAAAAAGTAAAAAGATGAAAAATGTAAGGAAAGAGGAAAGTTTCCGATTACAGTGGGGGAGGCTTAAGACAAGGGCGGTGTGGTGGGGGGAACGGGGGCATTGGCTGTATTGTAGGCCTGGCACAAAGCCGAGCACTGGTCTCAACCCACCGCCCATTTCCAAGCCGTCTCGGGCGACACACACACCCACGCACACAGCGCAGAACGGGAGGCAAGGAGCAATACACGCGCGTCTTTTGAGCATAAGTAGAATATAAAAATTTTGCGATTATGAATTTGAATAAAAACGATACGAAGCCAACGAAGACGAGGTTCTGCTTCAGTCGCTGCCTCTGTCGCTTTTGCCTGACTATGTAGTTGTTTTTGCTCCTTCGGCGAGGTTCCTTGGGTGGATTAGAAGCCATGGGCGCAGGTAAGGGGTTGAGCCCAAAAACTTAGGAATTGGTTATTTTTTACAAATTGTTTGTCCGAAAAAGTTGGGCTTTTATTTCTCCAAGGTTAAATTATATAAAATATTCTTACTCAATAAACTATTTCATATAGGAACAAATTATAAAATATAAATAAAGATTGGATTAAATCCAAGGGGCACAATAACTTAACTTGACATATCCATAATCAACTGTAACAACTTTTATTTTCAGAAATTAAGAAAATAAAAGTTGTTACAGTTGATTATGAATATGTCAAGATAAGTCATTGTGTCCTTGGATTTAATCCAAACTGCTATTTCTTTCTTTTGTAGAATAATACAATTATACCTCGGAAAATAATTTGTAAATTGCCTTCTTCCTCTCTTTAATCTACGCCCATGAAAGCTGATGAATGTGGTTCAAGGAGTTTGGGGAAAATCGTCTGTGCTGTAGTTGCTGGCGCTTTTTCCTGATTTCAATTTTTTTTTTGTACATTACATTTTTAACTTGGTCTCCTTTAGACCCTCAGGCCCCCTTTCGTCCCACCCCTCGCCCTGAGCTAAAATCACAAAAGCATCGACGATCACAGTCAGGAGCGTTGCTGTCGGCATCGCTGCCTTGGCATAATAATAACACAATCAATAATAAGAGGAAGAAAAACTGATGGGGAGGGAAAGGCAGAACAAATTTGAAAGTAGTAAATAGAGGATTGCTGTATTAGAGGCTGCTGCCTCGATGTGTGCCCCACAAAGAAAAAAAGAAGGTTGGGCGGTGGGCGAAGTAAGCGGCAGGCAAGAAAACGAGGACAAAGACAGTGACAAGCGACAAGAAGATGGCGGAGTCAACGTTGGCAAATGTTTAAGCTAAGGATTAATATTTTTATTTTTGTTTGCCTTTTTAGAATTGTATACTTACATGCAAGGCAGTTTCCCGCTTTTCCTCGTAGCTCCTTTCCCTTTCCGTCGGTGTGGGTGCCTTAAGAGTGTGTGAGTATAAGGAGGAGGCTGGCAGAGCAAGAGAAAAACTGTCTTCTGTGCAGATGTAGCAGAAATCTTTGTAAGCAGTTTTCACTTCTGAAAATGTATTTTTCGCCGCTCTTCTCTCACCCCCTTCCTTCTTCTCACCCACTGCAAAGGACGAAATGATGAATAGAGTTACTCAAATTCGAAAGCAAGAAGGATATCTGCTTTGGTGTGTGCGTGTGTGTAGTTCAAACATGTTTAAAAATCTCTATAATGTCGCCGGCTTTGATAAGTTGTGGAATGGAAGAGGGTGTAGAAATTGGGGAAGTGAGTCTTCTGCAATAACATCTAGTCCCCTCTTTCCCTTGTAGAGGGAAAGTTTTTAGTCAAAAGTTTGCATTACACAGTGAAGGTGACATCCTCAACCCTTTAAAGTATATTCTGATCAGCGGACTCCAGACTCTCCAAAAAAAGAAAGATAACTTCGTTTTTTATACCCTTGCAGAGGGTATTATAATTTTGGTCAAAAGTGTGCAACGCAGTGAAGGAGACATCTCCGACCCTAAGTATAAATATTCTTGATTAGGATCACCTCCTGAGTTGATATAAGCATGTCCGTCTGTCTGTTTCTATGCAAACTAGTCTCTCCGTTTTAAAGATATCGTATTGCAACTTTGCACACACCCTTTTTTTCCTTTGCACGCAGTATATAAGTCGGAACGGCCATATAACTGATTGATCGGAAATGCCATAACTTTGGTGTTTGTAAAGTTAGGAAGTTGGGATTTTCTATGGGTTTTATTTTTGACCAACCAATTTAATTTACAGAATATTCTGCAAGGGTATATCAACTTCGGCTCCGTCCGAAGTTAGCTTTTCTTTCTTGTTTTCTTTTTTAATATTGTTTGGATTTGACGTTCGCTTTTCGCTTTGTTCGTTAAGGGAAGGCGCGAGACTTTCCATTAAAATTTGCTCTAGTCATTTGACAGTGTGCCAAGCGCAGGAGTCGGGGAATGATTGATAGCTCCCCCGGAGAGCTCCTCCCGATTGTCATTCGCGTGGGATAACCGATAATTTGGTCAAAGGTTTCTAAAGCCCGACCACCCTCTCCGGCGAAAACCTGATAAGGAGACCGCTTGTGTGCACGAGATACTAAATTTAGCTTTCGGTTCGTTGTTTTCCACTTGCGAGGATCAGTGAACTGCGCTTATCAGCCCAAAGCGAGTGGAGCAGGGATTGGATTGGATCGGATCAGACCGTGGAGAGGAAAGCGGGCGCCGTAAGATTTGATCATTGCGAACTTCTAATATTGCTGGCGAGTCATAGGCGGAAAGTCATTGTCAGAGCGGTGGAGTCATCGCCCTGCGCGTTAACATCATCACCGTCGGTCCGATTGGGGGTCGTGAATCATTGCTTTGGGCCAAGTCAATGCTCCGACGCATCTAAACACCCTGTACAGCCTGAAAGCTTCCCCCGAAGAAAGTGGGAGAGTGAAATGCGGAGAACGTGGAAGGAGGAGGCAGAATGCAGAGCGTCGTTGCCGCAGTCGCTGCTTAGTGAGATCACCAGTACGGCATCGGCATGCGAATCTATATGTGCATGTGCATACCCACACACACAAGTGCTCTCTGTTTAACTTGTTTGCTATCTTTCTACATTGCGCTGCCGCCGCCTCTGCTTCTGCCGCTGCCACTGCCGCTGCCTTGGCCATGATCGTTCGTTCGAGTCGTTGCTCGGGTCAATGACTGCCAAAAAAAAACACACACATAATTCGCCGTTGTTGTTTTTTGACGGACAAACTGAAAAGTCGCACACACACATGCGATCCTACGGCAAGGTATGGCAGTTTGCGAGAAGGCATACAAGTGTCGTTCTGGTTCTTGGTGAGACTTCCCTCCGCCACTGCTTCCCTCGCTGGCCTATGCAGTTGCGCATTTTTTCGTAGGCGTTTGCTATATAGGCACAGACATCGGCGCACATATAGTGGCCATATATGTGTAGTTATACATGGACCAATCGAGGTACATACTATATGTTTTATACTGCGTTTTATTCGTTGTATGAAAACAGTTTCGCCTGCTTAGTTTGGCATTCCCTTGCCCGTTTGTTGTGTCATTTAATACCCGAAATTCTAGTCTAACCGGATACAAGGCTCGTTGCATTATTTTACATTTGCAGCGAAATAGCTGTCCGTTAACTTGCTACCTTTTTGAGCAGTTTTGACAGGGGATCGGAGATGGCTTGGAACCTGGAACCCTTTTTCGATGCCTGTCTTCTAATGGCACGGCATCGAATGAAGCTTATCAAGGCTGGGCTTCCAAGTGGCGGATAATTACTTTAATGACGATCCTGCCGCAGCAATCACGACTGACTGGAAGCGCCATATGTTGGCTGTGTTCCGAAATTAGTCGAGCTCCGGCAGGGAGCAATAATTTCGAGACCTCGGTCGATCTTTCTGCACATAAGTTGTTCTAAGCCCCAAAATAAACTTGTCCTGGGCTGCTGTAAGGCTGATCCTGGTGGCTGCATTCCTCCATCCACATGATGAACGCTCTTAGCGCTACGATCTTCTGCCCCTTTTCGACATTCTGGCTTTTACAAGTTTGCCTTTTCGCTCCCTTCCTTTTTCTTACACCCCCACCCCTTTTCACATGAGTAATTTGCTATTTTATATTTCTCGATTCTTTGTATAAGTATGCGTAAATCGGTTTCGTGTTTTTTTTTTTTTATTTTTTTTACTCGAACATCGTCATCTTTGCATGTGTTCTCCTCTTCGCATTTTTTGGCAACTGCAACGCTCTTCTCCCCCTGCCTCGATCAATCGTTCACTCACACATGCAGACATAACGAATCTGGAGGCTTTTAGTGCAGCATTCGTAGTTGTTTTGTTTTGGTTTCAGTTTTGTTCGCTCAGTTTTTGAGCTTTTGTTTGGATTCAGCCTTGTGTGTGTGCGCGATCGTTCTGTTTTTTGGGTCATTGAACTGGTTGCTCTTTGCCTAAAAAAGAAACAAATTTAGACACCATTTGATAAAACGCGTGAATTTTTTACTGGTAATCGACCGATCGCTCTGAGGGAATCGGCTGGAATCAGTGGTTACAGGAGAGTGCTTACACAAAAGTCGAAGTTAAACGTGAAATTTTACACAATTCGCACTGTACAAGTGCTTCTTCTTTTAACCCGGTACAAGATTAATTGATTATTGTCAACGAAATATTAAGTTCATAAAATGTTGTCATGTCTCCAAAATCTTAAATTCTTGTATATAGCTTAAATATTCATTCCTTAATCATCGATTATCATGATACGATTGTGTTAACCAGAATGAAAACAATGATTATATGAAACATGATGAAATGATTAAGTATAAAAATGTATGTATCTTAAAGAAATGATTGTATTTGTAAGTTTCTTTAGTTGATCAGAGTAAAATAGTATATTATACGAAATCAACTCTAGCATCACTAGAATCTGGTAATTCTTAAGCTTTTATTATATATTATCTATCGACACACTAAAAATGTTTCAACCAAACCGTTATTTCAGAAGTGATTAAGAAATTAAGGTGAAAAGACAACATGATAATGACGTTCAATTAAAAAAACATACATAAGAGGAAAGCATATTAATATTTATATTGTATAACAGAATATTTGGTAACTGATAGTCGAAGCAGCCATTTTTTTATCATCTGATTTCGATGGAAAAATACATAATTTCGGAAAACCAAATACACTCATTCCGTACGTACATATGTGCAATGCATTATATCTTATGTTCACTAAGGAGAATGATTAATGTGTAGATAAAACTGGATAGTCATAATAATAGCAAGTTATAAACATTTTTTTTTATATTAATTTAAATAAATTAAAAAATCATTGTTTGAAGATAATATTTTTTTAAGACTATTTGATTTGGTCGAGGCAATTTAATATTTCGGAGCCAGTTGTAGTGTAGTAATACCTACTGTTCAAATATAGGTTGAGGCAAGATACTTCAAGTTTAAACTAGTTTGGATCCCGAAATCTATTACAAGATGTTTACTTTGATATACAACTATGATCAGAAAATAGGCGGCAAAAATGTCGAAGGGCACATAGCACTCTGCACTTGATTAAGTGAAATAAATTGGAGACCAATGTATTTATTGCAGCGATTTAGAGCCCACCGCGCAAATTGAAATTAAATAATGGGACATTAGTGGTTAACTCCTCTAGCAGCTCTGGGCTTTCACATAATCGTACCTGCGCTTTTCGCCACCGACCTGCAGACTCGAAGGGCACACAATGCACATTTAGATGTTGGGAGTGAGCCTGGCGATTGTTGGGTAATTGACTTCTGGACACTTTGCTGCGCTTTTCAGAACCCTCGGCCAGCCTGCCTATCCTAGCTACTCCACCATGTCGCGGGCAAACTTTGTTGACCTTGTCTGTGTTTGAATTTTTGCATTTTTTGTTGCACCCCTCGCGGCTTGCATGTGTGCGTGAAAGGATGTCTATCTCTAAGCCTCGTGGTGGTTGCAGGGGACATGGGCGTGAGTGTGGGGGCGGGTGTTGAACTGGAGCTTTGGACAGAGAGAGGCAACCCAGCGTTAGCTAAGAGCCGTTTGGTGGCGGCATCCTTTTATCCCCTGCTGGCAGGGGCAAAAACGGAAGCAGGAGCTGGACTCGCTTTTTTTGCTCTGCCCGACGTGACCAAGTGTTAAAAATGATAAAGTAAATGTTTTGTATTCTCCTGCTTTGTTGTTATAACTTTGTAATTTGTGACGCTGAAAAGGAGCGCAGAGGGACAGCAGCTTGCTGGCTTAGTGGTTGGTTAGATAGAGAGGGAACCTACCTTCTTGCGTTTCCTGCGAGCGAGTCCTGTGGCGGGTGGCTGCAACGGGTTAAACTTGCACACACGCACTTTGGTCTCAGTTTGTTGTGAATTGGTTTTTATCTGCGTTCTGATTGTTTCCAGTTAGCACTTTCCAGTGTTTGATTAAGTCACTTGAAAAAAACTATTTCTTAGCACTTGAACAAAAAAGGCGGGGCGGTGCCGGACGTGGTCATAGATTCACGTTGCTCGCTCCACTTTGGGGTGCGGCGAATTGTTTCTGGCATTGCACTAAATCGAGTGTCCTGGTATCTTGTCTCTGATCTGTGTCCTGATGGCTTTCAGACTTCACTTAAACTGAACTGGTTAACTGGGTGAAACTAAACTGAACTCAACTAAATTTCACTTGGGCTGGCTTGAGGCTCGGGCTGGTCGGTGTCGGTCTGACTTGGTTTGGTTGGGCTGGTTGGCTCTGTCGAAAGACGCACGTCCAATCCGATAGCTAACTGATGTTCATCTAAATGGATCCGAACTATACGAAAAATAATGATGCCCAGAAAATGTGTTTTTGAAATCAGCGTCGCTGTCGCAGCCGTCGCCGGCGTAAGCTTCAGAATTTGGCGCTGTCGTCCTCTTTGTGTGTATGTGTCTGCATATAAACACTCTCAGGCGGTTGTGTGTGTGGCGGCCTGCAGTTGTCAATGCTCCAACGGCAAAGTCGGTTCTGAGCCGCTGCACCGCTGGCCTGCACATAATATGCAGGCAGCTCGTAATGAGCCAACATCATCATAGCCAGCGTCGCGGCCATCAGTTCTCAGGCCACACACACACGCGCACACGGCTGACCTGAGCGGAGCCGACTACCCCTACTTCAGTTTCGTCCGGACCTGGCTGCTCCTACTCCTGGCAGCTCGCTCTCACTCGCTCCCGCTGCGGCTGTCTCTGTCCACCGAGCAGGGACTGGACGCCGAAAAATAAAAATCTGCCCAAAACAAACTGCAAAAATCGCTCACAAAAAAATATACATACACACAGGCAAAAAAAAAAAAAAAAAAAAAGGGGAAAAAAAACTAAAAACTGGGCATTGAATGCACGTCGCAAGAAGGGTGATGAGGGCCTAAGGGAGAGGGCGATGAAGGAGCTACAAAGCGTAATCCAAATACACGGCAACACACACATGTAATCGCAAAAAAGGAAAAAAAAATTAAAAATGCAATCGAAACCCTATAAAAATGTGTGCACTTTGCCTGCCCCACTTCCGCACCCGCCCCACGCACACACATGCACACAACCAGATGCGTGGCAAATGAGCGACGCTTTCGTCCTTTTTCGGCATATGCACCCTCCGTCGACGTCGGCGTCGCTGCTGCGTGGCTTCACGAAAAAAAAAAAATAATACATTTAAAAAAAAACTAAAGAAATCGGCGAATACTCAGCCTTTTTATATTATATGCGCTTATATATAAATAATACACAAACACCAGTTGCAGTTGCACTGCCATTAGCGCACACACACGGACACAATCAGGAGCTGCTGCATCGTGCGTGCCGGGAATGCAGCGGCGGATCCATGTAGATATTTATATAAAATATTTAAGCAAAAAAACAGAAAAATACAAAAATGCAATTTCAAATGGGAAAAAAGTTCGATGCTTTTATTGTACTTTTTTGTTTTTATTTTTGGCTAACAGTCAGCCAACCCCGAACCCATTCCAGCCCCTATGGGATTCAGCTGAGCAGTGGGACCAGTGCAACGAATAATTCAGAAGAATTGATAAGCACGAGCATTTAGCGATTCGGAAAGGATATGTAACGGTTGCGACCGACCACAAGTTATAAATTCCTGTCTTTGCACAAACGCTCTTAAGATCTTTGAAAGCCAATAACGTCTCGCCTCAATTTTTTTTGAAATTGATTTGCTTTAAAAAATAGGGTATAATCCTTGTTGAATTTGTTGAAAAATTTCCAATCCATTCTCAGCTAAACAATTTTATTTTGAGCCAGTTTGGGCCAGTTTTCATGGGCCAGTAAATCATAGTGTTACTTATGAAAAATGAGAAAATCGCTCAAAAAATAGATTTGACAAATCAACCTGGAATTATTTTTGATGGCCAAAATCCGGAAGAAATTAGCTCGATTTTTTGGTTTTTCGGTCAAAACCCTTGGAAATAATGGTCAGATTTTGGAATTTCATATCTCATTGGATTCGTTACAAATTATCCAATCCATTGGTATTCTCAGCTAGAAAATGTTATTTTGGCCCAATGTTAGCAAAAAATTATAATGTTAGAATAAACATTTTTTTTTTCCAAAATTCCGAATAAAGTTACTTAAATTTAAATTTTTGGATCTAAAAACTGGGATCTGATTTTAGTGTCTAAACACCTTTTCGTTCTTTTTGAACTGTACTAACTGTAAGCTTACACTAATATGCAATCCATTCTCTGAGATTCGTAACCCTTTGACTAGCTTTTGTCCCACGGTTCAACTCATTATATTTATTTAGTTAAGGACACCACGTACATACACTTGCAAATCAATCACACACACACATGTGATGCTATGCCTAGACTGGCGTATACGCACTGCATGCCCAGCCTTGTCCTCGGCAACGGACAGTTGGTATAGGCACTCCATGTACCCCTGGGCGCCCCTGTGCCTCCTTGTTTCCAGCTGCCCTCGCTGCAACGCTGCACATAAGCAAACCTTTCAAATCCCCCCAAAATAAGCGACGCATGTGTAGGCCTATCAAAAAGTCGCTGTCACGCAAAACGAAGCACATAATGGAAAAGTGCCAAAAAGTACAAAAAGGGAAAGCCCGAGCGGTGTGAGAGGCGGGGAAACTTCTTGACTGGCAGGATACAAATGCATTGGCGGCGAGCAAAACCCCAAAACAGGAGCAGGCTTAAAAAAACCCCCATCGTTGCACTGCATCTGACTCACTCTGGCACACGCATTTTCAACCACATGCATGCAGGACACAGGCCCAAAAACAAAAAACAAACACTCATACACACGCAAAAAAAGCAACAAAACTCGAAAAAGTGCAACCGAAAAAAGCAAAGCAGAACAAAAAAGGACTAAGAGCGTCGAAATGCACGCGCACAAAAAGTAGGCAGCACAAAACAAAACCAAAGCCCGATCTCCCTACTAGACCTACTCGCATCAAGCCGGCCGGCTGCCAACGCCCGACTCCCGATGCACTGACATTGAATGCAGAAGCAGCCAGCAACTGCAGCGAAATGCACTTGTGGGCTGCCCTCGCCCCCACATCAGCCCCCGCCCACTGGCAGCGACGCCGACTGCGACTGTCAATAAAATTAAAAAAATAAGTCAACGACGATCGAACGAGCGACGGACGGGCACACGAGCGCAGAGCGTTGTATTTCCCTATTTTTTTTTTTTTTAATATACACTCGATGCTTTTCCGTGCGTTGCACATGCAGCCGAATGCGTGTGTGCGTGAACAAAACAACCCCCGAAAAAAGGATGCATGCATCCTGCAGTCCGGCCAGTCCGGCGAGCCGATTCCAGTTATGGGCGTTTTTTGTGCGGCGCTGGAAATGCAAAAAAATACTAAAAAAAGTTGCAAAAAAAACTAAAAAAAAATAGAACTCGCAAGCAAAATACTACAAAATGCAACTGCAAATGCAGCGCTGCCGCTGCTGCTGCTGCTGCGGATAAGTGCAGCAAAGTTAATGCTGGCAGTAGGCGGGTGTGGTGCGGCAAGGTCGTGGCGTGTGGCAGCGCGAATTAAAAAAGAGGACAAAACAACCAAAATAAATAAATGTGCGCGAGGCAACAAAGTGGAAATTATATAAAAATGCGCTAAAATACGTCGCACACACGAGCGCATACAGAGCCGCACATTTATGCGTTTGCTATATACATATACACGCGGGCAGTTTAAGCATTTTTAGCTGCCTGTTTTCGGGCGCTGGTGTTCATCGGTGTGAGGGGGCTAGCCTAGCTGTGTGAGTATGCACACATACACACACACTTCCTGTGTATGCCTCCAATAGTTTGCCATCTAGTTTAGCAATCACTAGCTAGAAGGCATAGGACGGCACAAAGCTGTCCACCTGTTGAGCGCTTCGTGCAGCGCCGACATAGGCGGACCAGGGAAGGATGGATCCATCAGAGACCTTTCCATGTACACAAACACGCACATGAACGCATTAGGCTTCTATTATAAATTAGAAAATTAGCCGGGACTATTACCAACAAATGTTTGGCAATGCATCAGCAACACGCATACCAACCTTTTTATTTGTACTAAACCTAAATGTCCCAATATTGAAAAACACTTAATTTAGAATGAACCGAAGACTCAACGGAAACGCAGCTTTGCTACAGAGTCAAAAAAAGTACATAAAAAAAATTTTATTTGGTAAGCATATAATGTGTCCCAATTTTTCCAAAAAATTTTGTGCTTAATTCAAATATACTGGATATTTCATGATCATCCCCGTCTGATCCGACTCAATTCAAAATTTAACTATAGAATGAACCCAAATTTTAAGTATAACAGTTGTAAAAATAAGTTAGTTTTATGTTTTATTAAAAACCAGTCTGCAATCAAATTGGAATTATTTGTTAAACTATTTCAATTCAGCAGCGCCAAGAAAATTTATTTTTTCGTCTATTTAATAAAGATTTGATCAATAAACAAGAAAGAAAAGCTAACTTCGGGCGGAGCCGTATAAACTTTATCCCTTGCAGAATTTTCTGTAAGTTATGGCATTTCCAATCGTTCAGTTATATGGCAGCTATAGGATATAGTCGGCCGATCCTTATGAAATTTGGTAGGTCGGATTGATTGGCCAAAAAAAAAACCCATAGAAAATCCGAACTTCCTAACTTAACGAACACCAAAGTTATGGCATTTCCGATCAATCAGTTATACGGCAGCTATAGGATATAGTAGGCCGATCCCGGCCGTTCCGACTTATATACTGCGTGCAAAGGAAAGAAGGGTGTGTGCAAAGTTTCAATTTGATATCTTTGAAACTGAGAGACTAGTTCGCGTAGAAACAGACAGCCGGACAGACGGACATGCTTATATCAACTCAGGAGGTGATCCTGATCAAGAATATATATACTTTATAGGGTCGGAGATGTCTCCTTCACTGCGTTGCACACTTTTGACCAAAATTATATTACCCTCTGCAAGGGTATAAAAATGCTTAACAAATACTTGTTCTTAGCAAAAATTGATTTTCATATGATTGTGTTGGTAATGTTTCGATTGTGGGGTACAAGGACGTATGGTCAACCTAATTTAAAGTAAAGGGCTATTCACAGCTATTGTGTTTTTTTAATCCTTCCAATCTTGCCCTGCAAATTTTGGGTTTTTATTAGCCGCTTCAGTTCTATAAGAAAATGCAGATCAGTCTTTCCTGCACCCACACCACCAACCTTTGAGCGCAATATTTGTTAGTGCTGATGTCCAAATTGCCGTTAGCGGCTGAAAATTGCGTGAAAAACATTTTTTTACCCCCAACCGAATCACCACAAAAAAAAAGGAGAAACCTCGAAAAAAATACATAAGCTCTGTCGCGTGGAGGGGGAATTTGGGGGTGGAGATGGGCTGTGGCCTATGTACGTCGCGGCCCGAAATAACGTTAATGCAACAGCGCCCAAATATCACATTACCATTAACAACATGTTTTGCACTGCCTGCCTGTGTGTGTGTGTGGTAATACATAATGTACGTACAAAAAGGACTCGCAAGGAAACAAAACAAAAAAGTCAAAAAATTAAAACAGATCACAAAAAATAAAAAAGTTGATTAAAACGATTAAAAAATCGCCAAACTCAGTACATGGCCATGCATACTCCCACAAACAGCGATGCACGCACAAAAATAAAGTGCAAATGCAGCTGACGAGGGAGTAAAGGAGTGGAGGAGGAGAGTGGGTGTTCCGGCCGGATATACTGTCCGCCATAAGGCCAATACATTTTTGTTAATCACACGCACACGCACAAGCACACGCACGCACACACATGAAATTTATTTGGTTCATTTTTCCTCTTTTTGCTCGTTTGTTTTGCTCGTTTTCTCCACTGACATCATTTTTTTCGCCTTGTTTTGTGTTGTTTTCACTTTTTGTTTTGCTTGTTTTCTGCGCACTGCATTCGGCGACAGTGGGCCGAGTGGGAGAATAGTCGAATGGGAGGATGGTGCCGGACAAATTACACATACGCCGCGTGGTACATGCATCAATACAAGTGCTGTATGTGTGCGTATTATGAAAATGACGCACAGAAGGAAAAACACAGGGAACAAAAGTGGGTGGGAGGGGACTGTGCAAATTGCGTATTTTGGCTAGCTGCATCAATCTGACCCCAAACTCTGCCTACGTGTGTGCGCATCTGATTTTGGGAATTAACGGGAAAGGGCGCTGGTCCGCACAAAGGATTCGAAAGAGCAGCCATCGAATCTCTTGCCTGAAATTTTGACTGGTCGTGGGTTGGGTATTTATCTATACTTTTGGATTATCTTAACTTTAACGCGGCTGGCCGACACAAGTATAGCAATTTGCCCGACACTCGGCTGTCTATTTGCCTTATTTTTTCTCTCTTTTGTATGTGTGCTTGTGTTTTTTATAAACAATAAATTGTTATGCCTACGCGCAGTTATTTATTTTGATTTTTGTGAAACTTTTTGTGCATTTTCCAATTCAATATATATTTATGTGCTTAAATTGCCTGAATGCACACACACATAAAAATCGTAGTACATACGCCATAGAGTGTGCGTGTGTTGCAAAAAGTCAGCCATTTTTAAAATGTTAAAAATATAATGTAACGTTGGACCCGTACGTGAGTTGGTGTGCGAGGTGAGGGGTGGTGAGCGATTGGACGTGGGAGTTGGAGGGTTATGCGCTGGACAAAGCTCCTCATATGCCATGTCAGCCACGCCCACGACTACGCCCCAACTCAGTCCAATGTGTTCTCTTTTTGTGGTTGCGTCGATTTATCCTTGTTGTTTTTTTTTTTTTTTTTTTTATTTTTTTTTTACATGTTTACCCAGCTCTTAATGAAAAATGCTGGGGCCATAAAAAAAATAACACAAACAATTTTAATTTATTGCGTTAGGCAGGTAAATGCAACTGCCCCTCTGATTGCCACTGGAAGCGTTGCTGTTCGTCACCTAAGGGATCGCATTGCCACGATCACAGTTGCATCCAGGCGAAAAGAGAAATCGTCGACAAATACCAATCTCACTCCCCTTTGCCCAAGTTGGTTGTCACCGCCCCTGCCCTTTGATCGGCGCACAAAGCACAAAAACTTTCTACGGACTCCCAGCAGCCACAAAACCTGAAGAATGCACGCACACCACGGCACCCGCTCCCCATCGATCTTACATGATTGAAGGGGCAGGCATACCGAGGGGCTCTTCTACATATGTATCTGTATCTCTATCCCCCGGCCCATCAGCCGCCCCTGCCGCTTCTACTGTCCCATGACGAGCTACTGCCATTGCCATTGCCATAGAAAGCTGTGCGCAAATTTCTCAACAATGCCTGTGGTGCAGGGGCTGTTGCATGCCCGAAAACGAAACCAAAAGAAGAGAAACGAATCGAAACCCGTTTGTGTGTGCCAAAAATTGCAAACTCACAAATCTTCTTTCCCGAACGGGTTTGTGCGCTCCTCTCTCTGCTTTTTTGGCTAGCTGTCTTTTTGTCTTTTGATCCCGTGTTTTTGTTTTCGTTTTAGTGCAGCTCCGCTTTTTTATTTTGCGTAATTTTTTAGTGCCACTCACGATTGCACAAACACCACCATCACTGCACCACTGCAGGAGTCTGGTGGCGCACATGTGTTTGTAGTTTGCAGCCCCTCGCCACCGAGAAAACATTTTGGCAAATGATTTCACTCTATCTCCCACTACCCCCTTGACCCTCCATCGTAAGGGTGGTGGAGGGAGGGGGCAGGGAAGGGAAGGGGAGGGGGAGTGGAATACAGCGCAGCAAGGCAATAATAATTTCCAAAAACAAACTCGGGCGACGAACGCGCTGCCGAGGTTAACGGCTTCAATTCAACTCTTTTTTGAGGTTTCTCAGCGCACACAAGCATGCTTGAGAGATCATTCACACAATACACACACCAGAACACACCAACACTCTCATGTAAGTGCATATATAACGATCGCAGCTCAGCGACCTATCGAGGGCAACACACAAAATTTAGGAAGTAGCCCGGAGAGAGAAGCTCCGCTGCCGCTGCCTTTGTCCGGATTGTTTTTTGGGTTTGTTTGGGTGTGTGCGTGTGTGGGTACATGCACATTTTAAACTATAGGCCCTGGATGAGCGAGAGAAAGAGGAAACGATCGGCGTCAAGCTCCGCTGCTGCGGTTAAGTAAATTGAAAAAAAAAATAATATTCCCAAAAAAATTTCCTCTCTCTCACTGACTGACTTGCCTCGCTTCTGTCACGCTCCTTCGGGCTCTTTGTCGTTTGTATTACATAGACCGCCGCCCCACTCTCCATCCTTCGCCTCTTGGCGACCCTAGCTTGGCAGCTTTAAAAGACTGTACAACTAAAGGAGACTGGCTGGGACACGGAATCTGTCTGAAAAAAAAGCTTACTGGGATCAACGTACTCAGCCTCGGTTTTTTCTGCAGGTCGTAAATCTTCTATCAGTGGTCAGGGGCTTACTATTATCACTCATGAAATACAATCAATAAAGTCCCATAGTTAAATAGGTTCCTTGACACAACATTATCTTTCACATACCCCTTTTTCGGTCGAAAACCACATAAATGCCAAATTGAACTCTATTCAAATTTAAATGATCGCTTCCAAGATGATTACTCCTGCAAGATGATGGCTTACTTGAGCCCACCGTCTTCCTACAAAGAAGCACGCCAAAAATTCAAGGCAGCAGCCTAAAGCCTTCCAACTTATCCTCCATTTGTTTTCAATCACGGTGCTGGTTAACCACCAATTTAGAAGCACTCAGGCACTGAAAATCAAGCCCCCATCCCTAAACATGGGACAGTCACTAAACGAAAACTAGGAGCCTGGGGTTATGGCATTAAGTGATTCGCCACAGCTCCACACCAACACCAACCCGTAGTAGCATGCACAAGCAGCAAATGGTGGCAAAATGGTAAAACAATTCACAAAATTACCAGCGTACAAGCGCACCAATCCCAGAAAACCACCAACCCATTATCCCGCCAGCCAACCAACAAGTTCAAAGTTCAAAAAGGCTTAAATGCCACAAAAATCAACACTCTTGCAGACACACACATACATGACACATGTGCGTGTCTGCCTAATAGAGCCGCAAGGGGTGAGGGCATGGCTTAGAAGTGCCGCCAAGAGGCAAACCACTTAAGTACGCATATAAAATGGCTGTGAAATGTTCACACTAAAAACTTTCGCCTGAAACCCGCAACGACCCGAACCCAGACCAAAACCCGTTCCTTAAACCCAAACCAAACCCCCAAACTCAGGCTAGGACAAGTTAGAGCCAAATCGCATAACTGTTTCGTGTTAATGATGATGAAGTTGTTGATATGTCGGCTATGCGTGTGTACAAATAAGCTAGAGTTTTAAGGCCGAAATTCATCATAAAATCACTTAAAACTGTATTAACAACCCTTGCGAAAGGATGGGTTAGAATGGGGCGGGGGCTATGGGCCATATCCATTCCAAACATGAGATAGATCGAATCGGGTAATTGTGTGTGAGAACTTTTTAACCTCTGACCCCGGCAACCCTTTCTGCTCTCTGTCCTGTGTCCCATACGCATCTAATCCTGTGATGGGTCTAATCGCTGCCCACCCCACACTCTTTTCCTTTCCTTTCTTTGTCCTGCTTCAATCCTCACCCCCGAACACAGGCACGCATATAATGCTAATTTGCGGACAGCCGCCTTCGTTTGACTTGGCTTCCTGTTCTTGTTCGGAAACCGGCAACCGGACACCCCATAAAACTTGTACCCGGATCGGAGGTCAGGAAGGGTGTGGTCTGACCTTATGCTTATGCTCACTCATGTGGTAGTTGGCAGGGTATAATGCACGGGACAGGGGCAAAAGTGGCATAAAAGTGTTCAAATCATTTTAGGGCTAACTCTGGCATCATTTGGGTGGGGCGGAAACTCAGTTGTGGGTGGGCGGAAGACCTGAAGGAGTTTTCTCTAATTAATTCAGACTATACCTGGACGCGAGTCGGCCAGTTGGCAGCTCGAAAGCAAGCCCTATCATCCACGTTGTCAAAGTTGCCCGACAGTGAAATCGTTTGCCACAGCACGCACTCCCCAAGTCTCAAGAACCACCACCCACCCCATACCTTCGGCAGATATCCCCTGACACTACGAGCTAAACACATTTGTGGGTCGGTCAATCGAGGACGTGCTATGCTTCTTATGCGAGTCGAGTGTGCAGAAATCCTAGGGTTTCACTCTTGAATTTCTAATAAATTCATAGGATAAGGAAAACAGGGGCTTTCTTCTGGAAGCTGCCTAAGCGTGCTTCCGTTTCCCCCTTTTGAGTTGTATGTGTGCGGTTGTTTCTTGCTCTGGCTTTTGGACTTCCCATGATTATGTGTGTAATTTGTAATTATGAATTCCCTTGACGTGGTTTCGTTGGTCTGCAGAAGGAAAGAGCTGGTCCGAACAGCAATGGCTGGCGTTAACCGTATTTAATAAACTTGTTCGTTTTTGTGATGTGTGTTTTTTAATTTGAATGCTAGCATATTGCCTATACAACCGCAGAATGATTGACGCGCTCCGGGCCGGGTCAAGAAGGCTTGGTCTTTGTCTCGGTCTCAATCTGGGTTCTTGGCCAACGGATGCGGCAGTAGAGAGGGAAGCACACAACGTTTTTGCCGGGCATCTTGACATCACCCTGTTTCGGTTGAGGGTTCCGCTTAGATCGACTGGCGGGGGAGAAGCCTTGGCCACGTCTTTTTGTTGTCTCTGCTTTGGTAATCCCAGATTTCCGGTTATGTGGACTTGTGCTGGGTGTCGCATTGGCATAATTTGTAGGTCATGCATATTTGACATGTTTTTTTTGGTGTTTTACATGATAAACACCCAAGGGTGCTGGCGAAATAAAGCATACGGAACAAGGACACAGGTCGCAGCTTAGTTGTCCTACTATTGGAAGTGCGTGTGTGTGCTTGGTTGTTTTCTGAACAATTTCTCAGTCAATTTGATCGCTTGGGAAGGAGAACTTAATTTGATTTTCAAGTGGAAAACTTTGCCTGCCTGTGAATTCCCCAAAGTGGTCTCCCGGGGGGTCCCTGCAGCGCTTAGCCCTGCTGCTCCACCTTTCACCTATGCCAATTTCGCCAACTGGGACTTCAATCAAATGCTTACTCTGGTCCCAGAAACCAGTTTAAAAAAGCAGGGGTAGGGAAAGGCTCGCGGAACGAGTTTTGTTTGTTCCGCGTCGCATTGCGTTTGCCATTGCCTGCAGAGCGTAAGATTTGTGTCCAACTCCAAGGCCCTGGCCACGTTGCAGGCACATTTGGAGTGGGCAAGGGGCTTCGGGACTGTGTGACTCGAATACAGTTTTGACGCTTCCACTCAAACTGAAATCTCAAAGTGCAGTTTTCGCAAAACTCCACTCAGCCCGACTGTGTAAGCCTGATACTGCCTTGGCTCTCAGTCCTCGCTGCTTGCAATGTAGGTCGCTGCAATTCCCAATTCCCAATTCGCTTGCCCAGCGCCCTGGATCGCTTGACGTGTCTCTGCTAATGCGTTGCTTTTTCAAATCCTGCTCGACTGCCCATGGACTTCTCTTTGGAATGGGGAATGCAGTCGCAGGCCCGAACAGGTTTACAGTGGGCCCTATCAGCAGGACCCGTCCAAACCCCGCCCTAAGTGCGATATACACACATCAACCGCAGGTCGTGGCTGACCGATAGGGGCCATAAATCAGGCCACTCTTAATCGGCCAGCTATAGGTTCGACACTATCCGAGCAGTTCTAGACCGAATCGGGGCAGCTGGGGAGTCTTAAGTGTGACACATGCTCAACAGGCTGCAAACCGAAGGACATGTTAGGGGGCTTCGTTCGATTGACGTTCACAACCCCAGCTAGGACACGAGCTCACGCACCCACATGTCTGGTTGCCAGGAATACTGCCCCAGACAAGGGGAGCATGTGACTTGACTGCTGCCATGGCAACGCTTAGCCCGACACTCAAGGTCACTGGGAGCCCCATGAAGTCGCCTTAAAGCACGACTGCCTCAAGGACATCCCACCCCTCGCACGCACTCACTCGAAGCCTGTTGCAACCTGTTGAAAACAGCTCGCCGGGAAAAAACCAAAAAGAAAAGCTAAACGCGAGAAAATCCTTCTGGCAGAGACACAGCACAAAAGAATAAGCTCCGGCAGAGGCAGCGACGTTGCCAGCATTTTGTGAGAGTTCTCCCTAAACTCGCCGGACACTGGTTACAGGTGGTTTGCCTAGAGTGTGTGTCAGCTGTTGGTGTAATTAGGACGGACTTTGCTTGTGTAACCATTCTGAGAATGACGTCTGCCACCAGTTAAGTCCAGGCTAAGCGCTCAAGGTTGCCTGCTGAAGTCCCGTCCGCTCCCACTTGTTACCTTTGACCTGGTCGCGAGCAGCAGCCTTGAAAACGTTGCCTTCTTTTTTCGACATGCCCTCATGCCGTGAAAATTTATAAGCTGGCACACTTTCACATGCTTTTTTCTAGCGCTTTCTTGGGAGCACTTTTTGATGGGTCACCCTTCCACCACCCCTCTGCCACCCAATTTTCCTTCTCCTCGATAAGAGCAGAGAGAAAAACTTGACGTCGCTTTCGGCGTCGACGGCGTTGGCTGTAGGAAAAACGACGACGACAGAATGAGAGTGAAAGTCTTGGCCACATGGGGACGAAGCCTTACGCAGTCACTCACACACCCACACGATAACGACGACAGCGCAGTCGAAGCCAGCGGCGACGCGGGAAGCGGCAGCGGCAGCGGCGCCAATACCAGCACCAATACTAGTGCACGCCAGGCTCTTTTCGTTCTGTTCGTTCTTTTCGTCTCGTTTCCTTCACCATTTTTTCTTCACTTTTCCTTTACTTTTTGTTGCTACTGAGCTATTGAGCTTTGCCTTGGCTGCGCTGCCGCTTCTGCTACTGTTTATTTTGGCCGCCGGATTTCCCCCACGATTACCGTCGCCCACCCCGCCAAAAAAAAAAAAAAAATAATAAATAAATCAGTGTTCGTCTTTTGGCTGTACTTTCTCCCCTCTGCAGTAACTGCAAACTTTTCTTAACTTGTTCTCTTCTGTTGCTTTCCCATTTTTCCTTTTTTTTGATGTGCGGGAAAAGGGACACCATCAGGTTTTCTCTTAAGCGTGTCGTCCTTTTGGAATAGTTATTCGCTTAAGAGACGCTTTCCAGGATCGTAATTGGTGGAATTGCTGAGTTTGTTTTTTGTTAAAGCTTTTTGGTAGTTTACATTTGAGCTAAAAGCTCTTTGTGTGCGGTTGGGTGTGGGTCTCCGCTTTCGCGGATCGCGATCGTTAGTGAGGCAGTGGAGACAGTAACATGATTTATATTGTTGTCAAACTGTTTCTCATCTGAATTTGCTTAAAAGGTTTGAAAGTTTCAGTTTCTAACCTGCAGTTTGAAGAACTCATTGAATGTCGACCGACGCCGCAAAATGATCAATGAAACTTTTACTCTCTTGTGTGTCATGAAAACATTTCTCTACGTGCAATCTTCTAAACATGTCTTTACCATATTCCATCGCAGACTTTTTACCGACCACTCTATATCTTATTCTGCGGAATTTGGAGATTATTATGTTTTTTCATCGCTTTCTATTAAGATGATTGCCCATCGATATCTCAATTGAAGACGTGTTTAAATTCAAAGAATTCAGGTCGACGCGGCGGCATATCAACAGGCGTCAATTGATTGCAACAAGCTTGTCCAACACCGATGACACGGAGATAGCTCGGGTTCCATGAAAGTACGGGAGTCTCTGCATGTTTGATTATCACGTAGCTTAAGTGCGCAGGCTGCCCAGTGCTCCAGATAGGGAGTTGTCTTTCGGAGCTCAACACAGCTGATTGGAGTCGGAGTCAAATTTAGCATGCTGATAGCTGTTTTTATCTGAGGACCACAGCCGGAAATGCAGTCCGTAACAGAGTTAATTTTCTCACAAAGAAATCATAAATCATGTCTAAAATCGAAACGAAGAATAATACATGCCTTTTCATCTTCATCGAAACCTTTTAATCTTTCCAACGAAACAAAACATGCCCTCACAGTACTTTTTCGAAGTGCCGTACTCAACTGATTCTGGAGTGCGTATTTAAGCACGAATTTGACCGTGGGAATCGATGACCGAAATATTTTCTTAAGTGTCATTTTCTGAGGTAGTTTAGCTGACCAAAGTTGGCCTCAGAAAACAGGCATGCAATATTATTCTCATATGAAGAGAAAAAATCCGACATTCCTGGCTCCTACATGCAGGAAACGTTCTCTAAATTGTGTCATAGGCTATGTTTCTGCACGGTACGTGATCCGTGTTCTTTCCGCCCAAAGCGCCGAACGTGTTGAATGACGCACCAACGAGCGAAGAATTTGTGGATGCGTAACTCCCACCGTACGTGGTACGTACGTACGTACAAAAATATTTAAAGTGCCGAAAGTGGTTACATTTGGTTACATGACCTTGGGTAAAATGTTCGGGACAGTCGATCGAAACTGCGTGCAACTTGAGATAGCGCGATGCTAAAGTTGTTGCAGGTATCGGTTCCGCATTGGCCATATCCATTGATCACGTCTTAAACGGCAGATCACAGATTACTCAAGCAAGTTGAGAATGGAGGGAGCGGAAAATCTTCGACCCAACTCCGGTGCGGAAGCGCACGTCGCTCTCCGGCGCCCTAAGTGCAATTTAGTCATGCATCTCGGAGCGGTCGCGGTTGCGGCCGTGATAAGGGCGCTCCCCGGCGGAGAGTTTCTTCCGGTGCTCTGGCACGTGGGAAGAGCGCTCTGCAATTTGCTCGCTCCACCGTCAGCCGAGATTGGGCCCGCGTTGTTTTGGTCTCTTTCACGCGGCAGCCAATGACTCTGTACATAAATCACGCAGCGGTCAATCGGCATTCGAGTTATGCAACATTCTCGAAAGCGAGCGCACCCAGCGACCTTTTAAGCGCGTCTGCCCCGCTGTAAGCCATCACTGCCACTCTAGAGCTGACTGCGTTCTCAGCCAAGGTTCCACGAAACAACAAGGGTACAAGCACCAGCCCTCCAAAGTCCGCCACATCAGATGAGCCCAGGATCAGGACGACAAATTAGTTCCAGTCAGTTAAGAGTCATCTGAAGTAGAGTGCCTACCATGATGCACCGCCTCTGGTCGACGTGTCTGGGTCTGCTGGCCTTGCTCTCTATTGCGACCAGTCGCTCAGTCCGCCAACTGCCGAGTGCATATCGGCCCATGCAGCCTGTCAACTACTACGGGCAGTCGCACTATGCCTACCCGCCCTACGGCTATGGTTACCAGGCACCACCGTTCGCGATCAATCCGCCAGGCGCTTACTACGATAATGTCTACGGCGTCTACAAGACCTACCCGGGCGGTGGATATCCCGTGCGGTTCGATTACGTGAGTGAATAAACCTACTATGAGTAATTTTTGTTTTGGAAAATTGATTTTAATAGTTACTTAATTTCAAGCTAGAATGAAAGAACATTTTTTTTTATGTTTAACCAAAATGGTGTTTTTCGTACAATTTTCGAAATTTCCGTATTTAAAATTTGTTACAAATTGCTATATTGACTTGTTCTTTTGTCGATTTTCCTATGGCTCCTTTGGTCAAGATTATCATACTTTTTGGTGTCAAAATGTCTTCTTCATTGTGTTTTAAACTTTTGAGTGAAATTAAAATACTACCTGTGTAAAATTAGTTAAACAAAAAAAAATTTTATAGTTGCATATTAGAAATAAAGAAAACTGAGCTTCCACCTTTAATTGTTATAAAATCTCAGTTAACTAACTTACACTAAGCTCTAAACAAAGACTAGTATTAAATTTCGCAATATTTTTGATACTTTTGATTGAAGAATAATCGTTGCTCTCGGAACTACATTGGCATAAAGCCCCACCCTGATCAGCGGCAGTATTACTACGTCTGTAAGCCCAACTGTGTAATCTTTAGCAAGTGCCGCAACCTTGAGGTAAGTGTTAGCCGACCTTTGACCCACCAACCAATAAAACTTAACTGGGTTTCCTGTTTCGCAGAGTTTTAACTCGAGCAGTGGGCGGTGCGTGCAACACGTTCCACAGCACAGAGCGGACCTCACGCTGCCACAGTGCCAGAAGGAGGGGCGATTCCCGCACCCACACGACTGCAAGGTTTACTACAGGTGCGATAAAAACCGGACGCAGCCATGGCTTTTCGCCTGCCCCGACAGCACTATTTTCTCGCCGGTGGAGCACAAGTGCCTGCCCGGCGACCAGTGCCCCTCGACAGAGATCTCGGACAGTGGCAGCTACATACCGCAGAACTGCGAGATCAAGTTCCCCGAGTGCGCCGAAGAAGGCACCTTCCGCTCGCCGACAGACTGCGCCCTCTACTACACATGTCGATTGCAGGAAAGCGGTACCTATCTTCAGACGCGCTTTAAATGCCCCGGCAGCAACAGCTTTGAACTTGAGCGAAAGCTGTGTCGTCCCCGCAGTGAAGTCGACTGCTTCGACTATGTCTCTGGACCTGTTCCGTTACCCTTCAATGCCCCACAGGCATATTATCCACCCTACCCAGCTGCACCGCTCTTCGAAGAGGACTATTACGATACGGGTGCAAGGGAACAGCAGCCTGATATTAAATCCGAAAAGCTACAGTTGGGGGAAGGATTCGAAAGACCCTCAGTAAAAGTTGTCATTCTGCCCACCACGCCTGCGACCACGACAACTTCGAAGCCCACCGCTTATCCGGAATACCCCACGTATCCATTGCATTCCCCGTACCACTCGCATAAGCACACCTCTCACCATCTTGAAAAAGAACCGTTAATGGAGAGGCTTGAGGTTGAGAAAAATGACGACTCGCGCAGATTTAAGCTGTCGGAGAACATAGTCATCATTCCCACTACACCAGCACCTACAACTATCAAGAGTGAACCTTTAACGGATACCACCAACTATCATTATAAAAGATACACTTATGTACCAGCTGAAGATGAGACTCCGGAATTCAAAGCAGCTGTAAAAAACTTGCACCTATCGCAAAAAATTGTCATTTTGCCCACTACGACCAGCACAACTACGCCCAAACCGTTAATTTCTACATGTCCCCATTTTTCGACGCCAAGTACAACTCCGAAATCGATAAAAACTACAGTAACAGATACCACTCAGAAATCCTCAACTGTTACTACGACCACTATAAAAACCACAAGGAATACTGATAAACCTAAAACAAGTACCGAAAAACCTACCACGACGACTCCAAAAACATCAACAGTGTCAACAACTACTCAAAAGCCAAGAACGACTTCTCACAAAACCTCAACTGTTACTACAACCACAAAAAGAACCACAACAAGTACTTCTAAACCTTCCACAATTACTAAAAAACCAACTACTAGCACTCAAAAACTAACAACTATTAGGCCTAGAACAACTACCCAGATGAAAACGACAACTCGAAAGAATACCACAACTCAAAAACCAACTACAACGACTTCAATGACATCTACAGTAACTACGTCCCTTAAACCTACAAAAACAACTACAGTGACAACCACTACCGAAAAACCAACAACTCTGAAAACCTCTACAGTAACAACGACCAGTCCAAAACCAACAACTACTAGTCCAAAAACGGACACATCAAGTACAAGTACCCTTAAATCTACAACAACGACTCCGAAGACAACAACAGTGACAAATACTACCCAACACCCAATAACAACCACTCTGAAAACTTCTCCAGTAACTGCGACTACTCAAAAGCCAACAACTAAAAGCCCAAAATCGACAAAAACGACACAGAAATCAACAACGAATCCAAAAACACCTACAGTGACCACAACTACACAACAACCAATAACGACCACTCTGAAATCCTCTACAGTAACTACGACTACTCAAAATCCAAAAACTACTAGTCCAAAGTCGACAACAACAACACAGAAATCAACAACGAGTTCAAAAAAACCTACAGTGACAACTACTCGAAAACCAATAACGACCACTGTAACAACCTCTACGATAACTACGACGTCTCAAAGGCCAACAACTACTCGTCCAGAGACGACACAGAAATCAACAACGAGTTCAAAAGCACCTACAGTGACGACAACTACTCAAAACCCAATAACTCTGACAACTTCTACAGTAACTACGACCTCCCAAAAGCCGACGAATACTACCCATAAATCTACACAAACGACTCCGAAGATCTCAACAGTGACAACTACTACTCAAGAACCAATAACAACCACTCTTAAAACCTCTACAGTAACTACGACTACTCAGAAGCCAACAACTACTAGTCCAAAGACGACACAGAAATCAACAACGAGTTCAAAAGCACCTATAGTGACAACAACTACTCAACAACCAATTACAACCACTCTGACACCCTCTACAGAAACTACGTCCTCTCAAAAGCCCACAACTTCTACCCTTAAACCTCCAAGAACGACTCCGAAGGCAACAACAGTGACAACTACTAAGCAACAACCAAATACGACCACTCTGAAAATCTCTACGGTAACTTCGACTACTCACAAGCTAACAACTACTAGTCCAAAGACGACAACAACGACACAGAAATCAACAACGAGTTCAAAAGCACCTACAGTGACAACAACTACTCAAAAACCAATAACTTTGACAACTTCTACAGTAACTACGACCTCTCAAAATACTACCCTAAAACCTACAAAAACGACTCCGAAGATCCCAACAGAGACAACTACTACTCATAAACCAAAAACGACCACTCTGAAAACGTCTACAGTAACTACAACAACTCAAAATCCAAAAACTACTAGTCCAAAGACGACAACAACAACACAGAAATCAACAACGAGTTCAAAAAAACCTACAGTGACAACTTCTCGAAAACCAATAACGACCACTGTAACAACCTCTACGATAACTACGACGTCTCAAAAGCCAAAGCCTTCTACCCCTAACCCTACAACAACGACTCCGAGGATCTCAACGGTGACAACTACTACTCAAAAACCAATAACGACCACTCTGAACACCTCTACAGTAACTACGACTACTCAAAAAACTACTAGTCCAAAGACGACAACAACGGCACAGAAATCAACAACAACTCAACAACCAATAACGACCACTCTGAAAACCTCTTCCGTAACCATTCTTACGCCAAACTCCACTACGACAGAGCTGAGCACTAGTACTAGACCACACTGTCCCGATCCCGACTCCACCTCAGGTAAGTCATTCGTCCAAAAGGAGATTTTAATCCATTTTGAATCCCCTTAACACAAGCGTCACAGCACACCTAATATCCACACTTGAATTACAGATAAAAACACAAATCCTGCATGCACACAAGAAAAACAATTTCAAATACATTCACCACAAAATCAAGAAGGGCTTAATCACACACAAAACAACACAGAATTAACTGGGAGAAGGAATATTTCAAGAGGGCGGGATGAGCCAGACTACATGGACGATGCACCATCTTCCGCGGAAGGGGAATCAGGGCAGGAGACGACAGTGAAGGCTCCAACCATGTCCACGCTAGCTGCGGCTCATCTGCTGCGAAAGCTGTTCCACGTAATCTCAACCACTCCACCGAGCAGGGAGCATGCTCCCAGTCAGCGTGCTATCAGACGGAGTCCGCCAGGCGTGACCCTTGCTCAGATGGCCAGGCACAACCTCGCCACCTCCAAGCCTTTCATCGCTCACTCACTGCGGCTCTCCATCCAGCAGCTGACCTCCACCCAAAAGCGCTCTATCCAACCCAAATCCCTCGTGTCTTTAAACTTAACTAAGAAGGAGCTGGATGACTCTGAATACTATGACAGCGAGACATTTGAGCAGTACTCCGACGAGGAAAACAGAGTGCTGGCGAAAACCCAGCCAAATGTCATGTCCACCACAACTCTGGCCGCGGTGGTCCCGGTCCTGTCCTCGACTACTGAGCGGGAGCGTCATATGACCAGTTCTTTACCAAGTCAGGGAAAAGCAGTTTCCTTTACTACTACAGCTCAGCCGTTAGAGTCGACGACTGACGACTTGGATTACAACTCTGGGGATTTTGAATATAGGAACGATGAGGCCCCGAGTGTTGAACCCGAATCCGAGAACCAGGTTCCGGGCGAAGTCAAGAACCTGGAAGCAAGAAAGAGTTTTTTGCTGACCCTGCTGAAAGAGCGATTGACTCGATCAGAAGCTAAGAAGCCATTGGCAACAGCAGCTGCTTCTCAGACATCAAGCTCCGGTGCAAGTCCTAGCTTCACTACAAGTTCAAGCACGAGTAAAACCACAAGGCCTGAAATAATTATGAGTAAGAGTACGCAATCACCCACAGAGTCGCCGACTGGGGGGGTACAGCTTCCAGCAAAAAACTCGAGTCACCAAAGCCCGCAATACTATGATGACGATGACTATATGGAAGATGACCCAACCGAATTCTTTGATGCCGCGAAAAGAGATCAGGGCACAGGCCTAGAAGCCAAAAGTCCGCCAGCAGCCACAGCCAAGCGTCACATTTTTCTCCCACTGTCACAGCAGGCGATGGAAAATGAAATAGCAGCGAGGAATAATGTGCAGTCGAAAGTACAGTTCAAAGAATTTGAAAGCAGGGCAATTAAGTTTCCCACTGGAAGTTCTCTTAAGCGGTTACCAGGAACTGAGGGTGAAATCAACCGGGTTCAAACCAAACACTTTCATGACAAAGTGGGGCACTCTTCGAGGCTTACAGTTCCACCCACAAAAGCTCCAACATCGAGTTCAATAAAAACAGCTACTGAATCATCTTTTCCCAAACTATCATCAACATCCACAGAAACATTAACGACACTACCAACAAGAATGCCAGGAACTTTCACGGTTAGTCAAGCAGTAAGAGAAGCCGAAAAACCAAAAACAAAGTTAATCTCGCAAAGTAAATTAGAAATAATCACACCGACAACACCAAAAACCCTTTTAACTCCAAGCGTAGTAGAAACAATCACAACATTAACAGCAAAAGTTCCTTCTGCAACCGCCACAGTGCGCCGGAAAATGCTGTCAGTAAACAGCAGGCCTTGGTTGCTGGCGACCCGCAACCAAACCGTTCACATAACACCCATCTCCACCATTGCCGCACGAGCGCTAAACAACCCAGTGAGCCAAGTTAACCGTTCGTTCAACCCACTAGTTTCCACCCCCACTGACTATTCCACCGAGAAGGTGCCGCAGCTCATTGTAAAGGTGTACGAGCCCATTGACCTGAAAATCGTCTTCTGCCCGAAGTCCTGCGATCAGAACCACGACCATAAATACGGTAGGTCCTACTTACATACTTTATCCCCACTTATTGCCCCCGATCCTGACCCATTGCCTCTAAATCGACCACAGACCCAGCTGATAATTATAAGACGTCAAACTGCTCTGGATCCTGCGACGAGGAGGAGGAGCGGGTGCACAAACATGTTGACATCCAGTGGAAGCCACTGGAAATGACCGATATTGCTAGCTTCCGCAACGCAGCATAGAAATGCGACGACATTTTACATCCAACCACAAAACTCACGTAGTGCGATTACTTTAACCTAATACCTCACCTAAATAAATATTTTTAAATCAACGCCTTGGTCGATTGCCAAATGGCTTAGCAAAAAGCGTATATTGACTACCAAGTGGCTCCCGACCCGCGCGGACTGTTGTCCATCCCTTGCCCACCGTCCCGGTTGGCAATGGGTGGCACCGATGATGGCGTGGAGTGGACACCATTAAAAGAAACAGTGGAAAACGCGCGGAGTCGGTCGCCAAAAGAAGCAGGCAGAGGGCATACAAAAAGTTACACGCCAAAAGGAAAGAAAAACGCGTGCCATGTCGAACGTCCTTCAGTCTGGGTGGATTGGGATGCGGCTGTGGCTGTGGATGTGGTCGTGGCCGGTGGTTTCGTCCAGCACGCTGCCTGCATGTGTCCAAAAGTAAGTGCCACCTGTTGGCGCCGGCTGCCGACTGGGTCAACAAAAGAAATAAGTCCCTAACACAATCACGAACAACAACAATAAGACCAAGCCACAGTTTGGCCAACATGCACCACCCACCACGAAAAGGCGGGGCATACATGCGAGTGGGGAGCTGGCCACCAGGCGTCCAGTAGCGATAGCAAATGTCCGCGAATTCCTGAAGCGTGTGGGATCCGTTTTGTGTATGCGTCAAGCAAAAGAAAAGCGCGGTGCAAGTGCAGACAACGGTTAGGGGAGCCATTGTTTTTGCGTAAACGGCATGGCTGTGCTTTTTTTATCCTCGAG
Organism: Drosophila kurseongensis; assembly: GCA_018153305.1. NCBI lineage: Eukaryota > Metazoa > Arthropoda > Insecta > Diptera > Drosophilidae > Drosophila > Drosophila kurseongensis. Next base: position 1,530,962 of record JAECXX010000104.1, on the reverse strand, counting down.
CATTTCAATTTTGTTTTGTTTTCTTTGGCTGTTGCACAATTCGAACATCGCCGGGGTGGTAAATAGACCAGAGTGTCAAATGGCCCCTCCTCCTACACACTCTACCCCATGCTCTCCAGCCCCCCTACAGCCAATCTAAGCACCAGTAGCATCAGCGTTTCTGGGCCGGCTTTTGGGCGATTTACAGTTATGCTTGCTACAAATCGGCATCAAACGCGCTTAGCAGTCATCATCATGCTGCTGCCGTTGATGCCGATGCCCTGCACAAATCTCCAGTTGGCCATGAATTATTCAGCAGTTCAACAGTTGGCCCCTTCCCTTGCCCTTCTCCCCAACCCCAACTATGGCGCACAATTTGCAATTTTCATGTAGCATGTTGTCTGGGAATTGACTTTGCCCCGCCCCTCTTACTGCCACTGCAAAGCACACATGCTCCTTGTGCAAATCCTTTTTATGCCCGCATAATATAGTTCGCACGCATTGCTTTTGACTGCGAAGGGAGGCTCTGAACCGAGGACGTCACATTTGGCACACGATGCGCGCGTCATTCAATTCCATTTCCATTCCCATTTACCCGACCTTGCGAATCCGCGACACTCTGGCATTTCTACATTTCCATTTGCAGCGCGCGCCATTCCGAAAGCCATATAACCAAGTTCAATTACCTGTTACAGCCGTTAGATGAATTTCTATGGCCAGTACATGTCCCGACTAGTTGAATACAGTTCTCAGCCTGCAGCCCTTCAGTATCCAGTACCCAGTTCGCAGCTTCATGGGTCTTGAGAAGGGGTGGGTGGGAGTTGCGAGTGTGTGCCTTTTTTGAATATTTTAAATGTTTTTGTTTGCGCCACGCCAACAACTTCGACAACATCGACGATGGCTGAAAGTTGGAACTCGGCGAGATGGGGGAAGTAGATGTGGAGGTGGAAGAATAACGACACACTTTGGCACGCATTTGTGATAAACATAAATGAGCTTAGAAATGAACCCCGCAGGATAAGGCGCACACGCCCACACACGCATGTATAGTGTTAGGAGTGGGCGGGTGGAGAGTGTGTGGCTTTGCGAACGAGCGTATGTCAGGGGGTCGAACTCGGAATCGGAAGCAGATATTGACTGCATACAGTAGACATCAAGTATCAGGCCAAACAGAGCACATTATACAAATGATACGACATTAGATAAGCCTAAGTGCAAATTGGCTTACAAACCGGGATTTGTGTTCGCTGTTTTCCGCCTTTGGCGCTTTTGTTCTATACGGCTTAGCCTGGATCCGTATCCGGATCCGGATTCGGGCTCCTTTGCATGTCGCAGCTGCCCCGCCTCATCACATATGCATGAGGCCATGGGTTCGGGCAGGGGGAAGGGGACAGGGGCAGGATCCACCGTGACAGATTGATAGTGCTCTTCCGTCGGAGAAGAGTTCGAGAGTCCATTTGCCATCTGCCGTCTGCCATCGACTTCATCTCGGACTGAGCTCATCTTACGGCTGTCATTGCTTTTTAGTACCTCCGTACAGTATCAGCGGGCTCAACTAATGAGAATCGAATGGGGCCTCCGCCACCAGTAGCACTTTATGAATGGTGGTGGTAGAGCCAGTGCGAGATGGTAACTGGTATTTGGGTCGACTTCGTTATGCTTTCTTTTTAGCCACCCGAGCAGACCGAGTCGTGTGCTGGCTCGGCACAAAAAACCCCAAAGAATCGCTGTGCATCGTGTGCGCAAAAAGGAGCAACAGTAGCCGCACAGGGTCGAGTCGGCGGAAAACAAAGCCAAACCGAGAAGAGTTTGGCTAGTGGGTTCGGACATGTGGCACACTCTGTGTGAGGAGCAAAAAAAACTGCCAAAAAATTCGACCTTGATTCGTTGCAGTTTCTTTTTGGCGAGATCGGTCTGGTCTGGACGGGTTCGAGTGTCGTGCGAGCTGCGAGTTTTCTAAAATGAAAGCAAAAAGATACACACATGTGGATGCGGATGCAAAGTGGGAGTGGAATGGGATGTTGGCCGTGGCCCCGGCAAGGACATGCGGCAGTCGACTGGAGATGGGGTCGAGGACTGGGGCTTCGAGTTCGTCGTCATGAATGAAACTCTCTGTTTGCCTCCGTGTGTGGGGCGGTGGGTAAAGGGTGGAGAAGTCGTGTTTGTTGCTTGTCTTTCGGTATCGTTGCATACTTTTTGGCTAGCGACGTACCCTTTTTGCTTTTGTCTTTTGCCACCAGCGCAGTCACTTTTTGTGTGTCACATTGGCGTGGTGCTCCTTTTGCACATTCAGCTCCTTTTGCTCCTTTCCTTGCCATTTCTTTCCTCCTTTTTGGTTGGCTCAGTGGGGCAGGAACTCGTTTAGCCGATTTTTTCATTTGATTTCGCATCGCTGGCTTCGCTCTGGCTTGCTTTGCTCCACTTGGCCATAGGGATGTGGCTTTGTGTCCAGATTTCGTGGCCGAGTGCATCGGCTGGCGTGCTTCAGCAACCGCTTTGTGTACCTCCCTTGCAGGCGGCTCATAAACGCCAACAATTTGCAACTCATCGTTGAGTGCACCGGACTTGCACCCGTGCGGCCCAAGTGGCTCCCAAGTGGCCTGCGAAAAGCTCTTCAAGCGTGTCGCGTCAAAATCGGATTCGAGAGGCAGCGGCCGGATTCGGACCCGTATCTTGACCTCGCCCAGATCGCCCCTGCTATGCCCCTGCACCTCCCGGACTAGTGCTGCGTGGCCATTCAGCGAATTGCCGCGTTTCGTTCATATGCAATCGTATTAAGGCTGTCCTTATTATTTATTGACTTAATTGATTTTAAATATGCATAAAGCCGCGGTCCATCCAATATTTGTCTTTGGCTGCAAAGCGCAAAGGTGGCAGTGGCTTTCAATTAGCGGGCCCAAACACGGCATCAGCATTACCCGGGCGGGGCTCTCGGACATCGCCCGGACTGAAAAAGGGACCCTCTCGGTGATGGCGCTGGTTTTTAATTTGCTGTTTGCATTATCCGATATACATTTTTATTTCGCTTTTTCCCCAGCCCACGCACTGCAAATATTTTCGTTTCTTTGATGCAATTTCGCTAGTTTTCCACATGCCTGATGGCAGTAGCGGGGCTAAGGGATATTGCCACTTTGTTGATTAAACATTAATTTTGCCTCGCAAATGCATTATGCGCATCGATTGCCCAGCCGCTCCCCGGGAAGCTGGAAGGGGGCGGCCGGGTAAACGAGCCGATGTCAGCGACTTGTAGCCGCACTCTCATTCAGTACTCCAGTGCCCTCCCACTCGACTTCTGCCCAATCCTGGACAGTTAGGATTTTCCCATTCTAATGTGGAGTCACTTAAGTGCCTAAAAGTGCTTCTACAGTTTACCTCCGCCGGCTATGCGACTTAAGTTGTTACTAAATTTTTAAACACGGAGAACCAAGAGAAGTCGGACTTCTGGAGAATCCTCAGAGTCCCGTGCATTGGCTCGCCAGGTAGCACGGACATTTTTGTGAGCTCCATCTTGTATTTTTTACGCTAATAGTTTTGTCCGGAGTTGCACGTTGACAATCGTTCCTCCTCTTGCTTTTGGCTTGCTTGCTTTTAATGCAAACTTTTTATTTTATTGAAGCATTAAAACGCATTCTTTAGCACCGAATCGCAATATTGACGATGGGCGGTGTCAGCCAAACTCTCCAGTCTAGCCAAGGTCCAGAAAGCCAAGTTGCCAGCTTCCATCTGCCGGAAAAGGGGGACAGGGCCAGGGCAGGGGAGGGCAGGGACAGGCCGAAAGAGCGCTTGATGGTCCATTAAAGACAAAGATTTTTGAAAAATTACTACATTCACTTTACAGGCCATGCCGAAAGGGGCGGTATCAACTAGAAATGGCAAAGGTCGCCACAGGCGAACAACAAAGTTGTAAAAATTGTTTCGTTTTTAAGCCATGGAATGCGCTGGCTGGGCTGGTTGGGCTGGCTGTGCTGTTGCGGCGATAAACTACCGTAAGTTTAACAGCGGCGCATAAACTGCAGCAGCAGCCACCCCCGCCCCCCACCAGATTCCTTCGCTTTGCCATTAGCAATAAAAAGGGGGAGAGAGCACACGGATGTGGGATCTACATGTTGGGGGATGGTACCTCAGTCGAAGATTGAGTTATGTGGGTTTCGACTTTGTTTGTTGCCGAGCTGGGGGATTGGTGGGATGGTGGGTCGAAGGACGGAGGACGGAGGAGCGCGCGCTGTTTCGGCAATATAACGGTAATAACCGAATCGTTACAATCGCGCTCAGCTCCGCTCAGTTTTAGTTGCCGTTAGAATGTACACACACACACACCCACACCGAGAAATGGGGGTGTGCGGCAGTTGCAGGTCATGAATTTGCCATTTTACAGCCATCGTATTTTTTTCTCCCATTCATTTATTCATTCATCCTGCCGGATCCATCATCCCTTGCCTTGGCGTTGCCTAAGCTCTTATCCTTGGAGCTGATTTTCGGGGGGTGGCGGGGATATCTCCCCTAGAAATAATAACGCTTAAACTTTTTAGTGTTGTCATTAAATTCGTCGTGTAAGTTGCCAAACGGGGTTGATGGAGCTGGAGGGGGTGGAATTCTTCTGAGCCGCTGTCTTCGGTTTGTTTTTGTGTGTATTTTGTTACTGTTTTTATTTAACATTTTAATGTCGCCTCAGCCGACGTCTTGGGGTTGGACCGACCACCCCGAACACTAACGCCACCCCTTAGCCAGCACATCTGCAGGTCTATAAATTTCGATATTTACTTTTTATATTGCAAAAATTTTTCTGCTGACGGAATTACGGAAATTAAAAACGAAATGAGGCTGAACCGGGCCGCGTGGGAGGGGCTTGGGTTGGAGACGTGGACGGGGACGGGGTGAGATGTCAGCGCTCATGCGCGCCCGCCCGCTGCTGACATTTAAAGTCTCCCGCCCTCCTTGCTTACCCCTTGTCCGATGCTACTTTAGTCATAAAAGAAGCATTATTCAGTGCACTTTTTAATATCCCGCACGGTTTTAACTTGATCTCCACCCGACCTCCCGTCCGCTGCCTGCTCCATGAGGAGGGATTGTCTTCTTCCTCACACTTCATCGTAAAGTTTAGAAACTTTGTAATGGCTAAGGGCTTTTCCAGATATATCACGCTGGGCTAGGGTGGTCAGGGTTGATCGAAACGGGTCTGGATTGGCAGATTCCTTCTTATTTGCTCTAAATATCACGCGACGTCTAGGTGAACTGAAATACGGTCAATTGGAACCCCATCCAGACGCACACAAAGCGTTTAATAGCTAATCAACAGGCGGTAGGGGCAAACCGAATACCTAGCGAGTGGAGTCATCTAATTTTCTAAATTGGTGCCTTTCTCGCATAGTTGTAAACTGGGAAATGTGAATAATGGTCGGGCGGCAAATGGCAAACCCTGCTGAATGCTGCACTTTTCCTGCCGACTGTGCTTTGATTTGATTTTTACGCCGCGTCATAAATTTTTTAGATGAGTTTTTTAATCGAAATTGTTCGAAATGACTTAGGTGCGCATAAAATGTCTCTCTCGAGAGCGGTTCACTGGCAGGGGAGCGGGCGTTGGGTGAACAGAAAGCGCTTTGCGAATAAATTGCCGGCTGATTTCTTTGGGCCTGTCGCTGCGCTCTTTTTATAGGGCTTATAAAAAGAATATTTTTAATAGCGCATAAAAACTGTTTGTTAGTTCCACGAGTGCCCAGGGGGAGGCCAGAATCCAGTGGGCGTGGTAGTAGGAAGTAGGGTTAGGGGAGGGCGTGGGAGGATTGCTTTGCGGAAGCACTAAGCAGGCGCCTAGTCGACCAGCCGCTTGCCAGGTGAGATCCAATCTGGCCAATAGGATTTACTCCGGATCGGGATGCGGATGTGGTCCGCCCTTAATTTTTTCTGACTAACGGTGGCAGCAGGACTCGTAAATGTTGCCGAAAACTTTGAACTTGATGGTTTTCCAGACTCCTCCTTCTCATCCGCTTACGCTTTCTTTTACGGCGGTGCCGTTTGCTGGCGTGCCTCCGCATCTCATGTGGTCATGAGCGAGCCGCGCTTGCAGCTCCGCCAAACCACATAAAAAGATACATTTGGCAGGCACCCAAACGACGCATAAAACGCGTTACTTTCATCCATGAGCGACGTTGATGGGCTCATAAATGCCGCGAATGTGCATGAAACGCGTATTTTTCTACTTTTTGATGATTTTGAAATTTTGTATGCGTTGAGTGCCGTTAAGTGTGTGCCACTGCCGCTGGTGGTAGTGTTACCCTCCCCATTCCTTGGTGTGTGTCCGTAAACCGTAACGTAACCCCAGAAAACCAAAAAAGAAACGGAGCACAGCATAAACTTGAGGAGCTGCTCCGCCAAGCAGCCGAATTGTTTTTAACCCACTGAGGCTGAAACCGAAACCGAGGATGGAGAGAGTCGGCAGTTGCTACTGCCGTTAAAGTAATATGAAATGTCTCATTTTTAGAGCTTCGAAATAAAAAAGTTATTGGCGCATTTCGTCAGCAAACCTACAAAGGCCTTGCCTCGGAGCCATAAAAGGGCTGCGGTTTAGTTTCCTTTTCTGGTCCTCCAGTTCGCTTCAGTTCGCTTTTCCGTGCCCAGCCGTTCTTTTCGTTTTTCTACCTAATCCGGCAAATTAACAACTGCCTAAGGCCGATGGAATGCAGCCGGCGATGGTGGCTCCATTAGCGACCCGAGAAAACTTTCTAGGCAACCATTGGGCTTGTAATTATCGTGGACTGGACAGCTGCCCATCTGCCCAACCCCATCGATTTGGGGTTGCGCTGGGGTGTATTGATTCGATTTGGGGCCCATCCTGCTGACGATGTTATTGTTGTGTGCTGAGGCCGCTTAATCGAACATTTTTGTTGCCCATAAATGGCAATGGTCAGCACGGGCGCCGAATAGAGTGGGAGGAGCTGTCATAGTTGCGCATTTTAAATAAGCGTAAACGCCGCACTCTTACTCACACTACTCCCGCTGCATCCATCGCCATCTTTGTTCGTTTTCGGCGATGTTTTGCTTTTTTTTGGCTTTGGGCTTCATTAGATTGATTTTTATTTTATTGCCTCGCATTTTAGGGCGGAGTTGTAGCATGTTTTTTTGCGTGCGCCCGAGCGAGCTGGCTGCACTCTCTCCGGTGTGTCCCACCCACTCACATACACACACAAGAGCAACAAATTTAAATATATTTCGCCGATTTTATTCTTTTTTGTCATTTTTTTCCACACTAAATTGCCAAACTGCAGTAACCCCACGCCCCCACCTTGTCCCGCCCACTGGGCGTTCTGTATGTAAAACGCAGTTGTGTCAGCAATAATGCACATCGTCCAGCATTCTTTTTTTCCTGTCATCGTTTTGGTTTTTTATTTTTCCCCCTGCGCTACGGCTTAATATTATTTATTTATGGTTTTTTTTTAACTTTTTTTTTTCCAATTTGCATTGGCCTGCTGCCCCCGGCCCGCCATCCGACCCTCCGCCGAATCACCGGGGATGTGCATTGGGTGACTGCAGTTGCTGCAGCCCGCATCCTGCATCCTGCCCCTCGTATCGGCTGCATTTTCCGTCTCACCCTACCGCCGCGCACCCTCTCGCTCGCACCTCGCGCTCCACTCGATCTGCGGCAGTAATCTGCATTGCCCGAGCCAGGAGCGCATCGCAGGGAATTTCGACAAGTGCAGGCTACAGGCCCAAATTCGATTCCATTTCTATTGCTTTACTTAATTTATTTAAGGGGTTATCCGGGTCTTGACACTTCAAAAAATTCATTTTTTTCAAACTTTTTTATATAATAGTACAAAGTGTCAGGAATGATATCCGAAAATTTCTTGTCGATCGAAGCAAAACTGTAGGAATAGGAGAAATATAAAGCCCAGCGTACGAATGAGTCCAACAGGCAATTCGGGCTCTTGCGTCGAGCAGATGCGGCACTTTAAACGCGTTTGTCTCAAAACAACTATTTTTAAGTCGGTAGTCACGTTTTCTCAAAAACTATTGCACCGATCTGCTTTTGCACACTTTTTTTAGACATGTTTTTCTTGTCCTTAACGGAGGGATTTTTTTTATTTTCAATTAAAACTCATTTTATAAGCTAAAATATGGCCAAAATGTACGTAAAAAATTACACTTTTTATGAAAAGCACTACAAAAAATACAATTTTTAATTTAAAAAAAAAATGGCTCGTAGAGGACAAGCCAGACACATACACTATCAGAATAACTTTGGTTTTTTGATTTCAGATAAAAATTGACGGAGATATTTTGCCTACCGCAAGGACACAATTTTTTATTTGGTCAAGTTCAAGCCTGCCTCAACGGCTCAATTTTTAAAATTTTTGGTTCAAATTTTTATACAATGTTGGGCTAACCTTAAACATTAATGTACAATAAATGAAATTTGTGAAATTGTCGTAAGATCTTTTAAAAAAATTCACGAAAATAGGCTTTTTTTCGTGCTTCAAGACCCGGATAACCCCTTAAATGATAAATTGTACGAACCAATTTTACTTGGTATTTTACAATTATTATGCCGTGCCCTCGCGCTTATACCCTCGCAAAGGGTATTATAAATGAATCAAAACTTTTCAACGAAGGAAAGTTGACACTTCCGACCCTTAAAGTATATATATTCTTGATCAGCGATTCGATCTGTCCATTTGTTCTTGTGCAAACTATCTGGATCACACAGTCATATAAGTCTTCTTTCATGTGGTATAGAAGTCGGGACGAGTCCGTTTTTATTGCCTACATTTCGGGGCCTGCTGCGCTCCTGGGAAATGCATTTGCTGGCAAAACAACTAAAACAAGTGTCCGCAGCCTCTGCCGCTGCTGCCACTGCAGCTGCAGCTGCATCGCCGCTCCACATAGCCCCTTTTCGCTCGCTCCGACTGAGGCCGGCCTGTTCTTGCCCAGGGTTTAGGATGTGTGCGTTTTGAGCCTTTGCTTTTTTGCACTTTTTGGACATTTTTTATATATTTCTAGGATTTTTTTACCCTCAGCCTTTTTATTTTTATTTCAGGGCCAAGCGAGCCGAGCGGAGCCGAGCGCCGTCGAGCCGAGCCCCTCCCATCAGCAATTGCAGCGCAAGGGGTGGTGGACGTTGGGCAGCTGCAGTGCCCGCTGCAGTAGCCAGTGCAGCAGCAGCCTGCTGTCATTTCACTCGCACCCAGGCCATTCGCGATTGGGAATGTGTTGTTTGATTTTTCCCACCCCTACCCTGCGCTCTTATCATCATTTTTTTTGGTGTATGCATTTTTTTTTTTGTAATTTTTTGTATCCTTTTTTGCTTTTTGGGCGGCTTTTTGTTTGGTTTTCGCGCTTTTTTCGCCTTCCTGTTGCACGCAACTTGCAGCACTGCGTTTTTATTGGCTGCCGCCGAACTCTGCGGCGCGGGCCACAAGTAGGTGCACTGCATGTACACGGTTTTTTGTTGTTTTATTTTAATCGCCTTTTTTTTGCATGCGTATGTATTTTAGCTATCGACGTTGGCTCTTTTGGTTGCTTTTTTTAATTTTTTGTTTTTGTTTTTTTTGATCTGCTGCTTCTGCAGCGACGCTTAAAGTAAATAAAATGACTTGCATTATGCTGATTCTTGAAAACCCTCACTGCTGAACAGTGATAAAGCATTCTGGCATCCTGCGCATCCCACCACACACTTGGGCTGGCCAAAACCGGTTTTTATTTTCAGTCATTAAAAATTGCCCCCTGTCCCTGCCTGCATGTTGCATGACCTCTGGTCCTGGCGTTGGTCGGAGTCTTGGTTCTGGTGCAGGTCCAGGTCCAGGTCCTGTTTCTGGTTCTGCTTCTGCTTTCGGTGGGTCCCTTTGGGGGTACTGTTTGTTGTGGGTCGAATATGGGTCGCTAGCCGCCGTTTTTTGTTGCTGTATTTGTTGGCAAGCCTGTCGCATAATCGCCGGCCTCACACGCAGCCTGTGCTCGACCTGACTGCCCAGCCTCGTCCAACGGCCCCCACCCCAGTGTCCTGTCCCATGCAATCGTTTTTTCGGCATTTTGCTTGCAGCTTTGGGCTTTTTGCGCCTACCCAGCCCCATCTCTAGCTCCATTTCTGTTCTCGTGTTTCATTTCACAACGCGAGTTTTTCTGGTCCTGTTTTCCCGCACTTTTTTCAGTATTCTTTTTTTTTTGGGACGCCCTCGTCTGTCTGACTCTTTCCAGAGCTGTACGCTGTTGTTGTTTCGCATTTTCACATAAATTTCGCTTCTTTACAAAATTACCGATATTTTGATAGCTGCCTCGCCTGCTCCCCGCGCTTTTCCCCGCTGAACTTAAGCTGTCGATTAACATTTTTTACGCATTTGGCCAATGGATTTCCATCCACACCCCCTCACCGGAGTTCTCTGATTTGCCCTTTTTGCAATTAAACTTATTCCCCTCTGCGTCACTGGCATTTTGCCGGCGTTTTGTGCCTTGCTTTTCAAACATTTGCATTTTGCCACTTGACGCCTTTGTATGTAATTGATTTCCAACGCTTATTGTCAAGTGGCAAGCACAACATTCCGGCAGCAAGAGCAACAAAGCGGCCGCTAACCCAGTCTCCGGCCCCTCAGGAGCTTTGGCAAACTATTGTTGTTTTGTTCTGCTATTGTGTTGTATTGCGTTGTTGTGGCTGCCTTTGTTTTGCTCCTAACATCGGGTAGCTTCGGCTCTGACCCAATCCTCTGTTTTCTGAGTTTTTCTCAGAATTGCCCGTTTGATTGCTTTGCCTCCACTGCATGGGGCAGTCATAGGTACAAGTGCCAATGCAAACACAAATTAATTCCGATTATTTAGTTGCATTGTGGTTTAATTGGCCGAGGAGAAAAAAGGCCTGGACTGCCCTTGACCATACCCACTCGGAAAAATATCTGATGCAAGGACTTGTTAAATGCAAATCCCAACAGCGACCTCTGACCTTAGTTCGAACTACTCGAGCTATTGGATTCGATTGCTATTCAAATACCTTAAGGCTTCTCAGTGAGGGTATTTACGTGGTAATAGGAAAACTAGGCATAAGGAATAAGGATAGTTTGAATATTAAGTATTAACATACTTCCTTATGTTCTTCCCTATGCTCTGAAGAAATCAAGTCAGCTGAAAATACCGTCGAATAACAATTTACTTGATATAATCCAATAGTCCATTTATCCAAAATTGCGGGATGCTTTGCGCTAAATAATAATAAATCCTTTATAAAGCAAACCAATTAAATACACTATTTTAAAAGTTTTATTCGGCACGCTGCAATTATTATTATTTTTATACCCTTGCAGAGGGTATTATTATTTTGGTCAAAAGTGTGCAACGCAGTGAAGGAGACATCTCCGACCCTATAAAGTATATATATTCTTGATCAGGATCACCTCCTATAATAACTTTGGTGTTTGTAAAGTTTGGAAGTTGGGATTTTCTATGAATTATATTTTTGGCCAATCAATCATAGGGATCGGCCGACTATATCCTATAGCTGCCATATAACTGAACGATTGGAAATACCATAACTTTGGTGTTTTTAAAGTTAGGGAGTTGGGATTTTTTATGAGTATTAAGAATACATCATATGCATAACTTTGGAGAATATAATTTACAGAATATTCTGCAAGGGTATATCAACTTCGGCTCCGCCCGAAGTTAGCTTTCCTTTCTTGTTTTTGTATGCTATCTTATAGTTTAAACTACAAGCTAACTGTGAGTTGTAGGCGCTTTAGCAACGGAAGCCATTAAGGTCTCATGGGATATTCCAATGACGTGGGTTAATATTTAAATTCTTTGCTCCCTTATAGTTTTGAAATTTTCAAATCTTCTATATGATTGTTGTTAAATTCTTTAAAAATCTGTGCTCTCAACTTTGTTTGTATTTTTGAAGTCGATTTTTCGTCATTTTAATAATGTAACCCCTTTTCAAATTTTCGAAAAATGGTTTTGCTGAAAAGTCACCTAAAACCTGCACTTCTAAGCCCATGTCTTATCTTACAGACATCCGATTTCAAAGTGGCATACTTCTATATGATTGTGGTTTAAATTCTCTAAATATCTGTGTTTTCAACTTGGCTTGTATTTTGGGGTCAATTTTTCGTCATTTTTGTAATGTTAACCCCTTTCAAAATTTTTAAAAAATGGCTTTGCAGAAAAGTAGCCTAAAACCTGCACGTCTAAGCCCATTACTTTTCTTACAGACATCGGATTTCGATGTGACATACTTCTAAATGATTGTGGTCTAATATTCTAAAAATATGTGTTTTCACCGTGGTTTGTATTTTGGGGTTGATTTTTCGTCCTTTTAAGTCTAAGACCATAGCTTTTCTTACAGACATCGGATTTCGATGCGACTTACTTCTAAATTAATGTGGCTTTGATCTCTCATTTTAATAATGTAACCCCTTTCGAAATTTTCAAAAAATGGCTTGGCAGAAAAGTGGTCTAAAACCAGCACGTCTAAGCCATAACACTTCCTGCAGATACCCTATTTTGAAGTTTTGTAGCTTAGTTCTATTAAAATTTGCTCTTAAATCTTTAACATTGCAGAATCTTGTGGTAAAAATAAAAGTTTGACCGTTTTGCCTTAAAATTTACTAAGCATGTGAATAATTACTGTACATCGATCTTCCTCCGTGCAGGCATATTCTGTAATGCGGAGAGGCAAGGGCTCAGTCAAACAAATAAATACATCGCAGCAACGTTACCAATATTCTAAAAGAGGCATGGCAACAGCAATGCTGAAGGCACAAACAACGATGGGGACAAGAAAATATTAAAAATCTTCGCACGCATTTTGGTCGCGCATTAAAATCAAAGTAAAATGGCATCAATATAAATACTCGTAAATTTGCAATTTCGAGTCGAGCCCAAAAAGCAGAAACCCATCCCACTTCCTCTTTCATGCGTCTCTGTCAACATGCGCGACACATGAACGGGATGAAAACAGTGGCCGAAGAGGAAGCTGGAAGCTGGAGTATAATGGAGCAGGACCAGGGTCGCTGTGCCACATCGCATCGTAAAATGCTATTACAGGCATTTGCCGTCCTGGCTTTGGCTCTTTCGCGTGTTTAGCCTGCGAAGCGCATATGTTTAGAGAAATTAGTTTTTCATAACGCACAAGTTGTTATTGCCACCCACGCTGGCACATACACACACACGCGCACACATGAGTGGGCTGGCTTTTAACGGGATTTTTTATTGCAAATTCTATTCAAATATCCATTCAGTTTTATGGGCCACGGCAGACCTGCCGCTGCCTTTGACGACCTAAAATTCGCATACAGACTAAATTCCGCCAACCACTCTACCAGCCAACCGACCCAAGGGGGCCGCTCCGCTACCTTGATGTTACCGTTTTTATTTTTATTTTTATTTCATTTTTTTTAAACAAACACAATTTTTAATATGCCTGCAATTTTTATGAGTGTTTAGAGGAATTTTATTGCTCAAGATTTCCCCTGCCCTAGACGGGGAGGTGCCGGATTGTGGTCCCACGTCGCGTATGCGCGATAAGCGCCCTCACCGCCCTACCTCGAATAGCATTTGTGTGCCCGAAATGTCGTCGAGTTCCATAAAAATAAAGAATGAAAATTATATTAAATATTATAATGTTAGAGAGTGGGCTGCAAGGGACAAGAGTGCCCGTGGTGTTGTTTCGGGCCCTGGCGAATCTGGCTTTGCGGGCTGAATGGCTCGGAATGCGATTCAGAGTGGCAACTAGCCGGGGCTTCAGAAGCACCGCTTAGGTGCCAGCGAGACAAATTATCCCCTCCCTAAATCCAGCTCGGGGCCGAACGGCGGAGGAGTTGAGAAACTTCTCTCATTGGGTTGTTTATGAATAAGCTTGGCCGTTCCATTAGCTTCTGCAATTCTTTAATAAAAAGATAAAGAAAAACGGACAATGTCTCGATCGTCTTTGTCTGCTTGGTTTGCTAGCCGCCAAATTAAGTGCAGCTTTATATCCTCCTACATGTGCTTATAAGCTGATTGTTCTTCTTAAGTGCTCACAGAAAACTAGCCCTTGTGCCAGCCCTGTGGCACGTTAATAATTACATATTTTCCTGACACGTATATCTGTTATATTATCCCTTTATATTTCTTGTCATTCCAGAGGACTCTTTTCGTTTTACTTCTCAAATTCCTCTGCGCAAATTTCAGAGCTCACGACCACACACATGTGTTCTAAGCAACTGACGTAAACTGCCCCATTTTGATGCCTGTTTTCCTCACATCTGGTGAAACGGACAATGCCGACAGTCGCAATCCGATATCGCGGGCTATGATATTTACATTCGAAACAAGGTAACTACAATACGAATAACTTTTCCAAGATAGCCCTCTTTAACAGACTGTCTAATTTACTAGTTTTGTGGGTAAAAATTAATATTTGTTACCTTATCGAGCTATTTTACAGTATATAGCATTTTTAACGACCGAAACCATATAAATTATTTGTTTGTTTTGCGTATAGAAAGGTTACTTATTTGAAGACTGAAGTATAAGGGATTGAGCATAAATAAATTAGAGCAAGGAGTCCTTTTAAGAATAAGAGTTTAACATTATTAACAAGTAAAATCAAGAAATTAATTAGGTATAAAAATGGAATTAAATGTATCATTCCACGAATTATATAAGGACTGCTTTATCATGCTGACAAAACAACATTAAAGTATTGTGAATCATGTAAGAACACATATCGGGTTAAATGAGATGAGATGATCGAAATCTGTGCTAAATTCCCAGCCAAGTGCATTCAACTCATAAAGAACAAGTGCGGCCCTGTCCCGAAGGGGTCCAACTCATTTGCTCTTATCGCCAGACACAAATCTTGGACAGTAAAACAAAGGGATGTTCAGGATCTGCGCCCCCGCGGAAAGCCTTCCTTTTCTGGTTTGTCTAAAGCATGGCTCCCAGTTGACCAACGTCCATATCCGGCTGCCGATCCTGATTGAAGTGCAGGAGACCGCGCGACCCCATTTATGGATTATCATAAAATGACAGTGACAGGGCCTAATGGAAAATAGGCAACATATATTTATTATTTTTGTACAATTTCATTTTGGAAAGAGTGCGAAATATTATTACCGAAAGTCGTCTCTGATGCAATACTCGATGGGTGGGGGGCGAGAGGTGAGGCGCCACCATAGAGCCAGATAGAGCTTGGTCTATATCAGCAGCGGCTTCACGTATGGATGGGTAATGACTTTTTTATGGCCATGTCGAAACAAGACCAGGAGCAGGGTGGGAGGGGAGAAAAAAATACAAGCACAGGGAAATATTTTATGACATGTTATTAAATTTCGCCATCGACAGGAGTGTTGCAAGTAAGCGGGGCGGGAGCTGGGAAGGCTTCAGGTGGGTCGCAGTGGTTGGAACGGGCTTGAGAGGCCGCAGCGATTCGATCCGGGCTTATTAGAAAAAAAAATTACTTGTCCACTAGCAGCTATCGTGAGGGTAGAAATGGAGCCTCTATCTATCCCCGGCTGCATTTTTATGTATTGCCAAAATGATGTTCTATAACATTTTTATTATGAATAACGGTTATAAAATTGCGCGGCGAAACAAAAGAAATCGAGAGCCCAGGGCCCAGAGCCCAACCCCAACCAAAAGCGGTAGAAGACCCAAAATCGGCAACAGTCGCAAGTCAGGACTCAGGGTCCGGGTTGCAGGGCCCTGTTGTGCTACCAGGACGAGCCACATAAAAAAGCCAAACGCTCGAAATGCAAATTGTAAATTACAAATTTGCAATAAAAATTTTAATAGAATGAAACATTTTGCCTTTATGAGTTTGTCTTTCGGCTGAATTTATCTGCTTTTATGATAACGTTATGTGTGCCAGTGCCACGCCCCCTTTCCTTCCCCTGGTCCTTCGCAACGCGGCTTTTCACGGCGTCATCATTTCCTGGTATTGTTCTTGTTTGTCGTAACAGTTTTGCATTAACATTAACGTAATTCTTCTTGGCATTATCATAAATACATTTTACGCATATTGCCAAGAAGGCATCCTTCGAGGTGGTGTGAGCGGGTGGTCGTAAGGACCTTTGTGCGTGCGTGGTATCAGGAGCAGCTGGTGGGGTTTAGTGCCAATGTTTCGGGGCTTATCGCGCAACATGCATAGAATGCTTATGAATTAGCACAGAGTCCAGTCCGCAGTCTGCCTCGGTATGGGGGGATGTTAGTTGCTTCAGCCAACCACATGGCGCTGCACTGGCCGGCGGTGGGAGGTGGGGGCCATTGCAACCCGCATTAGTTACCGCACGAAGCGCCCCCTCGCCCATCCTCGCACAAAACTCCGACTAGGCCATCTGCTCGTGGCCAATCAACGCTGGCAGCGGGACTTAGAAGCCTTTCAAATCGTTGCATCCGTACTCGGCAGGCTCGTCGGGACAACATGCGAGCGTACTCGTTGCTCGTCGGCTGTCCCAGCAGTTGGGTTCAGTTGTGCGCTTTGCTTTTTAGCCTCTCTAATCAGGGGGCGGGTGGGGCGATAGGACCACACTTGTCCTTCGGTTAGCAAATCGTCCTTGCTCTTGCTCCCTCACTCGCTCGCACGCCTAGGTGCTCCTGCCGTCTCGCTCGCCTCTACACGCTCTATTCACATAGTTCTGCTCGCCATGTGAGTGTGTGTGGTCGTGCTTTTCCGTCGGCATTTGCACACGCCAGAAGGACGTGGCTACCGCCCACTCCACCAACCTATGTGCGCGCCTCGGCCCGGCTCGGCTCCCACTCGGCTCGCCTCGTGCAGCCCCCTTTCGCCCACTCCCCCCCTTTTGGTGATGTTTTGCGCTTGTTTCTGCGTCGGCTCGTGGACGCAGCAACGACCGCGGGGGTGCCGGGTGGCGGAGGAGCACGCTGTCCTAGATTTGTTTAAATTATTTTGCGATAGTGTGATTGGCCTGTGCGACCCGTCCGTCGGCCCCTCGACGCCCCCCGCATTATTTGGCCGCCAGCCAATGGCAGCCTTGCACATGCTTAGTCGCACTAAAGCTCGGTATCTGTCTGCACCTCGCACCGCTCCCGCTGGCCCATTTGCCCACTCCACCGCCCGGTCCTGACCTAAATGCGTGTCGTCGTTGCCGAAGAGTGCATGGCATGTCAAAGTTTCGCCCCGCTTCCGCACCGCATCTTAACTATTGTGCTTTGGGCCAGGGTCTGTGGTTGGCCCGAACCGACGCACATGAGTGGGTGAGCTTAGTTTTCGTGATAGGCCGTCGGCCGGGGCTGAATTTGCATATGAGTGCACGAGCTTAGAAACCACTGGCTGGCGAAAGCCGAGCGCATTTGGCAGCATAGATTCAATAGGCTTACTTCGGGCCCGGTCCCAGCGAAGGGGTTAACTTCACTGTGATCCGATGGGGTTGCTGCGATCCGTTCCGCGGCAAGGTTGATCCTTAGAGATCGCCAAATCGACACGGGCTTTGCCACAGCCTAACGAAAGTTTGAGACACATTTCAGTAACAATTCGGGGACGCCTTGGATAGCCAGGCACTTAAGTTAATTTCAAAATAATCATGAGCAGGAAACGAAGAACTCCAGGGGTGGGAGCAGAAGCAGTTGGGATTAATTCCCGGGCAAAGACAAAAGATGTGGACGTGGGTGGAGAAAGAAGAAAGGAGGGACTGGAGCGCGGGAACTTGGCATGTGCGTAGTGTCAAGGATTTTCAGGGCTAAATTAGCTGATACGATGTTGTTAATTTTTCAACAGAGCAAAGTGGCATGGGTGGGCATGGGTGCTTTGGTGGATGACGGGTTCTTTTGTCAGAGCAACGTGGCTGATGATGGGCACGAACGATCTTGCCTGACATCTGAGACGTACCCCACCCGCAAGGCCTGCCTTTGCATCGCTCCGGAAATTCATGGCTCATGAAATGAAACATGCTTAAGAAGTGCGCGCCAGCCCCGCTCGCCGCTCTTTCATTCCTTTCATTCTATCTATTTAACTTTTTTGACGCTGTGGGTGGTGGTGCAGGGGCCAGGGGTGGAGAGTTGCCTACGAAGCTGACGAACCAGCCACAAGTCCCAAGGATCAGCACGGGAGGCGGGCAAGGGGCAGGCAATCCTGAACTCGTGAGAGTAAATTGGAAAGAAAAGAAAAGGGGTGCAAGGGCAGGAACCCAACAAGCATATGAAAAGTTTGTTAAGAATTCTTTTTGTGGCGCGCTAACCCACAGAAAGACACCCACACACTCAATCCTACTAATGTCGCTGCAACATTTGCGGTTTTAATTCTTTGCCATTTGCACCCACTCGCCATACAGTTATGCAGCGGCCGGAAACGGGGTGGGGACCCGAAATTATACGGCAGAAAGTTTGGCTCATTAAAGTCAGCGCCAAAGTCGCCGGAGATGAAGAATGATGGATGATTACTGATGCATGCTACAAAGCATACGGGAATGGCCCTATCTTTCCCGCCCCAGTTAGTCTTCTTGCGTAGACGAGGAGTGAATAAATCGAAACAATTCTACGGTTTTGCTACTAAGCCTGGGAAGGGGTAGGAATAGGGGTTGGGTCTGGGTCTGGGTGGGGGCTGTTGCCAGGACACTTTGGCAAATGTGTGGGTGTGTGGCTACGCGTGTGTTTCCCCGTTGCCTTGAGGCAAATTAAAAAATTCGTTTCTCGACTTTTTCTCTATGCTCACTTTTTACCCGCGCTCATAGCAACTTTTCCACTCACACTCATTCCTTTGAGAGGAACCCAGCCCCCGCTTCTTGCTCCATGCTTATTTTTTCGGTTGCCCCTGCCCCCATCTTCCTTGCTCGGGCGCTGTGGAAAACTTTCTAATAATGTTGTACACAATTTAAATAGAATTTGCTGTGTTCCTCCGCACCCTAGTCGGAGGCATCGCGCAAAATACTTGCGCAAGGAGGCGCACAATCAACTTGCCCAAGAATATGGTTGCTGGTGGAGGGGCGTACGCTGGGATATGAACACGCGGTTTCTCATTATGCTAACGAAGTAAAAACTTTACAAGCACATATGAGCGCTGAAAACTCTCGCGAGGAATGGGAACAAACTGGAAAGGGGTGGCAGGGAGGCAACTGTGCAAGAAATTGAAAGAAGACGCAGCAGCCCGAAAACACAACAACAGCGGGCATAACCATCCAAGGCACCGCAGAAAGTGCAAGAATATAAGACAGCATCGGCACAACAAACTGTAAAGGCAGGGAAGAATAAGAATCAAAAAGAAAAGACGGTGGCGAGGCGGTGAGTGAAGCCCAAAACCCGAAATAAAATATACATAATAATATTCACAATAATACATGCATATGCCGCCGACTTTCCAACGGCTCTCCTCTCCCCTGCGTTCTTGTTTAGCGCCTTCGTGAAGAGGGGCAGTGCGGCAGTGCGTGTGGCTGGCTCTGCAAGTTGCTAACAAGCTTAGGTCCCCTTGCGCACACACATGCCCCTCCGCCCGCAGGATCCTTTGAGCCACTCAGTTAGGAGACGCCGGGAGAGCGCTCCACAATTTTAATTAATTTAGTGGCCCGAATTCGTCAAGCCTCGGAACCTACCCCTGCTGTTTCGACACAGATAGAGAAGACATTTTCAAGGGATCTTATTAGTTAATCCGTTGTGAACCCGTTTTAACTAGTGTCAGCAAAACTATATACGTACATATGTACAATTTGTTATCTTATTTTGGCAAAATCAAAACAAAAAACTCTTAAACAAAATGTGTATTTGAATAAATGTTGTTGATGGCTTTGATTTTTCGGTTTTTTTTATCAAAACCCTTGGAAATAATGGTTAGATCTAGGAATGTCATATCTCGTTGAATTTGTTACAAAATTTCCAATCGATTGGCATGCTCCATATTTGGAAAAAAATTACCCCTTATGAAAAATGCGAAAATCGGTAAAAAAATGAAATTTACCAAATCAACCTGTAATTGATTGTATACAATGGCATGCAAGTCTGAGTACATTCTTGCAACTATTGACTTTGGGCCCGCATAAAAAAGTTATTAGTAAAGTAAATGAACCCAAATTTTTATACCCTTGCAGAGGGTATTATAATTTTGGTCAAAAGTGTGCAACGCAGTGAAGGAGACATCTCCGACCCTATAAAGTATATATATTCTTGATCAGGACCACCTCCTGAGTTGATATAAGCATGTCCGTCTGTCCGTCTGTCCGTCTGTCTGTCCGTCTGTCTGTTTCTACGCAAACTAGTCTCTCAGTTTTAAAGACATCGAGTTGAAACTTTGCACACACCCTTCTTTCCTTTGCACGCAGTATATAAGTCGGAACGGCCGGGATCGGCCGACTATATCCTATAGCTGCCATATAACTGATTGATCGGAAATGCCATAACTTTGGTGTTTGCAAAGTTAGGAAGTTGGGATTTTTTATGGGTTTTATATTTGACCAATCAATCCGACCTACCAAATTTCATAAGGATCGGCCGACTGTATCCTATAGCTGCCATATAACTGATTGGTCGAAAATGCCATAACTTTGGTGTTTGTAAAGTTAGGAAGTTGGGATTTTCTATGGGATTTATATTTGGCCAATCAATCCGACCAATAAAATTTCATAAGGATCGGCGGACTATATCCTATAGCCGCCATATTACTGATTGATCGGAAATGCCATAACTTTGGTGTTTGTAAAGTTAGGAAGTTGGGATTTTCTATGGGATTTATATTTGGCCAATCAATCCGACCAATAAAATTTCATAAGGATCGGCGGACTATATCCTAAAGCCGCCATATTACTGATTGATCGGAAATGCCATAACTTTGGTGTTTGTAAAGTTAGGAAGTTCGGATTTTTTATGAGTGTTAAGAATGCATCATATGAATAATTTTGGAGAATATAATTTACAGAATATTCTGCAAGGGTATTTCAACTTCGGCTCCGCCCGAAGTTAGCTTTCCTTTCTTGTTTGTGTTTATTCTTTAAATATTTGTTAACAAATCCTTATACAAAAGATAACAAAATAAACTAATTGGTTTCCTTAAGAAATAAAAAACAAAATATACTCTCATGTACTCAGTTATGCTCTATTTGAATTTATCAACAAAAGTTGCACAGATGGGGATCCAAAACACACTTCCAAAATCGTCAAAGAATGGATCGCAAAAAAACATTTCAAGCTAATGGAGTGGCCAGCACAGAGTCCTGATCTCAATCCTATCGAAAATTTGTGGTCGATAGTGAAAAGACGATTGGGACTCTACGAATCGGTACCAGCAAACCAGCACGAGTTGTGGCAACCAGTTCAGCAAGAATGAGCTATTCCAAAAGAAATCATACAAAATTTGGTAGAAAGTATGCCAAATCGAATAAATAGCGTAATTAGAAATAAGGGTTTTTGGACCAAGTATCAAAAAATAAGCGTTTGTTGAAAAATTCCAATTAAGCATAACTGAGTACATGCGAGTTTATTTTGTTTTTTATTTCTTAAGAAAACCAATTAGTTTATTTTGGTATCTTTTCTATAAGGATTTGTTAATAAATATTCAAAGAAAAAACACAACAAATTGGGGTTCGCATAAAAAAAAAAGTTATTAGTAAATTAATAAAAACTTTTTATACCCTTGCAGAGGGTATTATAATTTTGGTCAAAAGTGTGCAACGCAGTGAAGGAGACATCTCCGACCCTATAAAGTATATATATTCTTGATCAGGATCACCTCCTGAGTTGATATAAGCATGTCCGTCTGTCCGTCTGTTTGTCCGTCTGTCTGTCTGTTTCTACGCGAACTAGTCTCTCAGTTTGAAAGATATCGAATTGAAACTTTGCACACACCCTTCTTTCCTTTGCACGCAGTAAATAAGTCGGAACGGCCGGGATCGGCCGACTATATCCTATAGCTGCCATATAACTGATTGATCGGAAATGCCATAACTTTAGTGTTTGTTAAGTTAGGAAGTTGGGATTTCCTATGGGTTTTATATTTAGCCAATCAATCTGACCTACAAAATTTCATAAGGATCGGCCGACTATATCCTATGGTCGTCATATAACTGATTGATCGGAAGTGCCATAACTTTGGTGTTTGTAAAGTTAGGAAGTTGGGATTTTCTATGGGTTTTATATTTGGCCAATCAATTTGACCTCCAAAATTTCATAAGGATCAGCCGACAATAACCTATAGCTGCCATGTAACTGAACGATTGGAAATGCCATAACTTTGGTGTTTTTGAAGTTAGGAAGTTTGGATTTTTTAAGAGTGTTAAAATGCATCATATGAATAATTTTGGAGAATATAATTTACAGAATATTCTGCAAGGGTATATAAACTTCGGCTCCGCCCGAAGTTAGCTTTCCTTTCTTGTTTTTTTTTATGCGGGCCCAAAGTCAATAGTTGCAAACATGTTCGACTAAAAATGTCCGACTTTTTAGACCGTTTTACGAAATTGTTTTCTGAAATATAGTCCGTTATATAATTCCAAAAATATGCATAGAACTTCAGCACGGGCAACTATATTCAGTTTATATAAGCGCAATGCGAATGTTTAGGTAATCGATTTCCACAAATGGTCTTAGCCCACTGTTTAGGAAATTTGTTCTGCAATTACTAACACTCAGCCGCAATCGGATTTCTTAAAGTTTGTGATTTGAATCACTAATGGCCTGCATCAAAAGTTATGGTCCCTAAACTTTACCAATTTAAATCGAGTTATTAAGAGTCTTAATTCTGAATTCCTTAACAAAACATGTTGGACTGTTTAAATAATAATAAAACTGGACTTGATATCGTAATGTGATTCCGGACAAAATGGCTCGGAGGTGGAGTACGGTTTTGTCTCACTCGGCTTTCCGGCACTAAGAACGAGTCTTTGTGATTCCCGAGAACTGTCCCATAAGTGTGTAATTACTCATAATGTCAAACACCCGGTTGGGCTAACAAAGGACTTTAACTTAACCGCGAGTGAACAAAAGCGCCTTTAAAGGGGAAATGGAAGTTGCAGAACGGCAGGAGCCTCCCGAAGACCCAATTCAGGTGGCCCAGCTAGGGAACAATAAGCACTTGGCGCGCAGAAGCAATGTGGGGAAGGGGACGAGCGGAAGCATAAGAGCCTGATGACAGAATACATTACGTCTGATATTCGAAGACAAAGTATCTAGGTCCGCAACGCAGGACCCAAAATATCCCAGGCTAACCAAGGACTGCCTTGCAGTTCCGACACCTACTCACTAACTTCGACATTATTCTCGCAGTTCCGCTTATCGATTAAACGATAATATGGTATTCTCCAAGTTGGAAACAAACAGGACACAGACAGACGCAGACAGACAGACAGGACACTGTACGACTGCTGTGTAGTTTCTTTTTGCCCCCACCTGGTACACACTCTCAGGCACAACCCCTTGCGCTATCACCAAGTTAAACCCCTCGTGGTATCGCATGCAACAGTTGCATCGTTGCTTTTTGCCACCTTTAAAGTTCAATTTTTTCCGGCTTCCTGCTGGCCCTGGTAGTCGTGTGTCGCCCGTCCTTGGCC
Organism: Drosophila kurseongensis; assembly: GCA_018153305.1. Taxonomy (NCBI): domain Eukaryota; kingdom Metazoa; phylum Arthropoda; class Insecta; order Diptera; family Drosophilidae; genus Drosophila; species Drosophila kurseongensis. Next base: position 1,507,542 of record JAECXX010000104.1, on the reverse strand, counting down.
GACACCTGTTCTCCCACTCCTACTCCCACTCCCACTACCACCTCCAATCCCACGGCAGAGCCAGATCTCATCAGAACACTGCGGCTGCGACACTCTTAGAATCCAAAATGACCCCAAAGTTAGCCGCATAATGCGCACCCGAGGAGGTGGTTAGGTGGCCACCTAGCAGGTGGGCGGGCTGGCAGCAATTAGCATTAACACAAACGAACTCAAACGGCTTGACTGCAGTTGGCGAGCAAACAAAGCGCTGGGCAGGTCGAGGCGAATGACTTTTATATTGGGCCACTCCAAGGGCCAGCACCTCCTTCTCCGGTCGAAGGGTACACAGTGGCATGCGGCGCAATTTGCGGCCCAGTGACAACATCGCTCGGTCAAGTGGAGAGGGACGATGGTCAGAGTACCGGTCAGGAACCGGGATCCGGACATGGCTCGGGACGGGAAGGAGAACTGGACCAGAGACCATCAGCAGCACCTCGACGGCAGAAGGGTGCGCGTAAGTCAAACAACGCAGAGAAATGAATTATAAAACAACATGCCAACAAAAAGCGGACCATTTGCCAACCCCTCAACTCCTTCGGGGGGCAAAAGAGCCGTTTGCAAAGCCGGACGACTGTGATACTGGGGTGGGGCACATGCAATTTTTATTTTATTTAAATGTAATTATCTGCTTGAACACAAAAAAAAGCTCATCACGATGAGCAGCAACGGCGGCAACACCAACAACAACAGCACATGAAGTAAAACATCCAACACACATACACACAAACAAATCCATTAAAATTGTGCAGGAAATATAATCAAAAAAGAAAAGAAGCGAGTAAAAAAATAGAGGAAAAATCGCCAGCACACAAAAAGGAGGAGGAGCAACAAAAACAGCACACATGCAGATGCCCAGAACGTGAGGCGGAAATGGTAGCGCACATACCCTGCCCATCAACCGCATTCCCAGCAAAAGGTGTAAAAAGTAAGTCTGCAAGTGCAAGTGGAGAAGGAGGGGGAGGAGGAGGCTGGACACTGGACTGCAGCAGCTCTGGATGCAATTGACGGCGTCGGCGGGCCAGCAAGCGTGAACTTTTTTTACTCATTTGCCACGCACTTTGGGAAACTGCATCTGCAGCTGCACCCAGCCGCTGGCCTCCCTTCCGAGCCTATGCCTACGCCTATCAACCAGAGACCACGATCAGGACCACGACCAGGACGAGCTAAAATGCACATGCCACCAATGACGCGGTGCCTTTTCGATTTATTTTTCGACAGCCCTCCGTGCTGTCTCACGCATATGAACAGCCTATATACCCACGGCACACACAACTACACCTCGCTCACAAACTCCCGGAGGCCTCGTATGTACTGCATTGTGCCAGTGTGTGTGAAGCTCCCTTTTTTTCTGCAGCGCAGTTTTCGTTTACTTTTTGGCGGCCGAAAATTTCAAAAAATAAAACGAAACGCATCACGTATTACGTGTGACACCCGCACGTACCACCCACCACCCAGCTCCATCCATCCCACGCGACCGCTCCTCTCCACGCCACTCGGGACCTGGACCACAACAACAGTAGCGCATTGAAATGCCTAACGGGGATTGCAAACCGAGGTCCTGGGCTCTTTTTGCCCCAGTTCGTGATCTTGGGATCGCGGATAAACAGGGCTCACAGATGCCCCAAAATAAACGACCTAGAACTCACATCTCAGCGTAGATCAAACCATTTCGACATTAAATTTAAATGTAATCTCTCTTTTCCTAAAAAAATACCTTTTTAATGCTTAAATAATTTAGATGGGAAAACAGCATCATTTTTTTCAAACAGATTTCAAAAATATAATTACAAATTTGACCAGATTTCCCAGCTGCAGTTTACAGGAAAAGCGGAACGGGAAGCAGCACTTTGGCGTTGTTGTGCAATAATTAAAATCACGTTAGATGCTTTGTGGCTGCGGATGCAATTTCTGCAGCCGCATTTGTTGGCAGGGGGCTGTAAGCTGCACGCTCGCGTGGCGGCTGCTGACAGGCGACAAGCTCAAAGCAACACGAACACATTCCAAATTTGGATGGAGGCAAAACGCTGTCCGTCGGCCCCTGCATGCTGCAGCTGGATATTAAAAATCAGCTTTGATGCACAGTTCCGGACGACGTCTTTAATTTTAGCCGCAGCCGCAGTTGCGCTTTCATCTTTTTGTGGCTTCACTCCAGGGCGCTCGGCCTGGAGCTGCCCGGGTGATTAAAAACCGTTTCGCGACTCTTGTCCGCCGCAAAATGCGGCGTTGGGGGATGACGATGGGGGCTGGACATAGTTTCTGCGGCCCGACCCAAGTACAGTTGCCCGTATCTCTATACAGGGGGTTTCCGAACGGTGGTGGCCGTGGCCGGATTCAACCCTGTCACAGAACGTAAATTCCACGGAGACCCGGATAAAGTCACAGTCGCTGACCCGTGTCCCCATCCTAATCCACGCCCAATTTGGCGACCATTGGCAAATCGTTGAAATCATTTCCAGCACCATAAAAACTTTTGCATTAAAATGCCCAGCAACCGCCGCTAGTCACCTTATCTAAAACGAGTTGCCGCAGGGGCTGTGGCGCCAAAACCGCCAAAATACAATGGGAAACGCATGAGCAGTGGATGCCAGGTGGCCGCCCTTTCTTTCTTATCCTTTTTTTGGGTTCGTTTTTTATTTAATGTGCGCATTTCACACATGTCGACGATTGAGGTGGCGTCGACGCCGGCTGAGACTGAGACGCTGCAGTCGGCGCGTCCACGTCAGCGCCGGTGGAGTGGACCAACTTTTTATCGATCTGCCGCATAGTAATGAGGGGAGATGGGTCGCCAAATATTCCTAGAGTGGCTGCCGCGTCAAATGTTTGTTGGTGGCCACGAGCCGTCGGCGAAAGGGGTTTCGTCGGGTGGAGGGTTGCACTAGGCAAGCGTTGGAAAAAAAACGAAAAAACAATACAAAAGCGAACCCAAAGCCCAAGTGATTAATTCAGCATGCGAATATTCATATGTGCAGCAGGCACCCAAAACACCACCCCACCCCCACCCCGTTGCGAGTCCAAACCCAAGTCCCCGCACACCCCCCGCAATGTGCGCTCCACGGCAAGTCGTAATGAGCATAAACTTACACCCAAAAAAACCCAAAAAGGGTAGCGTAATAAACGCGGAGGGCAGAAGGTGTGGGCGGCGGTGCAGGGTCAGTGAAAAATGAGTGGAAAGCGCCCAGGCCCGCTTTCGTCTCTCCTCCTCGACTTTCTAATTAAGCATGCTTAGTTGTCGTGGGTTACGCTGCGGTGGGGCAGGGGGCGGGGTGGGTACGAGAACCGGAGAAGGGGAAGGGTCAGTGGTCGGCCGAGCCAAACATGTCAGCGACAGACCTCGGGTGGCACACGCATGTCTAAAATATCTAAATCGCCGTTCGCGTTTATCTCTCGTTCGCTCTGCTGCGCTGGTATGTGTGTGGTTGTGTAGCGCGGGTGGAGCGGGTGGTAGGGTGGTGCTGGGGGCACTGTACATACTATTAGGTACAGCTGTACATAGAGAGGTGGGGCCAACTAGGGAGCTGAGGGTGCAGCCCTTTTTGTTTTGACTGACTGAATGATGTTGGCGAAAAAAGTTTCTAATAAAAACTCCCCAAAAAAGGGACGAGAGGCTTACACAGAAAGCACCATTAATACAGACGATTTCCCGGCAAAAAGGGTTGACCCGCGAGGTGGAGGGGCGGTCCCCTCATTACACAACGCAAATATTGTGTACATACATATATGTATGCGTATATGAATATGCAAATAGATCGCTGTATCTGCGGGTGTTTGTCTAAGCAGCAGACAATATAAAAGGGGCTGGAGTCTTACATTTAGAGAGGCGTAGAAAGAAACCCCTAACGACACTGCAGCCGCTTGCATCCCTTCAAGGCCTTGCACACACGTGCCACACACAGGCACACCTTGGCAAATTCCCCCAATAGCTACCCGCCTTGTCCCCCAGCCGCCAAGAGCCCGGTTATTGCATCGCAGCGCCTCGGCCCGTCCCCGCAATTTGTGTAGTTCAAGTGCAGACGAGCAGCCCCCCAGATCAGCCCCTAAGCGCGACACATGTACAAGTGCAGGAACACAACGGGAACAGGAGCCGGGACAAGCCCGGGAAGAAAAAAGAAGAGGACAAAAGCTGGAGGGCGAAACAAAAGACGGCTCCCGTTCGCAGCTGCAGGCCCCCTTTTCCTGCCTCACTTCATTTCACTTTTCATACTCGCACACTTGCAATATGAAACAAGTTTACTTGGCACTCACCTCGCTCCTCAACCACCACGTACCGCCTGCCGCATACCGCCTACCGCCTACCACCCTGGATGCTGCTTCAATAGCGTCTCAAACTTGTCGTTTCGTTTCGCTTCGTTTTGTTGCATTGACAAATAACTCAGCCGTGCAGCTTGAACCACACACCGCCCTGAGTATTTCGTCATTCATTAGCCTGTCGCGCATCCGTCTGTCATTATTTGCTCCCCATTTCCGTCTGGCCTATGCAAATTACATGGTCATATGCGATTTCTTTGGTGTCCTCGCTTTTTATTTTACACGTCTATTTGCCGAGGCTACTGCTTAGTTTTAGTATATCTGAATCTGGAGAATCTTGGGTTTGTGAGTGCATAAAATGTGAATTTAAAAAGACTTTTCAACCTTTCAAAGTTAGTGTGTAACAAGAAAGGCAGCAAAATTCGGAAAGCCGAAGCTTATATACCCAAAACAACTACTTCTACTACTACTTCTTCTATATTACTAAAAACAATGAAGCTTTGTCGATTTGTCGATTTTGCGCTGCATTTTGCCATCGTTTCTATGGCAGCTGTATGATATTGTTGTCCGATTTTGACAAAACTAAAAGCGTAATTCTAATATAGTAAATAATTACTATATAAAAAAAAGGAAAATTTTCAGAAATAGAAAAACAGATAAATACAATTTATTTAATTTTTATTTTTTTAAGTTTGTCGATTTTTCTATGGGAGCTATATGATACAGAGGTCGGAAAAGTCTCCTTCACTGCGATGCAAACTTTTAACTGAAATTATAATACACTCTCAAAGGGTATAAAATAACATTAAGCGATAATGCAAACCTAAGAACTATAAGTACATTTTATTTTTTCACAATAGTTTTTGTATAGTTTCTTTTGAAAGTTAAAAAAAATCGTACATCACAGGGAAAACATTTTTCTCAAAAATACTTATCGCTGCTCCATCTGGGATAACTAATGTTTTTCAATGTTTATAAACAGTTTTGAAAGGCGTACACTTCCAAACATGCCGAAATCAAAATTCTTTTGCTCACAAATTTTTAATGCAGATCAATTAACTTTTTTTGAATACTGTTAAAGGTTTTTCGATTTTCCAATAAATGTATTCATCGTTTCAATGGAAGCTTAATATAATCGCTCGATTTTTATAAAATTAAAAATGTATTCTTGAAATCTTACAAAATATATATAAAAAAAAAATCAAACCGTTTTTTGAAATTTTAAAAAATAATTAGATCTCGGTGATAAGTATATGTGTAAGGTTTACTTTTATTACATTTGTTTTGTCTGATTCTTCCCATAGCGGCTCTATTGTCGTCTTTTTTGGAAAAGTTTCATTTAGATATTTTTAGAATAGTCACACAGTTAGACAAACGGAGGTACAAACAGACATCAACTGGTGAAGCTGATCAAAAATAAAAATATTATGTTGGAATGTATCCTTCACTGCTTTTGACGATAATATTATTTTTTAATTTTTATTATAATAAATGTTAGCAACGCCAAGAAATGTAGTTTTGGCTGTTTTACAGATTAACATTTGTAGGGCTTATAATAAAAATTGCAACTTCGACAAAGTGCATACGTGAAATCATTGATTTCCAGCCGCAGAAGTGGAATCGTGATAAAATGGCAGACAAGTAAAGGGACCTCCTAATCCGGATGCCCAATTTTCCAGCTCCTTGAGGCGGCCTCAACAGTTTCGTTTTTCCTGCGAAAGTGAAATTTGCACATACACTCATCATTGTGGTTGTAAAGGGTTGCTCGGAGAGCTGGGATGGTAGTGTGCGTTATTGATGCAAGGGTCTGCTGGGGCGTTGCAGCTGTTCCGGCTTCAAAATGGGGTTAAATTGCACAGAAATCATACGTCAAACATGCCCCACCCTTCTCCACTACCCCCTGCCACCACTCCTTTCCCTGAAACAGCATCCCTCACAAACGCACACACCCAGAGAGGGTAGCCGCTTTGTTTGGGTGCACTTAACACGGCGTCGCCGGCGATGGCGACATGCACTTGAGCCGCACAAAGGCCCACCTACCCACCTGCCTGGCGGCGAGCGTTGTTGCACAGTTAGATGCCTAGACAGACACGAGACAAAACGAAAGCGGGGCGCGACGGTCTCTAACCCTTTGGTGCTGATTCCACCCCCAGCAAGCTCCGCGGAGGAGAGGCATAAGAGTGCCAGCTGCGCCGCGTGATATGACTGCGGCTGTGTCGCCGGCCGAGGCCGAGAATCTTGTCATAATGACTGTAGTTGCACCACCAGAAGCTGCAGCCCTCTACTCCCAGCAGCCGAACCTGAAAGGTGTAAAAGAGGGAAACAACGGGGGGCAGCGGCATGGGAATGGTGCAAGAAGAAGCTGCAACGAGTATGAAACGGTGGTGGCTGCTAGCACTGTCTGGGTGTGCTCCGGGGCGACTCAAACGGAGCCGAGGACGTAGATGGAGCTGATCTGCTGCCTGCACTTTTCTGCACTATCGAAAAGTGAATTGGGGTAGCGGCCGTCTGGGAGTGCCGAATGGGTTGCAGGACGCACGCGAGGCGACATGTCTGCCCCACAAGAGGTTGGCATTGCCAAGAAGGGTGGCGCGCTGTTCTGCACTGCGGAGATGCAAAGTGGCGATGCCACTGCCAAAGTCAATGTCGTCAATGTGGGCATGGGGAGAAGAGGTAGCCTCCAGACAACCAGATCCGAGGAAACTCGAGAATGGAAAGTGAAAGCCCAGCTCACGATGAGGTAAAAGCCAAGGAAATTTCGCTTAGGGTCGCTGCGCTCCATTCGGTGCCGCGCTTTACGAGACCTCCGTGAGTACAAAGCTCCAGGCCAAAACAGAAAACGACTGACCGGAACACAGTCAGAAATAATTCTCTTTATCTTTATCCTACCTGTCCTAGGTGTTACTTAAAATATTTTTTGTTGATTACCTACCCTTTCCCAAATAGATATTTAATGATAAACTTTTCAAAATATTGAGTTAAAGCTTGAAATAAAAACTACTTGAACCCAGTGTCAAACTTCAACAGGTTTTACATTAAATTCTTGTAATTTTGTTTAAAAACTTGGCTATCTTTTACTTTAATTAACAACTGACAAAACATTAATATCTAGTTTCGATTACGTTTCAGATTGAAATTTCATTTATAAATGGTGATTATTTCAGTGATCGGATGAGAAGGGGCCAGAGCTATATGAACTTGAATTAAATGCCAGAAACGCACTAATGTCCTTACCCGACTGGACACACAAGTTTCCTGCTACAGTTTCCCCACCAAACCCTCCCTCAGCCTCTACCGCGGTGTCATGTGCGGCGGTGTCAAGTTTTTATTCTTTTGTTAAGAAGAAGCCCAAGTGCGCACGTGTCCGCTTCGCCGTTAAATTTTAATGCGCCCGTATCGATATGCGTGCATGGCCCGCGGCAGCGGAATCTATAAAAGCCGAACTCGCGTGTTTCCATTTAGCGATTCCCTCTAATGCAGCCTTTTTGCCGTAGCTGCGCAGTCGTGATAAGGCAATTGGCAACTGGAGGTTAGTTGCCGAGCTCAGCTGGCAGCTGCACTCGCCTAGCTCCCGTCCACAGAGACTCTGGCTCGCCTATGAATATCCCATGAGCTCACGCACTTGGGTATTCGCTCGTATTTTGCATAAATTCGCAATGTTGCGACATCTAATCAATACCGTCAAGAGTTGGTTTACGCACTGGAGACCTCACAATCTAAAGATGAAGTCAAGTTGGCAGTAAAAGAACACGGAGCAGGTAAGCATGGATCTGCAAAAGTGATGAAGGTATGGCTTTAAAATTTTAGTATCTGATTTAAATTAATTTTACTTTAAACTGTTGCATTTCAGCAACAACAAACACACAAAAAAAACATTTACTCTGAAAAATTGTACGTCGGTCCTTCCGTTCATACGCAAACTAATCTCTTAACGTTAAAGCTATCTAGATAAAGCTTACCATTAATAATCGAATTCGTTATAAAATTTAGAATCGATTGACATTCACCGCTAGAAAATTGTATTTATTAACCAATTTCCATAAAATACCCTATAACAAGAAAGGAAAACTAACTTCGGGCGGAGCCGAAGTTGAAATACCCTTGCAGAATATTCTGTAAATTATATTCTCCAAAATTATTCATATGATGCATTCTTAACACTCATAAAAAATCCCAACTTCCTAACTTTAAAAACACCTAAGTTATGGCAATTTCAATCGTTCAGTTATATGGGAGCTATAGGATGTAGTCGGCCGATCCTTATGAACTTGGTGAGTCGGATTGATTGGCCAAAAATAAAACCCATAGAAAATCCCAACTTCCTAACTTTAAAAACACTAAAAATGTGTTTTAAATATTTGTTTTTGGTAGACAAAATCCAGAAAAAACAGCTCGATTATTAAGTTTTTTAATCAAAACCCATGGAAATAATAGTCCGATCTGGGAATGTCATACCTTGTTGAATTCTTTAAATTTTCAATCATTGGTACAAAATCCCATTTATAACGCAATTCCATTTTATAAAATATTTTATTTTAGTTATATCTGCCAGGGTAGATACATAAACATTGGCTTGCCAAGCTATCGAAGGTATCAAACCTTTAAAATAAGCTTAAGACTTGAGCTTGAAACATTTCGGATGTTTTAAATTTTATACAAATTACCAACATACATTTTTTTTCTCCTTTTCAGTTTATGTGTATCATGACACTTAAGCAAAGGCCACTCTTTGTACACAACAAACTAGGGTTATGGGTGAATCACCGAAATGAACTATTCGTAGGACCCCGAATCTGGACGTTGTGAGTTATCCTTTTATTTGCTTTTAGGTCAAAACGGATTTTTAACTCTTTAACATTATTAGATTACTTTTCGGACCTGAAGCACTTTTGGCAACTGGGACCAGGTCCGCATTGGAGCTTAAGAAAGTCGTCAGCAGACAAATTGGGTAGCCAAAAACGGGCCTGTCTGCCGAGCAGCTGCAGCACACCCGGCTAAATGACGCCCACTGATCTGCTGAGAATTTCCAAGCTATCACCCAATTCACTCCATCGCGAGACCGTGGACGGCTTCTTTCCCAGCCGCGAAGCCAGCGCTCGCCGCAGGTTCACCCACTTCAAGGACACCTGTTCTACAGTTTTGGTGCCTCAGTTCTTTCGCGGCTCGTTCAGACGCCGTGACGGGCGCGCCAAGAAACTGCGCCCAGGAATTAGGAGCAGAATCAGGAATTCGAGTGCGAGGACGAGGCCGCTCGAGGACGAGGACGCAATATTTAATATTTATTAAGTTTGCTGTAAATTATATTACAAAAACTAAATACACCAAATAAAAAAAAATATACCGGCCAAACAAAATTTTTTCCATGCAAACTTCCCAATTTGAAGTACCAGGCGGACAGAAATGCCTAGCAAGTAGCCAGCGCCCTTAGCAATTGCAATTTAAAATTGTGCTGCATACTTTTGGGCAGATCGATTTTGAATTTACATTTAATTTAATTTAAATTTCGCAGCCACCTGCTGGCATTTATGTTCGCCTGGTGTTTCAAAACCGACAAATTGAAATTTGCCCGTCAAAGTGGACCGCCAAACCAATCTTTTCCCATGCAAAATGGGCAATTTCCCATATTGAAGTACCAGGCGAACAGAAATGCCTAGCAAGTAGCCAGCGCCCTTAGCAATTGCAATTTAAAATTGTGTTGTATACTTTTAGGCAGATCGATTTTGAATTGTTGCATACTTTTAGGCAGATCGATTTTGAATTTACATTTAATTTAATTTAAATTGCGCAGCCACCTGCTGGCATTTATGTTCGCCTGGTGTTTTAAAACCGACAAATTGAAATTTACCCGTCAAAGTGGACTGGCCCAGACCAATTTTTCCCACAGTGCTATATTTTCCCATCCTATATTTAGAATAATACACAAACTGGAAGAAGTTTATCTTTATTATAAGTTGTTTATGGTTAGGGTGTAATTATCATTAGAAAATGCTGAGGACGTGTGTCAGTGCAAACTCCTAATGTGCTCTAAAAATTCTATATGTTCGATACGGTATGCTACTGAATCTCGTGCTAAAAAAAAATGAAAAAACAAACAATATAGACCTTAATTATGAACATGACTTTATGGCAGACCGGCGAGCTTCTCCGAACTCTGTAGCGATTCCATGAGCGATAATTATGCTGCTGAGTGCTGCTTTGGGTTTACAGGTTTGAGTTACGATAAGCACTAGGTGTGTACAGATATAGAAGCATGTATGACGTATGGTTGCCAAATACAATTTTTAAGGTATGCTATACATGATGATCAGCTCCACGGCGAGAAGATTAGTTCATAACATTTCTTTAGACATTAAATTACTATTAAGTTTTCGTTTGTAAAAAATTTGGTTTAACGCTTGCAGTAGCCGAGCTTTAGATTATGTGCTATATATTGTAAGTATATATAAATCGTAGTATATACGTACGAATAGTAGATATAAATAATTACAAAAAGTGTCTTTACCATGTAAGAACAAAATACCTGCGCGCAATTTTAAAACAATACTTTAGAATGGGGTTGAAGCCAGAGGGTAAACTAACTAATCTTAATCCTTTTGACCTCTGCTCTGTTATTACTGGCGTCTTACGGTCCGTTCGCGCTCCCGCCCGCTTTCCTCGCGCTGCAGGCTGCCGTGACGGGGTGGAGAGGTGTGTCCGGTGTTGGCGCTTCCGCCGTTAAGCACGCGCGCCTTGCGCGATCTCTTGAACTTAGCCATGTCCTCGCCGAATACGTCGCCGGTCCTCAGGGCCGAAATGAGGTCGTCGAACTCGCCCTTGTTATCGCCGACCCCGCCTCTCGCCGGGGAATCCAGGCCACTGGTGGGCGAGCCAGACTTGAGGCCTAGGTTGCGGGCCACACTGCTCATCAGACCGCTCTTGTTCTTGCGCTCGATTGTGCGCTTCTTGAGCTCCGCCTCCTGCTTGGCGCGCTTTTCCTCCTCCTCCTGGCGCCGGCGAAAGCTCTCGTTGTCGTGCCGCGCCTCCGCGAAGGCGCCGAGGAACGAGTCGAAAATGCCGAAGAACTCGTCCGGCTGCAGAACCGATCCGTCCTCGCCGAACAGACGCACCGCCCGGTCAAAACGCGTCTTCATGTCCTGGAACTTGTCCTCCAGCTCCGCAAATCGCACCGACGCCTGGGCGTGAAACTCGCGCATGACGGGCAGAAAGCGGTCACCTTGCTGGGCGGGACCCGAACTTCGATGGAACTCGATCTCACGGGCTACGTCCGCCAACCCGGTGCGCAGCATCTGAATATCCTTGTCCATCTCTCCCAGAGAAACCTTTGAGGCCTCGCGCACATGCGGAATGTCTTCTTCCAGCTTCAGCAAGTCCTTGAATTTGCGCTCGATCACTTGGACGAGGTAGTGCAGCAGAGTGGTGCCCTTGGCGGCACTGGACTTGGTGTCCGCCAAGCGGTTGAGCGAGGCCAGTCGGAATCCTGAAGCGTTGCCGCGTGCCCCGCGGTTCATGTAGTTGCCTGGGGGAATACAAATTGACTGTGTTATCGAGAGGATTGGGCAGGTGGCAGTGAAGCATACCCAAGGCCAGGACCAACTCCAAAAGCTTGCGCAGGCGACGGGAACGAGCCACCTCACGAGAGGCCTCCATCACACTAGTGATGCGGGGGATCAGATCGTTGATCGTCAGCATAAAACGCTTCTTGTAGTGCAGACTTTTAAGCCGCTGCTCGTAGTGAGGAATTCTGGGAATGGATGAGTGTATATAAGATATTACCCTTACTAATGCCTTAAATAAAACCCACTTGGATATCTCGTAAAGGAAGCGATCGGCCCGCGCCAAGGACTCAATGTCCTCGCTGTGCTCATCCAGCAAAGCTCGCTCTTCCGACGAGGGGGTGAACTTTAGTAGCTGTTCGACCATGTCCAGTTGCAGTTGCTCGTTGCTGTCCATGGAGAGAATTGCTCTACAAATAGAGTGGTTAGTATGCATGGTTTGTAAAAAGTCATCTACCCTACTTTGATATCTCCATGTCGCTCATTTTTAGTTTGCTTAACAGGATCGTGCAGTTCTGCGCCCTACGTCCGTCGATCACCGACAACACCTTCTGCTTGGCCGACTTGCCAGTCACCCGCAAATCCTCGTAGGATCCATCGGTGGCCTGGGAAGGAAAGACGGTCTTAATAGCGAAGGGTATTGGATAGAGACCCCTGATTTCGACTCACCGACACGCCATTCTTTTGGTATGCTGAGAACAACTTATCTATCGACTCCAGTTCCATGTTGTTGTACAGCTTGCTCTCGTCTAGCTCGTTCCACACGGTGCCCTGAAGTTTGGCGTCCGGCAGTTTCGACCAGTTGAAGCTCTTCAACGGATTCGTTGGCTGTGGCACGTTTTTCTTTGGCAGATCCACTTTCGGTGGCGCAGGAGCTGTGGAAAAGCACCAAATTGCAGTTTATAGAGGCAAAATTCATAGTGGTGGCTCATCTAAGCCTCTCTACACAACTAACCCATCGTTTGTGCCATACTTGGTGGCGGAGGAGGGGCTCCCGGGCAGGGAGGCGGTGGTGGAGGCATCATGGCCGGCGCCATGGGCGGAGGAGGCGGTGGTATGGCCTTGAGCATGGGTGGCGCCGGCGGGGGCGACACAGCCCCATTGCAGCCAGTAAGACCGGCCACTTTCTGGTCGTCAGGGATACTGCCCTCCGTAACCAGTCGCTCCAAACGAGACCGCTCCTGCTGCTCGCTGAGCAAGCGGTGCTGTAAGTCCTCCGCCCGCATCTCGGCGGACTGCGCCCGCTGCACCGCCTGCGAGTGCTGGGCGGACTCTTTCTCCAAACGCTCGCGCATACGCGCCAGACCCGTCTCCAGGTCCTCCTTCTCCTGCATTCGCAGGTCGAGCTCTTGCTCCTTCTTAGCCAGTCGCGACTGCACGTCGAAGTTCTCGCGCTCCAGCTCGTCGGCCCGCTTCCGCGCTTGCGTCAGCTGCTCCTCCTTGACCAACAGACGCACCAACTTGGCTACGTCGATTTGCAGCGGCGCCACGTCGGGATCGTGGACAGGCGAGTCAGCGGCCAGCTTCAACTGCTTTCCTAAGTCATCCGGATCAGGGATGAGATCGCTACTCGGCCGCTGCTCCACCTGCAGCACAATCTGCTGCACCACCCGGTCTATCAGTAGCCAGTGTTCTGTGCAGTGACCCGTGTCTGTACCGGAAGTTGACAGGGATTAGATGACAAATAAAAAAACATAAGAAATACTACTTACAGGGCAGCAGTAGCATATGCTGCAGGAGGGAGAGCATGTGGGGATAAGCGGGCGAATGGCTGAGTTTGCGGCGCAGGAGCTCAAACATGGAACCGGCGCTCTTGGTGTCCACGTGCTCCTCATTGAAGCGGCGGGCGAACTCCTTCTCGTCTTCGGCACGAACCATCTCAAAGAAGTCCTGTCGGGGAATTGAGGTCAAAGCATTGGAGGAAGGCCAGCTAGTGGAAAGAATGGCAAGTACTCACCAAATGCCTGTCCAGCGTCTCGTTTTCGTGCGTGCGCAGCTTATCGATCACGGGTTGGATGCCCAGCATAAGAAACTCGTACCTCAAGTGCAGCCGGAACTCGAGGTTTTCCTGGCCGGGTCCATAGTTAAGTACCGCATTCACGAACGACATCAGGGCGGTCTTCAGATTGACATTTTCCCTGTACGCATAGGTCGATCGGTCTAGATCGTTGACGATGCTCTGGAAACGGGTTCGCTCTGTGGCGAACTCCTGGAAGTAGAGCATGGCCTGCAGCACCTTTCGATGTCCACCAGGCACCAAACACACGGCACCCAGAATCTCCAGGGCGGCGATTTTGGTGCGGATGTTGTCCGCAACCAGGGATCTGGCTATAGTGTCAATGGCCGTTGGATGGGCTAGCACGTGTGCCCGTCCCATCGAGTTGTTCATCAGCGCCTTAATGCACCCAATGAGACTGGTATGAAGCGGGCTGTTAGCCACCCGGATGTCCAACTGCAGCAGGAGGTCGAGCAGGGCCGGCAGCCCGTCCAGCTCCACAAATCGAAGCACGAAGCTATGCGTGGAGGTTCTCAGGGCGGTCTTCAGGGCGTCTACAAAGGCGGCATGGCCATCCAGGCGGTTTCCCAGCTCATGGCTGGGCGAGTCCTCTGGCGAGAGGGATATGTGCACCACCAGCTCCTTCAGTCGCTCTATGTAGTGCTCTGCAGTGGGAGGCTGAGTGATAGCCGCCGCATCTGGACCATCTCCTGCATCCAGGGGAAGTTTCCTCGAGCAGTAGATCTGCCACTTCTTCTGAGCAGGCAGGCTCAGCATCGCCTCCTTATTGGGAGCCGTCAGATCGAGCTCCTCCACCAGCTCCGCGAACTTCGTATCCAGCTCATCCACCGACGGCATGGGTTGAGTGGGCGTGAGCGTCTGAAGAGTGAAAGCCCCTTCCACCACACAAATCTCGGGTGGTTCATCGTCCTGGAACGGAAAAGTTAGAAACAAAATTAGTGGCTGGTTACTCAAGCTTCAGCTGTGCGTTTCCAATTCGAAGGTTTCTTCAATTCTGGCCAAAGCCATTGGCCAACCTCGTGCTGAATGCCACACCAAACCAAAAACCTAGTCTGTTAGCTCAGGAAGCGGTTGCGCTTGGTGAGCTCATGGCTCATAGTTTAGTCGCTGACTTAGCTTGGTTCTTGGGTCTCGAGGGTTTGGGTAAAATATATAAACTAAAATTAAAATGGACATTAATAGAAAACCAGAAAGAAAACTAACTTCGGGCGGAGCCGAAGTTGATATACCCTTGCAGAATATTCTGTAAATTATATTCTCCAAAACTATTCATATGATGCATTCTTAATACTCATAAAAAATCCTAACTTCCTAAGTTATGGCATTTCCAATCGGCCAGTTACATGGCGGCTATAGGATATAGTCGGCCGATCCCGGCCGTTCCGACTTATATACTGCGTGCAAATGAACAAAGGGTGTGTGCAAAGTTTCAATTCGATATCTTTAAAACTGAGAGACTCGTTTGCGTTGAAACAGACAGACGGACAGACAGACGGACAGACAGACGGACATGCTTATATCAACTCAGGATGCGACCCTGATCAAGGACCCTGATCGGAGATGTCTCCTTCACTGCGTTGCACACTTTTGACCAAAATTATAATACCCTCTGCAAGGGTATAAAAATGACGAAAAATCAACCCCAAGGTGAAAAAACAAATTTTTAGAGAATTAATCATTTAGAAGTGTGCCACTTTGTTATGGGCCTAATAGTGCAGGTTTTTGGTAACTTTTCCTAGTTTTTCTGAATTTAATTTTTTAATTTCAGTCCTAATTTAAGTCCTAATAAAAAATCCTCAACAAATATTAAGCTCCTAATTTTTATGCAAACGTAAATTTCCAGCCATTGAATATGTTTGAATACATGGGCGGAGGCGGTCAAAAATCATGAAAAACATGGATAGCCCCTTGCCTTTTTTTGATGTACGAGAAAGGACTTAAAAAGTGTGGTTTAAGGTTCACAACACTCCCTGAACTAACTAGCGTATTTGTAAGGGGGTTTCAGTTACTACGTTGACTTACCTTGAAGCAGCCGCACCACGCCCTCCTGCCTCTGAACACCGGCATCTTCTTCTTCTGCTGATGTCTGTAGTGCTTCTGAAGCGGGGTCTCGTTGCTGCTGGCGCTGCCCGAAAGCCACTTTCTGAGGCCAAGACTGTTGGTGTTGCTGCTGTCGTTGCAGTTGCTGTGGCTGTCAAGATCCTCCTTCAGGCCAAAGGGATAGCCGAAGGTGTAGCCTAGTATGTTGTGTGTGTAGAAGGAGCCGGCTCCGGTGCCCAGCCCATTCTCATGGTCGGACTGTGACTGCTGTTGATTGCCGTTGCCGTCGCCGTCACTGCCGTTACTGTTGACGCTTTTGACACCGTCGCGGTTGGTGGCGATGCGTCCGCTGTACTGATTCCAATAGCGATACAGCCCGGGAAAGCAGTTGTAGTCGCTGAGTAGGCCCTTCCAATGCTCGAAGTCGAAACGCTCCTGGAAGTTGTTGGAAGAGGTGTCGCTGCCGCTGTTGTTGTTACTGTTGCCGCTGAGGGGGTGGCTGCTGACGTTGCCGCTACTGCAGTTGCTGATGGGGAGGGTGGCGGTGCTGCCCTGACTGAGGTCACTGCAGCTGTTTAAGCTGGTGATGGACACCAAGCTGCTGTTCTTGTAGCTCCCGGTGCTGGCTGTTTTGCTGCTGTTGCCGACGTCACTGGTTATCGTGATCTTGGTCACTCCAGCCGCACTGCTAGTAGTTGCAGTCGCAGTTGCAGTTGCTGTTTCTTCTACGCCCACTCCACCATTAACTGCAATGCAATTGTTGTTCACGCCGGTCACAGATGTGGTGGGTCCTCCTAGCGCCGCCTTAGGCTTCTCTAGTGTGCTCTCCGAACTTGGTTGCAGTACCTTCGTGCTGATACTGTGCGTGTCGCGCTCATTGATGGACACTATGGGACACGCCTGTAGCGTCTGCAAATGGAAGGAAGAGATGGGGAGAAACAACGTTAGTCGTGGTATTCCGGAGTAATTGTCCTAACCACAATATATTGACAGCCCGCTGGTGCCAACTGACAGGCCGAGGTGTCAAGCCAGACAAATGCCCGTCAGCAGCCTCATACCAAAGCAACAGTACAAACCAGCCAGCCAGCCGTGCCAAGAAAACCAAACCAAGTCATGACAAGACGAGACAAACAGTCTGAGGACGGGCCAAGACAAATGCAATCGCAGTTGCACACACTTGAAAACTTGGTGGTTGAAAGGGGCTGCGGATGGTCTTTAATTAACCAAACAATTGAGGTTCTTAGGAGTCCAGTGACTTATGGGCTGTCTCATATATTTTTAAGAAACGGTTTAAGGAATAGGCGTATACCATGTTCCTTTTTTTTTAAGATAATATTTATCACGAACCGTAAAGATTATAAGTTTTATTAAAAACAAGAAAGGAAAGCTAACTTCGGGCGGAGCCGACCCTTGCAGATTATTCTGTAAATTATATTCTCCAAAGTTATTCATATGATGTATTCTTAATACTCATAAAAAATCCCAACTTCTTTAAAAACACCAAAGTTATGGTATTTCCAATCGTTCAGTTATATGGCAGCTATAGGATATAGTCTGCCGATCCTTATGAAATTTGGTAGGTCGGATTGATAGGATTGATTGGCCAAATATATAATTCATAGAAAATCCCAACTTCCTAACTTTAAAAACACCAAAGTTATGGCATTTCCGATCAATCAGTTTTATGGCAGCAATAGGATATAGTCGTTCCGACTTATATACTTCGTGCAAAGGAACAAAGTTTCAATTCGATATCTTTAAAACTGAGAGACTAGTTTGCGTAGAAACAGACAGACGGACAGACGGACATGCTTATATCAACTTAGGAGGTGATCCTGATCAAGAATATATATACTTTATAGGGTCGGAGATGTCTCCTTCACTGCGTTGCACACTTTTGACCAAAATTATAATACCGTCTGCAAGGGTATAACAAGAAACGAAGCTCACTTTGGCAAGACCAAGTTTATATACTTTTGCAGCTGTTACAAAAGAAATATTCTTTATTTCGATTTACATATGTATTTGGTCCCTATAGCATATAATAGCTCTATAATTACATAGGTAAATGTAGGTTATTACATACTTAAGTCTTAAGTCTAAACAGGTCCGTCTCTTTGAAATCGACTTAAATTTGGCAAAGTTAAGTTCAATTATAGATCACCTTTTTACAAGACAAATGTTCAGTAAATTGATAAATGCTAAAATAACAAATTTGAATGCAGATTTTTAGAGAATCAAACCAGAAGTCTTTAGAGGTATGCCAGTTCAAGATCGGATTAAATTTGGTAAAGTTATAGACTCTCGAAGACCAATTTTGAGTCAACGTTAAACAAGTCATCGAAAAATTAGAAATAACTAACATGAAAGTTATTAGAAATAATTAGAAATAACTAACATGAAAATGGGTCAAAAATTTGATCAACGTTAAATTGAAAATGTTGAATGCAGATTTTTTGAGGATCGAATCACAAGTAAGATCGGATTCAATTTGTTAAAGTTATAGACTCTAGAAGTGCACTTTGGTTAGTATTTAATCAACTCATCGAAAACTTGGAAATAACTCAGTCTCGATCATGCTTTCGTGGAGTGCAGACGCGAATTTCATTGTGAAGAGTCTATGGACAAGTCCACCTTCGCGGCAAAATTCAATACTTTTGTGAATCCGACTTCTAAAGTCGCGGTGTCAGTGCCCCTACGCACAGTTAGTTGTGCTTCTCGTGAACAGAACAAGTGGAACAGAAAGCCAAGCAAGTGCTAAACCCCGCTGGATTGTCCAAATTCGAATTCGACTTTTATTCTGATCTTAATAACTTTCTCCCAATAAAAGAAAAAAACAAATTTGAGTTTTATTCGCCTCTTGGAGGGTTTGAGCTGGGTTCCGCCCAACTGCGGGGCCTACGCCTTGCCCACTAGGCTACGATCACATTTTTCGGAATCCAGGCAAAGGGCCTGAATATTCAAGAAGTCGATAAAGCAGTGCACCGCAGTGCATAATACCTATCATGTCTGGTCTTTCGGACTCCGAAGATGACTTAAACATTAGTAAGATTGTGGCTCGAAATCAACAAAAAATTAAAGAGGTACTAAAGCAAGCTAGACTTCCATATACTTCCCCTTCGTACAACATTACACCATCGTCAGACAATAAGCCGGAACCGGAACTAGCAACCATAAATGGCGACGATGAGGACTGGTGGACCCCAAGATCGGCTAACAACAAACGCCGTCTTGACTCAGGATCATCATTCAGCATCACCAATCACCAAAATCCTGAAAAATTCAAATTCCCCAAAAACGAATGTTTCGGCCAACCGATTCTCAGAACTGTCGGACATGGACACAGACATGGGACACGTCCAACTTCCTCATACGGTCAGCACCAATGACTTCGAAAAAGCCAGTACTTCCACCGGCTCAAGACAGGTGAGCAGCAACATCAGCAACGGCAACAGCCCTAGCAACAACAACGTTGTCCACACCAAAGTTGGCAACATTACCGGAAACAACAACAAGAATCTCAGTCGTCCATCGAGCAGCCAGGAACAAATTCTCTCCCACAAACCACCCCCAATTGTGGTTGATCATTGTGAGAACCTGAACGGACTTATTAGATTCACAGACAAGATCGTTGACCCGTCCAAATACTCCCTCAAATGCCATCCCAACAACTCTGTTTCCATTATAGCTGCAGATTCAGATGCATACAGAGCTATAACAAAATCCCTTACCCTTAAAAAAGTACCATACCATTCCTGGCAGTTGAAAGAAGATAGATCCTATCGTGTAGTCATCCGTGGTGTCCATCATTCCGTCCCGGAGGAAAATATTAAGAAAAGTATTATCTCAGCTGGACACACGGTTCGATTTGTAAATAGACCTAGAAGTCGCTTTGACAAAACCAAGTTCGTCAACCTGGTTTTTGTTGAACTAGAACCGGCGGCTAATAACGAAGACATCCATGATATTAAGACACTTTGTCGGCAAAAGGTTCAAGTTGAACTCCCAAACAAAAAGGATGATGTCGTTCAATGTCACCGGTGTCAAGCATTTGGACACACAAAAAATCATTGCCAAAAACTTTTTAACTGCGTCAGATGTGGCCTGCGACACGGTGTGGAGGCCTGCTTAAAGGATATTCACCCTGTCAAATGCGTTAACTGTAGTGGAAACCATACAGCTAGCTATAAAGGCTGTGTCGTATATCAGCAGATTGCTAATCGACGGAAAAATGTCACATCCCATCGCAGCACCGTTCCCAAACAGCTAACTCCTAAAAATGGTCGGTCCAACTCTGCTAATCCAATCTCCTATGCTAACGCTATCCGTGCTCAAGTTAGCTGTCCCAAGCTCCAACAAGTTCCTATGACTCTTCCACAGTTTCCCCCACTGAGCAGCAACAACAGGATACAGAGTCAGCATCAAAAAGCTCCGCATCGACAGCAGCAGCAGCCATCACAGCAACAACTGGCTCCTCAACAACAACAACAGCCAGATCAACAGCAGCAGTCTCTCCGTCAACAAGACCGACGCAACCCGCAGGAATTGATGAACGACCAGCAATGGCAGCGTCAAGAGCAAATGTTCCTGCAATCCAACGAAAGAATGTCGATCCTTGTTGCTCAGATCGACAAGCTATTCCAAATGATGGTGTCGATGATGGGACTTGTCACAAGACTGTTACCCCAAAATACTCCGACGGACTTGCCAACAAAGGCCTTGAGCTGGAGCTCTGTGTGCATAGTCATAATATTGATATTATGCTGGTTAGTGAAACACACTTTTGCTCAAGGTCATACTACAAATTGCACGGGTACGATATTTATCAAGTAACTCATCCTGTCGATAGAAAACGCGGTGGCTCTGCAATTATAATTAAATTCTGTCTACAATGTTACCAGTTCTATAGTCTACAAAGTCAAAATGTTCAATGTATCTCAGTCAAAGTCAAAACCGACCTTGGCAAGACCGCTATTGCGTCTATATATTGTCCACCAAACTTTCAATGTTCTGCTGACGACTTTGAAAAGCTCTTTGAAGATCTGGGATCAAATTTCATAATCGCAGGGGATTGGAATGCTCAGCACCGTTTGTGGGGCTCTCGAAACTCAACCACCCGCGGAAGAGCTCTCGCAGACCTTGTTCAAAGATCCAATGTCCAGGTCCTTGCAACCGGAGGGCCTACGCATTATCCATATAGCCAAAGAACACCAACAGCCATTGACTTTGCTGTCTACGGCGGGATACGGTCTGAGTGTCTTTCCATTACAGAAAGTCTTGAGCTTAGCTCTGATCACATCCCATTGATCATCAAATTCAGAGTCGCTGCGCAAAAAATTTGCTCCAGGCCTCGCATCCTTCCTCGAAATGCGAGCCTTCCTCGCTCCCAAGCAGCAGTCAACCGGCTTGATAACCTCAATATGGTGTTAAGCTCTCCAGAGGAAATCAACGACGCTGTGGAGATGTTTGTCCGGAATATCCAAATCGCTGCTGAGTCCTCAACCTGTGGGCAATTTTCAAACCCTTCCAACCCACCCCAGGCTCTTTTAAAACCTGAGGTAATGGAACTGTTAAGGTTGAAAAGATCCCTACGTCGCAGGTATATGAGATCTCAAGTTCTTATCGTCGTGCCGAAGATGATCTCAAAAAACTTCTGTACCAAACCAAGCGCGAATATTTTGATGAAATGCTTCTCAACGCGGACCCCACCAAATCGAACGGCTTCAACCTTTGGAAATGTACACGAAATATGAAACGACAGCCTCTTCGAAAGATCCCCATAAAAAAAGCTGACGACACATGGTGCAGATCTGACTCAGAGATTTCTCTAGCTTTTGCGGACGAACTAGAGAAACGCTTTCAGCCATTTGACCTCGCGAGTCCCGAGGATGTTGAAGAAACACTGGCCTTTCTTAATGCCCCTTCTCCGGATGCACTACCGATCCAACATGTTAGCCCAGAAGAAGTCTGCCTTCATATTCGTAAACTACATCCCAGTAAGGCGCCTGGATTCGTTAGCAGAATTGCCAAGGCTTTACCTAAAAAGGGAATCCTGTTCCTTGTTCTCCTCTATAATTCAATGCTACGTATCCACCACTTTCCATCCCAATGGAAGTGTGCTGTGATAACGATGATACCAGGAAAACCGGAGAACCTTGTCGAGTCATACCGACCGATAAGCTTACTGCCCACTTTCTCAAAAATATTCGAAAGAATATTCCTTAGTAGAATGATGGCAGTAAGAAGTGTACAGGATGCCATTCCAGACCACCAGTTTGGCTTTAGAAATCACCATAGCACCCAGAACAAGCCCTTCGTAACACAGCACATTCTTGGAGCTTTCGAAAACAAGCAGTACAGTTCAGCAGTCTTTCTTGATGTCAAAGAAGCTTTCGATCGCGTTTGGCACGATGGCTTACTGTTTAAGTTGAAAACTCTTCTGCCAACTGCACAATATCTTCTCCTAAAATCGTATCTTTTAGAACGAAATTTTATGGTAGATGTGAGAGGCGAAAGGTCGTCTATCAGATGCAGTCGAGCTGGCGTACCTCAGGGTAGCATACTTGGTCCGGTGTTATACACTATATTTACCGCTGACCTGCCATACCCTAGGGCACCGGGTACCCTCTTGGCTACATATGCTGATGATACTGCCTTTATTGCTAACTCAACGTGTCGAATTGAAGCGACTGAAATCACCCAAAACTTTTTGGACCTGTATGGCGAATGGACGAATCGATGGAACATTTCGATAAACGGGAATAAGTCCCAGCACTGCAACTTCTCTCTTAGAAGTAAAATTCTCCCCAGAGTTCCTGGACACAGTTATACCGCAATCTTCCCAGGCTCAGTACTTGGGCTTGATTTTGGACAAACGACTTACGTGGAAGCAGCATATAACGAAGGTAACAGCAGCATGTCGTACTAAGCTTCTGAAACTAAATTGGATGCTTAAAGGAACAAGTAAACACAGCCTCAGCAACAAGATGTTGCTGTATAAGTCGATTGTAGTTCCTTCAATGACTTACTGCATACAAATTTGGGGTACTGCTTCAGACTCAAATGTCATGAGCGTCCAAAGAGTGCAAAACCGGGCGCTACGTACAATTACGAATGCACCGTGGTATGTAAGGAACGAGGTTCTAGCTAGCGATCTTCACATCCCCACGGTGAGAGAGCAGATCAATGACCGATGAGCAGATCAATGACAATGAGCCGATACAATGACCATCTACTAGCCCACACCAACCAACTAGCAGCATCCTTAGCAAATCAAAATACCAGAAGAAGACTGAAGCGTCGACACCCTGGCGATCTTTGGACACGAGGACGTCATCAAACACGCGTCTTGAGACAATAGTGTAGTCTGTCTCTGTTATAAAATTGTTACATTTTCTCATTTCAGTTATGTTTCATGTTATTTTTCCTTCTTTTATTTCCATGTGTTTTATAGCCATTAAGTTGGTTGATCAACGCTTTAATAAATATTAGTACAAAAAAAAAAAAAAAAGGAAATAACTAACATGAAAATCAGTCAAAAATTTGATTAACGTTAAATTGAAAAATTGAAATTGAAATTTGAATGCAGATTTTTAGAGGATCGAATCACAAGTCTTTAGATCGGATTAAATTTGGTAAAGTTATAGACTCTAGAAGTGCACTTTGGTTAGCATTTATGCAAATATAAAACCCATATAAAATCCCAACTTCCTAACTTTACAAACACCAAAGTTATGGCATTTCCGACCAATCAGTTATATGACGACTATAGGATATAGTCCGCCGATCCTTATGAAATTTGGTAGGTCGGATTGATTGGCCAAATATAAAACCCATAGGAAATCTCAACTTTCTAACTTCACAAACACCAAAGTTATAGCATTTCCGATCAATCAGTTATATGGCAGCTATAGGCTATAGTGGGCCGATCCCGGCCGTTCCGACTTATATACTGCGTGCAAAGGAAAGAAGGGTGTGTGCAAAGTTTCAATTCGATATCTTTAAAACTGAGAGACTAGTTCGCGTAGAAACAGACAGACGGACAGACAGACGGTCAGACGGACAGACGGACAGACGGACATGCTTATATCAACTCAGGAGGTGATCCTGATCAAGAATATATATACTTTATAGGGTCGGAGATGTCTGCAAGGGTATAAAAATTTGAATGCAGATTTTTAGAGAATCGAATCACAAAGTTTGTAAAGTTCTGCACTCAGAAGTAAATATTTATTCTACATTGCCATTTCGATGCTTAAAAACAATGAAGCAAAGTCGATTTTCCAATTAATTTTTCGAACGCTAAAATGGCAGCTAACTCTGCCGAAAATCGGAGACTGTTAAAACATACTATATCTCGAAGTATATATGGAAGTATGTTAAAACAAGAAAGGAAAGCTAACTTCGGGCGGAGCCGAAGTTGATATACCCTTGCAGAATATTCTGTAAATTATATTCTCCAAAATTATTCATATGATGCATTCTTAATACTCATAAAAAATCCCGACTTCCTAACTTTAAAAACACCAAAGTTATGGCATTTCCAATCGTTCAGTTATATGGCAGCTATAGGATATAGTCGGGCGATCCTTATGAAATTTAGTAGGTCAGATTGATTGGCCAAATATAAAACCAATAGCAAATCCCAACTTCCTAACTTTACAAACATCAAAGTTATGGCATTTCCGATCAATCAGTTATATGGCAGCTATAGGATATAGTCGGCCGATACCGGCCGTTCCAACTTATATACTGCGTGCAAAGGAAAGAAGGGTGTGTGCAAAGTTTCAATTCGATATCTTTAAAACTTAGAGACTAGTTTGCGTAGAAACAGACAGACGGACATGTTTATATCAACTCTGGAGGTGATCCTGATCAAGAATATATATACTTTATAGGGTTAGAGATGTCTCCTTCACTGCGTTGCACACTTTTGACCAAAATTATAATACCCTCTGCAAGGGTATAAAAACAACAAAGATATAAAGTAGTCCGATCCGCTCTGTTTCGAATTATAAACAACCTCCAAGTAGATTTAAAAGTGAGGGATAAATTTGCGTAGAAACGGCGGACATGGCTAGATCGACTCGCTTGGTAATACTTCTCAAGAATGGATATACTTTATCGCAAATTTACTCTTCACTGCGCTGAAATCTTTTGACTGAAATTATAATGCACTCTGCAAGCGTCTAATTAAACCGGATATTGTATCTCTTATTCTTACTGAATATATTGACATCAGAGTCCATTTCAAATATTATTATTAGACATAATACCCACAAGGTTCCGAGCAGAAATCAACATATTCTGCGGCATTTCATCCGAGCTATGCATTTATCTCATTTCGTGGATTTTCGTGGGTTTGGGTTTATGTTCGCGGCAGAAAGTGGGCGAATAAACGAACCGAGAAACAACTTACAACTGTTGTGAAGTTGTTGTATTTGTCATAAGTATGTCAACGATCCGAATTGCAAATGCCCCAGAACCGAGATTTAATTCATGTTGAGAGGAGTTGAGTTCGGCTTTGGCTTTCCCTTTGTTATGCAAATTGTAAGTAGTCAGTTGTAATCGCATTGCACACTACACAGTCCATACACTCAATGGCGTTTCCATTGGCCCCAGTGAAGACGTAATGAAGGAAAGGGCAGGGGTAACAGTACCCACCACATTATGCTGATGATGGCTTATTAATTAGCTTTCATTACGCCTCTCGCCCGTTCCAAGCGAGTGGAATTCGATTTTGAGTCAGTCTGGAATGGTTATTTGAATTGGAATCTCTGGGAATTCGCGCGTCTTGCTCAATGAATTGTGTAATCTTGTGCTGGCGCTGCTTATTTTTTGATATGTCGAAGCGATTGCCAAATCAACAGCCATCAATCAGCGAACAGGTTTGGCCGCCCGGCATTCTAGCTTCAACATCAGACACCAAAGGATTATATTTAATACTGAGTGTAATAAAACAATATCAGAGTTGGCTTAATTGATAAAGATCATTACTAAAGAGTAGGGTTGAATTTCAATTTTGTTTGAAAATCCTTATTCTCAATGGTTACTTCCGCAAATTATAGATTTATTCAAAGCCGCATAATTAGATTTAGCCCAGTTCTTCCTTTCCGGTCATAAATATTTACATGAGTGATCTTGAACTTAAAGTCCACAATTCGGATGCCAAACAATGGTGATCCCTTTGTATGTCCAATGCAGTGGGTTCTCATTTTTGTTGTGGGCTTTATTATCTTTAATTTGAGGTAGAAGCCGTTTTCGCTTGGCCTGCTCTATTATAGTCGGGCGCACGCAGCACCTCTGGTGGATCATTTCGGATGCAGATGTCCCAGTTCCCAATTAGGCCTGAAGCCAGCTGCTATGACAACCTCTGTCTAGGTCTCTGGTCTGTCTTTTGTCTTGTCTTCGCTGCTGTCGTCGGCATCTCAAATTAGGTCAATAGTTAAGTTTCAGTCTTAGGCTTACAGTTCGTGTAGACAGTTCCGTCCCAGTCTCCATCACTACGTGCACCTGGGTCGCAGCCACCAATCTGCTGTGTGGGTAAAGAAATCCGCGCTTTGCTGACTTAACCAATAAACAATTCAATTAGGCGTATTACTACAGTAATTTTATTACATTATTTCTATCAAAAAAAGTTAGAAATGACTTGGATTGCAGGTAGATTCTTTTGTTGTAGAAAAAAGGTGCTAGTCTTCGATTCCCGAAGCCCAGCATCGTCCGTCGCCAATATCGCACTCATTTTGAAAAATGCCCAGGAAGTTGAAGCTGAACCTAAGGAGGGCATTCCAAAGACCCAGGCAGGGAGCAATTGTTGGGGTAACACAACTGTTGTCCCAGTTGACTGTCTTCGGAATGAGAGTGCGGGCTAAACAGTGCTCGCCATAAGTGCAGGACTTCTTCGCGTTTGGTATCGTTATATCTTCCGTTAGAAAAAAGAAGGCCAATTCCTGGTTGACCACTATTTTTTGTTCCTTTTTCGGGGTCCTCAAATCTACATAATTTATGTTTGGCGAATATACATTTAGGGTCTCAAAAAGTCCGTTCTGCGGTGGAACTAAGTGCTTAAAGGAATTACGTTGGTGGTAGTAGGGCATGATTTACAAGATATTGTGGCGAGCTGGTATGGCTACTAGTTATTTTCAACTGGATAAATTTAAATGTGAACGTGTTTTTCAAGGAATTTTTCTGGTAACATTAAAAAAAAAAAGGTAAATGTATTCCGGCAAAGCCATCTTAGAAAAAATAAATTGAAACTGAGAGAATCTCGAGCTTATAGGACTAGCAAAAGAATCATCTGAACTAAAATGTAAACTGAAATAAATTCAACTTTAGGAAAAAAAAAAATCAAAAAAACTAAAAAACAACTTTCCCTATAGCTAGTGGAAACAATTTTTGTGCTTTATTATATTATAAACATGAGCTCGATTTCAATGAAGCAAACTGAGATTTCCGGTTTGTTAAATTTTTTCAAATTTCGATTAATATACCTATCTGGAATACATTTCCTGGGTTGCCCTTTCTCTTGCATTCCGCTTCGGTTTAGCCTAATTTTTGATGACTGAGGCATTCGCATTTTTTACACCTGCCACGCCCCCGCAGCTGGTAAAAATGCACTTCCGAGTACACCCATCAACCCACCCGGTGAACGGAGTCGCGTAATAACTTCATAAGGCTGAAAGTGAAATGGAAGTGAGGCAAATGGGTGACGACGACTGGCATCGGGGCCAGGAAGTGTTAGCGATTATGGATCTTAGTCCGCGGAACCGGCGGGGATCGATTCAACTCTCCAGTTTATCTAACAGTTGCGCTGCCCTTTGCATGAACGACCGCAAACCCATCAATCTGCACTCAAAATAAAAACAAAAATGAAAACTTATTTTCCGCATACCCGCAAAATAAAGAAAACATGCGAAAGCGCGCACAGAGCTGGCAGCCAGAAATTTTCCTGTTTTTGCACAGCGCAGCCTCAACATCAACATCAACATAAGCGCATCTTTACCTACTTTTGATGCACTTTGCGAAGTGAACGCCTGGTTAATTATCGGTACGTTTCAGGCGCTGGAGGTGGAGCAGCTGAGCAGACATCAATCATACGCAGCGTTGCCTGCTTTCCCCGCCGCCGACAGCTAAGCACTTGCTATTGCAATTTCGGCCATGTCGCACAGTGCAAAGATTGTGAGCAACCAACGAAAGTAATCTGAGATTTACGGGGACACGAAGTCTTCGGGGCCCAATATATTGGGCATTTGATGTGCATTTGTCAGTTAATTGCTAGCATCTTAAGCGCATTTTTCAGTGTTGAACCTTACAAATACTTTTTTCTTCTTTTTGTGGGAGGGCAAAAGGTTGCTCATTGTTCTACCTTCGCAGCGACAATAAGCGTTTTTGTCGTGACAGCTGCGATAAGGAGCTCTCAATATTTGTTGCCTTAGATAAGGCGTAGTGGAAGATTCCGCAGCGCTTAACAAGAGATACTAGATAACAAATGTTACATGACAAGATCATGGTTATTAATAGGTAAAGGGACTAAAAACAAAATAAATAAGACATGTTTCTCAATTTTATTTTTATACCCTTGCAGAGGGTATTATAATTTCAAGTTTGCAACGCAGTGAAGGAAACATTTCCGACCCTATAAAGTATATATATTATTGATCAGCATCACCAGGAGGGTCGATCTAGCCATGGCCGTCCGTATGTCCGTCCGTCTGTCCGTCCGTCCGTTTCTACGCAAACTAGTCCCTCCGTTTTAAAGCTACCTGCTTGAAACTTTCCCAAAAGTTGTCTTTCCATTGCAGGAACGAGCCGGATCGGCCGACTATATCCTATAGCTGCCATATAACTGAACGATCGGAAAGGCCATAACTTTGGTGTATTTAAAGTAAGGAAGTTGGGATTTTTTATGGGTTTTATATTTGGCCAACCAATCTAACTTCCCAAATTTCATAAGGATCAGTCGACTATATCCTATAGCCGCCGTATAACTGATTGATCGGAAATGCCATAACTTTGGTGTTTGTAAAGTTAGAAAGTTGGGATTTTCTATGGGTTTTATATTTGGCCAATCAATCCGACCTACCATAAGGATTTCATAAGGATCGGCCGACTGTATTCTATGGCTGCCATATAACTGAACGATTGGAAATGCCATAACTTTGGTGTTTTTAAAGTTAGGAAGTTGGGATTTTTTATGAGTATTAAGAATGCATCATATGAATAATTTTGGAGAATATAATTTACAGACTATTCTGCAAGGGTATATCAACTTCGGCTCCGCCCGAAGTTAGCTTTCCTTTCTTGTTAAAGTTAAGAAGTTGGGATTTTTTATGAGAATTAAGAATGAATAATTTTGGAGAATATAATTTACAGAATATTCAGCAAGGGTATACCAACTTCGGCTCCGCCCGAAGTTAGCTTCCTTTCTTGTTACTGCTTATTTCATCATAACGCACTCTAGTATATGCCGATCTCATCAGGTATCCTAAAATATGTATTTATTTAATCTCTTCTCCAGTTACTTAGGGACATAAGGCAGATCTGTCATATACAAACATAGCCAGAAAGTGTAACCAAAAATTGTAAAGTGCAAAGAAAAAAGGCGAAAATCGCTCCCCACAAAAGATCTGCGAGTTTCAGCCCACACAGCGATGGCGATCCATAGGATACATAAGTAAACAGTCGCAGATGCAGATACTTTCGGGAAATCGCAGCGAGTCGGTCGGACAATAAATTTGTTGGTGCTATTACTCATTTTGTGCGATTATTTTATATTTTTGTGGCCGATTGATGGCAAAAACGACACAACGAAAGTCAGCCAATAAATAAAAACATAAGCAATAGGCAACGCTTGCGGTGGACCGTGGTGAAGGTGTTGTAAGGTATTGTTTACATGCAACAATAACCTTAGCAGTACAGCAAAACAAAAACAATGGAAACTCAGGGTAGCAAAGCTCTGAAATTTAATTCAACAACTCGGTGCAGAGAGGAATAAAAACGAAAACAGGTAAATGTAATCGAGTAATCAGGCATGCGGGTGCTAATACTAAATTGCACAAGCTAAACCTCTTAACCCACCGTCTCCGTTCGGCCCCCGATAAGCATTTGAATGTTGCTCTGAAAAAAATGGAAAACGAATAGTCCCATGGAACCGGAAAATGGCGATGGCTAAAATGCTTTCCGGTATTTCTTAATGCCTATCTTGAATTCTATCAATCCAAAAATTAATAGGAAAACAAGAATGGAAGCAAACTTTTGCAAGCCGAAGTTTATATACCCTTGCAGCTAATATTAAATGTCAAACAAAAACACCTTTGGACGAGGTATAAGAAAGCCGCGATATTAAATTGTATGAAGTAAAATAATTTAATATTTAACTAAACTACACTTTCGAAAATTCTCTATCGTTCCGCTTCAACAAAGTATTTAAGCTTTCTGTCAACACAAACATTTTCTATTGCAGCGTGCCGAATAATATAATGTTCAAAATAATTTTTTTTTTTATTTATTGTGTGAAAGTAAGACACATTTTCGCTGTCTACTTATTCTTGTCTGGCTTATTGGGCTTTTTCTCTTTGATCCCAGCAAAAGTGGACTACTAATACCGACTACCTCCTGCCCTTCTCACTTACAGACACTTCGGCAAACTGCGCTGCCAGTTGGTATTTCGGTTTAACTAACTGTTGATATTTGTACTCGAATAGCCAAACTCTCGCAGCTTGGTCAGGCTGAGAATTTATGGCCAACAGTTTGGGTACCTTGAGCGAGGTGGGTGCAGCAGTTTCCACTTAAATGAGTTGAAGAAAATATCAGAAAACTCGCTAAATGCCAGCAGTGGGTAAAAGAAAAATGTATAAAAAACGTATGCAAAAAGTGGAAGTGTTCACGAAACAACGATCTGCTATCATCTCCTGCTGCGGGCATCAACTTTCACTAAATGCACCAATAAAGTTGTCGCCGTTGTACGAGGCGTTGTTGCTTTGGATGGTGGTCGTTGCGGGTCAGCAACAACCGAAGATCGATCGCCCTGCCCATTGTCCCCCGCCCATAGCACCTTACCATGTCAACGGTCAGCTCTCGTCTTTTTTTTTTTTTGTGATATTTGCTTTGGCTGACAATTATCGGAGAAACAGCTACAAAAAACAGAGGGCCCAATCAACATCTTGGCGAACAAGTGGTTAGCGAATTGGCAAAGTGCTTTTTAATTGTGATTACAACGATCGCACCACCGAAACCAACCCAAAAAAAACAAAGTAAAGTGAAATGATGAGTGTCGTCGAGGTTGATCGACGGGATAGAGGATCGAGGATGGACAGCTGCCTAAATGGAAAGTCTAGTGCAATTGGTATATGAGTAATTGGTAAGAATACGCATATAAAACAGGCAATGCAGACGGATCAGGAAGCGGCGATGATAGGAAGTAAAACTCTATAATAGATCGGTCATCAATTAAGACATTATTATAAAATAATGGGGGTTGAAGAGGCGGGTAAGGGCTTAAATAGATATTTTATATGTATATACATATATTGTATTGCCTTTGCTCACTCTCCCGAAAATAGAACTGTTCCCGCAGGAAAGTTACTTCGACCTCCAATTGATTTCCCCAAAATAAACTCAGGTTTGGTCAACATTATTTTAGTTCGCCTTTAGCATTTCAAGGAGACATTTACCCGGGCCTCCGACAATGAGTGGAGCTTTGCGCGAAACCGAAACTAAATCTGGGACTGGCAATGCGACTGACATTTAAAGTTTAAGAGGCCACGAAATGTGCGCTCGCAATGTGCTCGGGGAGGGGCCTGCGCCCCGGGGTGTCCCATCGGCAGATATTGGTATTGGCGGCTAATTATAGACCAATAATGGGCCTAATTGCCCAACGGAGGGTTACCGAAGCACGACCGTATGAGTAACTGGCAAGTCTGACTATTAGCAGATGGACTCGAAAAAGCCTTCAGACTCCGGAAAAAGACGGAAGAACTTTAAGTCGCTTCGAAGGCTTCGAGACTTTTACTAAATTCAAGTCGGGGAAGGGCAGGGGGATATGACCTTAAAGTGCAGTAATTATTTAACCGGCTAACACATTTTTCCGCAATGGCGTCGAACCAGCTACGACCTGCGCTCGGCGATCGCAAATCCGATTTGGGTTCTATAGCATGCATACTATATGTACACATCGGGGGAGCACCTATTAATGGGTATGCAGCTGGAGTCATGCAGTACACCCCCAAGTGATCCACTTTGCGCACCAGGGACAAGGAAACCAGTTTGCGACCACGATCCAGGAATATCTAAATGAGTCTGTCGCGGTATCTATAAGATACATGCTCGCAGCTTTCGGCCTGGGTGTTTCTATTTTCCTTTTTTTCTAGCGTTTTGTTTCATGTTTATCATGACATTTATTCCGCATTCTTGCAACTTGACTTAAGCTTGATGTCAGAGCTGTAACAAACATAGTTGGAGCTGCAGGTTTGGCCGAAATCGTGCAAAATTCTATTCTGAGTAGAGTTGACGAAACCATTTAGCGGATTCCGCAAGCTAGAGCTTTCAAAACTTGGATACTCCTATCGGGAGCACCGATATAGCTTGCACTAGTTTTCCATTGTTTTTTAAAATATGTAGAAATGCTAAAATTGATCTAAGATTGATCTGATCTAAAACTAAAGCAACTTCAATGTTCCGCAATAATTTGTCTGTGCTTGAAAGGGATCACTTGTCTGAAAAATATCGCTGGATTTTGAAAATGTTTATTTCGGAAGCTTATGTAAAGCAAACATCGATTTCTTTTGAAGGTTTAAAAGTTAACCAGTAAAAAAAACACAACAACAAAAACTGTTGTTGTGCAATTTATCTTTATTTAATTGAACTTTTACTTTCGTCGTCGTTGTTGCTACTGTTGTTGTGCTCCTCGAACGCGTTTCATAAATTGCAAACAGTTTTTCAACCAAAATCAACTTAATACAAAAAAAAGAGAATAATCGAAAAAAGTAAAAGAGATATTCAGACGGATCAGACCCACACACACACACATATCGCGAGAGTCGGTTCGACTGGGGTATGCTCACATATAGATGGCGAGGTGTGGTAGGGAGCGGTATGCTAATCCGGTAAATCAATTGATGTACGCCGCGGGTGATTATAAAATATCGGTATAAATTATTAATTCAAAACAATGCAAAGCCAAAGACGTAAAAGCCAAACCAAAACGAAACGGACAACAGAAAGAAAAGTCTGGGACATCACCACTCAAGCCACGAAAATAAGAAAAATCACATGCTCAGCAGCCAGAAAGTAGTTTCTTGTATTCACCTTCGCATTGGTCATTTAAGTTCCAGGGCGCGGAAGGCGGTATAGGGGGCAAGAGCCAAATAGTTGATGCTTGCACCTCTTCAACCCCACGCAAATGACCCGCAGGTGAGATCATTACTGCTGGGAGTTGCCTATTGATGTTACAATAAAACAAGAAAGGAAGCAAACTTCGGCAAGCCGAAGTTTATATACCCTTGCAAGTATTACAAATCGAATACATTTCGATTTCCATGCCTATATTACTAAAAACAATGAAGCCATGTCGATTTTGCGCTGCATTTTGTCATCGTTTCTATGACAGCTATATTATATTGTTGTCCGATTTCAACTTAATTAAAACCGTAATTACATACAGCTATAGGATATAGTCGATCGATCCTGACCGTTCCGACTTATATACTGCGTGCAAAAGAAAGAAGGGTGTGTGCAAAGTTTCAATTCGATATCTTTAAAACTGAGAGACTAGTTTGCGTAGAAACAGACAGACGCACAGACGGACAGACGGACATGCTTACATATATCAACTCAGGAGGTGATCCTGATCAAGAATATATATACTTTATAGGGTCGGAGATGACTCCTTTACTGCGTTGCACACTTTTGACCAAAATTATAATACCCTCTGCAAGGGTATAAAAACCATTGTTGTTTTATATAAAGCAAGAAAGGAAAGCTAACTTCGGGCGGATCCGAAGTTGAAATACCCTTGCAGAATATTTTGTAAATTATATTCTCCAAAATTATTCAGATGATGCATTCTTAATACTCATAAAAAATCCCAACTTCCTAACCTTAAAAACACAAAAGTTTTGGCATTCCAATCGTTCAGTTATATGGCAGCTACAAGATATAGTCGGCCGATCCCGGCCGTTCCGACTTATATACTGCGTGCAAAGGAAAGAAGGGTGTGTGCAAAGTTTCAATTCAATATCTTTAAAACTGAGAGACTATTTTGCGTAGAAACAGACAGACGGACATGCCTATATCAACTCACGACGCTCAGGGTCGCGTCAAGAATATAAATACTTTATAGGGTCGGAAATGCCTCCTTCACTGCGTTACACACTTTTGACCAAAATTATAATACCCTCTGCAAGGGTATAAAAATGTCCTTACTCCCCGGAATAATTGATTACTAACCATTTATTTGGTGAGTGCATGTGTAGTGTAGTTCCAATTATTAATTATTAAATAATTATTTAAATAATTGTTAATTACTGCCCCCGGGAACATAAGATATCCCAAGCCTCTTATATTCCCTTGATGAGGGGAATCCATAATTTATGGAGGTTGGATATCACTCGAAACTGCAATCGGTCTACTGTTCTCCTCGGATTCAATAAATGGGATGAATGCGTTTCATTAGCTTCACTTGTTTGACACGT
Organism: Drosophila kurseongensis; assembly: GCA_018153305.1. Lineage (NCBI taxonomy): Eukaryota > Metazoa > Arthropoda > Insecta > Diptera > Drosophilidae > Drosophila > Drosophila kurseongensis. Next base: position 1,472,959 of record JAECXX010000104.1, on the reverse strand, counting down.
TCCTCCGATCAATGCGATCCGATCGCCGATTGCTGAATACTGATCTCCCATTTCTCTGCGCTCCGTAGAAAGCAAAACTTTGAGTTTACCGAAAATCGAAAGTAAAGCCCAAGTATCTTGACCCTCATTAATTCAAGTAAGCCGCCAAAACATTCGCAAAAAAACATAAGGAAAACTTGAATTTTACAGTTTCAGTTTCAGCTGGGGGTTTTCAGTTTGGGGATGGGAATTCCACTATGGGCGCTGCAATTAACATACGAAATTTATTTAAATTCAATTTTGATTTCGAACGTGGAGTCCAACTTGGCTTCTTAGCGGAGTTTTCACTTTCGTTCGGCATCCGAAAAATCCGAGTCTACACTGGGCATCCGCCGGCAACCTGTTTTGGCCTGACTGACTGCCCGCTTACCATGATTATTGTGATTATAGGCTGGCGGTTGTGGGGGAAACTCTTTGGTTCGAGTCTGAGCGAAACCCCAAAACACACAAATTGAAAACGAAAGTAAAAATGTTTATCGAAAGAGGGGAAAACAAAGCAGAAGCTCGCATAGATCGTGAGGTCCCCGTCCCGCATTTCCTAGCACCCCATCCAGCTGGTCCGTCCGTTTAACGCCATAAATTAAGTTTGCAATTTCATGTTTTGTTTATCGGTGAAATTTGCCTGACAAAGAGACTTCTGGCCATCCGTGAGTCGGTGAAAAGTTTGTAAAATTGTCGGTGGTAATTCCCCTCCTCACGAGTGGTGCAGCGGGTGAGGGAAAACGAGCTTGACCTCGGACACCTTCCCATTCCGATCTCTCTGATAATCCATAGCTCACCTTGTTTCGGCGGGGCGGCTTTTTAACTTCCACTTGCGCGTCCACTTCCATTTCCATCTGCACATCCCAAAACTCGGGTATCAACTGGGACAACCTCTTTGGTTAAAATTTTTATCTTATCCGACTTTTGCTAAAATATACTTTTATTTGCCTCGTTTTGCAAGTTTACATTCATTTGACACTGACAATGATATGAAAACAAAAAAAAAACTGGGGGAAGGAGTGACAGAAGTAACGGTAGCTCTTATCACAATAGATAAGCAAATACTAAGATACAAATGAGAAAAGACATTCTGATTTCAGTTCAGGCAGAGAAATGCATGTGACTAAATAAGCTAAATTATGTTATTGTTGGTTCAATATGTTATGTTGTCGATTAAAAGAAAGAAGTATGTGTAATAATAATTGGAACTTTTTATACCCGTTACTCGTAGAGTAAAAGGGTATATTGTATTCGTGCAAAAGTATGTAACAGGTAGAAGGAAGAGTTTCCGACCCTATAAAGTATATATATTCTTGTTCAGGATCACTAGCCGAGTCGATCTAGCCATGTCCGTCTGTCCGTCTGTCCGTCTGTCCGTCTGTCCGTCTGTCCGTCTGTCTGTCCGTCTGTCTGTCTGTCTGTCCGTATGAACGCTGAGATCTCGGAAACTATAAAAGCTAGAAGATTGGCATTTTGCATGCAGATTCTAGGAGTTCCTACGCAGCGCAAGTTTGTTTCAAAAAGGTGCCACGCCCCCTTTAACGCCCACAATCGCTTATATACGATTTCGGAAAATATTTCGGAAAAGTAAAAATGCAGTTTAATTGTGTTTATCAATACCTATCGAAATGTAGAAGAAATTTTTCAAATCGGACCATTCGTTAAAAAGTTATGCGTGATCAAAGTTTCTATCTCCATCTCCCTCGCACTCCCTTTACCTGAGTAACGGGTATCTGATAGTCGGGGCACCCGACTATAGCGTTCTCTCTTGTTTAAAAGTTGTAAGTTACATAATTAATGAATTTGACAATTTCTTTCGTTTTTATTTGTTTTACTTTCCTGGCTAACTATTATATATTATTATACCACCAGTAAATTTTAAGACTAAATAGCGCTTTATCATTGTTATATATATTTGCCAAATTGCAAGTGTGGCACATCCGAGGCACAGGCAAATGCGTTATCAGCTATCAACTGGTCAGCTAGATGGCCACTTTCACTTGCCAAACGCCGAAAACAAACGTATTATGTATTTCCAGTTGATTAGCCCGGTCAGCCACGGCTAGTTCATGTCCGCATAAATTTTAATTTCAATCTCTGACAAACTCTGGAAAGTTTTGGCGCGTAGGTGGCCTGCAAATGGATCGCATTACACGCAGATACTTTTCTATCCTTTGGCTTTAGGTTTAAATAAGTAAGTCAAACAAGACGGCCAGCTGAAATGGAGTGGTCTCTGATTCGAATTACGAGTGGACTGGATTGTGCTGGAGTGGGGTCTTCACATGCAAATCAGCCAGAGACAGGAAATTATTAAAGTGCCCCCGCCTCCCGAACACACTTTTTCCAGTATAGTTTTGGTCATGTGCTGGTGGTGCCTGGTTTCGATTGCTTTCGCAGCGATTCATTAGCATTGTACGGCTTCCGTATTTGGACTCCGAAAATGGATATAGTAAGCGCGAGGCCTATGCTAGTTATATGGGTCAGAGCTTCCCGTAACCACGGAACGATGTGATTCAATTATCGGGAATCAGCTTTCTTTAATGTGGTCACCACAAACGAGAGACCTTAAAACCTTGGCGGTTTGTCTAGGTTTACCAATTGTATAGATTTCGGATTATACCATATATTCTATTGGGGCATCGGAAAAGCAAAACAACATATAAACACACAAAGAGATCCGAGTACAGATAATACGATCAAATTAAAAATCTAAACCTCAAAAGATTTATTCTGTGATTTAATAGCCGCATAGTACAGCTCTATCACTTAAAATTACATCACCGAACAACTATTTAAATGTTTGTTATTCGATTCTTATTACATTGAAAATCTCCTAATTTATATATGCCTTGTATCTGCATATTAAAAGTAGTGAAGCCATCGCTTGAGATAATTTACTTATCCATCCGCTGACTTGACCCACATTATACAAGCACTCAAATGCTCGTAAGAATCAAGTTCGTCTGCTAAAATCCCTCCTTAACCACTTAATAATCCGTGGGCTAGGCCAATGCCAGTCTGGTAGGCCTAGAATCTTACAGGCCATATGAGAGACGACGAACCAGTTCGAAATCCAGTTTGGGGGCACTTGCTGTCAGACGCAGATGCAGATTATGCAAGCTGCTCAGCCAAATTCTAGCGCATATTGCGGTAGTTGACGTCACAACGAAACTTGCCGTTAGTTATTGGCCAGTCGTAATCCCATCTGATCGAGAATCATGAAGGTGGAGCAGTGAGCGAAAGTCGTCAGGAGATAAAAAAAAATGCTGGCTGAAGAACTACTAGTGGCAGCACACTAGTTGCTACATCTGTCAGCTTTGAAACTGTTTCAGAATTACGGTTTTCATTTTATAAATTTTATTTCAATTAAATTCAATTTAGATTTTTTTTAAATACATGCTATATCCTGTACTACCGTTTGTTCAGATCCCTATTATCGAGACATTAGGCTATCGAATAACATAGACTTGGAAAGCACTCTCTAGTTGCACCCAAAAATTACAAATTGCTCAACTCTCACCCCGAGCTTTTACCACCAAAGCCTCATCAACATTACTACAAGCGCACAAAAAGGCTACCGAAAATTATTAATAATTAATTATTGTTGCACAAATGCCCGAAGTTGTGCTGCATCGCACTTTCAGTGCCGCTCCCCCCCACGCCCTGCCATGTAATTTGATGCATCGAACGACGTTTGATTTTTATTTTTTGTTTGTTATGCGGTGCGCAGCATTTCGTCAGCTCATTCAATTGAAGCTCATTGAGGCGCACTCGATCAGGGGGCGGAGTGAGCGGGACGGCGGCCAATGGGCACTTAATTTCGCTGGGGCGCATTTCACTTTCATTTCTCCACAATCAAAATGCGTCGAATACCCGTAACCGGGCATCCGAGCATCAGCGAATGGATGAAGCAACTGGGAAAACTGAGGCGCAAAAATTTCAATTTCATTTTATTTATAAGCGGCCAGGCGACACTTTTGAATGCAAATGACGCTATATGGTTGGTCAGGTGACAGCTGCCTCTCTAAGCCTCTTTTCATGTTTCACAGGGGGAAAACATTGGGAGTGCAGAAATTGGTATAAAAAAACCTGTTAAGCAAAAAGGGATGCCCAATAAATTTCTTGAAATATTAGCTTGGGAGTGCAATCGAAATTGAAAGTGGAAGGGTTTTAATAATGAATAGTTTAACTTGGCTGACATTGATTTAACTTTGACATTTGTTAAACTCAGCTAACCAATTTTTCTGGATTTTTTAAAATTAAACTTACGCAGCGTACGGATAACTAGAATCTGCATTACAAATCCCAAACTTCGATGTTCATACGGACGAACAGATAGACATGGCTACTTTATAAGGGCAGAAACGCTTTCTGCTACCTGTTACATACTTTCCAACGAATACCATGTACCTTTTTATTCTACGAATAACGGGTCTAAAAACATAATTCAGCTTAAACTCAATTAGTTTTTTAAAACGTGCGAAAGTATCAAATCGCTTTGGAGATACTTAGAAAAATATTTAAATTACAGAGGAATATTAACTAAAGCGAAGTTTAGCATACCCCTAAAAACATAAATTAATATAACATGCTAAAATGTAATATTTATGTAAGGAAACAATTTCGATGGTTGAGCCATTTTTAACTTTTAGAATTCCACAATATAAAAATATACAACAATTAAAATAAGGTTCCGATTAAAGTTGCATAACATAACAAGCTAAGAAGCATTCATGTTCGTGTAATTCGTGAAAAGAGGAATTCTTTCCTGGTTCAAGTACCTGTAGCTAACCTGAGACCTACAGAATGCAACAACACAGAGGGTCCCTTAACACTCACCGGGTTGATCTTCTCCATGAAGACACTGATTTGGTTATTGGCGGACATTGTGACTAATGATACTAATGATACAGCTTTTCAGCACTTGAATCTGGATCGGAGAACTACGACTTTGCAAGTGTTTTCGCTCGCAGATTTGGATGCAGAAAAAATCCACACATCACGCACTGCACATTGTCAATTCACTTGCGGCAACAAAATTAATAAAAAAAAAATATATATATATATGTATTTAAATAGATGATCGCGACGTTGACTGCGTTGAAAAACCGCACGCGCGCGCGTATTTCCAATGTTCGATTTTGATCAGTTTGACTTTTATAGTCTACAGTTTGTTGAATAGTGTTTTGCCTTTTACAGCCGGGGGGAAGTCAACTCGCGTGCGTTCTTTTCGACGGCTGGCAGCGAATTGAACGCTCGCCGCTCAAAACGTGCCCACGGCAGCGTCGGCTTTGCCAAAAGCAGCAGAAACAGCAGCAGCACACCGTCGTGAGCCGAAGAAGTTGGCCAAGACAGAGTGGCAGCGACAGGTGCCAAAAGAGAGCGCGAGAGCGAGCGCGAAACCGGCTGGCGGCAGAAAGCGGGATTCGAGCCCCATCTGTGCCTAATGCTAGAGACGCCACTGTGTCCCAGTCCCCGTCTTTGCGCTTCACCCCTTCGCCTTGGCCCGCGGATTGGGGCCGCCTGATGGGTGGTGGATGGTGCGAGCGATTCGAGTGGAAGGGGGAGTTCATTCCAGGCAGGTTAAAAGTACAGTGCTGTGAGAAGAATGGAGAGCCAACTGATAGTACACGTACCCTGCTCTGATTAATAAGCGATTTGTAAGCCATAAAATAGCTACAAATATATATCACTAGTTAATATTGAAATGTAAGCAACTACATTACATCTTAAGAAAAAATGGTTAAAAAGGGCCAACATATAGTAAAGACTTAATATATCGAAAATATTCGTAATTAAGTGCCAAACTATAAAAATAAAATCCAAACTTATCAACAATTTGATTGGTAAAGACTCATAAGAAACTTATACAAAGGCTGTAGTTTACTTGGATCATATTCGTTGACCAGAAAATGATATAAAACAAGAAAGAAAAGCTAACTTCAGGCGGAGCCGAAGTTGATATACCCTTGCAGAATATTCTGTAAATTATATTCTCCAAAATTATTCATATGATGCATTCTTAACACTCATAAAAATCCCAATTTCCTAACTTCAAAAACACCAAAGTTATGGCATTTCCAATCGTTCAGTTATATGGCAGCTATTGGATATAGTCGGCCGATCCTTATGAAATTTGGTAGGTCAGATTGATTGCCCAAATATAAAACCCATAAATTCCAACTTTCTAACTTAACAAACACCAAAGTTATGACATTTCCGATCAATCAGTTATATGGCAGCTATAGGATATAGTGGGCCGATCCCGGTCGTTCCGACTTATATACTGCGTACAAAGGGAAGAAGGGTGTGTGCAATGCGATATCTTTAAAACTGAGAGACTGGTTCGCGTAGAAACAGACAGACGGACAGACAGACGGACAGACGGACATGCTTATATCAACTCAGGAGGTGATCCTGATCAAGAATATATATACTTTATAGGGTCGGAGATGTCTCCTTCACTGCGTTGCACACTTTTGACCAAAATTATAATACCCTCTGCAAGGGTATAAAAAAATCAAAATTTGTTCATTTTGAACTGCGGGGATATGTATTCCCTAATAAATTACAAAAAACGTTCAATATTTGTATATGAAAACGGTTGAAGTGAATTTAAATGCTATGACATTATGGTGCTCAGTAGAGGTGTAGGGAGTATACAACAAAGGGAATGGATAATCAATAGCCCTGTGTAATGGAGCTGCAGGCCTGGCCCGCAACACAGTCGCCCAAACGATGTGACAGACTTTTATAGTCTACAGTTTGTTGAATAGTGTTCCGACAGATATAATCGAACAACTAAATTAGCTTTGACAAATCAGACACAAAAAACAGACAATTGCAAGTCTGTTTGGCAATTGTAGGCTCAAAGCCAGAGTCGAAGTCAAAGTCAAAAAAAATTTAAGGTCGTCACAAATAAACTTGTTTTTCCGTCCTTTTTGTTTTGTTTTTGCAAGCGTCATGCAAAAAATCAAATATCATGGCAACACTGCTGTCTTAAATCCCCCTCCTTTGCCCGACACCCCTCAACGATTCTCGTCTCTTTTTATGTAACGGTCCTTGTTAGAGCCAACGTTGTTTATATTACACCGATCAGCGGTGTTATTGGTGGTTTTTCAATTTTGCGCTGACAGTCTGTAGTTGCCAACCGTTCTTCGTTTGTATTTTTTCGCTGTATTTGTACTTTATATGCTTTTGCAACGAAACACTTTGCAGATATTTAACTCACCTGTTAATTTGCTTTGTTGTTGGTCTAAGTATTTGGCTGAAAGAAAAAGAAGAGGGTGGGAAAGAGGCAAATTAGTTTAAACCCGTCATAATACTCATAACCTCCCCATTGATATTTTTAATCTTTCCGTACCGACCCGACATTACAATGTTAAAATTCCATTTATAGGGGTTTTTTTGTATGGGTGTATAGGGAAAGCTAACACGCTTCGATCACAATTACTTGGCCATTATGCGGCCAGGGATAATTTCCCATTAGCCGCTTTTAATGGAGTGGCTAGGAAAAAGTGAAGATAGGGCAGCAGCTATAACTCAAAGAACCAATTTTATTTCCCCCACCAAGTCCGAACATAATCAGTTTTGTTTTGCCTCATCTAGGCACTCCCTTTACGCAAGTCTATTCCCAGTTAATCGCAGGTGCTCTCATCTCATCTAGTTTCTCCCGCTATGAGATCGTGCGAAATCTATTTTGCGCCTCCTCCAAGATATTTCAAAGCTCCGAAAGAAGAAGTACAGATACGGTTGTTGAAAGTGAAACATTGTCAACGGCTTCTTTAATTTTTTTTTTCTTTTTTCGGCTGTTTAATTTAAAAGCGTTTTCATTTTCACTAGAAAGCAAAAAATACAAACATTTACGGTCCTCTTGATATTCTTGCCGGTCAAAAATCTCAGTGAAATGGAGAAATAAACAAACAATTTGTTCGAGCGCGCACCTGACTTGAATAAGTAAGAAAATCTTCACCCTGTCCTTTTCCCTCTGTCTCTCTTGTACGCCCACTGAATGACAAGTGGGCGAGGTGAATGGAGGAAAGCGGGCGGTCACGCAAGTAAAGGGCGCGACAAGTTAGTGGATAAGCAACTAGATCGGATTTCAGTTTATTTTCATTCCAATATCATGACTTTTCTAGTAAAAAATCAAAAGACTTAGGCTGCGAACTTGGGAAAGGACCTGGAAAATATGGTTACCTCGAGCCTATTTATTTTACAAAAAAGTTTAGAAGATTTGGGTTTTCTTTTCTTTGATTTTATTTTATTATATAAAGTTTTTTTTATAATTTTGGTCAAAAGTGTGCAACGCAGTGAAGGAGACATTTCCGACCCTATATAGTATATATATTCTGGATCAGGATCGCGTCCTGAGTTGATATAAGTCTGTCTGACCGTCTGCCCGTCTGTCTGTTTCTACGCGAACTAGCCCTTCAGTTTTAAAGCTATCTGCTTAATTAAGTAAAATAATCAAAAATATAAAAAGAATAATTCTCCAATCGCACCCACAAACTGTATCTTAAATTAGAATTTAAACAAGAGAGAACGCTATAGTCGGGTGCCCAGACTATCAGATACCCGTTACTCAGGTAAAGGGAGTGCGGGGGAGATGGAGATAGAAACTTTGATCACGCATAACTTTTTAACGAATGGTCCGATTTGAAAAATGTCTTCTACATTTCGATAGGTATTGATAAACACAATAAAACTGCATTTTTACTTTTCCGAAATATTTAAATTTTTAAAATATAAGCGATTGTGGGCGTTAAAGGGGGCGTGGCACCTTTTTGAAACAAACTTGCGCTGCGTAGGAATTCCTAGAATCTGCATGCAAAATGCCAATCTTCTAGCTTTTATAGTTTCCGAGATCTCAGCGTTCATACGGACGGACAGACAGACGGACAGACGGACATGGCTAGATCGACTCGGCTAGTGATCCTGAACAAGAATATATATACTTTATAGGGTCGGAAACGCTTCCTTCTACCTGTTACATACTTTTGCACGAATACAATATACCCTTTTACTCTACGAGTAACGGGTATAAAAACTAATGAAAAGACTGTTTGGTGGTGTCCGATTCAAATAACAGGGTATCACAATTAATTATCTTCAACACCTTCAGTACACAGTCACACACACGAACTTCAAATTAACTATGACGTGGCCATTAACATTCTGTTAAAGTTATATTAACGTTATGTTAAAGTTTTGTTATAGTTATGTTATGTTAATGTTATGTTAATGTTATGTTAATGTTATGTTAATTTTATGTTAATGTTATGTTAATGTTATGTTAATGTTATGTTAATGCTATGTTAATGTTATGTTAATGTTATGTTAATGTTATGTTAATGTTATGTTAATGTTATGTTAATGTTATGTTAATGTTATGTTAATGTTATGTTAATGTTATGTTAATGTTATGTTAATGTTATGTTAATGTTATGTTAATGTTATGTTAATGTTATGTTAATGTTATGTTAATGTTATGTTAATGTTATGTTAATGTTATGTTAATGTTATGTTATTGACATGTTATTGACATGTTAATGTTATGTTTAAGTTGACATTACCACGTCATACCTAATGAGAATTTTTACAATCGATCGATTATAATTCTCAATTGGTTCTAGCCAAATCTTCATGGAGTAAGGACTGTGGCACTCGAAAAATCATCCATTTGACGGAAAGTCAGTGTGTTTGAGTGTGTTACTCGGATATCTTATTTGGTGATTTATTTAGATTAATCAGTTGGATTCAGGATCAAGGACCTTTTAAGGCTGCTGGAGGCCTATGGCGGCACCATCACTTGAACCGGATGCAGTGCATCAAGGTTTATACTCTTGCAGAGGGTATTATAATTTCAGTCAAAAGTTTGCAACGCAGTAAAGGAGACATTTCCGACCCTATAAAGTATTTGTATTATTGATCAGCATCACGAGGAGAGTCGACCAGCCCTAGCCCGTTCCTTCGTCCTTCGTCCTTCCGTGTCAAAATCGACACAGCTTCAATGTTTTTAGTAATATAAGCATAGAAATTGAAATGTAGTAGTTTTTGTATAACTGCAAGAGTATATAAACTTCGTCTTGCCGAAGTTTGTTTCCTTTCTTATTTTTAAATAAAAGAGGGAAATCAAATCATCATATATCTTTGGATTATAATATAACTTTAAACTTTTAGTAGACACAAAAACTAATTAATGAGAAATTTTATTTTGCCGCTAAAAAGGATGGGAAAATCTTTTAATGAAACTTTTATAATGACGGGTGCCCCTCCCTTTGGGTGATCAGACGCTCGCACATCCGTCAATTGGCCCGGCTCTTTCCGGCTTACGATTTACGGCTTGCAACTCTTGGCTTTGGGCCGGCGACTTCTTTGGCCAAAACCGGCAAGGGACCAGAGGGGCGGGAAGTTGGCCGAGAGACTGACAAATTGATATGCATATTCGGTCGACATTAGCATATGTCGCGTATGCCTTTATTAACTATTCCGCTCAGCTAATATCGGTTTCACCCACCCCAAAAAGGGGCGTTCGAGGGGACCTGGTGGTAAATTGTGCATGGCAGATGAGTTGACGCACGAGTATTTCAAATTTGTTAAGAAAGTCTCGCTAACGCTTCCCATAAGAAAGTTTTGCCTCTGTGGCGGGTTGAATGACTCAGAAATCAAAATAAAAATTTGTGTTTTATTGTTTTCATCGTTTGCCAATAAACATTTTAAGGGCGAAACTCAAGTGAAAAAGTTAAAAGTTTCAAGGTAAAAGTTTTCTAGTTGACATCATCGGCTACTCGGATTGCAGAAATTTATACTTGGATTTTTAAGTCGCCATTAAGATTGCATTTAAAAAATAAAAAATGCTAGGGTCCTTAAATGCTTTGTGTGCACTAAAAGGGCATCGGATACCATCGTAAATAAGTCGTAAATAAATCGGCCAGAGTGCAATAGAATTCTCAGTTTAATGGGCAAGAGTTGAGACATAAGAGGTACGACGATTATTCCTTTGCCCTTTCCTTAGAAAGGGCCACTCTAGATGGCCACTCTGTTTCTGCTCCTCCCCGTTTAATTTGTTAAGAACTGTAGCTTCAATTTTTAGTGGATTTCATTGTTGATGCTGAAAAGCCGCAGCGAACAACGATACGAATGTATCACAAGAAGGGGGAAAATATATATTTTTTCTGCTGTTGTTGTGGTAAGCGGAGATTGCATTAAAAAACGTGAGTGCGTGAAATGTCTACAACAAAGTCAAACATTGCAGTTGCTGGTTTTTTGGGTAATCACTTCAGTTGTTGTCCAGTTTTTTTCGATGTAATTGTTATTGTTACTGTAGATCGCTGTTTTTGGGGCCATCGAAATGTGTCAATGCGGGATGAGCGTTCCATCAGGGAAAATAACAATTTGGATTGTTTTTATTGTTGCTCCAATAGAGATTAATATGGTTGGGCAGGATCGGTTAGCCTTGTGGCCATGAATATATGTGGAACAGAATGGATAAAGTGTACAAAAATGTTCAAATCAAGTTACAGCCTTTTAAAAATAAATAAATAATAAAATATTGAGAAATGGGTTACTTATAAAAATAAATCATTTATTTTATATATTTAAATATTCCATTTAATCACTCAAAGGTTATTTGCTTTCCCCAAAAAAACTTTGTTAGGAACAGCTTTTTTTATTAGGGATCTGCTATCCAACTCTTGCTCTCTCTGTTCCCAGTACCCTTCTTACGATGCCTTGTACGAGTCGCACTTAACACACATCCGCACCGTTAGACCCACAAACTTAACTATTACTTAATTTCGCTATAATAAAAATGAACAGAGCTCGGGACAGAAATTAAACCTGCCCCACCAAAACCAAAGCAGCGATCGAACTTCCATTTAATTTTCTTTTGATCTTCCATACATTGGTCACGTTTTACGTAATCCCAGCGAGACAAAGGTAGACGAGAGCTTCCATTGTTTCTTCTGCCAGAAAATTAGAAGTAAGTCAAAGGGGAAAAGCGTGAGAGGGGGCAAAAATAAAATTAAAAATCAACCGCTTTCGATTTCTATTTGAATATGTAAAGCGACCAAAGACCAGCAGCAGCCAACCAAGCCATTGGATGGTGTCCAATCTTAACCCGTTTCAAACCCATCCTCCACCGACTAAAACGAAATTCCCATCAATTAATTTTCTTCTTCTTCATCTATAGGTTTTGAATTGGTTCGGTGTTTTTGGATGCTGTTTGTTGTCTTGCAGGGTCCATTTTACACATTTCTATACAACGATTTTTGCACACACCACAATGAAATAAAATTTAAATCATAATAAATTTAATTGGTCGTAAATAACGTTCAAATGCGTCCGAAAATCCCAACAAAAATGCTCGGCAACAACAAGCAATCTCTTCGAATTTTTTAAAAATGTATTATGGAAAATATGTCAGTGTGCGTGTGTGGTTAATAATTTTACGGTTGCTTGTGTTTTGATTAACATTAAAAAAGCGTAACAATTAATTTGTTCAACGACCGCAGAAAATATAAGGCAAATATGAAAATTGAAACAAGTTAAATGTTTAAAAAACGGTTTCATACTTTTTAAACATTCCAATGTAAAATTAACGTTACTAAATGAGTATTCTGCAACAATTAAATGAATTTTTTTTCCAAAGGGATACTAAAGCAAATGGGAACTAAATAATTATAGGTAGGTAGATTTCTATCAATTACAAATACTTTACAAATTCTGGTAAAGAATATTTCTCAATTTTCACACTTTCAGTTCACAAATGCACATAAAACAAATAAGTTATGATTAGCAACTGATAAAAGCAGTTGTAATAAATTTATTTTGGAAACAGTTTCAAAGGCAGTCATTTATCACATGTACTGCAATTATTATTCCCATCCCCAAAATGTCTCAGCCAGAAAGTTATCAAAATATAAAGACATGGAGAACCGTAAAATTATGACGAGAAGAGGGTTTTTGTTATTTATGTACGTGCTGAGCTTGCATTTCCCACAGTGCACACATCTGTCCGTCTTTGTCTCCTATTTCACTCTTTTTCTGCTTTCTAAGCAGAAGATTAACTTATCGAAAATGGCAGGGAGTGGACTATGGCTACAAATCAAATGGTTTTAGATCTTTAACTCGTTGTGTCCAAGTTTAATGGTTATGTGCCAGTGCAGAGAGTCTTTCTTTGATTCTCCTCATCGTTTGTTAGCTGGGCTTTCACCTGCAGGTTTCAAGTTGTAGCAGACGTCACGTACGAGTCCGCATGGAACGCCCGGCACGCCCTGCCTTGACCTACAGCACTGGTTTGGTCTTGGACTGGCACTCAGATTCGGTTTGTGCATGGACGAGGTTTGGTATGAAGTGGAATTGGCACCTGGCGAAGACGGACTTTGTTTGCCTTGCAGCGCTACCAGCATTCGGCCGAGACACTTGCTTACTGACAAAAAAGCTTTCTAAATAGTGCTGAGGTGACCAAATATACCCTTTTCTCTCACTATTCCCATGCAAAACCAGCCACTAATGATCTCGGAATTTTGTCAGAAACGAATTCAAAACGTATTAGCGTTCATAGTCAAAATAAAGGCCTTATCCCAAAACACTACAATTAAGCTGCTGGCCAAACAACACCCACGAACCTGCCCTTTTTTAAAAGCACCTCTGCCAACGCACGTATCTAATTATAAATAAGGAGAAACACTATAAACGATTTAAAAAAAAAATTTCGCGTTGGTGTCGCCCCTTCCGCTGCGGGGCGTGGCCAGAGGGGCAGAAAACGCTGCAGAGAAGTGGTCATTGGAGCATAATGATTATACAGATTAAATTCTGTAAATTGCTTGCGAAATGCTTAAAATAAATAGATAGATAGATTATGATAAACATTGTATATTAAAATCAATTTGAATTTAATATTTGCCAAGAATCAAAAATTATGTAATTTTTCAACAATTTGACTAAACCTTATTCCAAACAGCTTTAAATGCTTAACGCCTTCTCCCACATTTCGAGAGGCCACTGGATATATTTTATGATTTGCAGTTGCACGATCTTTTCAGATATTTGTTAAACATTTGAAGCCCAGAACGGTAGATCTCTGGAGAGCACCGTGTCCAGCGACTGTTGACACATTTCCAACCGGTCCCGGCGACTGTAGTTTCCCCACTGCCCCCTGACTTCTTGTTAACTGCACATTTGCAAACGGCTGTTGCTGCAACAGTTGCATCTTAGGCAGTGGGCCACATTTTTGCTTTGTTGTTAATTTGGAAAAGACGGGAGCAAGAACGTGTTTTTGGGCAAAGTTAGCCCGTTAGCCAGGGACGTCGGGAAGCCGAGGAAACGGGTTACGCAAAGCTGGCAAACAAACCGAACAGGCGAATGTGTGGCAACGACTCCGCGGTGACTCCGTTGAACTTTGTGTTGGAACAGATTGCACCACGTCGAGTGAGGCATCCCTGATGCTCCTGTTTCCCTGCATTTTGTATACCCTTGCAGAGGGTATTATAATTTCAGTCAAAAGTTCGCATCGCATTGAAGGAGACGTTTCCGACCCTATAAAGTATATATATTCTTGATTAGCATCACCAGGAGAATCGATCTAGCCATGTCCGACTGTTCGTCCGTCTGTCCGTCCGTCTGTCCGTCTGTCCGTCCGTCCGTCCGTCCGTCCGTCTGTCCGTCCGTCCGTTTCTACGCAAACTAGTCCCTCAGTTTTAAAGATATCTGCTTGAAACTTTTGTCTTTCTATTGCAGGTAGTATATAAATCGGAACGAGCCGGATCGGGCGAGGATATCATATAGCTGCTATATAACTGAAAGATCGGAAATGCCATAACTTTGGTGTTTTTTAAGTTAGGAAGTAGGGATATTCTAAGGGTTTTATTTTTGGCCAATCAATCCGACCTATCAAATTTCATAAGGATCAGCCGACTATATCCCATAGCTGCCATGTAACTGATTGATCGGAAATGCCATAACTTTGGTGTTTGTATAGATAGGAAGTTAGGATTTTTTATTGTTTTATTTTTTATTTTTGGCCAACCAATATAATTTACAGAATATTCTGCAAGGGTATATAAACTTCGGCTCCATACGAAGTTAGCTTTCCTTTCTTGTTTAAACCAAATTTAAAGCGAATTTGCTGACACAAAATACAGGGAATATTAATGATGTGTGGCTAGCTCTCTTACTACGTTTATATGTACGCTTTATTGCAGTGAACAAATTTTTTGTTCTCTCAAAATTTTAAAATTACATATGCTATAATAGAAACTTCATCCATACGTTTTGTTTAGCCTAAAAAAGGCATGAAAATGTTGTAAGAGCTACAAAATAAATAATAGTATGGTCTAACTTTAAGAATTCTAGCTTTGTTTTGACAATTTTGACAATTAATGCCAACAATTTTGACTTTTCACCAATAGTGCCAAATAGGTCAAATAGGTCTTCTACGCTTTATCAAAACTCAAGTTATTTCGACAGCAGTAAAAACGTGCAGAAACGAATCAATCGAAACTATTAAGGCATCCTAAAACGTTAAGGCCTTAAGAAAAAGATTGCCTAGCATACTTTGTGGCAGACAATGGAATATCCCAAGTAAAGTGAAAAATCTGAACAATGCGAACTTGAAACGGACAATAAGGTTTCAGGATCTAAATCACACCTTATAAGCTTAAGACTAGTCAAGCTCAATACCTATGTACTCCTTTATTTATTTTGCTTGTCAACTATGAATTTCAAATTGATTCAAAATTTTATAACGAATTCAACTATTCATCATTTGGCAATTATTTCCCAGGGTTTTAAACAAAAAACCGAAATTCAAGTTAATTTTTTCAGGATTTTCAGGACACATATTTAAAAACTCATTTCACAAAAAAAGTTGTCGGGACAAGCTTTACAGTTTTTTAAAAATATTGTTGAACTAGGAGATTAGTTCTCCAGCAAACGGTAATAATCCTTCACCTCCTCTTAATAAGCCCAACCGAAGAACATTACCATTGTGAACTTTGACATAGGGCTAAGTTTCCCCCGTTCGCACTTCCTACACTATTTGCTCTTTGAGACAGACAAACTTACCTTCGTGGTCTACTACTTCTAGGTCATCTAATGGCAGTATCCACTGTTAAACATTAACTTTGGCATGCAAGGTGGCAGGAAAGGTTTCACAACTGCAAGTAAATAGGACAGTTAAAAAAAAATTACCGTAAGGCAATGAAAAATAACATTTGTAGAAATATAATCAGTATACTAAAGAATTTTAGAAATAAATGTAATATACAAGGGGACATTTATTAATTTACAGCACTTAAGGCATACTTTTGGGCATCCACTCAAGCGCAGTTACCATTGCTGGGGTACTTATCTCTCCATCTGCTTCTAAGTGAATCAAAGAGTGAAGAAAAATAACTAAAATTATAACGTCGTTGTTTTTTAACATATACCCATTTACATTTTTAACGATTTCAGAAATACAGAACTACCATAGAAAAGATCGGAAAGGAACATGAAAATCCACAGAACTTAGTTATTTTTCATGATTGAATCTCTCTTTCTGCATGACACTTATTTAATATATTATATTAAATTATAAGTAAAATAAATAATATAAATAGTAGTTTTTAAGACGATTAAATTCCCATTTAATTAAATTCAACATAGGGATGTTCGCCTCTTTCGTGGGTTGCGATGTTTTCAAAACAGTTGTATTTATATTTCTCCAGGCTGCAGACATTGGCCCTGCCGACCCGCATCTGGCCATATGCATTCCGCACTCAAACGGGAGTGTACCAATGCAGGTGAGGGTGGTTTGTGGAAAAATCATTGGGCTTGTTCAGACGGAGTTCGGTGCTGCAGTGTCAATGACGCACCATCTAGCTCCTCTTCTCCCTCTTTCCGTCTTTAGCGCAGCTATAAGGCCAAAGACAAAGGCAAACAAACAGAGATAGGGGTGTTGGCAACAATTTGTAGAGAATGGCATGCAAAACGCAAAAGCGTTCCTGATCGCTGGCAGCTCAAACATTTGCCTGCGATAAGATTGCGCAAAGCTCCCCTTTTTTAGCCTTCACTTTACTCCTAACCCATTCTACTCCTCTCCCTTCAGGTCAAGAGAACAAATATTTGCGATTTGGAGTTGGGGCATATATGTATCTCAAATAAGTTTCCATATGCCATCATGCCAAAAAAAAAATGTGTTCGGACTATTTGCGATTTAAGCCACAATCTTTTTTGCAATCCGGAATATATAAGATTAAAAATAATAAATATAGTAAATTATAATATAATATAATAAACAAAAATGTAAATACAGATTATTGTAGTATACAAAAATGCAAACGCAACCAACCCGATGCAAATAGCGCATACAAGTACCCTGATTACAGAAAACTATTTGCCAACCATATTCAGATGATTTCGTGTCAGGGAATTAGTTCACTTAGAAAGAATCATGGAAGGCAAGAGATAAACCAGAAGATCAGGAAGAGTCATTCTCCTTTATACACGGAAAAAATAATACAAATATGCGTTATAAAAAGTTGTATGCAATATACAAATATAGTAACAGTAATTGAAATATTTACATAGCTAAATATCCGAATTACTGTTACTATATTTGTATATTGCATACAACTTTTTATTACGCATATTTGTATTATTTTGTACGTGTATGAAAGGAGAGTGATTCTTCCTGATCTTCTGGTTTGTCTCTTGCCTCTCTGGTTTATCAGTAATTTAAATATTTACATAGCTAAATATCCGAATTACTGTTACTATCGGTAACTTTTTTAAGGATTATAAATACTCTTTGTTTTTCCTCCAATAAGTCTAAAAATATTTAAAAAGTAAGCGCAAAACCCCTTCTATTTCGATTACCAAAAGGAGTGGAACTGGAATACTCAGTGGATACATTTGGATTTCTGAGCAATTGCTTGGCACTTCGCCTTTCCAGACTCAGATGAAGAATACGAAAACAAGAAAGGAAAGCTAACTTCGGGCGAAGCCGAAGTTGAAATACCCTTGCAGAATATTCTGAAATTATATTCTCCAAAATTATTCATATGATGCATTCTTAACACTCATAAAAATTCCAACTTCCTAGCTTTAAAAACACCAAAGTTATGGCATTTCCAATCGTTCAGTTTAATGGCAGCTATTGAATATAGTCGGCCGATCCTTATGAAATTTGGTAGGTCGGATTGATTGGCCAAATATAAAACCCATAGGAAATCCCAACTTCATAACTTAACAAACACCAAAGTTATGGCATTTCCGATCAATCAGTTATATGGCAGCTATAGGATATAGTGGGCCGATCCCGGCCCTTCCGACTTATATACTGCGTGCAAAGGAAAGAAGAGTGTGTGCAAAGTTTCAATTCGATATCTTTAAAACTAAGAGACTAGTTCGCGTAGAAACAGACAGACGGATAGACGGACATGCTTGTATCAACTCAGGAGGTGATCCTGATCAAGAATATATATACTTTATAGGGTCGGAGATGTCTCCTTCACTGCGTTGCACACTTTTGACCAAAATTATAATACCCTCTGCAAGGGTATAAAAAGGGGGCGGGAACTACTACGTCTGCACGGCTCGCTTCTATTCTTAGCCCGCTGTCGATCCTGCTAATAAATCGCGGCAATAATTTAATGGACGTCTTACCCCTCTCACCAGTTGCCGCCTGCCTTCGGAGGGGATTATTCGCCTCTTGATTTTATCAGTCGGGATGCCTTTTTGTCATGCGGGAGAATCGAGACCAAAAACTTCGCCTTATAGGGACGGTGCTATCCCCACCCCCGCCCACCTCCTGCGACCATTTCACAACCCACATATGGTGGCCTGGCCATGACTTGTATTTATATTTAGTCCGCTTCCTGCTTCTGCCACTTGAGATGGGAAACATGAAAACGAAAATGAATCGGGAATGAGACCATTAATGGAAAGACCCTATGAGGCAGGGAAATGTTTGTCGACTGTTGCTGAAATTGTATTGATTGCACTGTAATATCTCGTGCTCGTGTTCGAACTACACTTTGTCCGTGATTTCTTTAAGTCGACGGTGAAACAACCCTTTCATTGAAGTTCAGAACTCTTATCGGCTGTCAAATCAGAGGTCATACATATGTATGCGCTGGAGAGGAACTAAAATTAGTAACGGAATCGAATGTTTTTGGCTTTCTATTCGTTTCTAAAAACCCCTCGGCACTTATAAAAATGTTTAGCTTAATTGGTTGGAGAGACTGACGAACACTTGAAAGAGCCCAGAAAAAATAGGAGAAATGAGTTATGCCTTGCTATTAAATTGAAAATAGAAGCATTGACCTTGTTTTGCAAAACTTATAACTTATATTGAATTGGGTGTTGTGTGTGGCATATTATATTTATACTCTTAAAGAGGGTGTTGTAATTTTACTCAAATATTTGCATCGCAGTAAAGGAGAAATGAAGGGCTTATATACCTTTTTGAGCGAAAAAATTGAGGGAACTTTGGATTTTTTTTCAGGTGTGTAGCAATTATTTTATGACACTGAAGTTATTATTTATTGATAGTACATGTTTTTATCGAAACAACAAGCGTTTGTTTTTTAAAAAATATAAATAATTTACGAAGTTATGGCGATTCTCTCGGAACCCTTTTTTTATAGCGGCTTGCGGTGACCACGATGGAAGTCCAGCAGGTCAATTGAAATCAAAAAACCAAAAAAATTTAATTAGTGTAGTATTATTTCCAGTTCGTGAACGATTATTTTCAAGAATTTTTGGTTTTTTCTGCATACAGTAACAATTTTTCCAAAAAGTTGATTTTTCGAGTTCTAAAAATTTTATTAAAAAATTCTGATCTGCAAAATCAAAATTGGCGCAAAAAAACCGAATCGTTCAGGAACTCGGCACAATCATTACGAATAATTTAAAAAAAAAATTGAAGAAGATCGACCAAATAGTTCTTGTGCAATCGCGGTCACAGCAAAGGCACTTTTGGAAAAACACGACTTTGAAATAATCGCATTTAAAGATTTACGTTGAGTATATGCAACTATTGAAGTCGAGCAGACAAAACGCTGTTTTCCTATCGAACTATTATTCGGATCTCTATTAAAATTTGGGAAAATGTTCTCTAGGGGATATACTTTAGTATTCAGTAAAAAAAAATTTGTCGTTTTTTTAAAAAAAAAAAAAAGGTATATAACCCCTTAAATCATAAAGAAACAAATTATAATTATGATAGAAAAATGTTAATATAGATATATTAAGGTTTTTTACGATTTAAAAAATGTTTTTTCCGTTCTCGGAATATAAAAAGACTAGATCATCTAGCTGCCATTGGAACAAAAATGTGTTAGAAAATCGACTTAAACTTCTTTGTTGTTATGTTAATAAATGATCAATAATAGATATTTATATTTATATTTGTGTTTCATTTGGTGAAGCTATTTAAGAGTATATAAACTTCGGCTGTCAAAGCTATCATATTTTCTTATTTTATTATGGTGGAGTAATTCAATCTTTTTTACTGGAACTTAAGTTACTTAACATAGATAAGCCTGAAATAAAGATGCTCCATAACTTTGCAACTGAAAGTGAAAAGTAGCTTGAACGAACCGCACAAACCGCAAAACAGAAGCTTTCAAGGGAGGAAGAGCCCAAAGTACCGGAACTGAGAGAAAAGTACGTTATTACTCAAAATAATTCTGCCTAGTTATACCCGTTACTCGTAGAGTAAAAGGGTATATTGTATTCGTGCAAAAGTATGTAGCAGGTAGAAGGAAGCGTTTCCGACCCTATAAAGTATATATATTCTTGTTCAGGATCACTAGCCGAGTCGATCTAGCCATGTCCGTCTGTCCGTCTGTCTGTCCGTCCGTATGAACGCTGAGATCTCGGAAACTATAAAAGCTAGAAGATTGGCATTTTGCATGCAGATTCTAGGAGTTCCTACGCAGCGCAAGTTTGTTTCAAAAAGGTGCCACGCCCCCTTTAACGCCCACAATCGCTTATATACGATTTTAAAAATTTAAATATTTCGGAAAAGTAAAAATGCAGTTTTATTGTGTTTATCAATACCTATCGAAATGTAGAAGAAATTTTTCAAATCGGACCATTCGTTAAAAAGTTATGCGTGATCAAAGTTTCTGTCTCCATCTCCCTCGCACTCTCTTTACCTGAGTAACGGGTATCTGATATTCGGGGCACCCGACTATAGCGTTCTCTCTTGTTTTTACTGCAATTTGAATGCAACATTAATTGAAACAACAGCGCCGAATCGCCGAGGGTACTTCCGAGTTTCTTCTAGTCTGCCAGTAGTCAGTCGCTATAGGGCTTCTCCCCGATGCAATTGGATAGAGGACGATATAGAGAGAAAGGGGAGTGCATTTTGAACTTTCGTGACCCGGGGGGTTTTCAAAGTTTCAAAAGTTGAGAGCAGTAAAAGGGTATAGTGAGTTATTGTTTTTTGTAGCAACACATTTTTAAAACAAATGGGTTAATATTCCGAGGCTTAGTTATTTACACGATGGGTCAATATTATAAATCTATATATATAAAACTGTTCATTGAAAACTAAGAATCAACGCACAGCCTAAACTAATTAAATGGCCCTATTAAATTTTTTTACCATTCAATTCTTATAACACTAAACTGATTTGCTAAGATTTATTTTGGCCACAAACATGCCCCCATTTTCTTCCAGTGGCAAAAAACCCCCAATTTCTATAAAAAAATCTGGACGCTAAACGCGTTAATCAATCGATGCGATTTTTTGCCAAAATTTAGTCCTCTACATAATGAAGATTCTATTTAATTTAATATTGGATATTTTAATGTTTACTATTTTTGACCGATTTTTGAAAATCTAAGAATCTTCCTCATTTTTTCCTAACGGCAAAAAAACACTGATCTAAGTCAATTAGCAATATGGAAATTTATCGAGGGAATCCTGATACTTTAAGGATTCATATAGTGGTTTTACTGAAGCTCTAAGTCAATTCTAAAAAAAGTTACATTAGCCTAAAGTAGGAATAATAATTCCAACAAATTATACACAAGCATTGAACACCGAATGCATTCTCTCGCACTGTCTCGCTCTCTCTCTCTCTCTGACTCTGTGTAGTACAATAATTGTGCGGCGGCTGATCTTGATTTCTTTTTAAAACTTAAAATTAAAAACTTAAAACTAAATTAAACTTAACAATAAATTAACAATAAATTAAAATTAAATTATACCAGCAACACACACGAATAAACCCAGTCAAAGCGTTCAAGCCGCTGGGCTTTGTGAAAAGGGCAGGGGGGCAGTCATCTATCTATATATATAAAACTGTTCATTGAAAACTAAGAATCAACGCACAGACTAAACTAATTAAATGGCCCTATTAAATTTTTTTACCATTCAATTCTTATAACACTAAACTGATTTGCTAAGATTTATTTTGGCCACAAACATGCCCCCATTTTCTTCCAGTGGCAAAAAACCCCCAATTTCTATAAAAAAATCTGGACACTAAACGCGTTAATCAATCGATGCGATTTTTAGCCAAAATTTAGTCCTCTACATAATGAAGATTCTATTTAATTTAATATTGGATATTTTAATGTTTACTATTTTTGACCGATTTTTGAAAATCTAAGAATCTTCCTCATTTTTTCCTAACGGCAAAAAAACACTGATCTAAGTCAATTAGCAATATGGAAATTTATCGAGGGAATCCTGATACTTTAAGGATTCATATAGTGGTTTTACTGAAGCTCTAAGTCAATTCTAAAAAAAGTTACATTAGCCTAAAGTAGGAATAATAATTCCAACAAATTATACACAAGCATTGAACACCGAATGCATTCTCTCGCACTGTCTCGCTCTCTCTCTCTCTCTCTGACTCTGTGTAGTACAATAATTGTGCGGCGGCTGATCTTGATTTCTTTTTAAAACTTAAAATTAAAAACTTAAAACTAAATTAAACTTAACAATAAATTAACAATAAATTAAAATTAAATTATACCAGCAACACACACGAATAAACCCCGTCAAAGCGTTCAAGCTGCTGATCTTGATTTCTTTTTAAAACTTAAAATTAAACAATAAATTAACAATAAATTAAAATTAAATTATACCAGCAACACACACGAATAAACCCAGTCAAAGCGTTCAAGCCGCTGGGCTTTGTGAAAAGGGCAGGGGGGCCGTCATTTCTATATATAAAGCTATCAGTAAGAAAACTGGGAATCAACGCACAGCCAAAACCACTGGTTAACAATATTAATATGCATTTTTATTACATTCTAATAACTTTAAACTGATTTGCTAAGATTTATTGGGGCTCCCCAAGTGGCCTCAATCGCTTCCAATTGGAAAAAAGGTCAATTTTCCTTTCAAAAATTCTGGACGCTAAGCCGCTTAACCAATCGGATCTGTGTTTTCGCCCAAAAATAGTTTAAGACATTATAAATGTTTAAAAAATTTGACCGCTTTTTACTATTTTTAACACCCGTTCTATAATTACAATTTAGACAAAAATACCTTCAAACGTCGAAAAATGGCACTTCTAAACTGAGTATCAAATTCCTTCGGTAAAGTTTTTCCTTAAGCTTTAACGATTCATTTGATGGTTTCACCAGAGCTCTAGCTATCTTCTAAACAAAGAAACTAAGCTAAAAGTCGAGCTATTATCGAATTTAAATGCTCTTTACAGTTATTGCTGCCAGAATACGCAAAAGACGTTTTTTTGGCGAAAATCTATTTGGCCCGGTTTTTGATAGTGTAGTTAAAATATACCATTCAAATTGTTTTTTGCGGTGTTTATTTTTACAGTGTTTTGCCACGCGCTGTTAGGAAACATAAGAGCGGGAGATCGCAGTAGATTAAATTACTACTGCAAACCTATTACACAAGAAAAGTAGGATATTTGGGTTATCCATCGCAAGCGAAGCTGCGGGCACCCTGCTAGTATTTAAATAAACCTGAACTCTACTGATCTCAACCAACACCCTAAATTTGCATAAATTTTAATTAAGCCATGGTCTAGTACTTTTTAAATCAATCAATACTATATCTGCTCCATATTATACAGCGAAAAATGTTATTTCATCACCACCGGGTTTCTCATACGAATTCCGATTCCACTTCTTTATTAACAGTTTTATGAGTACTCCGGCAGTCCTCTGCCACTCCATCTTCGTCAACACCCAATTTCTCCCCCCCTAAAAGCTCAACCCATCAATTGTACCCCATTTAAAGCGTTTTAGTTTGTCGCCATAAAATGTTATCGCAGATTTGGAGCAATAAACTGTATGAATTGAGGCAGCAGTGGCCATTTGTTGTTGGGTCAGCCCCGAGTTTTTTCTGAAACCGTTAGAGTTGAAAGAGCTAAGCGGAGTTTAATTGACGTCGCCAACCGATGCTAATGCTAATTTGAACCGATTTGGTTCAAGATATTTGAAGAACCAAGGCGGAGAAAAGATCGAATAAATGAAAAAACGGGCCAAGCAACAAGAGAATTCAAGAAGAATCCGAGAAGAATAGGCAGAAAAGAACAATCAGTTCTACGCATATTCGAGCCAAGAATTAAGCAACCAAAAATGTGAAAATTAATTATTTCAAATTCTGTTCAGATCTTGCTCCCCATCCAACCACTTTTTACTTTTGGCAAGGTAAGCTTAAAATTCAAAAGAATTAGGAAGAATCGTTGGGTGAATGGTGCAAGACTTCTCCGGTTTTATCTCTGATTTCGCTGAGTGCGACATGATAATGTTTTCGTGTGTTGTCAACAAACCCATAGACAAACACCTAAAAATGGCAATATCATAACTCTCGTCGTTCAAAACAAAAAGTTCGCATTAATAAAAAAAAACAACCCAAAACAACGGATAAAGTGCAATAAATTGGCGTCGCCTTCGCTTTTCCACTTTGGATTTGCCTCCTTAATGGCGGCTTTATTCCCCCTACTCCCCGAAGACACTGGTAGACTGCTACCTAATTTTTTACCCCGCAGAGCGTAACGCCACGCACGCGCTGAAAATTACGAAAGGCAAAGAAGAGGGAGTATACAAGAGAACTTTTTGCTCAGGCGCAGCCTTAAAAAAGGCAGCTACATTTTGTTGATCCTACCTCACAGTTTTACTGCCTTTATTTTAAGGTACTATGGTTGCCAACTGACAACAACAGGAGGATAATTCCCTAGATGGGAACAGCCACGGTAGTTCTTGAATGCCCTGCAGGAAAGTGTTATATTTGGTACATTTATAAAAACTGCAAGTTAGTATTACCATTGTGAAAAAGTAATGAAAGCTTCTTGCTTATTAAGTTGAAGAAGAGAAAAGTTAAACTATGTATATTTTTTCCCCCCTTAATATGGTTCTTAGTCGAGAGATGTTATTTTGTTAGTTAACAATAGCAATTTTTTTTTTATCCTGGGATTTAATATTTCCATATGAAAAATGTAGATTATGGCTGATAAATTGCTCATCGTAAAGATTTAAAAATAAATCCTGTATTTAAAAAAATTGCTAGTTTCAAATTTGATAAGAATACCAATAACTAATTAAAAGTTACTTGGTTTTAAAACCAATTTAAAGAAGAATTAAAAAATATAAACAAGCTAAAGAGACTTGTTATCAGATATATCTTAAAGACTTTATCTTACCTGGACAGAAAAAAATAATTTTCAAATAGATAAATTCTCAAACAATTTGTAAGAAAAATGTATTGAGTTAGATCGAAAAAAGGAGAGCTTGGAGTTGGTATGGTGTAGATTAAGGTTTCATGTTCATTGCAAGGATCGTGAGCATCGCCTCCGCTTATTCTTCTTCTCCCTTTTCCCCTTCGTTTCACTTTAGCTTATTCCTCTTTTTCGCAGCCACCAGGGAGTCGATTGTTGTTGCTATGTGAGCTCATCGCCAAAATCACTGGCCACGCCCTAAAGTGACGACACAGGCGCCAAAAGGAGTTGAAGTCGCTCTCTTTCTCTCTGTTTCGCACGTTAAGTGCCCACTCCAGAGAGATAAGTATCTCAAGGACGCACTCAAAAGAGAAGCGAGTGGGTGGTTGGGGACGGGACGAGCAGGGACATTTACTCGGGGTCATGGCCGTGAGTCACGCTTGTAACCGTCCGCAAAAACGTGAGTCAATGCTCTAAATGCACTTAAGGAGTTACAAGGAGTAGGCGGAGTAAGAAATTCAGATTATGCAATAAGAATGTGGTCCTTTCTCTTTCCGCACAAGTTTAATCAATTTGTTATTGTTTATCAACTCCGTCTTCACGTTTGCGTTTGTGTTTGTTCTTGTTTGAGGTGGAGCGGATCGGAGTTTTATTAACGGTTTTTAAACTAATTAAACACGCGAGTTTGACTCTCACGCAAGTTTTTATATTTTTTGACTACAAAAATAATAGCAGCTGGATTTTGTAGTAGTTGTTGTTGCTGCAAGAACAGTTCCCAAGGGAGAAAGGGCGGGGGAGTGAAAGAGAGAGCACTAGCAGCCGGCTGCTGCACACACACACAAACTTACGCACATGGAAATTTTTATTGATTTTTCACACTCACACAGTAAACAGTAGCTGTACCCAGATGGCGATAGGGATCAAAAGCAAAGGGAAAAGATAATTGCAATTCACAACACAAAATAAACAAAATATGTGCACACCCGCTTAAACGGGATTAATTATCAGACTCTCTCTCTTTATCTCTGCTTATTGCTCCTTTTATATATTTTAATGCACGCTTAAAAAACAAGGCCGTTCACTATAACAAAAAGAAATACACAAAACAATTCACAAACTTGCAAAAACAATTGCTGTGGGGGGAGAAGGTACAACAACCGTTATCCCCAGCAACTTACTTTTTTCGGCGTGGCTTTACTTTTGGCAGAAGCCTTGCTTCAGCACAACTATTTTATTAACCACTTGTTTTAGGCGCTCAGTTCGCAAACTCCGCCCTGTATTTTCACTTTAATGTTTGGACAAACGCGCGTAAATGGTTTCAACTTACACTACGAGCGAAAAAGTCGCGTCCGCTCACTGCCAATTCAAAATACGAATGAGCGCAAAGCGAAAAGTGATAAAGTGATAGACATGGAGAACCAGTGTTGACAAATACTAAAGTTGCAGCACTATATGGTGTGTGTCTGGGCTGAGACGATTTGGCGATCTGGTAGCTTCGTTTCGAAACGGTAAATGGTTTAAAGTTTTTTTGAATCACGTGTTCGTTGTTTTTTGGGTTTTTTGTTAATTAATTGTGTTTCTGGCGCAAAATGCTGCTGTTGCACCTGCTGCTCTGGCCAGCACTAATAGCCAGTGTCCCCTCGCCGCCCTCCGCCTCCCTTAAGGCCGAGGTAGCCAAACTGCGTGGTGAACTAGAAAAAGCTCTGGAGGAAGACGTTGAAGCAACTGTAGGTAAATCGCATTTTAAGCCGCTTTCCATTGACTATCTTAGTTTATCCCAGTCGGGAGCGGTGGTGGCTCCCGGCTGGACCCAGCAGGCTGGTCACCCGCCCCCTGGGAACGCCTCCAAAGTGGTGGTGAACGACTCCTCCCTGGGCAGCGCCGCCATTATTCGTCAGGAGATACAGCAGGCGGTGGCTAGCCAGGGACAAAGCCCAGAAATCCTGCAGTTGGAGACGCTGCTGAGGGCCAGGGGAAGTACCAAGGGGAACCCGGCCCAGGTAGCTAATCCCCGACAGGAGTTGCTGGGGGCAGCCGGCCAGGATGGCCAACTGGCAGCCAATGTGGTGGAATCACGCTTGGCAGCGCAGAACATCGATCTGGAGCAACTGCAGCGCTTGGAGCTGTCCAAGAGGCGCACGCGCGACATGATCATCCTAGGTCGCATAGAGGAGCTGCTAAACTTCAGCCTGCCCGCGGATGTGGATCGCTGGCTGACCCTGCAGGCCAATGGAAATGTCTATCTAGTGGGCCAGCAGACGGATTGCTTCCTGGTTCTAACTGGGGAATTCATCCCCTTGACGACCTATGTCCATCCCTCTCCCGTGACTGCTTTACTTGGACTAGATCGCTGGAACCACCGGAAACACGTGCAGGAGGGACTGGTGGTGATTGCTGCCCAAGATCAGCTCATCTGGCTGCGCTTGGAACCCAGATCGGGACTTACAGCCTTCTGGCACTGGACACTGAGCTTGACTTCGACCAAGATAAGCGCCTTTAGCCTGGAGAGACGGGACTTCCTGGCCCTCGTCAGAAACCACACGCTCAGCATTTACGCTTATGACTTGGAGGCGGAGGAGTTCTGGATTGCGCAGCGCCTGCAGCTGCCAGAGACGATCTCCGACTTGGCCATCCTCGATACAGGCAGAGAACTGCTTCTGGCTGTGGGTCAGTGGGATGAGGTCCTAATATACGCCTGGAACTCCAAGGGAGAGCCGCTTCAGCTGCGCCAGCGAGTTCAAGCACCGGAAGTGACTGCCATGACAGCCTTCCAGATGGGCGGACGGAGCTATCTGGCGCTGGGCGGGACACTGCCCCAGATCCTGGTATATATGCAGGGTAAACTTGTACCACGCACCATACTCGGACAGAACTTTGGCTTTGTAGAGCACTTCTTACCCGTTCCTGTGCGCAGTTACCGAGATGACCTGCTCCTGCTCGTCCAACATCGAGTTGACTTCGATCCACATTCCCTGCTCGTCCTGGATGTCCTACTGTGGAATGGGGATGCCTTTGAGGCGGGCTTGCCGCCACCTTGTGGTGCCTCCAATACCTATGGCGCAGACTGCATGCTGGACCAGGAACAGGGTGTTGGCATCGAAGGAGCGGCCTTGCTTCGCCAATTGGATCAGCCGCCTTTGGTGCTGGTGCCGAGGAAGCAAGCTGCGTCGAGCATCTTTCATCTGAAAGCGCAACTGTTGGTTAGAAATTCGGAGACGCAGGACCTGCAGGAGATACGCCAGTTCATGCAGGATTGGTTGTACACTCAGGAGGAGCTGATTCAACTAGTTGGGGAGCTCTTGATGGAGGAAGACCAAGATAGTGTGCCCTACGAGGCGGTATTTACTCCTTTGGTAGTCAGCGAAGGCGGAACCATTGAGGAACTATTTGTGAACGAGACCCGCTGGACGGGTGCGGATGCTGCTCTGAATATGTGGGAACTGCTTGAGCAGATTGGCCTGTTGGACGAGGAACTCGGTTCCAAACGGTCGAAGCGCCACCCTGAGGCGCTTTTCAACTATCACTACGAACAATTGGAGGTGGAAGCCATTGAATCTGTGGAACTTATCTTAGACCGGCTCAACAATGCGCCTTTCTACATTCAAAACGCATCCCTGGAGTTTCCATTGGGAACCTTAAATGTGCAGCACTTAGAAGTACTGAAATCTCCTAGGGAGGAGGTTGTTTCAGTGGAGGGCACTGAATACCACGCGGCTCTGCAGTTGGCTGGGGACTTGAACTGCATTTTTATTAATGGAATGGAGTGGGACAAACTTGTTCCAGAACTGGTGTGGCGTCATCAGCCCCTAAAGCTTTTTCAGTTAAATGTGGAAGGAGTAAGTGGTTTTTTCCTGTAATCTTCTCAATTGCTAATTGTTAGGTTTCCTGGCCAAAAACAAAGCCTTTTTATTTTTCTTTAGTAAACCAAATTAGATTATCATGGAAATTTCTGAACTGGGATTTTTTATCCAACACCCCAAATAAAATTAAAAAAAAAAAATAATAAAAAAAGAATCGAAAGAGAACAACAAAAAATTAAATTTGAGTTTTGCCGGACCTTTTACCTAAGAAAACCATTTTTTTAAATGTTTAGTTAAAGCTAAACAAAAATTAAATATCCTTTCTTCCTTCAGTACATGTCATCTTATATCTGCGCAAAAGTTTGGCTAACAACTTGTTGACCAAAGAATGCACAATTTGTCTGTCAAAACTTTGCTCAAAATTAAAAAAGCTAACTTCGGGCGGAGCCGAAGTTGATATACCCTTGCAGAATATTCTGTAAATTATATTCTCCAAAATTATTCATATGATGCATTCTTAACACTCATAAAAAATCCCAATTTCCTAACTTCAAAAACACCAAAGTTATGGCATTTCCAATCGTTTAGTTATATGGCAGCTATTGGATATAGTCGGCCGATTCTTATGAAATTTGGTAGGTCAGATTGATTGCCCAAATTTAAAACCCATAGAAAATCCCAACTTCCTAACTTAACAAACACCAAAGTTATAGTATTTCCGATCAATCAGTTATATGGCAGCTATAGGATATAGTCGGCCGATCCCGGCCGTTCCGACTTATATACTGCGTGCAAGGGAAAGAAGGGTGTGTGCAAAGTTTCAATTCGATATCTTTAAAACTAAGAGACTAGTTTGGGTAGAAACACACAGACGGACAGACAGGCAGACGGACATGCTTATATCAACTCTGGACGCGATCCTGATGAAGAATATATGTACTTTATAGGGTCGGAGATGTCTCCTTCACTGCGTTGCACACTTTTGACCAAAATTATAATACCCTCTGCAAGGGTATAAAAACGTGTTTAAACTAAGATTGACGCGTTTAAAGGGCGCAACTTCCAAATGCTATATTTTCGAAAGTGTTGATGCGATCGATTTGATACGTTGGAAGTATGCCCTACGCATTTTAAACTAACTAAAACAATTTTTTTTCAAAACCCATGTAACCCCTCAGCCTGTCATATACGAGGATGCACTGCATGTGAGCTCTCTCAGTGACCTGAGCTTCCCAGCAGATTTTCTTTGGTCGCAGCAAAATGAAACAAGTGTTGTCCAGGTGCCTAAAGAGTTTACGCAAACGCTCTGTAAGTAGGTAAAACAGAAATTGCCTTTCCTTTTAATAACACATTTTTAATAGCTACCAATGCTGTGGATACTTCAGGCACCATTAACGCAGTGAATCCGCAGGATATCGTCACCCTCAGTGATTCGCAGGACTGGATGGGGCTGGTCACCTTCTCTCACTTGGAGGTTTCCGAAGAATTGGAGGTGCATAGATTGGCTTTTCCCAACCGATTCCAACAAATAATCCCTTGCTTATCTAGCTTAGCGGCAGTACCAAGGGACGCCAGTTCGGGGAAGCGCCCTTAAATCCCACTCTGCTGGAGTCGCGTGAAATAATTGCCGACTGCCATTTCGACCAGCTTTTTTTAAGGGGACCTGTACGGCTGCTTGGAAAATTAGATAACGACAGCTTTGACTCCCTTTTGAACGATCTTGTCCAGCGTTCGCCTGACTTCGGCAATGAACTGTTCATAGCTGGAGGCAAGCGGGTGGATCAGCTTCTCCTGCCAGTGGATACCCATGTGGCAGATAGTCAGCTGAGTGGGATTCCCCTTAATGACTTTGTAACCAGGCATACGCAACAAACTCTTCGAAATCTGACTCAACTAGGAGGATATGTTTACTTCCATCAGCTGGAGCTTGGTAAGAGCTCCTACTACGATGGAGTTCGCCTGCAGGAACTTCTCTCTAACAGTGTGCGACTGGATGGGCCATCGCCTCTGATTTTCCTTCTCACGCGTCTCCGATTTGTTGGTTACCCTCCTAAACTCACCCGACTCCTGGTGGATCGCAGTTTAAACCAGCTGCCCCTGTCCAGTGGCTACCAGCTGCTCCATGAACCGATCCATCTGAACACAGCCAACATCAATCGCCTGGAAGCAGAGCAAACTCAAGTGAACTGTGATGTTACTGGAAGCGGACTCGTCAACGGGCAAAACCTAGGCGATATAATCCACAAGCAACCGCGCACTTGGTCAGGTGAAGTGCACATTCAGGAGCTCATCCTCCCCCAGGGAGTGCAAGCGCATCAACTGCAGGGAATAAGAGCGAACCTTCTGCTGGGATTTCTGCAGCAGCTGGACGAGCTCCCGCTGCTGATTCTCCAGGGTCGTCTCCAGGTTGAGCGCATCGCCGTGAGCGGCTTCGTGCAAGTGGCGGAAGCCTTAAACACGAGGGATTTAAATGAAATTCAACGGCAGGTGGTGTGGTTGGATAGACCCAACGAACTAAGAACTCGTTGGATCCTGAGGGAGCCTCCCCAGTTCCAGAGAAACCTCCATATCTTGGGCAGCTTCAACGAGCGCCTGCTCCCGGAATTGCTAGAAGATATCGTACTGCGGTCCGAGGGGCAAGAGGTGCTAATCAAGGGTACCAAGAGCTTCCTGGCTCCCGTACACTTGGAGGAACTTCATTTGGCTGCTTTAAATGGGATTCCTTTCGAGCATCTGGCCAACAAAGTGAATCCGCTAAACCTCACTGGAAATGTCAGGCTTCAGGGACGACTCTTTGTGGAAGATCTAACGCTAAATGGTCAACTGAACGAGGTCACGGATTCCCTCTTTCAAATCGAAAAACTTCTCCGTTGGGATCCGATCTTGCAAACTTTCATACAGCGGAGACTCGTTGAAGTTCCACCAAAGGAGCTGGAGCATCTGGTGGTGCGGGGCCACCTGGGAAACCGCAGCCGGGAGCCTCTACATGAACTCTTCGATCAGCTGGTCTTCAAGCAGCAGCCTGGGATTCATCTACACGACCACAAGACTTTTACGGGGCGTGTTCGCATCGAACATGGGGCCTACATAAATATATTTAATAGACTTGATCTGGAGCAGCTCCTGGGACAACTTATCTTTACAGATTCGAAAGAGGAGGTGGATTTGAAAACTCCTGTTCGCTTTGCGGCTGCCGTTAAGATGGCTCAGCTGCAGGCAGAGCGCCTTATACTCTCGGGGGAGCTGCTTGATGGATGCAATGTGAGCCAGTGGCTCCGGGACACGGTTCGTGTGGATCACGATATTAAACCACGCAAGCGTGAGCAGAAGATTTAAATAAATCTCAATTTTTAATGGGCTATAATTTTTTACAATTATTTTTCAGTTGCCTTCTCGCAAGGATCACTGGACGGGAATTCCCTAGACGTGGAGGAGCTTAATCAAGTGGATTTGTTGCAAGTTGTCACCCGACACACGGAGCAACACTTAAATGATCCCATGAGTGCACAAGACCTTTTCCTAAATGGAAAGCTGGTGGTGTGGGGCAGGGTTAATAATCGGAATCTATCTGAGGAGTACGCCAACACTTTAATGGTGCGTTAGCTAATGCAAAACCCATTCGAAATAATCGTCAAGACTCACTTTCCCCAGCAGATTAACCCTCATATGAAGCAACGCGTGCAGTCGCCCCTTTTTATTTCCGGCATGAATGTCAGCGGATCCCTAAAGGTTACTTCTCTCGTTAAAGGTCTAAACCTGAGCGATGTGGCCATTTTGGGTCCAGATCCTGTGCGCTTGCAGTCGCCGCTATATTTGGCCACCCTCAAAGCCCCCTTTTTAAGAGCAAATCAGAACCTAAACGGATTTGCTTTCAGGGATTGGTACGATCGCAGCTTATGGGCGCAGGGCAGAGAGCAGCAGGAGATCACCGGTAACTGGCGTGTTAAGAAGCTCCGTGTTAAACAGGCAGATGGGTTGCGACCACGTCGACAAAGTGCCCAGGAGAGCTACCGGGAGTTGTGCGAGAAACTGACCAGGATTCTGCTGCCGTATCAAGTTCAAAAGTTGCGAAAGAGTTTCTCCTTAAAGCAGGAGAAGGATCACGGGGATGTGCGTCGGGTATTTTCGTTGGAGGCACCAGGAGGCATAAGTTATCTACTGATAAACGAGCACGGCTGCTGGACGCGCATCCATCGCTGGAATGGATCTTCGTTCGACCGATCTGGAGCCTTTCAAAGCGGACCTGTGGACGAGGTAGCTGCTTTAAGAGTGGGAAACAGAAGCACAAGCCAGGAGTTCGCTTTTATGACTAGCTACGAGATGCCGGAGGATGAGCACGAGGCCAGCTGGGGTTGCAGCGAACTGAAGCCCAATCTCTTGAGTTGGCAAATTGACAACCAAACAAAAGATACTAAGCAGACGTATATACCAGGGAACACCTTGAAGAATCTCAAAGAGCAGCACGATAAGCTCAACAGTCGGCCATTGGCGAATTTCAGTTACCAGCAGGGTATGAAGAATCTTAACCGCCCAACCATCGAATCCCAGATGGGTTCAAAATGGCAAGAGGAAAAAGAGAAATTAGATCCTTCGGAGCTGGCCAGGATTCGGAGACGCCTGCTAGACACTTTGGAGTTCCGGTTGCAGGCGGAGGTGAATATCACCCAGCTGAGTATTCCCGAAAGCGATCTTTTCGACGAACACTTGGTAGAGGATTTCCTGGCGCTAATGCGGCAGCTGCATAGGTTGCGGATCGGGCTGGCGACGGAAACTCTTCCACTGCCGAACACTCCGGCCAGAGTCCTGGCAGCAAGGAGTGCGGAGCTCATATGGCCTGTGCTGCAAGAGCTGCGAGGGATTTCGAGTGAAAACGGCACTGGGTTTCAGGAGCGAGCTCTCGAGCAAACGCTGCTAGATGTGCTGGCGCTGGCCAACGATGAAAATGACTCCGGGGATGACGAGAAGCTGCATGCTGTGATTCAAAGATTGAGAAAACTAAAGGATGAGCTTTATGAGCAAGATGAGAGCCAAGAGGAACCTGCAGCCTCCTCTTCGCACAAAGAAGAGCAGTCACTGCCACTTCCAAACGCCAGCTGGCGGCCTGTTAAAACCCTCCGTCTGCATGTAGGACCCACAAACCGGGCCCTGCTCCTATACGCCCGCCTGACCGTGCTGACACCCTCGGATGGCCCTCCCCCCACCACACCCTCAACTGCCCCGGCTGCCAACATCCAGCTGCATCATGCGAATGGATCACTCTTTCAATCGCTGGCCGCGGAGCGTGGAGCTGGCCATCTAACCACTTTGCGAGTGCGCGATGAGACACTGCTGGCCTTTGTGGAGGGATGTTGTTGGATACGGGTGCTGCTCTACCGCGGAGTGCAGGGATTCGTCGACTTTTCCCGTTTTCGCGCTCCTCACACAGACGGTGGGAATCAAGATGAAGAGGTGTTGCAACTACTATTTCTCCGATTGCCTCTCCCTCGGCCGCCTGGAGCCACGTACTCCTTGGCTTTGGTCCAGGCCAGAGGCGTCACCTTCTACGAACTGGTAATAGTTGGATTACTAGAACCGTGGCTAAAATGCACATAGCTGAACGATTTTCCCAGAGAAAACAACAACGATGTGGATGAAAATGTACAGATTATACCTATAGTTGAATCCTATTTATGAGGATCCTTCAGGTAAAACTTTATATAACTTCTCATATATTTACTTCTTTTTTTAGTTTCAATAATATGTTTGATTGTTAATTATGTTATTAGTTAATTATGTAATTAAACCATAGTACTGTTTACCTAAATGGATGCTTGAATTAATATTTTCCAGATACTTAAGTTGAAAGAAAGAATGACACATACTGAAAGAAGACACATGGTATCCCTTAACTATATCGATATATCTTTATTTCAAGAACTTTAGTAACACATATACATAGCATTATTTACGAC
Organism: Drosophila kurseongensis; assembly: GCA_018153305.1. Classification (NCBI taxonomy): domain Eukaryota; kingdom Metazoa; phylum Arthropoda; class Insecta; order Diptera; family Drosophilidae; genus Drosophila; species Drosophila kurseongensis. Next base: position 1,437,553 of record JAECXX010000104.1, on the reverse strand, counting down.
TTTGAGCTTAACCTTGATCTCGGTAATTGACTCTTAAAGCCTATGCCCGACTTACGACTACAAATCCCCGGATTGTGAATTCTGAATTCCTTATCCGAGGTGGAAGCAGATTTAAAGGACAGTAACTACAATAAATACACGCACATTACGATAAGAAACGGCTGAAAGAGGAAAAGGAAGTGTGTGGGGAGGGGGGACTTTCATATGTACAGCTAATCCAGCCCAAATGCATCTTTTACGAGGGAATCTTCACGGGCAGGAAAAGGCGCGGATCGCCGATCTTGGGGCTCAGTCGCACCACCACCTGATCATCGCCGTCGCCCACTTCGAGAAACGAGTTCCAGTCGGCCAGGAAGTAGAATCCATTCTTCTTCTTCGGAGGCAGTGGTTCCTCACTGACGGGGTCGGGTCCAAAGGAGTCTGCCAAGTCGTCGAGAGATCCGTTCCGAGATTCCTCTGTTGTGGTGGTGGTACTAGTGCTGCTGGCCAACTCCTCATCGGCTGTTCCTCTGATGTCCTTGTCATCGTCGTCCAAGCCCAGACTCAGGCTGATCTTGGTTGGGGATTGGGTGGTCGTGGGCGCGTCCTTCTCATCCTTCACTTCTCCACTCTGTGTGGCACCATTTCCCTCACTCTGTCGCCTCGATTTCAGGGTCTCATCTTGGCCATTTTGAAGAGACTGTAGATACGCAACATCTACATTGGTTCTCGGCGTGGACGGAGCAGTGGTTACCTGGTTAAGACTCATGTTAAGCTGTTGGAGCTCCTGGAGATTGCTGATCAGGCGCTGCAGCTCGCTGAGATTGCTCTTGGAGTCATTTCCCGTGTCCTCGGGTGTCGCGGTTTCCGGCTTGGCCAGCTGATAGTTCAGTTCACTGAACTCCGCCATAAGGTCGCCATCGAGTTCACCCTCCCTCTCCTCGCCATCCTCCAGATCATCGGGTTCGCCCTCATCGCTGCGCCGGCGGAATCCACTGCCCACGCCCAGTCCCTTGACTACTGCAATGGGCAGTCCCTGTTTGGGAGCCAGTTCAGTGCTCACACCAATCCTGTTGGCCGCCCGCTTGATGGCCGCCTCGATGATCTTTGTGGCACTGAAAACGGGTAGCTGGAGGCCGCTCTCCGAAGTGGGCATGTGTTCCGTGACAGGTCTCACCTTGGGACGGCTGGTGGTCAGCGAAAAGACCGCCGGGGAGGAGGTGTCATGCACTTGGGCGGGAGCCGCAGTGGTGCTGGTCGTGGTGGTGGTTGAAGATGTGGTGGACGAGGTGGCCTGCAGCTGGCTCTCGAGCTGCTGCGACAGCTCGTGGGGCAGAGCCACGCCCAGTTTCTGCAGCTGTTGGGTGTTGTACAGCAGCTTCTGCAGCTCCTCGAGATCCGCCTTTTTGGGCCTAGAGGTGGGCGTTGTGGGCGGCCTCCTAGCGGGCACGAAACGAGGACTAGCGGGCGTGGCGGGCGGCTGAGTCTGCACCGTCTTGTAGATGGGCTGCATGTGCTGGTAGCTCTGACGCTCGCCAGTGTCCTCCAGGCTGCCAAAGAACTGCTGGAACTGGACAAGGTCTGGGGAGGCGGAAGCTCCTCGTTGCGGATGCGCGGGCCGACTCATGGCCAGTTCCCGCAGCTCCTCGCTCGAAGATTGAGAGGGCGCGGCCAAGGTCGGAGGCTTCCGGTATACAGGCAGATTCAGCTTAAGTTCGTGATCCGGCTCCACCTCCTGCTCCTTTGCCGGCTGGGCATAGACAATGTGCGCTCCATTGAGCGTCTTCACATTGGAACTGCGCACAGAGGCTGCCGTAACCAGTTGGAACTGGGGCGGGGCCAAGTGATCTGTCCGTAGTTGCACTCGCTCCAGCTCCTGGACTTTGCTCAACAACTTCTGCAATTGCACATAGTCCTGGGGGTGCACCTCGTCCTGGTGCAGTCCATTGCTCCGCTCAAAGTTGTTCAGGGGTCTTTGCTTGGAGGTGGATGCAGCCGTGGAAATCTCCACTGCTCCTCCACCTGGACCGAAGGATGCCGAGGTCGGTGAGAGTTCTTGGAGGTGGGCAAAGTCGTTGCTGGGCAAGGTGAATCCCGGCCTGGAGCCTGCTACGTTCCTGGTGAGGAAGTTGGGTGGCGTAGTGGGCTGCTGCAGTTGCTCCAACTGCTGAACGCGGGTGATCAAAGCCTCGAACTGAGCGTGATCTACTGAGGGAGTGGGCTTGGGCGTCGTGGCCGTACTCGTGGTTGAAGTGGGGGAAGTTGTGGTGCTAGTAGTCGTCTTTGACTGCTGCTTCTTCTTGCTGTTCCTGGCCTGCTCGTACAGCTTCTCCAACTCGCGGTCGTCGCTCAGGAGACGCTGCAGTTGGAGGAGGTCGACGGCACCTAGAGAGTTGCCTTGTCCCAATCCCAATCCCAGGCCCAGTCCCAAGCCCAAGCCGTGGTTCTTTGAGGGCTTTACGGTGGTGCTGGTTGTGCTTGTTGTGGTCCGGCTGGAGTGCTCCAACTGCTGCAGTTGCTTGAGGATTCTTTGCAACTCACGGGCTTCGCTCTGGGAAGGTGAGGGAGTGGTGGTGGTGCTGCTGGTGGTGGTGGTAGTTGCGCTTGTGCTGCTGGAGGTGGAGAACCGGCTACTCAAGGATTGTGCACTCGGTCCGGCTGCCTTAATGACATTCTCCGGGTTGATCTTGAGCTTCTCCAGCTCCTGGAGATTTTGCAACAGCTTGGATAGCTCATCGGAGCTCGTAGGCGTGGTCTGCTGGTTTCCCGCGTTAGCAAAGTTAAGGTCTATGTTCGGATCGATTCTTCTGCGGGGCTTTTTCGCCTCAATTAGTATTGGTTCCCCGTGGGTGATAAGTGGCTTTGGAGCAGGTGTGGTGGACGTGGTGGTGCTTGTTATGGTGGTGCTCGTTGTGGTGCTCGCTGGACCCTTTCTGCTGAGCTGCGACTGTAGTCGCTCCAGTTCCTGCAGGTTTTCCAGCAGCTTGGCCAACTCCACGTTTCCCTTCGGCGGCAGCCGGGCCGTCGCCGTGGACAATTCCGTGTGGGCACCAGTGGGCTCCTCGGTGGGCTTCGCCAGTCCCTCCTTCTTGAGTGACTTAGGAGCCTTCTTCACAATACCAAAGCGCGTTAGGTAACCCTCGATTTCGGGCTTCACGCGCAGCTCCTCTCCAATATTCAAGGGCTTGAAGTTTGAGTAGGCCTCAGGCCGGATCCGGGCCCCTTGCAGACCCCGTAGATCGGCCACCGCCACCACAGACGGCTGGGGGGCACTCTCCGCCGGGTAAAAGTCGTCCAGCGCATACCGCTTATGGGCGGAGTCGCTTTTGCCGCCCGACACGATGCCAAGGCTTTCGAGGATGTCCGCCACAGGCTTTACCGTGCTGGTGGAGGAACCTTCCCTGGCGGGCCTGGGCTTTCTCAGGAACTGCGCATTCTTGGCACTGTAGTGGGAGCTGAATCGTGTGGCTGGAGATGCGATAGCTGGGGGCGGAGGAGCTGCCGTCGTGACTGGCCTAAAGTCCTGGTAAACGACCGGCGGCGGAGCAGGCGGGTGGTAGGTGGTGGCCATCGGCAGCGGCCTGAACTGCTGCTGCTGCTGCTGGAGAGGGCTTGTCTGTGCATAGAGCAGACTGTAGGCTGGCTTGTAGGTGGTAGCCGCCACCGCAGGATTGCCCCCAGGCACCGTACTTCTTGGCAAAGCACTGGGATCCGCGGTGAGGAACTTCACGGGATCCGGCGGTGTGTAGGCATCAATGACGCGGGTCACCGGAGGCCGCGTGTATAGTTCCTGGAGGTTCTCCTCCGTGTTGTTGTCAGTGTTGAAGGGCAGGACGAGCATGAGGGCTCGCATGCTGTCCGCCCGGCTTATGTCACCCGCCTCCAGACTTTTCTCGTACTCCTCACGGGTCACCTTCTCGTACAACTCTTCGATCTCGCCCCTGCGGTAATGGGGGTATTAGAATCGCCCTGCCTTTGGCCAGTGTACGCCCACTCGGCACTCACCGCGTTAGTCTCGGCAAGGCCGGATCGTTGGCCAGGATCTTCTGCACTTCGTCGATCGTCTGCTCGATCTCCGGCGGCTGGAAGAAGCTCTTGTCCAGCTGCTGCCGATCATTTCCGCCATGGATGGTGGGCAGGGGCTGCACCACGCCCACCAGCTGAAGGAGGGCGACCAGCGCCAGGCACTCACGGATCATCCTCAGGGAGCAGGTTGAAGACTGCAAGGAAAACACCGAAGAATATGGTGAATTACATTTCCATTCAATTTTGGTAAATTTGTTCAGTCTTTTATTACGCTTTGTTTTGCACAGGCACTTCCCAGAACTGTTTTTTCTTAGCTTAACTAGACCTATAGAGATTTATTCGCTATTATTATGTAATAAGTTATTTCCTTTCGAAATGAGATCAGGATTATACTAAATGCGCTGATATGGGGAAGGAACCACATTTCACAATCCAAGTTTTATTATAGATTATTTTAAGTAAAGTTAATTATTATAAGCTATAATTCAGAAGTTAAGTTGTCGTTACGCAAGACAGCCATAAAAAGTTTGGCCCACTGAAATTTTGCCAAAAGTCAAAGACACCTTTCCATTTTGTATCTCCATAGACCTCACCCTGTCCCTTCGACCGACCCACCGACCACTCGACTAATCAGCCTATTAACCACTCATTAGTCACCGACCGACCACTTCCAGTTCGGTAGCTTCATCAACGTTCATCAGCAATTTTAATAACCAAGAGTTGGCATGTGTGCGGGTTTTTTCACAATCACAGATCGCGACTCCTCGAGCGGATCAGCGGAGTGAGAGACAAAAGTTTCCGCCCAGGAAAAGGCAAATGGGAGAAGTAATAACCGACTGACAAAGAAATCAAATGAAATGCATGACAAAATTTTGTCTTAAGCCGACAGCAACGACGAAAGCTGAAAAAATAGTACACAAAGACGGCGACAAATATGTGGACAAGTGTTTATTTAACCAAAGAAGGCTGCAAACAAAACGCAACTAAAAATCAAAACACACCTTTTGAGGCAGAGTATGGTGGCAGTTACTATCATTCGCTGAGATATTCAAGGATTACGCAACCAGAGGAGAGATCCTAAGATCAGGATGAGAGTGATGCAAGAGTCGATGGCGAGGGAAGTGGGGATGGACATAAAAATTGTGTTGGAGCCTGCAGCGAAGATCTTGTCCATTTAATGACGGCTTTTAAGCGGGTCTAAGGAGGAGAAGAAGGAGGGGCCGGTACTTCATCCATCGAACCTATCGAAGCGTTTAGTTTTCACTTAATTGCCGTAGTTAGATCGTAAATTTAATGAGTGCCGTAGAAAGCGATGACGAAGACGTTGACGATGTTGTCCAGCAGCGAAGCCGTTAGCGATATGAACTGTTAGATAATCTGGCCAAAAACTTGTGCGGAGCAGGGACGAGGGAAGCAGTTATGGCCATGCTATGCCGCTCTAACTGATCCAACTGAACTGAACTGAAATGCGACTACGTGCTGGGCATTCTAAACGAGCGAAAAACGGGGCAAGCTGCGGTCAAGATTGGATTGAATGGGTTGGAAAATGGGATCGGAATGACGACCGGACATCTCAGAGTACCTCTGGAATGCTGTCGGTTGGGATTTACGAAGTGCGTAGTTGTCTTTGTTGAATTCAGGTCTGTCTATGTGGCGAACAGTGATACTTTTAATTAAACACATCTTTAAATCTATTTTACAGCTCGATTTACGCTTCTACTTATGACAGTTTGTAGCTCAATCTGAAATGCTTTACTTTCCTTACATGGCAAAAACGCAATTTCGATTTGCATACAGCGATTAAACTTAAATAAGGGGGGAACATGATTTCCAATTTCATAATCCACTTTGCTCTATGTGCGTGACTTCTTGCGTGTGTATGGGCCGTATAATCAAAACGCAAATAATTTGTTAGCGGCAGCAAGCACACGAAATGTGAGTCAATCTTGGGTGAGTGCATTTCCAATCCAGCAGAAATAACTACAACGATGGTAATAACGACGCCGCTAGAGCGCAATGAGCACAGAGCCACTGCGCTGTGTGTGTGGTAACAATTAAACATGTGTTAAGTAATTCCAGGCGCCTATTAATATTATTACCTAGTCCCTGGTCGCGTGTGTCTGAGACATCTATCATGCCAATTGAGTCGATTGCTCTTCGTCATTTTTAGCATTTTCCATTCCATTCCATTTCCATTTTTTTGACGTTTTATTTGGCGACCGTTTTTAAATCAGGCACTTTTATGCTGGGGCGGAAGCCAGGCAAAAGTCCGAGTTAAAGGCCTTGATCCGGGTTGAAATGGCAGATGTAGGAAATGTTGAATAATACTCAGTTTCCCCGCTAATACAACTCGACTTCTGACAAGGCAATTAAAGTGGAAGCATTTAGCTTGTAGAGAGGATGAAGTTAGTAAAGTATCAGTTTTATCCAAATACAATTTTTTAAATGAGGTTTTCTGCAAAGATTTATCCGAATAAAAATTGTGTCAGCTCATTATAAATAGTTCCATAAGACTTGAAAATAATTACCGGTATGGAAAGTATGAAGCAGGTAGGAGTGGAAAATAATATATTTAAATAAGTAATCGTAAAGTCATTAGACAAAACGTGACCATAAATACTTGTGGCCACATAGCACCCACATTTTGCTCCCAAGCCCTTGGCTCGAATGACTTTAACCCTGAACTTTTACGGCTTTTACAGCCACCTCTTTATCGCCACCCTTTGGCCAACAATCACGCGGCAATTTACGGTAGCAAGCGCAAAAAGAGGGTAAACAGTAGACTTCATAAAAACGAAAGACAATTGTCTCTGGCCCAAGCGGCCGCTTCATTAGTTTGGCTTAATCAAGAGCAATGGGCACTTAGCCTTGCTTGAAGCTGGCCAACTGAGGTCAGGTTGATTAACTAGTCATTATTCTGGGTGTAGTCGGGAAGTAAAGTAAAGACAACTAAATGGGAAACTGTGTCAAAGGCACAGAGCGGCAGCGATTAGGTAAGACTATTTTGTAGACCAACAGACCAAGGTCAGCATCTCTAATCCTGTATAATCTATACAGGCATTTACCTCTTTTTATTCGTCCGTTTCTATTGAGTAAAACAATAGGAGGTCAATAAAGCCTGCATAGTTATTTGTCTTTAAAAGGTATCACTATCGCTTTCAACTAATTCAGTCCAGAGAATAATACCTATAACTAAAACCGTATTAAATAAAGCCTTGAACACTGACGTTCTCTCAGAATAGGGTTTGTCCCCTCCCTTTCTTCCTGGAAACGGGCTGGGGTGGATGGTGGATGGGAGCTCTGAAGGTCTGGCTGCGTATCTTGACGCTATTTCCGGCTCTGGGCTCTGAGACAGCGTTGAGAAAGCGCTGCTCTCACTCCGAATCGGTCAATTAGTAAGTCGGCGGCAGATCCATTCGTCAGAGCTCCAGTATATGCAGCCCCCACACCACTTTTACTCGGCCGCCATGTGCTGTGCCCCCCAACCATTGCGGTTTTCCTTGTTTCACCAGTCGGACCAGTGGACCAGTCTAAACTCTTTCTGCAGCGGTGGATTCTATTTGAGCCAACAACATATGACAAGTGAATGTTGTTTGGGCGGCCAGGAAAAGGCAGCAACTAGCCCCAAAACTGAACCAAGTCGCTGACGAGACGATTTACTTGGCCAACTGGCTTTGGCTTAACTCGGACTTTGGGTTCGGTTTTGGTTTTGGTTTAAGTTTTGGCTTCACATCGGATACGTATACGGGCTCGGGCTCGTGCTTATTTGGATCTATTTGACTTGTTTATTGGCACTCTTTCCAAGTCAATTGATTTCTTGCCTTGGGAGATGCTTAATTATTGTTTTTATTATTGTTCGCTGCCCCTCTTCACTTTGTTTGTCAAGTTGTTTGGCTCGGAAGCCTGTTTCCCTTTTTATGGGCACTTTCACCAGCGGATTGCCGAAAAAACAACGACGGTAATAATAAATATTAAAACACTTTACATGCCAAATAGCTATTTTCTCATTTTGGCTTTCAGTTTATTTTGCTTTGGCTTGCTGTTATAATAATTTCAAAAAGTGTCGCTGAAATTATGTTGTTTTCGTTGTTTCACTGCCAGTTGTGGTGATTATAACGAAGTGTAATTCACCAGGTTACTTAATTTGACCCACTTCGTTGGGTTGTATTTTGTATGGTTAAGTTATTCAATTGGATATAAACTATAGTATATAATTAAAGTATACGTTAAAGAGTAGAAAGTGTTTTCCTAATTGAGTTACTTGACATTTTTTATATTATATCCAATATTTAGAGTGTCCTTTTAGCTATTGTATTGTTTTGTATGCCAAAGACTACGTAAAAAAGATGCGTTTATAAACAGCAAAGCTCCCCTATTAGACCTTATTAAAGCAGGCATTGCACATGCAAGTGAATACCACTTTTAAATTCCCTTGTCTCAAGGTCGCTGGGGTGGTGCAGCCAAATCCATTCACGACTCACGAGTTCGTTCTCTAAGTCGTTTGTTTGTTGGCTGCTTTTCACCACCAACAACAGCAGTAACAGCCCATAACCAGACAACAGTGACCAATGTACCCCCTCGCGGCTTATAGCAGTCAACCATTTTCAATTACATTTTTAATTTTCGGCCGGACACGTTCGCCGATCACTCGAAAATGAAAATTTAAAATCAAATCGAGACGCTTTTTCACAACTTTTAGAGGCGTCAAACTTTCAATGCACACACAACAAACAGTAAAAAAAATCAAAGAAAGAAAACCGAAATTAATTCGAAGCAAAACGCGAACACGCGACTAGCGCTTGGCTTCTGTATCGATTTCGGTTCGTTTTCGGGCTCAAGCGCATGCGCGGCCTGCAGACCATTTTCAATGAGCGTTCGCAGCGTACTGAGCCCGGCTGAAAGCCGTCTTAGCCAACTCCGATGCCGCCACTGCTGCCGCTGCCGCGTTTTCTGCTACCGCTGCTGCTGCGACTGGGGTACTAGAAGTCGAAGCCCGAGAATACTCGATCCTGAGTGCATTGCTTTATTCGCCGAACTTTTAGCACTGTTGCATTCATTAAATTAATTTGAAATGCATGAAAATTGTGTGTCTAATAGATAGATTGATTCACCCGAAAAGATTACATAAAATAGTTAATTGTTAAATAGCCTCGATGAAGTGATCCAAAACAATGCATTTAACGGCCTTGTAAACAAATGCATTCAAATTAGATTGCATTATTTCCCTTCACAATAAGGGGGTGCACCTGATCATCATAGATAAAAAAGGATCCTAATTAGAGCTTTATCTTGTGTCAGCGTCGAATTAAGTATTTCATCGAAGTATTGTATTTTTCTCCCTGTGATTTGTATTTGAAGCAGTATTGAATCGCGGCCTGAGGCGTGACCTGTCACCAAAGCAGAGCTCTGATCAGTCGGTCGATCGCCGGCCAAAGTAGCTCGCTCGCCTTGACCAAGTACACGGCGAACCGCGATCAGGTGGAGTTTGGTGGTTCGCGGTCGGGGAAGGTGAGCAGCATTCTGCCGCGGACGGCAGACGGCAGACGGATGCAGACAGGTTTCGGCGGCGGGCATTTCACTTTGGCCAGCAACAACAGCCTCTTCTTGGCTTCTTTCCCCAATTGACAAATTCGAATGGTTTTCTCTCGCTTTCTGCTTTGAAACGCGGAGGAAACAGATTGAGTTTGTTTTTATTACAATGTGGTTGCTGGTGGTCGCTGCTCTGGTTGCATAATAAAACGCACGCACAGGGAGAGTGGCCAGCCGAAGTCCGCCAATCGTCGATGGGCTTCAATGCACTTGACGTCCAGTGGTTCCCATTAGAGTAAGTTGAACGCTATAACCACCGCGATCTGCAGCCTTAGGGGGTTTTACTGCCAAATGGTCAAAGAGTCGGCGGCTTTTGCGGATCGATCTCCAAAAGAAGGGTGAACTGTTGAAGTGGGGCAGCAAGATTGGTTCGCAATGTGGTAGTTGTTGACGACTGCCTGGGTTTAATTTCTTAGCTCTTATTACGTTGAGTTTAAAATCTTTTCGTTGTAATTATTTTTTTAATATTTTCACGTATCTTAGACTCCTTACCCCGAGCAGCTCTACAAGCTTAAGGGCTACATTGAGCTAGGCACGTTTGGCTTGAAATAACTTTTAAATTTTGTGGTTATTTGTAACATTTGCCATTTGCACACAAAGATGTTTACCTCCTCGCCGCAAGAAGGGAGGCTGGGGGAAGAGCCACACCGCTTTTTCGTGTGTGACAGCATTTGACACAATTTAACGCTGACGAGACAAATTCGTCTGCGGTCTTGCTTTGCTGAGCCGTGTGCCGAGTGCCGTGGTTTTTATTTGGTGCGCTTGCGCTTTGACTTTGTTTTTTTGCACACACTGGAATTGCAACACGGAAAACAACAAAGAGACCAAACAAAACTGAAAAAACAAATTTTAAGCGAAAACTTAAAGCCCATAAACTCTTGACATGACACGGCCAAAATGCTGGGAAGATTGGAGTGGGGCCTGGAATGGAACTTAGCATCCAGTGAAATGTGAAGTGCTCTGATGTGCCAACGACATAAGTTGCAGGCTGAATTCTCGACGTATTTGAAAGCTGCACACCTTCCCGCAAAAACTTTAAACTCACTTGTTCAGAATTTGGCCAAACCTCAAGTTTCGATAAGACGAAGTATGCTACAAATCGACCCAAACATACAAGTCAAGTTGAGAACACAGATTTTTAGAGAATTAAATCACAGTCATTTGCCACTTTGAAATCCGATGTCTGTAGGAAAAGTTATGAGCTTAGAAGTGCAGATTTAAGACTACTTTTCTGCAAAACAATTTTTTGAAAATTTCGAAAGGAGTTACATTATAAAAATTATGAAAAATCGACCCAAAAATACAAACCAAGTTGAGTACACAGAGTTTTAGAGAATTGAACCACATTCATTTGAAAGTATGCCACTTTGAAATCCGATGTCTGCAAGAAAAGTTATGGGCTTAGAAGTGCAAGCCACTTTTCTGCAAAGCCATTTTTTGAAAATTTATTTTCTGTAGGAAAAGTTATGAGCATAGAAGTGCAGATTTTAGACCACTTTTCTGCAAAACAATTTTTTTTAAATTTATGCAAAGCCGTTTTTCGAAAATTTGGAAAGGGGCAACATCATTAAAATGATGAAAAATCGACCCAAAAATACAAACCAAGTTGAATATACAGATTTTTAGAGAATTAAGCTACAATCATTTAGAAGTATGCCCTTTTGAAATCGGATGTCTGTAGGAAAAGTTATGGGCTTAGAAGTGCAGGTTTTATGTCACTTTTCTGCAAAGCCATTTTTTGAAAATTTCGAAAGGGTTGCAAGCGTCTAACCTCAAAAAGAATTATGGGCTATTCAAGGGTAGAAAAAGGCGCAATCAAAAAAATCGACAAATTCAACATATTACGAATCCCCACAATTTGCTCGCTGCGTTGATAAGGCGTTGGCTGTGGCACTTGTCTCCCTCGCTCCTCTCTTTCTCCCCCTCTTTCTCCGCTGCTGCTTTTACTTTATTCGGCCATTCACTTTCTCCGTGTTTTGTTTGCTTTGCTAATTTTGGATTGGATACAACAACAAAAACCGGGCTTCCCGCCCAACAGCGAAAAGTGAAACAGACAACCAGCGTTTTGCTGGACGCAAAGTTGCTGCTGTTTACACTGCTGCTGCTGTAAATTCATATGCAAAATTCCTAAAAATTATCCAATCGCGTGGCTCAGATTATCCAATTGCAGTCCATCCTATCCGATTCAAACCTAATCCAATTTCGAATGCGGAATATGCATACAGGCATAAATGCTGATACAGTGTCGGGATTTCGACACTAATGGTGCTGTAGTTCTGGGGGAAAAACAACCCAAACAAACACCGGCAACATTAATAACAAGACAACAACAACAGCAGTAATTCGCTTGGCAATGCCAAGTTCATTACCCAAGTCTTTTGATGTTAAAAGCGGCTGGAATTCGTATCAATCCGACAAGCAAACATGCCTCATCAGCTAAACGTTTACCAAATTACCCTGTATCTTGGTTGTTTTCTGGTCTTAGAAAAGTATTTCGACCCTAATATACTTACTTTAATAAAACAATTTTAAAGCAAAGGCACTTTTTGTTAATACCAATTTCTCAAAACCTGTTTCCTTGCTTCGAAATTGTGTGGGCTATCCAAGGAGAACCTAAAAAAACAAAGATTAAAAGCCCTTCCAAGATCTATTCTTTAATTATATAAAAAACTGCCTTACATAAGCTTGCGCCGAGGCGACACTTGAGAATAAAAACTGAGATCTTTCTAAGAACAAAATTGTGATTACGTCACATACTATTGGATTCGGTGATTAGAGCGGTCGCTTTGCTTTAAATTGGATTGGATTTAATTAAGCTATATTTTGATGGAAGCGTGACGCATGCAAAAGATCCGAAAAGAAAGTAGGCAAAGGTTGCAGCGGAGAGTTGTTAATACAAAAAAAACCATAGCTCGTTTGAATATATCAGTTCAGAGATTCGCGAATTTAAAAAACCGTTAAAACAGTATTGTGAAGCACTTAAAATAGTATACAAATATTGTACCCGATTCAACGGAACGAATCCACATCCTAAGAAAAGCTTATGTTTATATTTCGCATTTACTTAAAGTAAACTTAAATTAATATTTATAGTTAATTGAAAATTAGTTTTTAGTTTTAAATTAGGTAAGCCTAATACTTTGGGTTCACCCAAAGTTCATTTCCGCAGACTGGCAACGCTTTGCAATTTTCTAGTATTTTTTTCGTCGATCTGAGGACCGAGGTGAAAAAAAGCGTTGACGAAAAGTGAACGCTAGCTGTTTGCCTCTCGCTCTCTCTCATGACTGGCGAACAGTTTTCGTCGATCTGTATGGATATATTCAGCCGCTGTGAATGAATACTGAAATGGTATTAATTGTATATTTCCGTTAGTACGACAGTATGTCAGAGGCGCGTGTCTGGCCACACTCTTCAGGCCAGCTGTTCGCGCATGCATGTGTGGGTGCGGATTTATTCATGCTAAATGAAAATCGCCAGTTTTGGGGGATATACGATTTTACATAAGTTGGTCATGCCCGCACAAACCTAGCGCAACAGATCGAGATCGATCGGATCCACCTCGCCATCCTTTCATCTCCGAAAATCGGAACAAGAATAAGAAGACGACTGCCCTTGTGTGAGTGTGTGTATGTTCTTGTGTGTGTGTGAAAAAGCAGCAACTGAAAATATAACCAAAAATAAATCCGAGGTGCACAGTTGCAGGCGAGGATTCCCACTCCTATTCCCATTCCTCCAGGAGGAGCAGCCAGTGCCCCGTGAGACCCCGTCGCTTTACCGCATTTCCGAAGGTTCAAGCCAGGATGGCGGATGCCCAGGCAGTGGCGGCCGGAAAGAAAAAGTACAAGAACAAAAAGAAGGCGGCGGAAAAGAATCCGAGTTCCAGCGACCAGGTTAAGGCACCCAGCAATGGACATGACCAGGAGGAGGAGGCGGCGCATCAGGAGGCGGCGGGGCAGGAGCTGAGGGGCCTACTCAAGCAGCTGCATCTTTGCAATGGCCATGGCCCCAAGGAGCAGACTCCTTCGTCATCGGAGGTACTTAATGGCCATGGACATGGCCACAGCAACAACAATCACATAGGGAGCACTAGCGGTAGCAACAACAACAACAGCAGTCACAACAACAACAGCGTTGATAGCAGCAACAACAACAGCAAGCAGGGAAGAGAAGGTGTCGAAGCAGATGCCCTCTATCCGGAGGAGAAGAAGCCCATAATAGCCACAAGCAAGACCACTGCCAACACACAAACAACCACAGCGACGGCCACAAAGACAACAGCATCAGAGAAGGTGGTAGTGGAAAAGCAAGTACAAGTGGCTACGGAGAGTGGCAATAGCCAAGTGGTGGAGGGGGAGGAAGAGCCGCTGCCCTCCACCTCAGTGGAGGCCACGCCTACCATCACAGCAGAGCCCCAGCTGCCAGAACCTGCCATTTCAGCCAACGAGATCGTGTACAAGGAGTACGAGGCTGAGCACCAAATGCATGTGAGTAGTATCCCCAATCCCGATTGAGGTAAATACTAATCCCCCGCGCACACACAGGACATCATGCGACTGATCCAGGCGGAACTGTCCGAGCCCTATTCGATATACACGTACCGTTACTTTATCTACAACTGGCCAAAACTCTGCTTCCTCGCCTCGCACGACAATCAGTACGTGGGCGCCATCGTGTGCAAGCTGGACATGCACATGAACGTGCGGCGCGGCTACATTGCCATGCTGGCCGTGCGGAAGGAGTATCGCAAGCTCAAGATCGGCACCACACTGGTCACCAAAGCCATAGAGGTACGTTGGCTAAGAACTGTCCTCCAGCAGTGAAAGTGGTGGGAATTAGAAATTTCCGATACATACATACTTAAGCGTAAAGCACATGATAGTCTAGAACAAAATTAAGTATTGAGTAAATTTGCATTACAATTCAACGATAACTGGATACTGAATAATAGAAAGTATTAACTAGCATCTCTAAGTTTTCAATTTGACAGGACACATGATAAGCAGAGAGTATGACATAAACAAAGAATAATAAGAACAATAACCTCGGAAGGTACACACCCTAGGCACTGTTTTGGTTTAGGAAATGGTACTCCTCTTATTATATAAGCAATGCCCAGCAGACACTTATTATACCATATTTCCGTAACCCTTCTTGCAGGCCATGCTGGCGGACAATGCCGACGAGGTAGTTCTAGAGACGGAGATGCGGAACGAACCGGCTTTGCGGCTTTACGAAAACTTGGGCTTCGTGCGTGATAAGCGGCTGTTCCGCTACTATCTCAATGGAGTGGACGCGTTGCGGCTGAAACTCTGGTTCAGATGAGCGGATCCGGCGGCTGCCGTTGAAATTGTTGTCTAAGTAGCCGCCGAACATGTCGAGCTCCGTACTGCAAAGGAGCAGGGCGCATGCCCGCTCGCCCTGGCCAGCTGGCAGCTTGTTTCGGCGCCCTCTTTTTTGTACCTATTAACTAGGAAGCATCGTAGCATCAGTTTTTTTTTCCGCCTCATCTCACCCTGCCCCTTGTCTCTCTTTCAATTGTAAATTATTTTATTATGTAGCAGCAGCAGCAAAAGTAACATCTGCGGAAGATCAGATCAAATCAGTTTACAACGGACCCAAAATTATATTAATTTTACAGAAGGCAATTTTGTATGCAATACGTGATTTAAATGCATAAAATTAAAATCGTAAGCGAGAAATTAGTTATGTACATTAAACAATCTACAAAAATCGATCTAGACAATAGACAACAACAACATGCAGCAGCAGCGCAGCTCACACACAAAGCTATAAACATAGAATCAAATTTTGTAAAAAGATTGATCAAAAGCGAAGATCACGCAAAAGAAATTGTACGAATCACATGAGTAATGTATATCAAAATAAACTCAATTGGAACAAAGAGCAAAGAACATTAACACACTCGCGACACTCACGGCATATTGTAGCGTTATAAATATATACCTACATACGATAAATACTTGATCCGTGCGGATAACACAACTAGCCATCTGGTCTTCTATAACATCTCTGTGCTCTCCAGTGTTGTTATCGCCTGAGATCAGGACACAAGTACAGATACGTATAGCGATAAGGATAAGGATGTGGTGAATCCCAAGTAACATTGAAAGAATGCAATAAAAACTTCAACTATTACGAAAAGTGTGACTTTTGCACCTTGGTTTCCGCGAAGTTTGGCGATTCTCTGGGAAATTTGTTTTTTTGCCTTAGCATTTGGTAATTATATTTTATGTTTTTATTTTATAAAGACAAATATTACAATTTAACTAGGAAAGTAACTTCTTATCAGAAAGTCAAATTTGTTTTATAACCTTAGTATTTGGTAATCATGTTTTGAATTTTTGTTTTATTGCTAGGAAAGTAACATATCTTAACAAAATCAAATTAGGATTACTAATGGCTAACTGGCTTGATAATTTTGGTCTATTTCGTCATACAAAAATCGATTTAAATACTCAACATTGGCGCGATTCTAGACTTAAGCTTACTTAAAAGGTTTAACAGTATAAACAACACTCAGTTGGTCCAACTTGACCCACTTGGATGTGGAGTTGTGGTTAATCCTACGTATGTATGTACAAGAGCAGTGCCAGTTTTCGTAGCATCACCTGTTGCTCCTTCGGTTTTTGGGACTGTTCGTCGAAACGGAGCTCGCTGATCCACGCAGCTGCTTAAGCTCGGAGCGGGTTGCTTCCTTAATGCTCTGCACCTGCTGTCGCACAGAGGCATTATTGTAGGTGATTGCTGGCGTCGGAACATTTGGAATGGACGTTGAACCGGCCTCCTTCTGCTCGAAGAGATCGCTGACCTCCACCATGCGCGGCTTGAAGAACATGTTCGGCCGGATGACGGCCCTTTCGGGGTGCTTAAACAGGTTCAGCAGTCCCCAGGAGAGCTCCCGGCGTTCGCCTTCGCCGTCCGGAAGCGAGGCATTTTCCACCTCCGACTCCAGAACCCAAGCCGCGTTCCGCACCTCGATGCGCAACCGCTCGCATTCTTCCAGGCTCACATTCTTGCTCACGTTGAGCAGCTGCTCCAAAGGGTTCACGATGTACATAGCCGAGTGGTCCGGCTTGGACAGACCCCTTCCTTCGTTCAGCGAGATGGCCCGGTTATGAAAGTCGAACTGCGAGTAGAACTCGAAGAACTGCAGCAGCAGTTCGCTCATCGAGCTCTGGTTTCGACTTCTAAAGCCCAGTCGCTCTACATTCCGGGCGAAGGAGCAGCTGATCCCATCCTCGGTAACCCGCGAATCTTCTGCCTCAGCTGACTTCGCCAGCGCTCCAATGGTGGGCAAGATGGGCTGGCGCAGCTGCTGTAGAAAAAACATGACAAGACAGGTCAGCGAGAAGTTGCTGATCCACCGGCCGGGAGAGGGATTCGTTAGGCCACAAGACTGCGCCCAGCGCCGGATGCTGAAGGTCAGCGGACGCACGCGCGGATCCATTTCGCCGAACATGTACAGCAGTTCTGACATGTAGAAACCAGTGCTGGAAGAGGGATTCTGTTTTAAAACCATTAAGAAGAAATGCATAACATGCTAATAGTAAGCCTCTTAAAAGTGGATAATCAAAAGCGGGCGTGGCTCTTTCATTGAGCAAATTCGGGGAGTGGAGCCCGGAGAACTGACCCCCACCATTCGCCGGATATGAGGGAAATGGGGTGCTTATCAGAGGCGGGTGAATAGTGAATCATAGCCAGGGAAAGCAGCCCCGCGAGAAAGAACTGATTCACCTGCTCCGCCGCGAGAGTGGAGTGGTATTTACACGGCATTTGGCAATCGCCACCTGTCGCTATCTAATCTTATCGAGCTCACGAAGCTTTCTTATCTAAGGCCGCTCTCCTGCTCGACTGTACGGCCCAACTGGCTGGATGTTGTCATCACCACGTATCTCAACCAAACGGCGAGTTTGGTCAAAACCATTTCAACGAACCAACCCAACGGATCTCTGTTTCTGGTCCCGCTACTGCGCAACCTATTTTTTCTGCTGACCCATTAAATCGATCAAAACAAGGGTAACCATAGTGAATGTGTATAAGAATTTAAAGTGCTATATAAAAAAACTAAAGGAGAAACTCTATTTTTTTTATGTGCTGTTGAAAAAGTGTTGAAAGTTGCTATACCACACCCAGAAGATTTTTTCCTATTGATATATAAATACCATAGAAAGTGCATTCTCGGTGTCATGAAATAGAAACTCGAATACTTCAGAAAGCTCAGCATCTTCAAACGTGAAGGTTTTTAAATCTTCTGGCGAATTCAGAAATAAATTTAAGTGTTTAAAAAAAGTGTTCCATTAAAGATCTTGAAAACTCTGTGTTACCCTCCCGTAACCCAATCTTCTTGCTATTTTCAATTCAACATTATTTTTAATGCAATTGTTCGTATTAATCATAAAATGCGTGGCTGATAACGCTATTTGCTAAACACCATTCCGATAGGGCCAACAGTGATCTAAAGGGGGGCAGGAGAGGGCGGGAAGAATTCACCATAAATGCCATCTAACATCGTGATTAATAAACGCGACCAGAGCGAGCTTTTGGTATGTGTGACTCAAGGCAGTCGTGGCTAGAAGAACGTGAAAAACGTTTAAGTACCTTCATTTCTTCTTAAAATCTGGGATAATTTTAAAGACTTCCTTAGTTTTGCGGTCAAGGATATCATTGATTGGCAAAACTCTAATATTTTACATAGTCTGTATCATATAGTTCGATTTAATATTGTATCTTTATCGAAAGGTCAAGAGATTCAATAATTTATCAGTAGATCGTTCAACTATGAGAGTTTTGGTTTGGCATAATGCATTCATTATTTTGGTGATTAGTTGATAAGGGAATAACTCCATTTTATTCAGTTTCCAATGAATCCGCTAAATTATCCTTTTTCTGTCTATTCAGCTTCCTAAACCATGGGTATCGGCTATGGCGCCTCAGAAGAACAGCTGGAGAAGCAGATCGGCTGCGTGAAGTACACGCTTTTCTGCTTCAACATCGTTGCCTGGATGATAGCGACGGCGCTGTTCGCCTTGACTGTCTGGCTGAGAGCTGAGCCCGGGTTCAACGACTGGCTGCGCATCCTGGAGGCACAGTCCTTCTACATTGGCGTCTACGTGCTCATTGGCATCAGCATCGTCATGATGGCGGTCAGCTTCCTCGGCTGTTTAAGTGCGTTGATGGAGAACACCCTAGCGCTGTTCGTGTTCGTGGGCACACAGGTCTTCGGGTTCATTGCCACGGTGGCCGGATCGGCGGTCCTTATGCAGTTCAGCACCATTAACTCCAGCCTTCAGCCCCTTCTGAATGTGTCGCTGCGTAGATTTGTGGCCACATCTGAGTATACGTACTCCAACTACGTGCTGACCATGATCCAGGAAAACATTGGTTGTTGCGGGGCCACCGGGCCATGGGACTACCTCGACCTCCGCCAGCCGCTGCCCAGCTCCTGTCGGGACACCGTTAGCGGTAACGCCTTCTTCAACGGCTGCGTGGACGAGCTGACCTGGTTCTTCGAGGGCAAGGCCGGCTGGATAGTGGCCCTGGCCATGACCCTCGGCCTGCTAAATGTCATCTGCGCAGTGATGAGCTTTGTCCTCGTGCAGGCGGTCAAGAAGGAGGAGGAGCAGGCCAGCAACTACCGCCGTTGAAGTGCCCAGCCTAGTTAGCTTAGTTAGTAGCGACAAGCGACCCTGCGATAGATCTAAGAATTCATACCCAGTTCGAACAATAAGTACAATAAACATTGCGACCCCTACGAGTAAAGGTTTTGTGGAGGATAGGGAAGGTGAACACAGATTGAAAATCAGTTTGTTTCACAATGGACAGACAAATACAGGCACTCACAGGTTGCTCATGGACAGGTCCACCTCCAGGTCCAGGTGCTCGTGGTGGTACTTGATGATAGGTACCCTCGCCTGCAAGATGCGCCGCACATGGCAAACGCCCGGCAGAAACAGGTGCAGCATGTCTCCGAAGCACTCCATGTGCCGCTGCGTCTGCGAGCGGCCGTTGCTCAGGTTCTCTTTGGTATGGAAGACCAGCCGTGAAGGTTCCGACGCCTCCACCGGGCTCTTGGCCCCCATATCATTGTCAAAGCGCAGGATGAGGTCCAAGTCGCAACCCATCCGTCCGAATCCATTGACCGAGGAGCCGAAGGGATGGGCCTGGGCGGCGGGGAACATACCGGCAATGGCCAGCTGCACCTGCAGGGCTGCCAGGAAACGTATGCGGATGCCTAGCTCGTTCAGCCGTGTGTGCTCGTGCAGCAGCTGCACCTGCTCCTCGATATCCCGCGCACTCCGCATCAGTTCCAGGAGATGGGTCTGCTCAACTTGCCGAGTGGCGTCGAGTGAAACCAGGTGAGGCACGGGACTAGGAGTCAACTTGGGGCTACGTCTCCCACCGCCCGCTGCGGCTGCCCGGAACCACAGAAAGGGCGATCGCACGGGCACACCGGTCAGCTCGCCGTTGGTCACCCCTGCACCAATAGCCGCCTCTGCTTCGCCCGGAGTGGCGTACTCCAGCAGGACGTAGTGCAGGGCCTCCTCCTGGCGAACACAATAGTGATGGGCAGCCAAGATCGAGCCGAAGTGGCTGCAGTAGTTATACAACTCCGCATACGACTTCTCGGAGCTCACCTGCACCACAATGCTGCGCCGGGCCTGCCGCTGGTGGTGGCCAATAAACTCCCCATAGTTTGACTTCCCTACGGACAGAAAGAGTACGTCTGTAGCACTTTTTAACAGCAGGGGCTCTCCGCAAGAAACGACTCACCTGCATTCCGAGTGGCAGAGGCAGCCTCGGGAGTGTTGTGTTTTACGCAATATGTACGCCAGAGGTTTAGCTGCTGGGTGCGGCGCACTAGGCTGTTCATGGCAGGTGTGGGTTACGGGTCGGTTAAGTCCTAGACCCGCTTCGTGTGGTTAAAATCTGGAACTTAACCGAATTTTTGTGCACTCTACTTTTGAGGTTAGGTTAAACCGGTTATCGTCCACAGACAACTGGTGTGCAGCCCTCAAAACTTATCGATTGCTGCCTTTGGCGCAACATTCAAATCGCAACCGAAAACATTCTTGATTTATCATACTTTTATTAAACGTTTCAGTTATTGTGTTATATTTTGTTATTACATGCGGGTTTTCCGTGGGATGCACTCTTGCCGTACGACTAAGATTAATTAGGCTAAACACGTACAAAAACAGGATACGATCGCGTATATTTTCTAAATATACATCATCTCCTTTCCGCTCCTGGGTCGGTTACATTTAATCAACATGTGGTGTATATATCGTAAATATGTGTGTGATATATATACATTAATTGGGTGTATATTGGGGGCTTTAAAATCGAGGGGGGAACTCATTCTATTGCCAATTATAAGCAATATTGGCAAAAAAACTTGAGATCATAGAGTCCCATTTGACCTACAGTTTTTTAAAAAGTAGTCAAACGTGGTTGTAGACCATTAGATTCTTCGCCAAACTTTTTTCGAGGGCTCTTAAGATTGCTTTCCCCCTACGATTTCTCATTATTTTCGGGTCCATACAAATTGACCCACTCTGGTGTTTATGGAGTGCGTTTATAATTATGTGATATATCTGCGGGATTCTTATACCAATTTAATATGTGAATTACCGGTTTATATTATCAATTAAGTCTGTTATTGTTTATCGTGATGCTAATACAGGGTACAGCTTAGGTTAGGCGTTGTGTGGCATGTTGATTATGTTCTCTTACAATTTCATTGTGCTTTTTGGGTGTTCGTTTTAAATGCAATGGCGCCAAATCATCGAGTTTGATTTCTGGTTTCGGTTTTTGGTTTACTTATTATCTCAGTATCACATATGTCTCTTTAAAATGCGTTTTGTGTGCGGAAACACCAGAAACATATCCAATTAGCAACAATTTATATGCTTTTGATCAAGAAGTAATTGGTTTTACAGAACTCCGCGATCAAGGAACACATCGAAAGCATGCGAACCTTAAGATTACAATTAAATAATTAGTAAAATGCTTTGAGCTGTTGTGTGTGGTGTTGGGTATGTGCTTGTGGGCGGGGAAGTGGGTGGGGCGGTGTTTAGTACCGGACTGAACAACTGCGGTCAACTTTAACTTTGATTTGTAACTTATCATTTATAGCTCTAACAATACGATCTTCTTTAGAAACCCCAAAGGTATTTTTGAGCAAACTACAATTTTTCCTAGCCAGCTGCGTACCTTTTTTCTATAAAAACAAAATTAACAATTGATTAATTTTAAAAATTGGATTAATGCCAAGGGCCGTCTGTCATAATTTTTAAAACAGCTTAATGCAATTTTCGTATATAATTTCAACGTTCTCATTGCATAAAAACTCAACCATATGAAGCACTAATGGGAAAATTCCAATAAAATGTGTCACGCCGACTTTAAAATGATTTAAACAAGAAAACTATCTAAATTAGAGGGCTACCATTGTGACCGCAGTTGTTGCTATTCTTAGCTAAACATCCAACACATCATTACAGATACACAAACATACATAGCGAATAAATATGTAGAGTATAGGGTTTAGTTTAGTTTGGTTGCTTTGCTGCCTTGACTTCACTTTAGTTTAGCTTAGTATTGTTTAGCGTTAAAGAAATGCAGTCGACTATTGCTTTCCACAGCCACGCCCCTGGTCCACCCGCCGATCCCCAATTCAAATCCTAGATGTCATCGATGAGGCGGCCCTCGATGACGGACGAGTGATGGTAGTTGGGTCGCGGGCGGAAGTCCTCATTCTGTTCGTTGAGCTGCGTGGGCGAGAGATCTACGCCAGGGCACGAAGGCGTCACCACGATCTGTTCGTACTCATTTATCCGTTTGCTGTGCACCAAAAAGAGGGAGACGGCACTCAGATGGGAACTGGTAATCGGTGTCGCAGTTAAAACTTACCCGAAGCACCGGAATATGACGCTTTTCAGCCAGGCGAAGAAGTTAAACTCCGCAGTGAGGCCTGGCTTCACAGCCGGATTTGCAGTACCCACATAAAACCACACAACGAACACCACCAGGAAGCAGGTGAGGGCATAGTACCAATTCACCAGCAACATGACCAGTAGCTTGGTAAAAGCCTACAACGGAATTAAAAGACACAAATGAGCAAGCCCAATGAAGCTCTTTGTTGTAGACTCACCCCCAGCAGTGAGGCCCACCGGTTGCAGTAGCCGGAGTACCAGTTTTTCGTCTTGGAGTGGATGGGCGGGCGGATTGGTGCAATCGGTTCGCCCTCATCTTCCTGCTCCTGATCCTGCTCGCTGGTGCCCTGCCCGGCTGCTTGCTCAACTGCCAGTGTAGTATCCGCTTCGTTGCCCACCCTCGATTCTGAGGAATCCAAAATATGCGCCTGGTGGGAGGTGCTGGGGCCCTCGGTGTTGAACTCCAGCGGCACTGTCTGGTGCAGCGGTGAGTTCTGCGGACTCTGCAAATTCTTGTGGCGCACCCGGTCCGGGAATAGCAGGTCCAAATCGTTGCCTGTGTCCGAAACACTGCCGTAGCGACGCGTCTCGTAGCTGGGACTCGAGGCCTGGATGCGAAAGCGTTCCTCGCGCTGCTCCTGAATGTCGAAGGTCTGGGCAAGCGCAAAGTATGCGTAGTCGATGCAGGCATACGTCAGCAGGAAGGGCATGGTCACGATGGGCGCCAGAAAGTTGATGTCACCCACGATAATGAAGGTGACTGTGACCAAGGCCACGATGGCCATGGCATATAAAGGCACTTTGTTGGGACCTCGCTGATAATTAAAGGGGGAAAGATGGTGGTTAGATAATAATTCTGTTTGTTTATACAAAAAATACATATCATTGCTCTTCATCGCTTTATACTTACGCCTTTTCCCAGGATATCAATACCCGGAATGACGCTCTCCTTGGCAATGCTCTGCAGGACGCGCGGGGTACCGTACATTGCGCCCAGGCAAGAGGACATGCTCGACACGTAGATGCCAGCCAGCAGCAGGAAATGCGCGGCCGACACCTTGACGGCGATCATGTAATCCGTATACAGGTTGTCCCGCTGGCAGGTGGCACCCAAAAACAGCACAAACACCAAATACAGGAACGTTCTGCAAAGTAATGAGACATCAATAGGTATTGCCAAGAGATTTCTTAGTAAGTAAGAAATTGTAGTAGTAGTAGAGTAAAGGAGCCTTACGAGGTGCCGAAGGCGGCCAGGGTGCCATTTGGAATGTCCGTAGAGGGGGCGCGTAGGTCCCCGCTCATATTGATGCCCGAGAGCACGCCGGTGACGGTGGGGAAAAAGACGCCAAACACCCGAAACCATGAATAGCCGTCGTCATACTTCGGCCACAGGTTCTCCACAAAGTTGCCGCTCATCCAGCCGTTAAATCCAGCGCCTATAAAAGGAAATGGAAGGCAGATTGTTTACCGCAAGTTTGTTTAAATTAAAAAAAAAAGACTTGTTTTTAAATCTGTCTTATTGGCCAAAATACAACACTCACTGGCCTCGCTGGTGAAGCTGCCCACCATGAAATCCAGCGCCGAGATGAGCAGTATCATGAGTAGAATGAACTGCAACTTAATGACCCACTTGACGCCGGCCACGTTAATGCAGCCCAGTAGGAGCACAGCCGCTGTGGCAAAGCCTCGGATGGCCCACTTGCTTCCCTCGAGTCCCACGAGTCCGGCCATCGACTCGCCGAATCCCATCACGTTGAGGGCACAACCCACCGCCTGGCCGAAGCAGTAGAGCAGTCCCAGAGCTCCTCCGAAGCGGGAACCCAGGGTGTGTGCTATAAGAAAGTACACTCCGCCGCTCTCCACGCGGCACCGCTCGCAGATGCCAATTGCCGACAGCACGCTGACCAGAGCGATCACCACCGTGCAGAAGATGATCAGCACCGCGTTAAGAATGCCCGCCTGCGCCACGATCCATCCGGATCGCAGGAACACGATCACGCCGAAAACGTTGATCAGGCAGGAGGTGAACACTCCATCCCAGGTGCCGAAAAGCACAGGCTGCGAGATAAAGAAGTTGGAGCGCCACCTGTTGAGGGTTAGGCATGAGATCCAGACCAAAAGGGGTTCCTAGTTACTTACCAGGGCTTGTCGCCCTGCTCGCCCGCAAAGATCTCATTGGCTCCGGAAGCATGGTGTCCACCAGCCGCGTACGTGTACTCGTTGCCCAAATCCACGAATCCGCCAGTGTTGTTGTTGGTCCGCTGGCGGAAACTGGCCACCGCTACATCGCCATCCTCGTCGCCTCCGAGTCCGAATCTCTGCCAGTCAACGGTGCGCCGGCCCCCGGTCCCGTTACCTTCCGAGCTATTACTCATCCCCGGTCCGCTTTCCCCGTACCGCTCGTTCCCACGCTTATTGTTGTTGCCGCTTCTGCCGTTTAGCGGTATTTGCGTTGTGCTGTTGTTCTTTCCGCCGAAAAAGCGGGTTATCTGGCGACTACTCGGGTGTAATCGCAGCAATTAACTGATGGTTATTGGTTTCTTTTTTTGGCGTTGAGTAACCACTCCTGCACCATAACATCCAAGCACATCCACGCAGGCAACCTCTAGAGAATTCTTTGGAGACCCTCTGGCGACGCGGATCGGCCCACTTGGCTCATTGACGGCTGGAGCGGGAAACGGCGGGCATCATCTTGGTCGGACGTGGATGTCTTGGATTGGTAAATGCGCAAAAAGTTAAATAAAAACTCTCGCTTGTTGGTAAACTACAAGAAGTCGTCATCGATACTTTTTCGGTGAACAGCGATAGGCGATGGGCGGACTATCGCAGGGCTAGACGAGACCAAAGGCGGACTGTATGAAAATTATCATCAAATTCTTTGTTCTAGCTTGCCCTTTTTTTCGCTCTCCAAGTTAATTTTTGGTTGCAATGACCTGTCAAAATATATAAATTTAAGCATTTAGCTATTTTATGCCAAGTCGATAGACGGGCTGCTGCAGGGCTACCGGTAGCAGAGGGCGGACTTTTTTAAAATAATATTCTTGCCCCATAATCCTTTATTTATGTTTTGGTATTTATATTCCCCAAGCAAACGTTAATTATCGCTTGGATATGCAATTTATATTATTAAAATTAAAAGAAATATGATTTAGAAGAAATTCACTTTCTTAAAATTGTTTCCATAGTTTTTCCAACCGATAACTCCGGTTATCGGTAACCTCCCGACCACCGCACGTGTTGACACTTAGTTTTTGATTGCATCGAATCTAAACTGCCTTAGAAATGGCCAAAAAGAAAGACAAGACAAGACTACTCACCAAGAAAACTAAGGAGAAGGCCCCGGCCGCCCAGGTAATCGTGGCCGGCGGCACCGATCCAGAGAGCGGAATCTGGCAGGATGCGCGTTTCCAGCACCTCCTGGCCGACCCGCGGTTCCGTGGTGTTCCCAAGGTGCAGCGCAAGGTGCGGATCGACAAGCGCTTCCAGGGCATGTTCACGGACGACAAGTTCAAGGTAAAGTACACCGTGGACAAATACGGCCGCCCGGTAAACAGGAGTAATGCCGAGGACCTGAGGAAGTTCTACGAGCTAGACGAAAATGAGAGCGACAGCGACGTGGAGAAGGCAAAGGAGCTGACAGAGGAGGCTGCCAAAAGGGAGTCAGATTCGGAGGTGGAAGCGGAGCAGCGGGCCGAGGAGCTGGCCATCGCCAACTTGGGGGAGCAGGAGAACTTGCGCAATGATGTCTTAGGCAGCGATGGCTCTGAGGTTCCCCAAAATCTGCACGAGCGACTGACCAACCCAGACATAGACTACGCCCGCGGAGAGGGCCGCCTTCTCACAGACTCCTCCTCCGAGGAGGACAGTGAGGACGAGGACGGTGACGAGGGCCCGGAGCTGCAGATAGACCACGTGTGGGGCGAGCTAGACAACGATGCTGAAAGCACCGAGGAGAGCTCCCGCCGCTTGGCCGTCTGCAACATGGACTGGGACCGTATACGGGCCGAGGACCTGATGGTCATGCTGAGCTCGTTTCTGCCGCCCGGCGGCAGCATCCTCAGCGTGAAGATCTACCCCTCACAGTTTGGCAAGGAGCGCATGGCCGAGGAGGACGTGCACGGCCCCAAGGAACTGGTGGAGCGGAGGGAGGATTCGGAAGACGACTCCGACGAGGAGTTGGTTCATCAGCAGGACAGCGATGCGGAGGAGGGCGAGAATTACCATATGGAGAAACTGCGCCAATACCAGCTAAATCGCCTGCGATACTATTACGCCGTCGTGGAGTGCGACAGCATCTCTACCGCCGACAAAGTGTACCAGGAGTGCGATGGCATTGAGTACGAGAGTTCCGCCACTCGCGTGGACTTGCGCTTTATCCCGGACGACACTTCGTTCGAGGAGGACACGCCATCGGACGAATGCCACGAGCTGCCGGATGCTAGCAGCTATAAACCGCGCCAGTTCACCACTACGGCACTGCAGCAGGCTAAGGTGGATCTCACCTGGGACGAAACGGCGTTGGAACGGCGAGAGCTGGGCGACAAGCTTTCCAACGGTCAGGTTGACAAGCTTACGGACAAGGAGTTGCGCCAAATAGTGGCTTACAGCAGTGAGGAGGACTCCGGAGATGAGCAGCCAGCTCAAGGGGAGCTACCAGAGAAGTCGAAAGAATCGAAGGAGAATGCCAAGAAGCCCTCAAAACAAGAGCGCATTGCCACCTACAAGAACCTGCTGGCTGACATCCTGCAGCAGGAAAAGCAAGAAAAGGAGCAAAAGTACGAGATGGAAATGACCTGGAACGTGGAGTCTCAGCAAGAAGAGGAGCAGCAAGTGCAGGAATCCCAAGCCGAGCTTACGCCTATCGAGAAGGTGATAAAGAAGCGCAGCGAGAAGAACAAGCAGCGCAAGGAACAGCGTCGTCAGCGCCAGATCGAGGCCAGGGGAGAGGATCCTGGTGACGACAGTGATGCCTCCATAGTGCCCGACGGCATTGATCTAAACGACGCCTACTTCGCCGAGGAGTTCGCTAATGGCGACTATGCTCCGCAAAAGTCAAAGCAGGACAAGAAGAAAAAGAAGACGCGGGGAAAGGCCGATAAAGAGGAGGATGCCAAGGCGCAGCAGCAGGAGAAGGAGTTGGAACTTCTGCTGGACGATGGCGACGGACGGGACGAAAAGCAGCATTTCAGCCTGTCCAAGATCCTAAAGGAGGAGCAGGAAGCGGGCGGCACCAAGCGAAAGCGTCGGCAGCAGTTGAAGAAATCGAAGAACAAGCCACAGGAGTCAGAAAAGCCGGACGACGACTTCCAGGTGGACCTTAGCGATACGCGCTTTAAGGCCGTCTACAAGTCCCACGAATTCAACATCGATCCCACTCACTCCCACTACAAGCCCACCAAGGGCATGCAGCAGATTATTGGCGAGAAACTGAAGCGGAGACAAGAGCAAGTGGATGGCGGCGTTGTCAACGGAGATGCGGATGATGAGACGGTGGCCCCCAAGCGGAGCAAGCAGCAACTGGAGCAGAATGCCCTCGTCAAGAGCCTGAAACGAAAGATCCACCAGCAGCAGCAGGGCCAGAAGCATTAATGTTTAATAGATAGAAAACAATAAATTAAAGAATAAGTAAATGACATTCGCCGAGACTGGTTTTCTAAAATTTGTAAAAGAAGAAATCCTTAGTAGGAACATAAACACCCGCAGGTCACAGTCACAACTTAGTTTATTGCTTAAGTCTAAAAGTACAATCATGACATTTTTCGAGATTTTCTTATGCAGCTCTAGGGAATCACAGGCTTTACACTTTCTTCTAATTAGTCTTCACTAGTAGCTGTAGCTGAAGTACTGCTTATACAGAGCCCCAGTGATCCTGCCGTCCACGTGGAAGAGATCAGGCAGACAGACGCGGAGCTCCTGCTCGTATACGACCATCAGCTCACAGACGTGTGCCCACATGGGATCGTAGAGTCGTCGAATCAGCTGGCAGTCGAGCCGGGGACGGACCAGCGCTTGAACCACGGCTTGCAGCTGGGCTGGAGTGGCGTTCTTGTCAAGCAGGGCGGCAAATGGGCTGCGCCCGAGGCACAGCTCGTAGACGACCAGCCCCAGCGACCACACGTCCGACTTAAAGTCAACCTTTCCCTGGGTGGACATCGTCTCCGGGGCCATGTACATGGGCGTGCCCATGCCCGCCTGCAGTTGGGTGCTGGGCGCATGCACGTTGGAGATCCCAAAGTCGGCGATTTTGACGCGGTCATTGGCGTCGAGGAGCATGTTCTCTGGCTTGACGTCCCGGTGGATGACGCAGCGAATGTGCAGATACTCCAGGCCCACGACCATGTCGCGGAAGTAGCGCAATAACCGCTCCTGATGGACCCCTCCCGTTCCCGTGCGCAGCTGCTGGATGACTTCCCTCAAGGTTCCATTGGGCACGTACTCCATCACTATGTTAACCGTGCCCGCATGGCTAAAGGAGCGCAGGAACTCGACGATGTGCGGGTGGCGCAGCTGCGAGATGATGTACACCTCCTCCTTGATAAGTCCGAGCTCAGCTTTGGGGTTTCGGACGATGATCCGCTTGACGCACACCATCCGGTCAGGTCGACCGCGTCCCTCCTGCTGATGGCAGAGGAACACTCGACCGAAGGTTCCCTGGCCCAGAACGCGGACCGCCCGCAGCTTGGAGTCGCCCAGATCCATGTCGAGTGCAGAGTGCTTCGGGGGAGATTGCTAAATGCCTTGGGTTTACCGTTAAAACAAAGCTGCGCACGCGCTCCTGGTGCCGATTGTTTCCAGAACCAGAGATGCACACTACGCAGCGGGAAAAAGAGGCAAAAAGCTAAGTAACGTACATATGTATGTATGTATGTAGATATAAAATAAATAAAATAAAATAATTGTGTAACTGTGTTTAATCTATGTATAAAAGTCAGAATAAAAAAAATCATTGTTGTATGTATGTATATAACCACTAACCATACAACATATGTATGTATGTATAGACTGGTCATTTCATACAACGAAAATGGACACAAAAATTTCGTGGCGACAGCCGTTCTTGATTCCGTCCCCACCCCTAAAATTCAATAGTCGGTAGGGTATGCAGGCACCATCCGCTCGCAGAACAACAACCAAAGCTGATTTGGTTTGAAGTTTTCTCAACCACTAAGCGCAGACACCGACTGCGATATGCCCTGTTCCTATCTTAGTATATTGATTTCTATTAATTATAATACATACATACATACATGCAAAACATTTTACTGCTACCACTGATTTGAATTTGTAAACCAAAATGAAATGTATGCTGAAATATTAAAAAATATATTATAACATATAATATTATTATATTTATCAATAACCTAATCGTGAATACGCCGATATTGTTAGGGTACGCATTATGAAAAGTAGCAAAAGACAAAATATTCTTGCCGCATCGAATTTAAATAAATGCACATATGCACCCCTGTATGAGAATGCATGAACACGCATCCATATAAAGACCAATTCAAGCGCAGGCGCAACCTTCTTCAAAATGCGCGTCTCTGCCATAGAGTAAGAAACTACATTATTACTCTCTGTCTCTGCGACTGAACGACCGAACTCGTGCAATGAGTGCGCGAGCATCAAAATGAGAATAAGAATGAGAGCGCAAAAAACCCGAACGCACACGAAGTGTCCGGGGCCTGTGTCCATTTTCGTTGTATGAAATGACCAGTCTATATGTATGTTGTATGGTAAGTGATATAACATTCATTTGGATAATTTCTTTAATTAGTTCAAAAGCGTTTGACAATAAAACTAATTGGC
The DNA here is from genome assembly GCA_018153305.1 of Drosophila kurseongensis. Classification (NCBI taxonomy): domain Eukaryota; kingdom Metazoa; phylum Arthropoda; class Insecta; order Diptera; family Drosophilidae; genus Drosophila; species Drosophila kurseongensis. The sequence continues at coordinate 1,407,194 of JAECXX010000104.1, read as the reverse complement.
TAGCTTTTAATAAATTTTATTTGGCATCATTTTTATTGATATTCTCAGGATTCCCTAAAATTGGGAGGACTGCCCTGAGCCGATATATGTATTACTTAACCGATCGGTGATCGCTTAATCTTGGCGTTTTTCTCTTTGATTTTGCAATGGGAGTAGAGAGCTTCCTGCCGATTTGGGTGTTATATAAAGCGATTTATCACCAGATCTATGTATAATTAAAACTGCTCTTTGCTGGCGAGACAAAGCTCGACAAAGCGGCATGAGTTGTGTGCATGTCGGACATGAAATTTTTGCAGACTGGCGTGGTGACTTGGTGCGTTATGGCTGTTATGCAAATCGTGGGGAATGGAAAGCAGTTTACTTTTACTTTTCGATATGTCGATTATATGTGCACACAGCCGCCATTTCGTGTGCGCCCAGAGCACACTAACCCACAAATCGGTTGCAGTTGTTTTTCACATTGGGAACGGAATGAATTTTGGGCCTTTTCGCGAGCTTCCCATGTTAAGTCGTTCAACTGCCGCTGAGCCATTATCTAATGGTGTTGTGCTGCATTTTAATTGCTCATTCGATTCAAATGGCATCGAATGGATGTGGAAAGACGGCGGCAATTATCGCTAAGAGTATACTCACCTTTCACCCGCCACGCCCCTACGAGGGGAAGGCAATTGCAGTTGGCAGCAATCTCCACTGTAAGTGCCCCTTACTCCGATTCAATCCATCATTTATCATCGGAGACTGGCCCATCAAGGGGATCAATAGTTGCAACAGTCGACAGCAGCGCGGAAGCTGTCTTTCATCAGAATTGGGAAAACACTTGGCGATTGCCTAAAGAAACCTTATTCAGATATTAATAACAGATATGTATATCTGTTTGTCTCTTCAAAATTCAGATATTAAAATAAGATATAACGAAAACATAGTTAAAAGAAATGCGAAAGCCGCCTGTGCCCATCGTTTTTGATCACAACTAGAATTTGAGTGATAACCAATTGGCATCGATTACACTGGCCTTCTCTTTGGTTTTTTTCCATTCTTTTTTTTTTGTGATCTTATTGCCTTGCACTTGCATCGAATCTATGACTGGGGACTGGTTTGTAGTTGGGTGGTTGTTAACCCGTTACCAACTAGTTTTTTCCTGTGCAGGAAACTGGCCGCAGTAGCAGTAAAGGCCACATGCCGTATACGTAATTCGCCTTTATTGGACCACTATCGCACGCACCCATTTACGAATGCCCGTGCCGAATTTTCGAATTTTCCAAACAATTGTGGCAGACAGCGGCCAATTACAACAACAGCTCGCGACTTTGGCTGAAGTTCGTTGCCGTCGTGTTGCTGTTGCACGTTTCACATTTCGCTTGCCACAGGTTGGCCAGCTTTGGGGCGGGTATAAATCGCATCTGGTCCCGAACACAAAGCCACATTCAGCCCGCCACTGCTAAGGAGGCCACTTCGCGTAACGGTCTACAGCTTTGAATATTTTTTTGATTGTGATTCAGTGTGTGAAACGAACATCCGCAAAACCATGCTGAAATTTATTGTAAGCATTGGAATATCGTAACTATATATACCAGGACTAAAACTTTATAAAAACAAAGGATTCTCCACTTTGGGATGGAATTCGGTGTAACGTTTTAAAGCACCCTTTAAATTTTTTATTTTTTAAAGCCTTACAAATAACAAGGAAACACAAGAATCTTAAAAGATGTGAATGAATTATTTTGAAATAAGTTCAATATAAACTCAAAAGCGTAAATAATAAACATGGTCTTTATTGCATTGTGTGATTCATTTAATTGTAAAATACCTAATTTAACATTTAATTTGGTTTAACTTTTATTTTTAATTTAAAAATCTTAATGGAAATATTTTATAAAAATTAAAAAGAAATCGATCTTAAATTTGGGATTCCCATTTGCTAAGACCACTTTTACATTCGTTTATCAAAATTCTATAACCAAATACCATTTTTAAAATCAAAAATATTTGCTAATACTCCTACAGATTCCCTGCCTGGCCCTACTTGCCGTTAGTAGAGCTCTGAAGATCCACGACTACCACCAGGGCCACGAGGAGTACGACCATCACGAGTCGGAGCATCACGACCAGTACGAGCCGGAGCACGAGGAGACGGAGCTGCACCACGAGGTGGACCACAAGCACGCCACGTCGCACCAGAGCGTCAAGTTCCACCACTACCACGCCGTGCCCGTCTACATCAAGAAGGAGGACCAGCACCTTGTGAAGAAGCCCATCGAAATCGGCGGCACAAAGCAAAAGCTGAAGATCCTGCACCCGAAGAGCGAGCACAACCACAACCACGGCCTGGTGTTGGAGTCACACAGCGAGTCGCACGTCCACGAGCACGGCCACTATGAGGAGCCGGTGCACCATTTGGAGCACTACTCGCACCATGAGTAGGACTCGGAAATGGCAAATGAGATATAGGGTTTTCGTTAGCGTTTAAGGCCTTAAATTACGTTAATTTTCTTGTGTTAATAAAGCGTTCACCTAGATTGCTATCCAGATTAGCGTTTTTTTTAGTTTTAACTATTATTATACATTTTTTAATTTCATTGTATATAATTTGTAGGTAAATTTAATTCTTTATCAAAGAAAATACCGTTGATTTTTTTTTTAAGCAACCTGCATGTGTCAAAATCTTTTTAGCCGCCAATGGTGCGTCTTAACATTTCTGTTAGAAAAACGTTGTGTATGGTTAGTGGTCTTATCGATCTTAAAAATAAAATGGAGTTGCTTCTTTAATTAAGTCAAGAAAAAAATCAAATATAAAGGTGGTTATTTAATTCACATTAAGCGTCCGATGGGGCGGTGTTCAGGCAAAAATACTTGTAGAGTTGATTGATAAATAAATAAATATTTGTAATTTTTAAAATTTCCTTCAATTTAACATTATATATTTCGGCAAATTATTAAATATCTTTTACAGTACAATGTTCAAAGTGCATTTTGTTTGGACCGGAAACTAACAGAGTGCGGGCATTAACTGGAGTAACATTTTCGATAATCGTTGGAGATGGAAAAATATCGATGACGGCCCAAGATACATTGATATCACCTTTGGTTTGAAAACATCGATGACACCGATATGGTTGGTTTTTCACCTCTAATCGTCGGGAAAAGTGCACAAAAACCAAAAAACCGCTGTTTTCTGGTGCAGTTAGTGAAGCTGATTAGTGAAAAGTGAGTATTGTGCGCCAGTGCGACTGCTTTCCGTGACCACCAATGGTTTTTCTTAAAGAACGCCGCGCTTACCGCACTTATTCCGTGTTGCTCATTTTCTTGGGCTGCACGGTGCCCCAAGCCAACTAACATAAACGCATCTCCGTGTGCGTGTTTATGCGCGAGTGTGAGTGCGCTTCGTGTTGGTTTGGTTTTTTAGCAGGGTTTTTTGGTTTTGCATGGAGCACTAGGCTTACCCAGGGTCGGTGATCAGGGCCCTGAAATTGGGTAATGGAGGGCGCGGGGGCGAGCGACCGTGAATCCGCTTTCCAGCTAATCTCGCGCCGTCTCCTTCGCTCCTTCGCTCCTTGGCCGCTCGGCTGCTCGGCTGTCGAGATGTACACACACATATTCGGATTTTGCCGAGAGGAGCTGCAGTTCCGGATTCGAGTCCGGAGCTGCGCTCAATCCGCGTCCTGCAGTCGTGCAACGAGGACTTTCGCTCGCAAGGACTCTGAATCCAACACCTCTGTTTGCCAGCTAATTGGTTTGCCCTCTCTTTTATCGTTGCAGCTTGTGGCGCGAACTGCGACGCACAAATCCAGGAATCAAGAGGAGTAATTAAAGATTTAAATCGAACGAAATGTCCAACTCGGAGAAGATGCAGGGCCAGGAGCACGACGAGGACCAGTCCTCCGACGTAGAGGTGAGTTTTGTGGTAGCATAAAAACCCCTCAGCACTCGATTTTTATTTTCCTTTTATCTCTGCAGGAGTCTGCCGATAATGTGGGCCGTGATGAGGGCACCGACGAGGACGAGGACAGCAACGGTAACATGCAGCACGAGGATGGTGATAATGATGGCAATGGCCAGGACCAATCCGGCGACGAGGAGCAGAACAACGGCCAGGGCAACGAGGGCAACAATTGCTCCGGTCAGCAGCAACAGCAGATGGACCGCACCAGCGCCACCAATCTGATCATTAACTACTTGCCGCAGGACATGACCGACCGCGAGCTGTACAACCTCTTCAGCGGCTGCGGGCCCATCAACACCTGCAAGATTATGCGCGACTTCAAGGTAAGTTGGGCACTGCCTTCGGTTTTGCAAGTGTGGCCCAGTTGGGTGGCCCAGGGAACCAGGTGAACTGCACGTCACAGGTGCTGTCCCTTTCGCACGCTGCATACACACGAATGCATCTCAACCTCGTCTCGACCTCTTCTTTTCATGCCGCTCCCTGGGACGCCAAACAGACCGGATACAGCTTCGGCTACGGCTTCGTGGACTACAAAATGGAGTCGGACTCGGAGGACGCCATCCAGAAGCTGAACGGTTTCTATGTGCGCAACAAGCGATTGAAGGTGGGTTTATTTGCATCCCCCTTGTAGTCCCTGGCTCACCTGCGACGCATATTTCACCCACAGGTCTCCTATGCCCGACCTGGTGGGCAGTCCATTAAGGATACCAACCTGTACGTGATCAATCTTTCGCGGAACATCAACGATGACATGCTCGACCGCATCTTTTCGCCCTTCGGCCTGATTGTACAGCGCAACATCCTGCGGGACAAGCTCACCGGACGTCCACGCGGCGTCGCTTTTGTGCGGTGAGTAAGGGATACATACGGGGAGAGCAAAATGGGTCAAACTTCCCGATTAGTATCCAGGATGCCCCAGATGTCAACCTAAACCTTTTATTTAATTGGGTGTAGAGATTTTTAACAACACAGATGAGTTTCAAATCAGTAAATTAATTATTAAAAATTTAGGATACACTAGTCCTATGAAGATATTAGGTTTAAGAAGTTTCAGTTAATAATGATGATATTGAAAAAAATCGGAAATAACTGTTAACTGTTAACTGTTAATATATATTTAACCACACAGAATATAAAATAACTGAAATCTGGTTACAATTATAACATATACGCATAAAACTCGACACATAGATATTTTATACGACTTCAAGTTCTTTTTTAAAAATCAAACCATTCTAAATTTTTTCGAGTCGTTCAATATTAAATGTTGGCTATAGCTGCAAGGGTTAATAAACCTCGGCTTGCCGAAGTTTGTTTTCTTTCTGGTTTTAATACAAATCATCGATAACTGTTACTTTTAATTTGTCAAAATAACAATTATCATATTTCTGATTTTTATAATAAATCATTTATACAACATTTTATCGATGTTATCTTATGGTCCCTGGGTTAGAGCTATTTATATGTATGAATGAAAGTTGAAATCACTTTTATTCGGATGTTTTATAAGAAGGGAAATTAAAATTTAAGTTAATCCATTTCGTGCATACTTTAACTTTATGTCCTTTGAGGCATAAATTAAATGTAGATAAAATATTTGACGATCAGCATTATATAAATTTTGCGTTAAATATTTTCGCTGCGGTATACAACATTTTATCGATGTTATATCATCTTATGGTCCCTGGTTTAGAACTATTTATATGTATGAATGAAAGTTGAAATCACTTTTATTCGGATGTTTTATAAGAAGGGAAATTAAAATTTAAGTTAATCCATTTCGTGCATACTTTAACTTTATGTCCTTTGAGGCATGAATTAAATGTAGATAAAATATTTGACGATCAGCATTATATAAATTTTGCGTTAAATATTTTCGCTGCGGTAAATTTTTTAAGAACTTAAAATGTTCCCAATAAAGGTAGTTAGCCAACCCCATTTAAAACTCACACTCTCTTACTTGCAGCTACAACAAGCGCGAAGAAGCTCAGGAGGCGATTAAAGTCCTAAACAACACGGTGCCGGAAGGCGGATCCCAGCCAATCTGGGTGCGCCTCGCCGAGGAGCACGGCAAGGCCAAAGCAGCCCAGTTTATGTCCCAGATCGGAGGTGGCAACGGTGGAGGAAGCGGTGGCCAGCCGCACATGGGTCCCAATGGGCCGATGCAGCCGCCACATCACCACAATAATCACCACCACAACAACCACCATAATCCGCATTTGCCGCCGCATCACCATCACCAACAACATCCCCACCAGCACACGCACCACCATCCGCCGCTGCACCACATGCAGCACCACCATCCCAACAACCACAACAACAATCACCACAATAACCATCATAACAACAACAACAACAACAACCACCACAACATGGGTGGTCCGCATCCCCACCACATGCAGCAAATGCACCCGATGGGCATGAACATGGGCATGGGCGTAAACATGGGAATGGGCATGGGCATGGGTATGCCCATCCACGGAGGCGGCGGCGGCGGTGGAGGCGGTGGTGGCTTCCACCACATGGCGCACAGAGGTAGATCTAATAGAACAACACGATCTCAAAAACCGCATCCATATAACCATGCACAGAAATTTATTTAAACGCCATTAATTTCTTTACACGATATTAGCTGCATCTCACAGGTGAAGTGTTCATGCTGCCATTGCCGATTTGCAGCCGATTTCCCAGCCAGCCGCAACCTGTAGGCAATGGCACTTGCCACAGCCCCAACAAGAACAACCAGAGCAACTGCAGCAGCAGATTCAGTATGAACCACCGCCCGTAAGCCAGCAGAACAACCAGATATCACCCACATTCGGTCATAGATCCCATTCCGACTACCTAGTGCCGCTTTACTTTCCAGTCGCCACCTATCTATCAGCCGCCTCCCGCTCTCTGCCAACCACAATTACGGCCTACCCAGCTGTGTTGGCTCTTTCCGATCCAGTTGCTGACACAGCAATAGTCATACCCACCTACCCAGAAGCCACATCGCAATTTTCCGAGTTAGCTTTAGCTCCACCCGTTTCAGTCCCTGTCCCTATCTTGGAAGCAAGTCCTGATGTGGGAGTGAGTGGCGGGTGCATGAGTTTCTATAACGTAAACGAAGATCTGGTCAACTCGGTCACCTACTACGACACGGCCAACGGCGAGATGTGTGCCATGGGGCTGGTGTACGTGAGCTACCAGCAGCCAACGATGCCAGAGGAGCACACGGATGCCATGACTCTGATTGCCCAGATGAGCAATGCATCGCTGGCAGACGGAGACGGCGAAGAAGGCGGGGCAGATGGAGAGGGCGACGGACGTGGCGGACACAACGGGCGCGCAGGCGGTGGCAGCTCCGAATAGAAAAAGATCAAAAGATCGAGCAAAATTGCAAGAATATTACGATATAATCCAAATCCAATAACAGCCAACTCTCTCGCTCTCTCTGCGTCTCTCTATGCGTATGTATGTATGTTGTAACCCGTATGTGTATATCCATGTCAGAGAGCCAGGAATGGTTGAGTCCAAACTATAAAACCTAAAGCTACACTGGCCAGGAACAGCAAATCCAAGCATTGGCAGCAGGAGGCAAACAAGAGATGCACGACAGGCATGAGCAGAACAGAAAGAACACTATCACAGATTTTAGGCAAGCAAGTTTGATGATGCGTAGCGTGTAATAAGATGTAAGAAATAATGTTCCAAAGTACACAAGCCCACACAATCCCCAACCACACATATATAAAGACGGTCGGAGTCGAATCCTTGATGAATGATTTGATGATTTCGCGAAAAAGATTAAAAAAATGCACTACTATGCGATTTTTCAAGCAAAGTAAGATAAAATTCCAATAAATTTGTATGAAGAGCATACAAAACCCCAAGCAAAACAAACAGCAATTCAAACAGAGACAAGAAACAATACTGAAACTTAACTAACTTAACACAAGAGTACAGCGACACTTCCGACCGGTAAGGACGGACATACGGACATGCGGACAGCGGTTGACTTGCTCTGAATAGACGGTTAATTTGTAGACTTTTAAGGAAACCACAAAAAGAACAAGGGTTCGTTCGCGGCACTTGCTTTTACTACATAATAATAAATTATTAATGTATAACCAAGAACCCACAACACTCTACACTAAACAACACACTTATATATTAGATAAATATATATAAATGTATAAACACCCGATTCCCCGTAAAACTTCAACAAAAACTCGACAAGAAGATCGCTGAATATGAAATAAACTTGAAATTTTCCAACCAGCATACCAGTGGGACACAGAAGTCCACATTTTTTTTTTTTTTTTTAAATATTCATAATCTCTAAACGTAAAACCTAGTCTCGTAGCATAATCATAGTTAAGGTAACGTTTTTTTTCAGACTAAACTTAGCGCGCGGAAGAAACCGAAAATACATGTATTTAAACTTTACATTTTAAAGTTAATTCGTAATAAACAAACATAAGCCGAATTCTTAAGCCTGCGAGCGAGATGGCAGCAACAGCGGAAGAGAGCGAGAGAGAGAGATGCGAGGTACAGTCAGCACAGTACAGAGCAGTACATGAGATAAGTGCGGAACGGAGCTTATAGTTACAGATATTGATGTACATTGATGTTAAGCTAAGCAAATAAATAGCCAAGATGTTCGTTATTTCGCCTAGCTGAATTTTAGTCCTCATATTTACGTGTTTAAACAACTATTACTAGTCCTTAAGCGGGCCTATTCGACAGGTGAAAGCAAGAAGCTGTGGCACTCTTACTAAAACTAAAAATACAAATTTAGACATACACACATATTTGTGAACAACCAAAACGATGAAACTGAATTTTGCGATAAAACTGACATTTTTTAGGGCAGTATTCTTGATAAATTGATATTTAAATGTTGATGTACACCTAACAGACACACGCAAACAGGGGCAACCGCTAATATATTTATGCGCCTGGATCAAGCAAATTATACTTAAACTTCCTCGTTGAATATATGTATATACATGCAGTGTCCAAGCCAAAGGCCCTATGAAAAATTAAAATTGGTGTAATAAATGTGTATTTTAATCACAATGCGGGCATGTTTTCCCTTTCAATTGGAGTTCAAAATTCTGAATTAGGCCCAGACTAGGATTTTCGCTCGCTTACTGACAGCCGGACTTAAATTATTTCCTCATAAGAGATATTTACTTTTTAAATTGCGCGCCACATTTGCTGAGCACCTGTCAGCCCTGCCGATAGCTATCGATAGGCACTGGAAGGCCAGAAATAGAGAGCGCGAATCAGCTGCTGGAACGATTGTTCTGTTGTTGGAAGCCACTGGGAAGCGCCAGCGCCTTCCAATGTCAATTAAATAAGCAAAACGCGAAGAAAAAAAAAAAGCCAAGCGGAGAGTCTCGTTGCCGCGGACGAACATAAACCAGGAAATAAGGCCTACACCATTACCAACGCCACCGCTCCAGCACCTCTGCGATCATCCGCACATCCACATCCGAGTCCGGACGAGGCTGCACAGCGGACAGGAAGAACGTAATGTGAGTAGCTTTCTGTTGTTTCGTCGGACTACGCAATAAACGATAACGACCTTCCCCGCAGCGGAGGAACACCCTTCAAAAGTCCAGTGAGCCAGTGGTAGCTACCCGTTCGAGATGCCCCAGATGAGGGCAGCGGCCGCTGAGGCGGTGGCCGCCGGCAGCGCCAATGGGCAGCCGCTGGTCAAGATCGGACACTACCTGCTGGGCGCCACCTTGGGCACCGGCACCTTCGGCAAGGTTAAGATCGGCGAGCACCAGATTACCCGCGTCAAGGTGGCGGTGAAAATACTCAATCGGCAGAAGATCAAAAGCCTGGACGTCGTGGGCAAGATCCGGAGGGAGATCCAGAACCTGAAGCTCTTCCGCCATCCACACATCATCAAGCTGTACCAGGTGAGCCAATACCTGCGGTACGGGGAACCAGACTTCCCACAGATATCTGATATATAAACCAGAATGGTGTTGGTTGTGGTCAGCTACGTTCCCACACCCATTTAACACTCATATAAACAATCACTCCGTCCTATTAAGTACCATTTATTGATTGGAGCGAATTGTTTGGTAGAATTGTGATCCCCAGTAATTTTCGGCTCGCGCTCTCTATCAACAATGATATTTATCATCAAACTCGTCAAGTGAGTAGGGTAAATAGTAACTAAATACAAAAACAACCGAGGGTTTCTGAAGTTACCGCAGAAACTGGGGCACTAGTTTGCTTACGAAAAGGCCGCTGACCATATAAACACAACAAACATGATTCAAATAAACAAAAATACCCCTCTGCCGCATACGGAGCCATACACGGTTTTTAATTTTCAATACTTTTTTTTTTGTTAAAACCGTATTTAAGCGAACACTGTTGCTATCGGCCATTTTCCCTGCTATATATTTTTTTTTTAATTAAATTAAAATGCAGCTTTCTTTTATAAAATAATGTATTTTCACTGCTTCGTAATTTTTTAAAGATTTACTTTATTGCTAAATTGACAACTAATTATATAAGACTTCAATTTGTTTTCAATAAAACGTCCAAATATAGATTTTCTTATGAAAACATTTTATTTTAATTGTAAAGATTTTCATGAGATTGCGGGTTAATACCATCGGCTTACTTTGGTGACAAAAGCAAAAGGCAAATTTCCCATATAAAAAATTTTAACGCGCAGATACCGTATATGCAACTTTAAAGGCCGACCATATTTTGCTTTAGTTTTTCTAATAATAAACACTGTTCCGACTTGTTGCGATTTTACTTAAGATCACATTCTCTCAAAGTGGTGAATTCCCATTGACAGAACAAAGAAAACTTTAAGCGATTTCGGTCTGGCAATATAAATATTGAGTTTTGGAAACTAGTAAACACATCCATAACACTGTCACCCTCCTTACAACTTCCACTAAAGGATTCCTTATCTTCTTTAAGGTCATCTCCACGCCCTCGGACATATTTATGATAATGGAGTACGTTAGCGGCGGCGAGCTATTTGACTACATCGTGAAGCACGGCAAGCTACAGGAGCATCAGGCGCGTCGCTTCTTCCAGCAGATCATATCGGGCGTGGACTACTGCCACCGTCACATGATCGTGCACCGGGACTTGAAGCCGGAGAACTTGCTGCTGGACCACAACATGCACGTGAAAATCGCAGACTTCGGACTATCGAACATGATGCTGGACGGTGAGTTCCTGCGCACCTCGTGCGGCTCCCCTAATTACGCGGCCCCAGAGGTGATCTCCGGCAAGCTTTACGCCGGACCCGAGGTAGATATCTGGTCGTGTGGCGTCATCCTGTATGCCCTGCTGTGCGGGACTCTGCCCTTCGACGACGAGCACGTTCCCACGCTGTTCCGCAAAATTAAGTCGGGCATCTTCCCGATACCCGAGTACCTCAACAAGCAGGTGGTTAACCTGGTGTGCCAGATGCTGCAGGTGGACCCGCTAAAGCGGGCCAACATTGAGGAGATAAAGAAGCACGAGTGGTTCCAAAAGGATCTTCCGGCCTACCTATTCCCCTCGTCCATTGAGCAGGACTCCAATGTGATCGACACCTATGCGGTGGCCGAGGTCTGCACTAAGTTCGGCGTCAAGGAGACCGAGGTTCACAACTCGCTGCTCAGCGGCGATCCGCACGACCAACTGGCCATTGCTTACCATCTGATTATCGACAACAAGCGCTTTGCCGATGACGCGGCAAACCAGATAAATGAGATCAACAACTTCTTTGTGGCCGGTTCGCCGCCACCCCCGCCTCCGCCGCCCGTTCCCCAGTCAGTGATGGACCACCAGGCCCCTCTGGCCACCGTGACCGTGGGTGGAGGTACTGCAGCCAGCTCGGGTTCCGCCACGCCCGTGCCGCCGACCACTGGCGGCACTCCCAGCAGCACCATTCGGCCACATCCGGAACGAATCGCGCCGATGCGGGACCGCCAGCTGGCCATGTCCGTGCAGACTTCGGGCGGCGGAGCATTCCCCGAGAAAACCGCACGCGGCGGTACGCCCATCAAGCGCGCCAAGTGGCACTTGGGTATCCGGTCGCAGAGCAAGCCCAATGACATCATGCTGGAGGTGTACCGGGCGATGAAGGCCCTCAGCTACGAGTGGAAGATCATCAATCCATACCACGTGCGTGTGCGACGGCAAAACGTTAAGACGGGCAAGTTCTCGAAGATGTCGCTGCAACTGTACCAGGTGGACGCCAAGAGCTACCTGCTGGATTTTAAGTCGCTGACCAACGACGAGGTCGAGCAGGGCGACGACGTCATCATGGAGAGCCTCACTCCGCCGCCGCTTAGCGTTTCTGGGGTGATGCCGCTGCAGCCGACCGGCCACCACACCATGGAGTTCTTCGAGATGTGCGCCGCCCTGATTATCCAGTTGGCGCGCTAAGGAGGATTTGGTGACCGCCATCGGCCGCAGCGGATTCAATGGGATCTTCTTGGTTGGCGGTCTCCATTTGGACCGCCCTGAGGATTGACCTTGACCCGGAAGACACAGTCCCACAAAGGAAAGCTGCATATGTTTTTCATGGGCTTAAACACTTGACTAAATTCTTCAATTCGATGCGATCACTGCTGATTTCAATCGGAATCTAAATTTAAACAAAAATTTTGATTCGTAATATGCATTTTGTCCGAGTATCTTTGAATTGAACTATCATAAAAAAAATGTTTGCATGCACAAGTAGGCCTGTTGCCGTTCTGAAAGTACAATTGGAAAATATTTCCGAATGGGTTTTTTATTATGTCATTAAATGTATTTTTTCCGGAAATGTGCAATTCGATTCAAAAACGACGGCAGCACTGAATAGCCTTTAAACCTTGAACACTTTTTGAACGACCAGCTTTTGAACTACGAGTCCAGCTTCCTTTTGTGCGACTGTGTAATCTAAATAAAATGTTTTTTATTACGAACGCCCGCCAGCCGTTAACGCTACGCTACCGTTACCCGCTTCGCCGTATCCATTTCCGCTTCCGGTTAGTCTAAGTTTGTATGTTTTGCCACGCACCGCACGGCTGGCGGGCTTCGATCTGTTTCTATTTCGATTTCTGTTTATATATACATGTTGAGTTATTATTTTACCCGAATCCAAGCCGTATGTGTACGTATATTTGTATTATGCCCAACGAATTGTAATCCGAACCTTTTCTGGGGGATGTAAGATTGTAATCAGCTTGGGGCGAGCGATTTTTATGTATCTGTATAAACCAAGCCACAATAAAGAGATCCAATAATATTCTAAATGGATTTTGGACCTGCCCCAACTGAATTAAAAACAGTAGCGACGTGTGAGTTAAAAATAGCCATAATTAATATTAGTTTTATTGCATAATAAAGTATTTTGTGCATATTCTTTCAGCATCGATGATTGCAATTCCTGCCTCGGTATTGGGCTTTATCGCAGTAACAGTCTCCCGTTTCTTGTATAAAATCATGACCTCCCAGACCCACTTATACTTCCCGTATTTTGCTACTGCTTCTGCTGCTGCTTCCGCTTCAGTTTGTCGATCAGCGTTTCGATGCTGTTGGCGTCCACCAGCCCAATGAACTTGTCCACGACGACGCCGTTCCTGAAGGCCAGCACTGCGGGCACGGCCTTCACCTCGAAGGTCTCAACGAGATCCAGATTCGTCTCCACATCGATGACCGCCAGGTCGATTTCGTTAGAGTTCTCCAGCAGTTCAAGCATCTTGGGCGTGAGGATCTTGCAGGGATCGCACCACTCAGCGTGAAAGTTCACGATCACCGGGTTGTCGCTGTTGATCACCTGCGGAATAAAAGTGAATGCAGATATTAGATTAGTTAAGATAAGAAATTGAATTATGTATAAATTATGGTTCTTGTTATTGCTTTTCCAATGAGCCAAGAATATCCAATTCTTCTTAAAAAAGACTTACATTAGGGCTATAACGTTAAAGGGCTATAAGGCTATATTTATAGTCAAGTGGACCAATAGGCATAACGTCATTTCAAAAAAATGGGGGAAATGATGATGCCATAATATAGTTTTAGCATGATTCACATAGTTGTAACCCCAACGTTTCGTTGCTATATTGGAACTATATTGGAACTACCAACTAAATTTATTTACGTTTTATATAATCATAGCAGATAGCTAAAACTATGTATGTATATCCTAAAATGGGAAATGATGCTACAGCTACTAAGGAAACAAAAATATCTCATGATTCATACCACAGACAAGTAGTTAAGTTGTTCTATTAAAACAAGGGAGCCACTACTCTTATCTCACCTAATCCACCTGCAATTGATAATCTGGGAAGTCCAACAATGAAGAGATACGATAGTGGTTCTTCTGAAGTTGGCTGCCCCAATGTTGTGGACTCGCCAACTGGCTAAAAGGGGTTCAAACCGGTATCCAATGTTTTTGGGGCTCATTTGCATACACAAGCCAAACGGTCAACACAAACAAAGGGGTGAGCGTGCACACATATGGGCACGGGTCCATGGCAACCTCCTCCTTCTCCTACCCCTGCTCGAGAGAACCAATCACGTACGCCAGCGAAGCAAGGTCGTGCACTCGCATTCTCCCAACTGTTCCCATTGCATAATCCTGACTCACCTTCTGATCGAACTCATAGTGATCCTTGATGACCAGCTTCTTAAGGAGGCTCTGCGACTGCGACAGGTACTTCTGAGTGGCCTTGGCCGCCTGGGGCGCGATCCTTTGGCAGCTGCTCTGGGCACTGGTTGCTCCCATGGAGCAACAGGCCACCAGACGTGGCGCGATTCCCTCGGCGGCGATCTTCAGCATTTTGGGCTGGGATTCGGTGCGGGTGTGGTGGCGGATGCGGATGCGGAACACGGGGACTCGGAGCGATTAGATTGCGGGGCTGGGGCTTAACCAGTTTTTTTCGTACTGCGTGTGCGTTCAATGTTTGTTTATAAATGCAGGTGATGCCACACTGCCAACCGGTCGGTGTTGCCACCTGGCGATATTCAAAGACAGCTGTGAACTCGGCTATCGATAGGAGAACTCGTATTATTATAGTCCTAGCCCAGCAATAAATATAAGGAATATAGTAAGGAATAAAATAACCCATATGTGGAGTTTGATTTGATTTAGGTTAGAGTTAACCCTTACATGATTCCTCGAGAAAATTAAAATTAAATCTTAACGGGAGCAAAAGCTGTCCGAGATAAACACTATCTTGCAGTCGGGGAGCAGGCAATCTGATTTTAACGAACTGTTGCCTATAGTCCCCGATTGTGCCGTTTTGAATTTGGCGCCCTGCCTTCTCTATCGTCTCTCTCTGCCGCAGGAATTTCGCTGCTCGCAACGCAACAACAAATCTGTCCATTTGCCGACGCTTGCCCGTTGTCGTTGTAGCCGCGGTGCCGCCAGAGAGCTGTGTTTGTTTGTCGTGTTTATTATTTTTTTGACTGCGGGCACGGTGTGGAGAAAAATATCTTTTTTTTTTACTTTTTGTTTTGTTTTGTGTCAGCAAGAAGGCCGAGAAGCGGGAAAGCGTCCAGCACCCCATACACCACCCCTACAAGCACAGGTCGAAGTCGAGCTCAGAGCATATGTGTGCGGAGAAAAGTGCTGAATAAGCTGCAAAATATTGCGAAAACGCGGAGATTGTTGCATGCGGGCCAAAGAAGTGGAAAAGGAAGCCGAAGCAGTAGCAGAAAAACAGCAAGTGAGTTTAAGTCGCATCTAAAATAGGAAAACTAAATAATCCAATTGACGTTTCAAGCTCTGTCTGTGTGCGTGTGTGTAAGGAGCGCGTGTGCGTAAGTGTGCGTTTTTCCACCCCAGAAGCGCGCTTGAAAATCCAAAACACGGTTTCGGATTTGTTTGACCCTCCCCTGGTCGAGAACGTGTTTCAGTCTAAGGATTTCGGTTTCGATTTCTCAGGAGGACACAGCTGTTTGCTCCTTCGTGTTCTTTCTAACATTCGATTTATGACATCAACACACGCTCCAAGCTCACACACGCGTGCAGGCAGAGCTTTGATTTGTCCTTAGGCCAAAGCTCTCGCTTGAAGCTCAAAACCAAGCTGTTGTCGTTTTTTTTTTGTTCGTCCTTTTGGAGCGCGCTTTATTGTTGTTTGTGTGTTCTCAAATTAAATGTTATCGATTTATGACGAAAAGCTATTCGCTGGTTTCTTGGCAAATTCGAATAGGTGGATAAGGAATAGCGGTACATCTCATCAGGCTATGATCTTAAGCCAGGGTTTTTACTGACGAACCTGTTCCGATATGTAATATAAAATCATTTTTCTAACATTATATCATACTAAACTAAATCATAAGGATCCTTAAACTTCATTTGATGCAAAGTGTTTCAAAATACTTTCGGTTCGGTTTATACTTAACGATAATATAATTTTCATTTTCTTCCAAACTATATTCAGAAAGTTTAAAAAAATTGGTCTTAAAAGCACCCACAAAATATGCTTTAATTTACAACGCGGAATTCCTAACGATCCACACAATATTGCTTTTTTAATCAAAGCCTAAAGTAGATCACTTTCACATCAAAAAATGTATTAGCCTACTAATATTTTAACCTAGTTTCTCTTTAATAATGTTGTCTTTTTATCATGGTCTCGCCTTAACCAATCGTTTCCAAAAATGTTTCCCCAAAAATATTGGAAAACTAAAAACAAAAATTGGAGAAGCTGGCGCATGAACTAGGGGAGGGGAAAAACTTTTATGGATGCTTTATCCTAAAAATATCGCACCCAGCGAACGTGAAATTTTCTCGACTCTGCTCCGAAACCGAAATCTTCAAACATTCAAGTGTGATCGCTAATCTCACGCAATCTGATCTGTTGTGATCTGAATCAAGATCGCCTCTCGAAATAGCACATATAGGAATCCCCTTGAAGGCGATTTCGGTGCCCAAAATTGCTCGTCTTGAGCAGGTTCTTTTGCCGTCTAGTACATACTCTCGTTTTCCCTGGTTTCGCTGGCTTTGTTTTCCCGATATTCAGCCCCATGCCGGGCACTCGAAGCCCGCGCTCTTCTATTTCTGATCCGTCTATATATAGAGTCCCGACTTCGGCTTAGTTCGCGGTACCTTACGAGAGGCAGGCAAAAGGTGGAATGGGGAGTTCAATTAACTTTAAATGGATTACACAAACAAACAGGAGGGCTGCGCAAAGGCGCAGGGGCGGGGCGGAAGCCTATATTAAACACAGACACGCACTCACACCCCAGAACTAGATAAAGAAACACAAACAGAGCTACCGACAGAGACACAAGGCAGAGCGAAGCGATCGGGCCTCTGATCCCGATCCCTATTCGACCCCTCCCTCTTCACGGCCCCCTGAGCCCCGGCCTCGCTATTTCCCTAACTTGGGCAGAGGAGCGGAAAACGGTGCTAAGGGGCGGGGCACCGTCGGTGATGCTGCCAAAAATAAATTTGAACTCAAATCGCAGTGGCAGACGCGAGACGCGGTAAACACGACTGCCAAGAAAAAACCAACGCAACGTATTAGCCTCCAAAGACCGGCCCATGTTGCTTTCTTTGGGCCTGGGCCATTGGACTATGTGAGTGAGGTGCCCGCGCATACTATGTAGAAGTATGAAGCAGCCTACTTCTGATCCGAGAAGTGGGATAAAAATGGAGAAAGTGGAGAAAATGTGTACCCTGTTCTGGTTTTTATGGTGCGATTTGAATATTTATATACATTTAAATAAACATTATGGGACTATATCATATACACTGGCATAGGAAAATGATAGATATATTGTTAGGAAAATGAATACAACTTCATTGTTTTTAAACATAGACGCCTAAAAATCAATATTATAACATTTTGGTTATCTATCTGCAAGTGTATATAAACCTCGGCTTGACGAGGCTTGTTCCTTTCTTGTTTTTTGTTCCCTTCTCGACACTTAACTTGACGTTCTCCAATTTCTGACGTTGCAAATTGAAGACTTTCAACAACTACTAAATGTATATTAAATTTATTTTTTTTAGTGCGGCCAATATATATTTTAGCGGATTGTGTGGGTAACTAATGGTAAATGCATTCTTTTCGGGGGGCAGGAGTACTCAAAGGAGTCCCCAAAGAGCCAAGTGACGCAACGTGGTATGGACAAAAAGAGGCGTCCGGAAGGCGGGTCATACGTGCCCGACCTCATTAGTTTCAAGTTTCCAAAAGGCACGCACACCAGCGCAGAATCGCCAAAACTCGGGGGCTGGGAAAACGGGGAAGAGACAAATGGGAAAATTGAAAATGGAATATGGAATATGGTTTTCCATACGCTCGGACCCATTAATTTTCATCTCCGGCGAGAGAGCTTAAACAGCGGCTATTTGTAAACGCAGGCAGATGCCTGCCATGCCGAATATTGCTCCCGCCGCCCGTCCCACCCACCGCTCCTGGCCAGAAACCAAAACCAAAGCTATCCAAACCGATCTCTCTCTCGCGTCTCCCTCCGCCTCCTTCTCGTTCTCCTCCGCCTCTACCCATGGTGCGACTTTGGGGCAGCTATTTATAAAGTCGAAAATACTTTTTAGCTGCCATGTTGCGAGATGCCAAGTACAGTTGCGTACTCGAGCGATTGGGCCAGATCAGATCGGTTGGGATGACATCGGTTCAGGACTCGACAAGCGGCAGGCAGCAGAATCAACCAGGACCTGCCCGGATCTGCAGTTCCTTACAGAGTGCAAAATGTGGCTCTAAGCTCTTGCGTAATCGCTCTGAAAAGATCTATGTCTTTCTGGAGCCAAAAAAACTGATGTTCTCAATTCGACAATGTGTGATTGCCTTGTGGTCTCTTTTTCAACCGGAATCTCGATGTAGAGTTTCGAATACATCATAAATCAAAGCATCAAAATAATCAAATCTATAAAAAAAAGTTATGAATTTTTGATCTTACATTTAAAATTCAGCTAATTTAAAGTTAAACAGATAATTATTGTAGACTATAAACGTTTTATGTTATATGAGTAATGCTTTAAAATGTTCTGTCAATTCTTTTTTCTGTTTAGATCTAGCTCTAAAATTAAAACAGATATCCAAAGATATAAAATACTCAAAATTCGCATTATTTTGAGTTAGGCTCTGAAAATCCCTATGATCCCCAAATATTCAGGGATCTTTTGGGTGGCTCCACTATTAATACGAAGCCATCCCAGGCTAGATTTTCCTTGGTTTTTCCTGCCGGTCTGCTTTTTAATTGACTTTCGCCGTGGCTGTGCATAATGTAAAATCGTTTTCCCGAAGCTCCGCTCTCTCTCTCTCTTACTCTTTGACAGACATGCAGATACAGATACTCGTGGACGGGCGCGGGCACAGATACAGATGAGCGGCGGCAGAGCAGAACTTTCGGTTGGAAATTTGCCAACCCCTCATGGCGCTTTTCGACTCGATCAGCTCGACCCCAATAGATGGGGGGTGGCCGGCAGGGATGGCGGGGGGCATGCACCTTCGGAGACGCAGCCAACAGGCTGCGACGGCTGCTCGGACCGCTCGAGTCTCGGTATTCTGTGGCTGAATTCAGAATTCGTTTTCAGTATTCAATTAGACTGCGCCGGCTGTTCTTTGAGTGCGGCCAAAGAACGAAGTAACATCAGGGCATTCGAATCCCGAATCGGGCCAGTTCGGAACGGTAAGCGGTTGGCAGCGGTTATCCGGGAACGGGTATCGGGTAAGGCACGCTCTCGTCTCCACGCTTTGATTTCAACTTTTGTTTCTTGTTTCCGCGTCTATTTTGGTTGGAAAAGGGTATTAGGGTGTACTAGGGGGGACGATGAAAGGCTGGGGGATCATTTGTTTTTCATCCAAAGGCGTGTGGGCGGACGGAAGCGAAGAGAAGCAGATGAACAGGGCCAGCTCCGAATGCCTCTGCTTTTCTTCGATTTTCGCTGTTGTTTGTTTGCAATGGCCAAGATCTGCGTCTTCTTCATTCTTCGAATTCTTGATTCGTCATAAGCATATATTCCCAAAGCTATACACGTCTACATATAGAGAGTGTATGAGTGCGTCTCCGATTTACTGATTTTCTTAACCTATCATCTTTAAATAGAAATATCCTGGAGACGGGCTTGCCAAGTTAAGAATTCCCTATTGAATTTTTTCTAAGATTGGGTTGAATATTTTAAAACATCCCAAATAATTTAATTATAGTTAGTTTATCATATTTCATTAGGTTGCTTATTAGCTCAGTTTTGTTCCACATTCTTTTAAAATATTTTTCCGCAGATAATTATTGTAAAGTGAGATTTATTTAAAATATTTGAAAAAAATGCAAAGGATCAACAAGTTGTAATATAATATGTTGTCATTGGAAACTATTTTAAACTTTAGCTTTTTTTATTGGCCCCAAAGACAGATTTAAATTGATTGCCAAAGATTCGTGTTTGGAGTTTATGAACTCTACTTTATATAGTAAAACTATGTGGCACATTAACATACATAAGTCATTAGCCGTAGCCTATCGAGTCCGGCGGATCAGGTGTGTGGTGGCTGGCGATGTTTGGTGAGTCACCTACCCGACTTTCAAGTTTCCGTGGAGCCGCAAGCCCACCTTTAGGCGATAAGATAATGCCAGGTAGCCGTACAGCCAGATTAGATATTAGTTTCAGTGCGGTTTTAGTGAGGCCTAACCAGGGGTTTTCCTCTCCCTTCTGAAAGAGAGAGGGTCCGATAGAGCAGGTTCTGTTCTGATCGGGACAGATAAGGGGCCTAAAATCGTGGGATCGCAGGGCAGAACTCGAGTCAAGAAGTCTTCTTCTGTTTGTGCTGTGTATCCGTACATGCCTGCGCTTTTTCCCGCCGCTTTTCCTCCGCTCTATCTCCGTTGATGTTTACGTTTTGGCGTGATTTCGTATTAACAAATTCATTTCTCTATGTATTTTTAATTTTAGTCCAAGGTTTAAAACAACAACTGTGAGCAGTGGAAACAAAACGAGCGTTCAGCTATAAACGATATCAAAACCAATAGGAAGAAACGCACACAAAGAACCGAAAACTAAAGACAAAGTCTTCGGGAGAGAGCACAGAGAGGGAAAGAGACAGGGCGAAGGCGAGCGGGATAGAGACAGCTGGCGGTCAGCGACGTTGGACAAGTAGTTGAAAATATTGCGCATACGCCGCGTGAACCGAAGACAAAGAACAACAAGCCGTGCGTTATTCTTTGAATCGCACAGATTCCTCTTTAAGGAAAACTAGAATAAAGAAAAAAAGAGGAAGATAAACATAAAGAGAAAAAAGAGGAGGAGGAAAAGAAGGAGGGCAAGTGAAGAAGAGCCGTGGATCTGCGGCTACGAACGAAATCCATTTCAAACAGTAGCCAGCTATAAATCCAGGTGAGTCCAGGCTCTTGACGTAATTGAAGCTTTTACAATAATCTGTTTAATCACAGTTATGTCTCCACCGAGAGGTATATCGGGCTCAGGCTAGTTCTAGACATAACAGGTAATAGGTAAAAAGATACCGCTTGCAGTGTATGGGTACCATTTCTAAACGGAAATATAGGGAAAGCATATCCATCTAAATCTTCAGGTCATGAAGGTTACATGAAGTTAAAGGGCTCCTTCAAGATGGTGATATTAGGTCTTTGGCCGGACTTGAGTAGAAAAGGAACTGGAGATGAAATCCCGAATTCAAACGTGGGTCTCAGCTGGCCGCCTCGTCCGTTGGTTCTACCGATCGAGATTGGAGATTGCACAACGCTGGCCAGCATTTCCAAGCGCTTTTGCTACGCTCACACATACACTCACACATAGAGCAGCCGGGGAACATTACACCCATGAGCCGGTGAGCGCCCGATTCTACGATTCCGCTGCTCTAGTAGTAGCAGTAAAAATTGTCAACTCAAGCGCTGCGGTTGGCGACGCTCGGGGAAAATGCGTACTCCTCATTCCGCCAGAAAACACGCGCGGATTACCAGGAGATTTTGTCGCCAGAGTCACCAGTTAATTACGAGGAAAAGCAGAAGAATAGCACCCACTGCCACAGGCACAGGCATTTCGACCGTGGGACGCAGGTGCGTTTGGAACCGGGGTTTTGAACGGAAAGGTGCTGATAGGGTGCACTGAGCGTTATCAGCGTACAAACAAAGCCAATTAGAACTTGAAACTCGCCCGCCCCCTTTCAACACCCCACCCCCGAAGTGACAGAGGGTGAAGCTTCACTCCCACCTCGATTGCCCCTTTTCCCCTGGGCTCGCTTTTATCAGCGGCTTATCAGTAAATAATTCCACCTGTTGCGCGGCTTGCGCGAGTGTTAGTGTGTGTAGATAACTCGAGGGTAAGGTATCGCATTAAGCAACGCTTGTGCTGCCCCACAATTGTGGTCCCCAAAAAGCAAACTTTGCTTGTTTGCACTGCTCAGCGCTACGCTGGAATGGAAGCCCCATTGCCAGCAGATTTCGTAGATAACCAAACCGAACTGAAACGAAACAAAACCAAGCGAACCCACACTTGTACACATAGAGACCGATACAGATACAGAACAGTCTGCCTCAAATCTTATCTTAAAACTTGACTCGACAGCGGCGCAGTGACGCAGACGCTTAGCAATGCCCCTCCGATTGCTGAGACTGGTACAGTTTATCGGGCAATCGATCAATTACCTGGGGTAGGCCGTTTTCTAACCAGAGACACCCCCAAACAACTCTATTTTGTACTACTTTAAATACAATTTGGGAGGTGTGTGGATGAAAACATTCTGTTGCGTTAGGCCATCTAGGATATACGTATGTACTTTAGAGCTTTAATTGTCATTTATTTATTGAATTTATACTAGTTTCAATTATTATAACTATATAATTTGAAACATCCTAACAGTATGGGTTAGTGCTTGTACAAATATGATTATTATAAACTATGAAGTAATCCTGGAACCAGTATTAGGTGGTAATTATATTTGTACCATATATCTTATTAGACTTTTATAACTCAAAGGATAATTTTCTCGTGTTCTTGGTTAGGTAAAATTAGGTTTATAATTACCAAAACGTATTACATTTTTTGACTTGATTATTTATAGCTTACGAGAAAACCGGCCTACGAAGCTGATTTTCAACGCTTAACTGTTAAGGATTATTTTTGAAACCATCCTTAAATCGATGGGTATCCCAATTTTCATGTCGATCGTTTACAACTGGACGTCTTTCATCTCCTGTCCCACTTATTGGAGGTTATGCCACCCATTTTTTAATTAAAACCGCGTGGGCTCACATATGTATTTATGTTCCCCAGTTGCCCGTCCCTCTTTCGCACTCACACGTCAGCTCAACCCTTACTTTGTTGCAGCTTTAAATCGGCAAAAACAACAACGTTTATTTATAAACTGTTCTTGTTGTTGGGGGCCTCTCTCCCCTAGTTCGCATTCTGCTCCAAGTTTCGCTCTCTAACACACTCACTTTACTGTTCTTGAGCCTCTTATTCTTGGTGTTGCTTCGGCTTCGCCTCTGTTTCTTTGAGGGTTGTTGTTGTAAACTCGGTTTCAAGCTTTAATTACGTCTCACACATATGGGCTGTTCTGGCTCTGTGTATGGGCAAACAGTGGAACTCATTGTGTCTGTGTGGATGGGAGGGATAGGAGGGGGAGTGGCAGGGGTTACTGTTCTTCTGCTATTCCTATTTTTGTTTGCCCAACGCCGACGTCGCTGCACTCCAACGGTACTTCTGAGCGTGCCCGAATTCGAATTCAAATTTAGTCGAGCTTTGCGCCTCGTCGCCGCCGTTCGCAAAGTTTGTTGCTGATTCGTTTTTGTTTTCGTTTTCCCTACTCTCTCCGTCGCTCTCTTTTTGGTCTGCCACCCACTTTTCTTCGCCCGCTCGCCGGCTTTGGCGCGGCCTCAAAACGTGAGTACCCCCTCTCTGTCAGGCTCTCTCTCCCCTTCCCATTTGTGTGTGCTTTTTTGTGTGAAAGAGCTTTACGCTAATCTCCAATTTCCAGATTAGATATCGGTTAATGCAGAATTGTATTGCTGTCCCAGTTGGATTGGTCTGTTCTCCCACTTTTAATTTCCAACTCTAAAGAGGGAGCTTTGTTGCCGTTTCTTCGATTGAGCATCTTCCAGGATCATATACACTGACGACAGGGTTACCGTAAATGCACCCCTGCACCATTTTTGAGGATATCACCATTTTCGAGGGGTGCCCATTTCGTGACATCGTGTACCACATAGCTGGCCTACAGTGAACAAAATTCACGTTCAATAAGGATCAATTTATATATTTTGTATATACATATATTGATATTTTATAACATTTTATTTAGAAATTTCATATTCAAAAGCTTAAAAAGTTAAAATGAAGTAGATATACATAGATAGGTAGGATTTGAGACCAAACTTTCGTAGCGAAAGATTCTGATTCAACATTACTCACATATCAAATCATTTTGCAACAGGTTTATATCTACATGTATGACCTGCTGCTCCTCAATGCACTGCGCCTTTTCCCCTCTCTTTTCCTCTGCGCCGACAGCTGAACGATTGACAATGCCATAACTTTGGTGTTTGTAAAGTTAGGAAGTTGGGATTTTCTATGGGTTTTTATTTGGCCAATCAATCTGACCTACCAAATTACATAAGGAACGGCCGACAAACTGAACGATTGGAAATGCCATAACTTTGGTGTTTTTAAAGTTAGGAAGTTGAGATTTTTTATTAGTGTTAAGAATGCATCATATGAATAATTTTATAGAATATAATTTACAGAATATTTTGCAAGGGTATTTCAACTTCGGCTCCGCCCGAAGTTAGCTTTCCTTTCTTGTTTTTTATTATTTTATTAATTAAAGAATGGCGGTTGTATCGATTGCAAGGGGGTGCGTGTGTAATCGGAGATTGATGAAGGGGTGGGGATTGCTAGACTAGGTTGCACAGCTGGCAGAATTCTGTTTCAAACAGCAACAGTCGAGCTTTCGGATCTCTGAGCGGAGTCATCCCAAAAATTTTATAAAATTAAATTTGTAATTTTGAAAATGTTTAAAATAACAATTTCTTAAAGTTTATGGGTGTATGTTAAACAACAACGAATGTATTATTAAATAAAAAAACTTTCAAAGTGAGACAATTGTTTGCCCAGACGAACATGGCTAGATCGACTCTCTTGGTGATACTGATCAATAATGTATGTATATATTATACATACAGTCATGGAAAAAATAATAGAAACGACAATTTTTTTTCGTATTTTTCAAACTTTTGTTCAGTCAATTTTTTTTTTTTTTAAGTTTAATAATTTTGATTGATAGTCGATACAATTATGTGTAAAAATAAAACAAAACAAAAATTTTCAAAAAACGTATAGAGCACCTTTGGGGGATAATAAAGAATAGGATTGGTGGGTTTAAGTCCAAAAAAATTGAAGATTTGTGGAAGAAAGTGAAGTTTGAGTGGTACTCCATTAAACCATCAATTTGTGTCAATTTGAAGGATTCAATGGGACGCCGGTGAACCGAAGTCATTAAAAATTGCAGTGGCACAACTATTTATTAAAGTGACCATCTAAACTAATAGGCTTTGAAGCTACAAAACTGTTTTCCATTGAATTAACTCAGTCGTTTCTATTATTTTTTCCAGGCCTTAAAATTTCAAAAATTATTTTTTAGTTCATTACGTTTTTTGAAAATTTTTGTTTTGTTTTATTTTGACACATAATTGTATCGACTATCAATCAAAATTATTAAACTTAAAAAAAAAAAAAATTGACTGAACAAAAGTTTGAAAAATACGAAAAAAAATTGTCGTTTCTATTATTTTTTCCATGACTGTATATAGTCTGAAGTGGCTCCTTCATTGCGTTGCAAACTGTTTGTTTGTAAGGGTATACAAAGGGCTAACAAAAATTTTATCAACGTGAAAAAACCATTAAATTCACAAACCTTTAAATTAGTATTAAGCATTAAGTAATTAAACAACAAGTTTTTAGGGTTATGACATTTTGACATCGATCTAAATAGGCATCTGCTGGTATTGCTTTTTTAATAATAATATTAGAATTGTTATTTTACCCTTTATGATTTATTACGCAGATTACACCAGCCACAGCTTTCCAGAGAAGAAGTTAAAGAAAACAGGAAAGGAAAGCTAACTTCGGGCGGAGCCGATGTTGAAATACCCTTGCAGAATATTCTGTAAATTATATTCTCCAAAATTATTCATATGATGCATTCTTAACACTCATAAAAAATCCCAACTTCCTAACTTTAAAAACACCAAAGTTATGGCATTTCCAATCGGTCAGTTATATGGCAGCTATAGGATATAGTCGGCCGATCCTTATGAAATTTGGTAGGTCAGATTGATTGGCCAAATAAAAACCCATAGAAATTCCCAACTTCCTAACTTTACAAACACCAAAGTTATGGCATTTTCGATCAATCAGTTATATGACAGCTATAGGATATAGTCGGCCGATCCTTATGAAATTTGGTAGGTCAGATTGATTGGCCAAATAAAAACCCATAGAAAATCCCAACTTCCTAACTTAACAAACACCAAAGTTATGGCATTTCCGATCAATCAGTTATATGGCAGCTATGGGATATAGTCGGCCGATCCCGGCCGTTCCGACTTATATACTGCGTGCAAAGGAAAGAAGGGTGTGTGCAAAGTTTCAATTCGATATCTTTAAAACTGAGAGACTAGTTTGCGTAGAAACAGACAGACGGACATGCTTATATCAACTCAGGAGGTGATTCTGATCAAGAATATGTACTTTATAGGGTCGGAGATGTCTCCTTCACTGCGTTGCACACTTTTGACCAAAATTATAATACCCTCTGCAAGGGTATAAAGATGAACAAAGAGTGAAAATACAATAATGATGTTTACTATCATTAAAATCCAATATTTAAATGCAGTCTTATTGAGAACAACAAGCAGAAAACCTTCAGACGTATGCTACTCCGAAATCGTATTGCAATTGATGATGTTATATTATATAGTTCATATTTATAAATTTGGAAATTTAATAAAAAAAAGCGTTGCTTTAATGCAGATTTTAATCCCACATTACCTTCGTTACAGCTTCACGACGTCTTGCAAACGGCTGAAAATGGAGAAGACTCCACGGTACACGCAGCGGGAGCGAAACATGGTGTTAAGCTACGCTGCGCAGTACAAGGACGTGATCGAAAACAAGCGCACGGACGCGGAGTCGAATCGCAAGAAGGACGAGGTCTGGCTGCAGATCGCCAAGGAGTTCAATTCGCGGGTCTACCACCAGCGCAGCGCAAAGCAGCTGCGCCAGCTATACAAGAATATGAAGCTGCTACTTAAGAAGGACCTCTGCGGCGAGGACAAAAGCAACCAGTCCTTCATGGACCTGCTTAATACGCTCTCGCAACAAGATTCCGCGCAGTACATCACAGAACAGCTCTCGCCTGAGGGCGCGGGCGGAGGAGGTGGAAAGCAGGGCGGCGCGGGAAACGGAGGCGGCAACGGGAATGGACACCACGCGGATGACTACGATGACTCCAAGGTGGGCCCATGCTTAAGACCCTTGCCACTTAAAACCGCTTTATCTAACTTAACTTGTGGGCTTCAAATTGTTATTCTCATGTATTCCATAAGCAATCAAAATTAACCTTCTTTTCTGCATACCTAATTGCACTTGATTATGTTACATTCCACTCATCTCATTTTGAATTTGTGCTTAATAATAAGAAAGAAAATAATTAGTTATGTTCGATTGTATACTAATACTTCTAACCTTTAAAAGTAAGCTTTTCGAAAAGTATGTACAATTTATATGATTTAATTTTGCAGAGGGTATTTTAATTTTGGTCAAAAGTGTGCAACGCATTGAAGGAGACATCTCCGACCCTATAAAGTATATATATTCTTGATCACCTCAGGATCACCTCCTGAGTTGATATAAGCATGTCCGTCTGTCCGTCTGTCTGTTTCTACGCAAACTAGTCTCTCAGTTTTAAAGATATCGAGTTGAAACTTTGCACACACTCTTCTTTCCTTTGCACGCAGTATATAAGTCGGAACGGGATCGGCCGACTATATCCTATAGCTGCCATATAACTGATTGATCGGAAATGCCATAACTTTGGTGTTTTTAAAGTTAGGAAGTTGGGATTTTTTATGAGTGTTAAGAATGCATCATATGAATAATTTTGGAGAATATAATTTACAGAATATTCTGCAAGGGTATTTCAACTTCGGCTCCGCCCGAAGTTAGCTTTCCTTTCTTGTTTTTAATTTTATTTCATACATTATTTGTTTACTATACAAATTTTGTTCTTAAACTCGGCAATCAAAAACAAACATAAAGAAGGCCCATTGTAATTTGCTACTGCAAAAAGCTTTTATAAAATTTTTCTACTTTTATTAGATTAAACAATCGAATTAAACTAATATTCCAATATTTTTAATAACGCAAGTGATAAAGGCCAGATATGGTGACAAACATAATTAAATTCGATTAGGCCTGCAGACATTTTTTATTTCTCCATGTTATTTAACTCACTTTTTAAATCTTTTTTAACCTATTGCTTAATGCATTTAAAACATGCAGTCTTTTGCCAGTAACAAGTTTACATACTATCCCAAGTCATTGGATCCCTTTAAATATATATAACTCACTAAAATTCTGTCTATAATGATTTCAGTATCATTTATTTTCTTCCTACTTGCAGATGCCCCTCTACCCCGAGGGCATGGACACGGACGTGATTCTCATCAAGTCGGAGACGATCAGCGACAACGAGCAAACGGACAACGGGATGGACTGCCTGGACGACGACGATGACGACGACTGTCTGAGCCCCAAGGCACCGGAAGTGTGCCTGGAGGAAGAGGACGACGTTCTCTTCCCCACGGATCTGCGCCAGCTGCAGCAGGTGGGCTCTGCCGCCGCCAGCGGCGGTGTTGTGTGCTCCGCCTCGCTGCCGGGAAATGTGGCAAGCAATGGGCTCACGGACCCTGTTCGCCGCGCCGCCAGCTCGCCCGTATGCTCCACCAAGACCTCAGTGAGCTCCAGCGGGAGTTATGCGTCGGCGCCCAAGCCGGACATTACCATCCAGACAGTGGGGCACATTCGGGTGGGCAGTTTTGCCAACATCAACAAGACGTTACAAAACGGCGGCTCCAACGCTGCCAGTCTGTCGGCCAGTAATGGTGGCTCTAATGGCAGCGGAGTGCTACCCCTAACGGCGGAGCAAGTGCAACAGCACACGCTCCTGAACGGCCTGGGCCTGTCCGCTGTGAATCCGCCTCAGTCCCTGCAGGCGGCCATCAATGCCGCCTACGCTTCCGCTCCCGCTTCGTCGGTGGTCGCCAGCAGCCGCCGCACCCCTCCCACTTATCAACTGCCACGCCTCCAGCGCGGGAACAACAACACCAGCGGCAACACGAACAACTCCACGGTGACCGCCAATGGCGTGCAGCTCCTGCTCAACGGCAATCACCACGCTCAGCAGTCGCACCACCATTTGGCGCGGGACAAGACGAGTGGCGTGGCCATTGGAGCGGCGGGCAGCTTCAATGGCTACAACGGACTGGCAGTGGCGGTGCCCTGCGGCACTTTAAACGGCAGCGGAAGCGGCAACGGAAGCGGCGGGAGCAGCGCCAACAGCAGCGGTGCGGGCCTGGGCGTGGGCGCGGTCGCGGCCAGCACGGTAGGCGGAAGTCCCAGCGGTGGACCGAGAAGCCAGCACCAGGAGCTGATGAACTCGCTGAGGATCGAGGAGAGCAAGCGGAAGATCGATCTGATCAACGCCCAAATCGAATATTGGCAGACGCTGACCCGCAAGCTAAACAGTGAGGCGGGTCACATGCCTAATCCCACGTGTCCGTGCCGTTTCCCAGGAGCCAGCGTCCTATCGCCCACCGCAGAGGTCTCTGCTAGTGCCTCATCCCCCGTCTCCGCCAACGTGCTGCAAACGCAGGCCACCACTAGCTAGTCCGCAGTGAAAGGGCGGGGTGCACTAGGGAGTCCTCCACACGATGGCGATGGCGATGACGACGGTGACGGCGACGGTGACGGCGACGCCGATAGCGACATCATTTCGATAGTGGACATAGATGATGACCGGTTTGAGGAGGAAGAACAGTCGCAGGAAGAGAGCCGGGCCATAAGGGATTTGACGCTGCCCAACGAAGAACAAGATGACGATGAAGATGACTCACAGGATGCCTTGGTCAAGGATGTGGGCGTAGTGGGCGGTCTTTCGCCGCCAAACTCGCAGCCCCACTCCCCTCAACTGTCCGCTAAGCGCTTGTTGCGCCGGGAAGCCACCTCCGAGCTGATGAGGCAGCTGGTCCTGCAGCAGAATCAGAAGGGCTGCTAGTATTTTGTCTAGTTTGCATGCCGGGCAGCCCCCACTTAACCCCAACCCACTACGTTTATGAGTATGTTTAACTATTACTATATTTATTTACGTCTAGTTTGAGTGCCAAAAAGAAAGAAGCCTTGCCATCGAGAGTTTGCTAATAGACTTGGTCAACAGGTCACAATCATTCGCAACCCGCTATTTATTTGCTAACCTAACTTAAAATTAGTGCTAGAATCTTTTTATTGTTTTTACGTATTGAGCCACTTTTTTTTGTTTTTTTTGTAGTGTTTTTAATGTTAGGTTTTTGAGAGCTGAAACCAAAAAAAAAGATGGAGAATAAATTGACTTTGTACATTTATCTTAAAATTAGAACTAACTAAATTAGAGAAAGCAGTTAAAAGAACACAAATACGAAAACTGTACAAATGTGGTTCCTAATCTAGTCCCTAAACAAAAGAGTGAAGAAACGAGAACGATGCAGAAGGCTAAAATGCTATGCCTAGGCGTTAACTTGTGTATTATTTTTATATATCAACCAAGAGAGTTCCCTGCTCGTGACCCCCAATAACCAATCCAAAGAACTGTAGCTAATTTAATGTACTTAAAGAACCCCCAAAACCAAAACAAAATAGTCTGTACAGATAGAGGAAGATAGAGGAGAGAGATGGGCGAACGAGGGAGAGATGGATCAACTTGCTAGTCGTCGCTGCACAACTGTATTTTAGTGTAGCATACAAGCTATTTAGTTATTGCTAATTGTACGTGTAAAATACAAATAATTGCCTACCCAGTTACCACAATTTACAAAGAATAACACCAAAGGAAAAGTGAAATCCAACAAAACAAACAAAACTCTTTATACATTTTTTGTAAACAAAAACTTATTAATAAAACAATGAATTTACTTTGTGGCTGTTTCGTGTTTCCAGGATGGCTTTAATTTTGAAGAAAAGTATGTGTTTTTTGTTTGTATAATAACCGAAAGCTTATTCAAAATACAGTTATTTTTCCTCGTTTAAATTATTCTGAACTTGCCGCCAAACACTTTTGCGTTACCCAACACTGTGCCATATCGCGATTGATGGCTCCCGATATGCACCTATCGGTCCGTCGCTCTGGAACCAGTGCGAACAAGTTTATATTATTACTCATCGCTTCCAGTTCCAGTTCAGCAAAAATTCGCTTGTGCATAAATTGCGAAAAACAAGAATTGTTTATGTGGGAATCGGCAGCAGCGGCAGAAGCGAAAACGACAACAACAGCGCTAGTGAATGAAGTGAACGTGAATTCCCATACTTTCTCCCACTCTCGCGCGCACAAGTGTAGGTTTGCGAGCGTGTGTGTGCGCGACCTGGAACTACAGATTGCACATCCCTCCGCCCTTGAGACGCCTGTAACACCGGGGCTGCCATCTGAAGCGGGTCTTCAGAAGCACAGAGTTCTATAGTCGTATTTAAACAAAGGAACAACCGCCCATCGGGAGTTGCAGGAGCACCAACTTCGTCCACCCAGCTCATTGCTGCTGCTGCTGATCACCTGGATGCCCGGCTTCCACCTCAATGAGATGGGTGAAATGGTCCTGGACGCCATCGACGACATTGGCGTGGTCGATGTGTACGATTTGGCTTCCGACATCGGCAAGGAGTACGAGCGGATCATGGATCGCTTTGGCACGGATGCCGTCAGCGGTCTGAT
The DNA here is from genome assembly GCA_018153305.1 of Drosophila kurseongensis. Classification (NCBI taxonomy): domain Eukaryota; kingdom Metazoa; phylum Arthropoda; class Insecta; order Diptera; family Drosophilidae; genus Drosophila; species Drosophila kurseongensis. Next base: position 1,375,301 of record JAECXX010000104.1, on the reverse strand, counting down.
GCCTAAGATCATCAACACGCTGGAGCTACTGGAGGCGCTGGCCACGAAGAACGAGCGCGAGAACGCCACCATTCTGGAGCTTCGCGACAAGGTGGTCCAGCTCGAGAGCGAAAAGCTGGAGAAGGCCGAGTTCCGGCGGCGCTTCGACAAAGAGCTGGAGCTAATCGAGGAGCAGTGGCGTAGCGAGACCAACGAGCTCGTCGACCTCGTCTCCTCGCTACAGGAGGAGAACAAGAGGCTGGTCAAGCAAACGCAGGACCTGCAGTCCTCCTCCGCGCAGAGCTCAGGGCTGGGGGCCAGTCTCACTGAAAGCATCATCAGTATGACCAACCACGAGCTGCATGGCGCCCTTTCGGACACCCAGGTGTTGCAGCGGCTCAAGGAGCAGATATACAAGCAGCGCGATGAGTTGAAGCACCGCGAGCGAGAGCTGCAGGACAAGTACAGCGAGCTGGAGCACGTGAGTCTTCTTTGTTCCCTGGGGAGTATAATCAACACGGCCTTACGGTTCTTAATATATGGATATGGGTATATTGGGGCCTAATCTACTTATTTAAAATTGTCCGCCTTTTTTCCAGCTCAACATCCAGGCGGAGCGTCTAAAGGCCTCCGAGCGAGACACGCGGCGCCGTCACAAGCTAATGCAGGCACAGGTGAAGACACTCTGCGAGGAGCGCGCCGACTTTCTGGCCCAGCTGCAGGACCAGAGCCGAGATATCAATCACCTGCGCAAGCGCCTTGGCCTGGCCGAAAAGGAAAACGAGGATTTGGTGGCCTCGTACGACGATGGCCAGAATGATCCGAATCGGCCGCGATACACCACGCGCGAGCTCAAGGAATTGATCAGCGAGCGCGACCAGCTGCTGACCACAATCGACGGCCTTCATGAACAACTGGCGGAGTTGAAGCCGCCCAGCCAGACAAAGGGCAAGCGGCAACGCCACTTTTCAAGCTCAGACGAAAGCGACGACGAGTATGATGGTCATGAGGCGAATGACGGCGACGACGACGAGGAGGAGGAGGCGACCGAGGCGGACGAGCCACCAGCAGCCGGAGAGACGTGAGTGAATCTTTTTAAACGGTTATGATACCATCTTGACCTGTTGTATAGGACAATACTTTAAAGCCCTTATTAGAGAAAACATTTATTGAAAGAGCACTTGTGACCTGAGTCACCTTTTTCCAAAGTATTAACAATATTTAAATACCCCTTATGATGCAAACAATTCCTAAACTGGTGATTCATAATTTATGCCAGTTTTTGCGGGCTGTTTGCAAGGTCAACAGCTATATATAGATATGTGTTATTAGGCGATCGTATAAACAACAGAAGATAAACAAAGGCTTGAAGAATAACCCTAACCGTGAATTCATATATTATTTACTTAACTAGAAGATAGTCTGAGCTTTTATCAATAGTTTTCCGAACTTGTATACAATTTTTCAGGCCGCCTGGTCACGATGCGCCCGTGCAGGGACCGCTGCCCTATGAACCGGACGATGCGCCCTGGAAAAAAAGTTCAGAGTCGGGAATTCGCAAGTTGTAAGAATAAAACCCCCTCCATTTTACCAAGAAGCTCTCTTATTACACCTTAACAACCTCGTCTTGCAGTTTCCGGAAACTGTTCTCGGATCCGTCGGACGGCAACCACACATTCCCGAAACGTTCTTTGGCCACCCTCTCTAAGATGGCGCTATCGGCCACGCCCGGTTCCGTTTCCGCCTCCACAGCGGCGAAGTAAGCGCCCCTTAAATTATCCGAGTTGGCGTGCATTTCACTTTTTGTTTGTTTTCTGTTTTCTGTTTTTCCGTTTCCGTTCGCACTGCCCCGCTCCCCTGCATCTTGCATCTTTACTTATTTATTGATTTATTTATTATTTGGTTTACGTTTAGTTTAGGGAACTGCCTCTATCTGACCCTGTCCCTCGCCATTCACCTGCTCCGCCTGAGCTGTACATACATAGTTTACTCACTCGATTGCTGCGCCCTCGTAATTCTAAGTTGTTATGCGATTTTATTTACGTAATACGCGTTTTTTTTGGTAACCCGTAACCGTATTGAATATAACTGAATTGGATATATTTTGTACGAATCCACTTTGTATCTTTTTTACTCTCGATTTATTTTTACTTGATTAACGACTACATGTAAGACTCCAAACATACCACAGCGCATACCTGTGCCAGTGTTGCAATTACTAGAACAAGAATTGTGCAAAGATTGCCGAGTGAGTTTTAAATGAATTTTGACAAAGACAAACGGGAAACAAAACAAAAAATACAAGCATTCCCCCAACCGTAGAAACAATTGGAAACGAATTCAAGAGGACTCTGGTTCTGGGACCCCAGATTTTAGAGAGTGCAAGAAGAATGAGAAGGTTTTACTTCAATAGTAGTCTAACTATCCCCCGATCCCCTCTATCTCCTTTGATCCCCGGCTAACACTATCCCATAGGAGTGTACATCTGTTGAAAAGTATTAAAGCATTCTCATAGCAGTTGCCCCATGCGGCCTTATATATATTACTAATTTATCAAAATACGCTAACTTTAGAAAGGGAAAATCAAAAAAAAATATAAATATAATTGATATATAATTAGCAAACGTTACAACCTTAGCGCATTGTTTGTTGAATTGAATTAAACTAACTAAACGACAGCAAAGTAATCATATTAGATTTCATCGATCGCATTAGAGTGCACTAAGATGCAACAAAAAAATTGAAAATCTCCAATTAAATCGGATTCTCGGCCAGTCTAAATCAAGTTTTACCATAGCCTGACCAGTTCTCTCGAATTATTGTTACAGACTCAATGTGAATACGAATCGCAAGTCAGTAAACTTTCAAAATGTAGCATAGCGAACAGATATGTCCCCCAAGCCATATTCCAAATGCTTCACTTCTTTGTCCAGAGCTCTCAAAAAGATCTTAGTCGAATGGGTCTCTTGACCCTGAGCAGATTCTACTATTTTAATTTATTATAAGCCAACTATAAAGCTTATGCAGAAACAAAATTAAAAGCACTACAAGGCATACATATTTCTAGAAAATTTGTCAAAAACCTAATATTTCATATTGTGGTTCGAGGTTCAATCTCCGCTTGACTTACTTTACACTCTGTTCGTTCCCTTTGCACTCACAAAGCTCAAAGCGAGAAAATTCCAGTTACATATCAGCTTTATCAATAGCATCGATTGAAATGTGCCAAAGACTAATTGTTCAGACCCATTCACCCGACCCTGAACCTGCCCATTCCTCTGTACCCACTCTCAAACAATCTATCTTGTTTCACTTACAACAAATTGTGGCAACTGAACTTTTATATATTTAAATATGAGCGTAACTGTTTCGATATAAAGATGGACTAACAAACGAGTATTAAGAACGTTAGATTGAAGACCACGAAGCAAAAAACGATGAGATGGAAAGACATTGAGTATTTGGTGAATAAATGTTAACTAAATTTATATACACATATACACATGCATTATACATAATATACTTTACTATATACTATGTAATACGTTATACGGAACTATGACTAACCAAAAATAAGACAACCATTATACAAAATTAAATGCGTACTAGGGTGTCACTAGGACTTCGGAAGCAACCGGACAACGCTTGAGGATCGGAGTGAAGATGAGAAAACAACGACTCCGCATATTCTTCGACCCCTGTACGTACATACATCAAATTTATGAGTGGCTCTTTCCGTGAGAAACCATCAAAATAAAACTTATAAACCATTGACATCGCTTTGGAATGAATGATTTGGGTTGGAGCTATGTGGAAAATTACGTTTACAAGGATTTCAAGGTGTTTATTTTATTTCTGTGAACAATAAAAGTTTAGGCTTTATAATAATTTGTTTTTTTTTTTTCAAAATTGTTTACAAAAATTTCAAGAAAAGTCAAGAATAGAAATCACTAAAAGAGAAGACCTATGTCAGCCAACAAGGAATTTCAAGAAAACTCGAGAATTAAAATTAACCAGGATAATTTACTAGGATTTTCAAGAAAGACTTATAAATCAAATTAAAAAAATGGAGACCTGCATGGAGCTTATGATTATACATAAAACATAAAAACCGTAAGTACAGCAAGAACTACAATCCTTGTGAGGTGGGTCCTCGAAGCCCACCCAATGCCAAGATACAGCACTATTGAACACCGGTTGGTGTTAGTAAAACCTATTTTAATGGCTTCCTGCTATATGGCACACGGAATCGATGCTATTTTTGTATATTCATAATTTTACCCTTGCATAGAGGATTATATTTAAAAGTATATACATATATTTTTGATCAGTATCACCAGGAGAGTTTATCTAGCCATGTCTGTCTGTCCGTTTGTACGCCAACTCGAACGACTACTTCGTATGGCTCCCATAGAAACAATCGGAAAAAATTATATGTTCGTTAAATTAATTGTTATACCCGTTACTCGTAGAGTAAAAGGGTATATTGTATTCGTGCAAAATTATGTAACAGGTAGAAGGAAGCGTTTCCGACCCTATAAAGTATATATATTCTTGTTCAGGATCACTAGCCGAGTCGATCTAGCCATGTCCGTCTGTCCGTATGAACGCTGAGATCTCGGAAACTATAAAAGCTAGAAGATTGGCGTTTTGCATGAAGATTTTAGGAGTTCCTACGCAGCGCAAGTTGGTTTCAAAATGGTGCCACGCCCCCTCTGACGCCCACAATCGCTCATATACGATTTAAAAAATTTTAATATTTCGGAAAAGTAAAAATGCAGTTTTATTGTGTTTATCAATACCTATCGAAATGTAGAAGAAATTTTTCAAATCGGACCATTCGTTAAAAAGTTATGCGTGATCAAAGTTTCTATCTCCATCTCCCTCGCACTCCCTTTACCTGAGTAACGGGTATCTGATAGTCGGGGCACCCGACTATAGCGTTCTCTCTTGTTTTTGAACATATACGCTTTAAAATCAAAATATAGTCGTTTTATAAAATATTTAATTTGTTTAATAGGTGCAATGAAACCATATACTGGTTTTGTGGTTTCCAGACAAGTCTTGTAGAAATTCCTTTGCTAAAATAATATTCTTATGTTCGTACGATTGTCGGGCTATTACATAACCTGTAACATTTTTTTCTGAGGGATTCCCCCATCGAGGTGCTTGAAGCTTTTCCCCAGGAACTTTTTGGCTGAGCTTTGCTCCGTCGTTTTTGGCAAGCCAAACTTTTTGCATCATCATCATCCTGCGCATCCGCGTCCGCATCCTGCATCTGGTGTCCTGCCGCTTACTGGGCGCCTGTTCCCCAGCCTGGTTTGAGGCGTATCTTGGGCGTGGTGGTTGCTCGACTCGGACGACCTTGAGAACCGCCCCTCATCTGCGGTTGCATTTTAATTGCCCAGCAACAGGCTATGGGTGGCGGATGTTTGCACGATTTTTGGGGGTAGGGCTCTTCTTTCAGGGATGCGTAGAGGGCATTCTCAACGGGATTTCCACGCAGCTCCAATTAAGCAATTAAAAATCTGCCACCGGTCTAGTGTGTGGTGGCGAAAGGGGTGGCAGCGGGAGCCTGTGTTGTCAGCTTTTTAATTAGGAAGATGTTAGCGTAATAGGATAGAAGAAGATGCGCTACGAAAATCGTAGGTTGAAATGTGCGCAGCTAATGAAGAAGGCGTCTGTGGCTGTGGTCCGTGGGGGCGGAGCATTTTCCACTAATTGCCCTAGCCATAAAGAAAGTGGCAGGAGGAGGCCCGTGGTAGATTAAATAAGTGAAGAAGCATTTAATGAGTTTCTGCGGAGGCCCCTGCGATTACAGCTCGGCTGCCACTCGTCCGAACTTCATCTTCGTGTGCGACGATTTCAGGGGCCTTCAGTCAGTCGATTTTCGAACAGGCTCGCAGCAGCCGCAGCACAGGCTCCACTGGACGCGGAGGGGTAACCACTCGAAACTCCCGGCAGACAGAGAGCGTACAGTGCTTACCAGAATAGGGCACTCGGACCCTGGGTTTAGTGTAGCTTATGACTTAGTGCTGTTCTATGTAGTGAACCAATATCGATGGGATAAATAAATAAATTTTACTGGTAGGTCCTTCGACTCACACTATGTCAATGTATAATTCGAAATGGATTAATCATGTAATACAAAATATATTTTTTGGGTGTACTTCTAAAAACCATACTTCATTAAAAAAACATATTTATTTTTAAGATCTTATTCAAAAAATGAATTAACTCGTTTTAACTTTTATTTTGCAATTATTTCCCAAAAAACTTGACAATTTACTTTAAGTGATTTTTTTACGAAAAGTTTATTAGGGTATTCCCTTACGAACTTTAAAACATCAACATAAACTTTCAGCATTCGAAGGATTGACCCAAATTGTTCCTGTTAAATTGTCAACCGCTGTCCCGCTTAACAAAGCTAATTCCGAAAACAAGTGTTTAATTTTTTCGTTGTTAGTATTTTAAGCTTTAAATAAGATAAGAACTTAAATTAACCGCTTAATTTGATTTCATAGTAATTCATACGTGCTGCGATATTAATATGTATGTTCCTGAAAGTTGTATTAGTACGAGACAGCTGGCACGATGAAGTCGTTTAGGGAATACTAGCTCTTAGCCAGCTTTCAATACGAATTCGACTTTGAAAATTTTCAGCAATTAAGCTACTTGTAGGCCGTTGATTTACTGATAAGCCAGAGTTGTCAATCTGTTTTCAAGTCATGGCAGCTCTGTAAATTAGAATAAAAAACTTTCTAAGCAATAGTTTTTAATAGTGATAGATTTAAACAGTGATTAACAAAAATTTAATCTTAACATGTTGTTAGATCCAAAAAATTGACAATTCAAGGGGAACAATTCTGGTTCGCTCAGTACTAACAATTTCTGTTCAAGTTTTAGCGTTTCGGCCATTTAGGGAATCCCCTAACTAGGTATTTTACGAGAAAATAGTTGCCAATACCATTTAGATTTATTTAACCATTTTTAAATTAGAAGACAACCAACGAGTGTTCACTGTGTTTCAGCTCAACAAAGAGAGGGGTGCCAGAAAATGTTGCCGGGCAACATGTTGCGAATCGCGGCAGAACGAGATGGCTGCTACTGCTCCAGTATTCTTTTGAATTGCGGCTACGCCAACTGCACTTCGATGAGCGCCTGTGCCCCAAAACTGTTTTTTATACAAGGACATTGCCATCTCATGGCCACCCTAAGATTAATAGAGAGCGCACGGCCACATACACAAAGTGCGTCTCTCTTGCGGAATGCGAGTGTTATGTGCGATTAGTAAACGTGAGCCAGAGCGGGATAAACATAGATGTTTTCGTGCGCGAGAGTCTACAGTTCGCCCGCTTCTGCCGGTTCAACCGGTTGCTGTTAGTTTCTGAGCGCCTGTTTAGCGGCCAGCGTCAGGTTGGAACAAGAAAACGAAAGTGTTAACGCTCGCGCTTATACGTCGCACCGTTCCGCTCCACTGTGGACCGCTCCCGGCGCTCCTGACGTGTTTAAGTGTGTGTCTGTGAATTTAGTATTAGGCGTCCGCCGTTTTCAAGTTGGCCATATGTGCCTGGCGGCCATAAGTGGCGTCCAGGATTTCCCCTCCCCGTGCAGTTGGCACCCTATTGCCATCTCTGTTTGCCTGCTTAATTCGCGACGCGCATGACGCGATGTCGCCGCAACATGTTGGGCGCACTTTCGCTGCTGCTGGCGCCTCTGTTGGCCTGCTTCGTTCGGGTGAATTCTACGAGTTTTGGAGCCGTTTGGCTTGAAGCGCTTCCGCGCGATGTTGCAGCGGGCTTATTGGAATGAACATTCTAGGAACTTGCCCTAGACGGATTAACAGGCGAGCAGCATGTGCCAGCAGACCAACGACCCGAATTCGCGAGTATGGTGTGCGCTCTATCGCTGTCCCGCTTGCACTGCACCTGCGGTTAGAGTGGGATAGCCGTATACTTGAAGTGTGTGCGGCCGGTTCGTAACCCGGCTAAACTTTCAACTTCACGATAAGCTTTGACGTAATCAATTAAAACCGAAGCGTAACGCTCTTATTTAAACGAGTTTCCACAAAACAAAAACCTACCTGGTAAGTGGTTTGTATCTAAACCATATCAAGAACTAGTAGTGATTTCCTCCGCTATCAGTTATACCTACAGTGGATCGTAGCTTATTTGAAGCTTATTTATCAAAAACTTGAATAGCCTATATAAACTGAAGTTAAGAACTAATCAACAAAATTTAATTGCAGGATACATCTTTAATGTTCAAAAATTCTTTTTATATATTTTAGGTATTTTAAAATATTTAAGTAATATTTTTTAAAAACTATTAAAGAAACAATAATCATAAAAAAAGACCACAGGATTTGAGAATTTGCTGAGAAACCTGCTTAAAAATTATTTTTATAACTAGCTTATTTCAGTTGTTATAGGCAGTTCAAGTTTTTGATAGCTAGTGGTTCAAATAAGCTGTGAGCGAACTGTATGTATTCCGTTCCCGTCCGTTTTGTACAATAAGTGCTCCAATTTGGACAGGCGAGCATAAATGGGTTGCACAGCGAAATGGCTGTGGTTCTTTTTTCCGGTTGTGTTATGTTGTTGCCATTCTTATCAACAATAACAGCTCCAACAAACATCTGCCATGAGGGATTCTTTTAAAATGGGTTTTTTTTCCTTTCCTACAGGACAGAACATGTTGCTAGTGGACTTTCATTTATTTTTAAAAATTTGACAAAAATCAAAACAGTATTTCACAACACACTCTTATCCCACTTTGCAATCGGGTTCCGATTAATTAAGTTATAGTCTCTAAAAAGGCGGTCTTGGGTCACCTTTGTTTATGAAAAAAATGTCCTATCCATGCGACCAAATAATGACTTAAATATTCTGTAGCTTAAAAAACCGAGGCTAAAAAAAACTGGATCAGTGTAGAAGTTTAATTTATAGGTTTATTTTCTAAAAATAACTACAAAATCCAATAACTTCAAAACTAAAAATTAACTAAGAATAAACCTTAATTACAGATATTTTTATGCAACTAATCGGATTAGACTTATTCTGTTTCTTACGCGAGGTTAGAAGACACTCGTCCACCCAATTTGCATGTCAGCAGGATGGACCGATAAGAAGGTGGGCGAGGTGGGAGAGATGGACACAAGGAGCAACCAAATCCTCGCTGGTGGCCGAACAAAAAAAACCCAGTCGCCAAGTGCCGGACAATGGTGAGTGTCAAGTGTTGATATTTAAGCTTCAGAGCAACCATCCCCTGGGGCTGTCAAATCCCACCGACCACCTTCACCCGTTAAAATGCAAGAATATACAATTTGGCCAACAAATGTATAAGATAGGAAAGGGGCGGGTCAGGCAGAGGATAGTGCAATGAATATATGGCAACTGCAATGCAGTTGGCCCCCAAGGCGGGAGAGTACGTAGGTGTGGAGAGGGGGCTTGGGGGCGTGGCAGGGCCTAACAAAAGGAACTGTGGCAGCTGCACTTGTCCCACAGTAAATTCAACTCAATTCAGCTCAGCTCAGTTCTCGCAACACAGTTGTCGTCTTTGGAGGAATTCCCATACCGACCTGCGGCTGTTTTTCGTACACCCATACAATCGGCTGTACGCTTCAATGTCCCTTCGTTCTGCAAAAACCCGACAAAAAGTATGCAACACTTGCCGTACCGGAAATGGCATTTAAGCGGATTCCGCCAAGTGCTAAGCTTGCAGCAGGGGAGGTGGCCGAAGGGTTTGCCTGATCTGAATGGCCGAAAGTTTTCTGCCGAGCACATTTCTCGCGGCCTCTTCCTGCTGAGCCAACCTCAAAGGAAACGCCTGAATGATGTTGGAAGACTCCCGTAGGGATAGCAACGTGAAAGCCGAGATCAAGCAGTGTAATTGACTAAGTAATCGGTCGTTCACAGTTGAAATGGGAACGTTGTACTGTAAAAGAGTGAGAAAAGACTTAAGCTGGTCAATAGGCAGGTCCGTCCTGCCTTCCTTTCATTTGTTTCCAGTCGAACTAGTTTCTGGTTTTAAATCTATATGGATGAAATTTAAATAAATTATAACTTCGTTGTATTTATAGGACGAAATATAGCCTTTTAAGAGTATATATTATTTTTGTAATGGATTCGAGGGTATATTCATTTCGGCTTCTTTTTAATATTATAATAAACATTTGTATACTATTTTTTAAAGGTTTGACTTTGTGGTATATATTTCGTTCGTAAGTCACGCCGAATCCGTTGGCCACAATTGATGATGCAGTCCTGAATATATGTTTGGGTATTCAAATACTGTGCTAAAACATAACTTAAAGGTTTTAATTGTTAATAGTTCTGTAGCAGACAAAATATGGGGTGTTCAATTCAGATTGTACTCAATTATATCAAACTATCTATATTTTTACTTTATATGTTGCAATGGCATATAATTTGTGTTGGTTCAAGTATTTATGTTAAATATTCACAAAGAAGGTCCAAGCGCATCAAGTTGGGGTACACCCCCAATTTGTCGCCCGCTGACAGGGCGACAAGGACAAGCACATTGACAAGGACATGACGGGGAGTCACCATCATTAGGCGAGAATAATTTTGGCCATTTGTATTGCTCGATAAGTTGATGCGCCCCATATTCGCTTTGGCCATTACATAATTTCATAAGGCTACAAGAAAGGTTGGGGCAATTGAAAAGGGGAGTTCTTGAGTCGAAGTTTCTGCGTTCGGGTACTTACCCATATGTCCATTCTCTCTTGCCGGCATATTCGGAAGCTTTTTGCTGCAACGCCACAGAGCTTTTATGATGGAATCCCCTTCGCAGAGGTCCTTCCACTGGCCAAGTGCCAGGACTCTCGCTTCCATGCGCTAGACGAGCTTTGCGCCTGGCCAAAAACAAATCATATGACTGTCAAAGCTCTTCCCAAACAACAGCTGTGGGCAGGAGGCGTCCCGATGACGGCATCGGGTTAGGGCACCCAGAGGTTGGGTGCCCTGCATTCAAAAGTGGGAGCGATTAAAGTGAAATGTCCTGACAGATGTCTAGACAAAGTGTTGAAACCACTCTGTTGGGGGAAGTCGGGGAGTTTGACTCTTTGATTGATCGATTTCCCAATGGAGTTGCGGCCTCGCGATGCTTGACCGTTGCAGAATGGCTGAAATATAAAGTTATTTTGCAAGCGCCACATGTCAAATGCCACATGGCAAATACCACCTCCCGAAACCCATTTGTCGCCGCGCGTTCGCGTTTTCGCTGCGGGTTCTCTAGAGCACTTGCCAACTTGCTGGCGTGTTGCGTGCCCCTGCAAATAAACATATAAATACAAAAACGGATGGATGTTTGTGGACCTGTAGTATACTGAACCCTACTATATACTATGTACTATATAGCAGGCATTCATACGGCCAGGAGAGTGCTTGTACTTTCAATGGGCTCCCAGTTGCATGGCATTTAAAACATTCGCATTTCACCTGCCAACGACGGGGTCTTTGATTTCCACCTGCCACGCCCACGCGAACAGTGGGCGGGTGGACGTGTTCCTGACATCTATTCGGACATTTCGAAACTATGTATTTGGGTTTAAGACTGAAAAGTTGATTTCACAAGTTCTCCATTTATTGTGTAGAGATTGCATTCCTGGAAAAGAAAAATTTCTTTCGGCGGTTGAATGCAAGGGGGCTGCAGTGCATTGCACTTATTGCACTTATTCGGAAGGATTTTGTGTTCTTTCTGGAACACCCTTAATTAACATACAAACACACTGCTATGTGTTGGCTGTTTATTTCCTTTGCTTTCTCTGGTATTTTATTTTATAGTTCGTTCGCTGGCTCTTCTTTGGCTGTTTTGTTTCTGTGCTGCTGCCGCGGTCTGCGTACATCGTACAACGGGGCGTAAAGTGGCCAACAAGCCGTTAAACATGCCTTGCCAAGCCCCCTTATTTCCCTGCTCAGTGCCCCCTCCTTGGCTAGAAAATTATAAAACTCAAAAGTTGGCTTTCGGGGGGAGTTGCATTGGCCCGGCTGGAAGTTTTTTCGCCCCTCCAAAGGAAAACGGAGAACAAAGCCGAAGCCTTGCGTACAATTATGCAACAAGAACAACAGCGACTGGAGGAAGATGTTGCAATAGATTACTGCCATCCAGTCGGATAACTCTGTGAGGGCTTAATGGGGGCGACAGATTGTTTTATCCTGCCAGAATTTATTTATTTTTAAGTCTATAAAATATTTTTTTTTTATTTTATAACTAAAAAGTTCTGCTAGAAGCTGTACATATCCGAGCTACAAGGGGATTTATATATACCGATCCTCTTGTGGCATTTTCATTTGACAATTAAGAGGCCACAAATATACAGCTAGTTTCACTAGTTTAGTAGAAATGTCTTGGGATCCGTCATAATACAATTTAGTTTTTGCGGATTGAAATTTAAGTATTGACTTTCATTTCAGTTCTCTCGGGGCTTTTTGGCAGTGCCTTTTGTGGGTTAAGTTATTTTTGATCACATGTCCAGTTTTTTGGCCAATTATCTTGTAAGGGTTAGAGGTTGGTCATGTGCGGAAACGGGGTCGTCCTGTAATTTGAGCTGTTTTTTTGTCCTTTTTGCTTCTGCTGCCTTGCAATTGAAATTTAAATTTTCCGTTCCCAATTTAATTTAGGTCTGATTCATGGTTTGGCGGTCGGTCAATCGATTAAGCTGCATCGATCGATAGGTGGCCCAATCTGGCAGCTCCTCCATCACTGCAGTCTTTCAATCAAGCGCCGTAATCTTACCTGGCCCTGTCCCTGCCTTATTTGCAGTCCCCTTGCCAACCTTTTCCCCGTTGGGTCGACGTTTTATGCAATTTGCGTGGGCACCGCCTTATGGTTCATGGTTCCTGGGGGAGGGGTGGGGCTTGGTTAAGACACAGGGGGTGGCTTAATTAATGCACTTTTGCCCGTTGACATTACGTAATTGATGAGGCTCCGAGGAAGAGGCTTGGGATAGTTGCATAAGACGGTTAAAAAGGCCTAAGATAAGTGCTGAAAACAGCCTATTGCTAAGTTTCAGATACTCGTTATCACTTAACATTTGCCATTAAAACAAAGTATTCAAATGAGTCTTTAAATTAATTTTCATTTGAAATCATCATCAGTATTGCTGTATGGCAAGGGACCCATTCTTGAAACCCTTTTAGTTGCCATTGTTTGTCCAATTGTTCAATTCAATTGGGGCTAGATCAGATCGATGTGTCCTGCACTTGGCTGACGTCGCTCGTTCTTTGGCTCGTTCGTTAGCATTTTATAGCTTATTTATTTATGGCTCTCCCAATAAATATCGAGGACACCAGCAGACACGCACGCACTTACACTCGCACACCCTCTCGGTGCTTGTTGGCCAACTGATGACCCACTCTGGATGTGTGTATCTGTGCCGCACTGCATAAATCCTTTTGGGCCCTGTCCCCTCCTCCTTTTTCTTGCCCGGCTCTAATGTGCGTCCTCGTTTGGCCTGCCAGCCTGCCTGCCAGCCTGCCAGCCAGACATCTAGTCAGCTGCCCCCGTGGTGTGCCTCGTTTAATTGGCCGACCCACCGAGGGGCTGGGGCAACATGAAAGACATGTTAGCCATTTGGCAACTGACAAATGCCGCACGAAAACGCCGTCACTGCCGGACTTTATTGAATTTGCTCTTTTGGCCGGCGACTGCAGCTGCAGTTGTAACAATTGTAGCTGCAACAGCGAAAGCGGTTGCGACAAAATGGCGGATGGCGGATGGGACGCGGCTCCTGCGGTTATCATCCTGACTAGAGCCAAGACGCCGCCACCACTCCCAATTCCACTCCGACCGCCCACCCTTCTATCCTCCAGCCTTGGCCTCTCATTTCCATGTGAATGGGTGGGCAGTGCAGATATCGAAAACATTCTAAATCAGGAGGTCAACAGATTGCAATAAAGGAGGGGGCTAGGAGCAAGCAAAAAGGGTAAGGAAATGTCAGCGGTCGTCGGAAAAGCTTAAATGTTTCTCAAAACGAAATTTGTATTTTGACAATCATAGAAATGCGTGAAATATGGTGAAATCAATTTTTCTATTATTTTCCGTTTTTTTCTTTACAATCTTCTAACCAAATTATTGATACCCTCTGCAAGGGTATACAATTCCCCTTTAATGCATCATAAATATTGTAGTATCAATACAATTGCATATTTTTCTCAGTGCTTCGGGGCGGTTGCGGACATTTCACTTCACTTAAAAAGTTGCCATTGCTAAGTGCCGCCTCGGGCGTGGTAGCCCCTCCCCCAAGCCCTCGCCATTCCTAGCCGGTATTTTCTCCTTTCTGGCCTAATAGATGTGTACAGCGATGTCGGCGGCGTTTCAATTTAACTTGCCACGTGTCAAAGCCGCTTGGAATCCACTGTGACACTCAAAAACAGGGGATCGGGGGTTTCGGTGTTAAAGGAGTGGGTTCGAAAAAGGTACAACGTTTTATCCTTAGAAGAGGGAATGTGTGATGGTGTGTGTCTGTGCTGCCTTCTACTTTATGGCTACTGTGGCTGCCGCATCGATTTACGCCAAAAACTTACACCACAAAGAGCCCCTGCAGTACTCCCCAGGCCAAGAAGAAGAACAACAACAGCAGCAACTGCGCCTCGAATAAAACGCAAGGAACGCCCAGCAGGTGGCGCCTTAATAGCCAAAACACCCTTCGGCCTTAATGCCAACTGACGCGGCCCGGACGGGAAACTTAATTAAAGCGGCCGGCTTATGGGGTAATTGTTTGTGTTACTTGGTCCGAACACTTCGCATTGCCTTTAATTTTTTGGATTTAACAAGTTTGAAAAACGTTCGATTAAACGATTATCAAGCTTACCTTAATAAAAACTAATTTTCGTTGTCATATACATCATTAAATCGAGCATAATGCGCACATTAAAAGTGACTAAATTCTTCTAAGCGTTCTTCCAAGAATTTAGCACCAGAAACTTCAGTAATTTGTTAGCCCCAAGGGCTTAAGTAATGTTGAAGACAAGTTAAAGCTTTTGAAGCTATCAGCCCCGCTTACCTTGCACTTGGCAAAGAAGTCTTTAATAATTAATGGATGTCATTATACATTCATTCAACACGCTTTGGGAAGTCTGATCTCTGAAGCGCTTTTCTAAGTTACTAATTAGTTTGTTGAGTTTTACTTTGGAAAATTGACAAAACAGGTCCTTGTATCTCTTTAATTTTGCCGTGCTGCTAAACGTTAAATATTAATAATAAAAATGTCCTCTTAAATCGCCAACCACTCCTCTGACACTTTCTCTCAACTTTTGGGTGTGCGTGTCCTAAAAAAAGGAAAAGCAGCGAACAGCTGGCTTTTTGACCTTCAAATTCGTAACTTGATATAACGAAAATGCCCCAAAATGTATGCCATGTTGTTTTTGTTGTTCCTTGCTTAGTCTAAGACGCCATTTCGGGCTAACATCGGCGGATTGGGATATTGGGGGAGAGAAGGCGAAGAGATTGGTATAATAAAACGCAATTGTTCGGAGTGCGTGAAGGGGGGTAGGTGGTGGTTTGTTGTGGAAAACGCCCAAAAGGAAATGAAATATTAATAAAAATAAAAGCAACAAGAGCAGAGGAAATCAAGATACCAGAAGCCCTATCCCTTGTGTTTAGGACTTCTCATAAAAATAACTGAAAGCGGATATCTGTGTTGGAGTGCCAAAAAAAGTGCGGGGTAGCCCACTTGGCTACGACCTTGAGCGATTGGACTGCGGTCGTAAGTGGCTCGGTAAATAGCCGGCGGCATGGATTGTTCCGAGGATAATTAGTAACTAAACATATTTAAAGAGTGCTCGGGGAGGGAAGAGTCCCTACACACGACAAAAAACAATGTGGAGTGGGAGCCGGCTTAATGATGACTTTCAGTGACACTAATTCTTATCATTAAGGAGCTTTAAGGTGAGCTGATACTATTACTGTAGACGACATGCACCTTTAGAGTGTGAGGAGGCGACTAGTAATAGATTTTGAAGCAGGCAAGTGGGTCGCTTTATTGATTCCCAGAAAGTTTTCTGCATGAAAGTTATGTAAAGGAACAGGGGTTTGGTGCCACAAGTTTAAATGCCACAAATTCTGAGGAATGCATCTTTCGCCGGCGTTCGTAATTAATGTGGCAGAGAGGCAGGGCGAGAAGGCGAGAAGGCGAGAGCCTAAAGCACTTTGAACTTCTCGCGCTTCCTGTAACACCGCAAACGGACAACGGACATCGGACAGCTGACAGGGAACTGCAACGCATGCCACTTGCAAGTTTCGTTTCCGCTTCCGAGCCAGAGCTCAAAAATCGATGAGAAAACGATCCAAAATCGCCGCAGACTATGGTTACAGCGCAACGGTTGTTTGTCCGTCGGGGTCCTGACATTTTCGGGCCTGTTGGCTGTTGAAATTTATTAGTATAACGCCGAAAACAGGCTCGAAAACAAGCAAGGACACGATAAACAAAAAAAAAAATACAAAAACGAAAAAAAAGAGTGGTGGGGTATTTGTGGTGGAAATAAGTCCAATACTTATTCATTAAACCCAGATTGCCAACGATTGTCAATTTGATACATTCAGATATCGCTAGCGGATTACGAAAAATACATATTCTATATCTCGGAGTATTTGGGTATATGTTCTTTCCCTTGTTTCCTATTTTTTTTAAAAGTTATCGATAACTTTAAATTAACTGAGATGATAAAGGATAAACAATATGATCAACGTTTAAATTGTAGATTTAAGAGTAAAGCACAAATCTTCAGAAGTATGTCATTTTAAAATCGGCTTAAATTTGGTAAAGTTATAGATCCTCGGAGTCCAAGTATGGGTAATCTCTTTAGAAGTCATTGTGGGTCACCTTTAGGCAACTCATCGGAAACCTAGAAATAACCAACAAGAAAATGGGTCAAAAAGTCGGCCAACGCTAAAATAAAAATTTTGAATGCAGATTTTTTGAGAATCTAACCACAAGTCTTTAGAGGTATGCCACTTTGAAATCGGATTATATTTGGTAAAGTTATGGAATCTAGAAGTCCAATTGTGGGTCACCTTTGGGCAACTCATCGGAAACTTAGAAATTACCAACATCAAAATGGGTCAAAAAGTTGGTCAACGCTAAAATAAAAATTTTGGATGCAGATTTTTGGAGAATCTAACCACAAGTCTTTAGAGGTATGCCACTTTGAAATCGGATTATATTTGGTTAAGTTATGGAATCTATAAGTCCAATTGTGGGTCACCTTTGGGCAACTCATCGGAAACTTAAAAATTACCAACATGAAAATGGGTCAAAAAGTTGGTCAACGCTAAAATAAAATTTTTGAATGCAGATTTTTGGAGAATCTAACCACAAGTCTTTCGAGGTATGCCACTTTGAAATCGGATTATATTTGGTTAAGTTATGGAATCTAGAAGTCCAATTGTGGGTCACCTTTGGGCAACTCATCGGAAACTTAGAAATTACCAACATGAAAATGGGTCAAAAAGTTGGTCAACGCTAAAATAAAAATTTTGAATGCAGATTTTTAGAGAATCCAACCACAAGTCTTTAGAGGTACGCCACTTTGAAATCGGATTATATTTGGTAAAGTTATGGAATCTAGAATTCCAATTGTGGGTCACCTTTGGGCAACTCATCGGAAAAATAGAAATAACCAACAAGAAAATGGGTCAAAAAGTCGGCCAACGCTAAAATAAAAATTTTGAATGCAGATTTTTTGAGAATCTAACCACAAGTCTTTAGAGGTATGCCACTTTGAAATCGGATTATATTTGGTAAAGTTATGGAATCTAGAAGTCCAATTGTGGGTCACCTTTGGGCAACTCATCGGAAACTTAGAAATTACCAACATCAAAATGGGTCAAAAAGTTGGTCAACGCTAAAATAAAAATTTTGGATGCAGATTTTTGGAGAATCTAACCACAAGTCTTTAGAGGTATGCCACTTTGAAATCGGATTATATTTGGTTAAGTTATGGAATCTATAAGTCCAATTGTGGGTCACCTTTGGGCAACTCATCGGAAACTTAAAAATTACCAACATGAAAATGGGTCAAAAAGTTGGTCAACGCTAAAATAAAATTTTTGAATGCAGATTTTTGGAGAATCTAACCACAAGTCTTTCGAGGTATGCCACTTTGAAATCGGATTATATTTGGTTAAGTTATAGAATCTAGAAGTCCAATTGTGGGTCACCTTTGGGCAACTCATCGGAAACTTAGAAATTACCAACATGAAAATGGGTCAAAAAGTTGGTCAACGCTAAAATAAAAATTTTGAATGCAGATTTTTGGAGAATCCAACCACAAGTCTTTAGAGGTATGCCACTTTGAAATCGGATTATATTTGGTAAAGTTATGGAATCTAGAAGTCCAATTGTGGGTCACCTTTGGTCAACTCATCGGAAACTTAGAAATTACCAACATCAAAATGGGTCAAAAAGTTGGTCAACGCTAAAATAAAAATTTTGGATGCAGATTTTTGGAGAATCTAACCACAAGTCTTTAGAGGTATGCCACTTTGAAATCGGAATATATTTGGTTAAGTTATGGAATCTAGAAGTCCAATTGTGGGTCACCTTTGGGCAACTCATCGGAAACTTAGAAATAACCAACATGAAAATGGGCCAAAAAGTCGGTCATCGTTAAAATACAAATTTTGAATGCAGATTTTTGGAGAATCCAACCACAAGTCTTTAGAGGTATGCCACTTTGAAATCGGGTTATATTTGGTAAAGTTATGGAATCTAGAAGTCCAATTGTGGGTCACCTTTGGGCAACTCATCGGAAACTTAGAAATAACAAACATGAAAACGGGTCAAAAAGTCGGTCAACGCTAAAATGAAAATTTTGAATGCAGATTTTAAAAGAATCCAACCACAAGTCTTAAGAGGTATGATTTTAAAAAATCTGATTAAATTTGGTAATGTTATGGACTCTACAGTAGTCCAATTGTGTAACATGAAAATGGATCAAACATTTGATCAACGTTAAAGTGACAAATTTTCAAAAGCTTTCACAATAATCAATGAAGCTGTGTCGATTTTCCAATACATTATTTGATCGTTCCTATGGCAGCTATACGATTTTGTCGTCTATTCAAAAAAAATAAAACGACTTATCTTAGAGATTGTTCTTTCCTATGGCAGTAGACAATACAGGCGGAAACGAGCCCTTTACTTATCAATACGGTGGGATTAGTCGATTCAGTGGGCTCTTTGGCTAGAGTTTCAAGAAAGGGAAAACGTTCAAATAACGTAGTTAATTTCTTTATTAAATTAAATATTTTTCCTTAAAGTTTTACGAGGGTGCAACTCTCTATTTTGGCTCTAACCTGTTTAATCTCAGAGCTGGATAGCAACCACATTTCTGGGGTTAAGTGCTGGCGTTGCAGTTTCAATTTCCTAGCCTACTTCTTACCTTTTCCGTCCGCTTTTCTCTGCTCCGTCGCCGGAGTCATTTCTTCTAATTAATAAAACGCAATTTATTGCGCTGCCAAATGCCAAACGGAAATGGGCAATGTGCGAGCGGGACGGAGCGAAAGGAGGTTGAGTGCCGTGATAATTAAAAAGCCCCAGAAATTTAATACATTTATAATGAGCGTAATTAGCGGAGGAGCAGCACCAGAAAAGGCAATCCGAGCCGCGGAAAAATAAACGTCGCAATAAAATCAATGGCGTCACACCCACGCAAGGCTATCCATGCATTCATTGATGCCACAAAAAAGGAACGGTGGGGGTTGAAGTGGGCTTAGCGGCCGGAGGTTGTAAGTGAGTTGCGCACGCGATGCAGGTCCCGTTGCCACGCGCTGCAGCCCGGTTTTTTCCTGCTGAGAATCGCTTGGTTTGTATTGCCCTCGTATTTATTACATTTCAATATTTTTGGCATGCTTCCGTTGCCCGCACACTCCTTCCGTCCCTCCGGAGTTTCTCCACTCCGGATTCTTGGCTTGTGTCGTGTCGCAAACTTTTCAAAAGCGGCGGCAGACTATAAGCTGTTGGCAAAAGTGCATGCTCACATACAAAAAAATATAAATAAATATGTTCCTATGTTATGTTCTGATGTTCAATTTATTTACTTTGGATTCCAACCCCAACGCTCAAAAGTGTACTGTTTACCTGTACACACTAAGCATATTGTAACACTTAATTAATTTTTTTTTGAGCATACGCTTATCAATTACAAACCATAGGGTAGAACATTTAAGTTTATATACGTTTTATATTTTATAAGCATGACGAGTTTATTTTAGCCTTGTAATGTATTTTTAAGATCTACCTGCTACAGAAAAGACTTTTAAGACAGTTTCATCCACTTATGTAGCTTTAAAACTGAGAGACTTGTTTGTATGTATGATGCTGTAGCTATCGACTTGTCTGGACATTCTGATCAAGAATATCCATATATGTATCTTCTTCATAGAGTTGTAATCTTTTGACTGAATTTGTAATATCCTCTGTCAAGGTTTAAATATAAGAAACTGGTATTTAGATATTTGCAAATATACACGCATATATTTATTTCACATATGTACATGTATTTATTGCATGATAGCTTAAAACGGGGTTGCAGAGTGCGTATGTGTCGAATTTTGTTGTACATATATTACGTATACGCTAGTTGTTTTCAGTGCATGGCGGACGGAGGACTTTTCGAAGACCTGCAACCGGCGGCACCGAGTATGCAATGTCGTATCGTGTTAACTTATAATTAAATGAAATCCAGCGCGGAATTCAAATTCAAATTTCGAATTTCGGCCGGCTCTTGCTGTTGTTGTTGTTGGTGTTTCTGCGTCTCTTTAATATTTCCCACTTTTTTGGCCGCTGTAGCACTGGAAATTTAGGCCGTTGATTGGATTAAAATGGGCGTGGTCGGGCCGTGTTTGTTCCTAGTGGCGTGTTACTCCTTTGCCGCTTTCCCCCAGTTTGCTCCTGTCGCGGTTGTTACGTGTCTGCCTTGTTTCGGCTTTGGAGGGGCCGATGGCTTTCGTCTCGAGCAACAGACAAGCCAAAATTTAAAGAATTCCGTAGGAAAAGTTTTGGGTGCTTTCCCTAACTTGGCTCCAAAGCGAGCGCAACCAAAATAGAACTACCACTTTAAGCGCGGATTGAGTTGCGCATACATATGTATATATGTATGTTTGCATTTATAAAATGTGCTTAAGAAAATGCCACGATTACTGATAAATATTAGTAAATGAAAGAAAGCATTTTAGACTTTTATCGAACATGTACAGAGGATTCCTTTAACTTGGTAATTTATTCAAGTTAATAGAAGCCCCAAGCGTTACATTTCTGTTTAACGGCATTGTTCACAAGAATTTGATAAATAGATTTTTTCTTCTGTTATAGAATTTAAATCGCTTACTATTTTATTCTGTATATCAGAGAATATACATATGTACATAAGTATGTAAATGGCAAACTTATCATGTTAGCTCTTCTTCTTGGCCATTGTTTGGCTTGTGGAAAGAGTTGGGTATGGCAATTTATAAATTCATTTCCGCCAAACTTATCCATATCCAATCTATATCTGTCCGCATTTGCATTCCTCGCATTTCCCGTCGGCGTCAGACGCTTTATGCCTGGCTTTAGCGACCGGCGGGATCTGAATATTGACACCCTCCACTCCCACCGGTCGTTCCATTGCCCCCCCCTTCGCAGTCGTCGGTCTGGCTGGCGGCAATCAGCTGTTCGGCTTTGTTCGACAGCTGTCGGCTGCGCTGACACCACTGCGTCTGCGTCGCTGGAAGTTTGGCGGCGCTGTCACATGTTTTTCGAACAAGCTCGCGTACGAACGGACGCGAACAGACACGAACAGACACGAGGGCGTCTTCCAGTGTGCCAAAAAGAGCAAAAGCAAGAAGAAGACGCAGCCGAAGACGAGCCGATTTCGAAGTGTGTTAGTGTGTTTTCCATGGAAGTGGAGGGGAGGAGGCTCTAAGTGGGTGGTGGGACTCCTAGCGGTAACGGGCGCTTAGCGGTAACGGTAACGGTAACCGCAAGAGCAGAGCCACAGGAGTTGGCGTCGTCGGAGATTCAGATCCAGAGTCAGAACCAGAATTAGAACAACTTGCCCCAGTCAAGACCCAGAGTCAACAGCAGTCCAACAAAAGAGTGACGAGCAAAATCAGGCTGAAAAGCCACGAAAATTCACAGCACTTTCTATGCGAAATACTAAAAGGCAGCGCCCGAACCAGCGGCAATCAATCAATTAGGCCTAGCGGGGTGGTGCCCCACCGTAGCTCCGCAGAGCTCCATAAGCAGCAGCACGGCCGAAGAGAGCAGACACATCGACAGCAGAAACAGTGGCAGTGACAGAAATAGAGAGAAAGAGAGATTCAGAGACAGCAGTGACAGCAGTTAAAAATCAATATCCGTCTAAAGTTTTGGTCGGTTTCGGAACAGACAACTCAGAAAATTAAAGTTGCCCACTAAACAGAACAGTTGACTTAATACCCATGTAGATAAACGACATTAAAATAAATCCACGCTTTATGATAACGACAACCGCTTTGTGTTACAAATTAAGAAAAGTTATTTGCGAAAGTAATCGTGTGTCCATTTTGTGGTAGGCTTGATTCTAGAGTTAAAGAAGTAGTCAACAATTTTAGAGTTGCAGCATTAACTGAAAAAACAACTTGCTCCATCCAATGCCAAGTGTGTTAAAAAAGTAAAAACCGATCCGAATAACTAGTGACAAACAATCAGTGCCATCAGCTTAGTTACTCAAAGTTTAACCGAAAGGTAAGTACATCCCGGAGCCAAGTGAATATGCTAATGAGCGGGCAAATGAATGACTGTGTCGTAGGTCAGGGAAAGAGTCGCATGCCATTTGCGTTTCTTGATCAGAAAGGCAGCCTGGGGGCGGGTTTTGCTTTGCATGTTGCATCTATGCACATCCACATCTGCAGCGGCATCGGCATCGGCATCGTCTTGTGCATCTCAGGCCTCTGATTTGTGGCGCATCAGGAGCGCTCACCACCAAAGTGTTCGAAATCGGACGCTTGGCTGCCTCCGCGCTCAGCTGAGCGTTACACAAGCACAATCCGCAGCAAAAGTCAGCTGTTCGTATATCCGAGTCCCCATCCACAAGGTCCCCCAATCCCCCAACTCTCGAGGCCCGATGGAACAGCCGGCAAGCCGACATGCGCGACGATGAAAAAATCGATGTTCCTCTCTGCCGCTGGTAGCTGGTCGCGATTTCCAGCTAGCGGTTCTGCCGGCGAAAAATCAGATGGTCGGTGGGAAAACCCCCTGGTCAGCTCCAGCCCTCTTTTCCAGATGGAGCACAATAGGCATAGTCATTGTTGACCCCTAATACTCACATTTCTCAAATATAATGGTATTTTGTGACCAGCACTTACCTTTGGAGTACACACAGTATAAATACATTGCAGTACAGTACATAATTTTTTAATGTAATCAAAAATAACACGGGAATAGGGGTAAATATAATTTTGACCAGCTCTTAATTTTAGTTATTATTTACAAATGAGTAAAAATGAAAAAAGCTTGGATCGAATATTTCATCTGAGTTTTCCAACTTTTCTGAATATACCCATGTACTCTTCTGATCCTTGATATATTCCCTACATTTTTTTATCAACTGTTCTGGCATAACCCTAACTATCCTTAAACGATCCTCACCGTGTATTTCTGAACCGGACTGGAAATTGCGTAATTTCATTAGCGTTAAGCTGTATTCCAGGCGTGCGCCGCGCCGCTTTCCCGCCGCTTTCGTTAGACGAGCGCTTCAGTCTGGGTTTTGGTTCCGTCTCCGGGTCGGGGTCTTTGCGGCTTTCAGTCCCTGTTCTCCGAGTGTCTTGTGCAGTTGATTAGTCGCTAACAGCCGGCGCCAACAGCTGATCACGTGCAAGGGGTCCAGAGTAAGTGCTTCGGGGCAGGATTTTCGCGCATGGCGGGGAGGTCGCGGCAGCAAAGGCCAAGCGAAAAATCGGCAGTGACTGCTTGAGTACGGGGAAGGGGGAGGGTGAGTCAGGGCCATAACGATGCCGGTGTCGTAAAGTGCCGGTACGGATAAACGAAGCGAGGGCCATAACCGCTAACTGGAAACGGCAATCTAGCGAATCCGAGTCCGGCGAATTGCTGAGGCAACACTCGGCCGCACGAACCAACAAGCCGGCCCCCAACAAAAGGGCACCGAAGTTTGGAATTCCCTTGCAAAGCGAGGCATGTTGATAAATAGATGCTACTTACAGTAGGTGGTTATTCTACCTACCTATCGTGTAGGAAATAGGAATTGTAAAATGTTTAGCTAGCTAGTAGCAGTATACCCTTAAAAATCTGATCCAAAGAGAATGATTATAAAACATGACTTTCTATTTATATTTTTGTCCTGTGCACTTTAGGATTTTAGTCCATTTTGATGTTGAGTTGATTCCACTTCGCCTAAACAACCTAATGTTTAGGCGAAGTGGAATCAACTCAACATCAAAATACACCGGAAGTCGTATTTTGACCACAACACCCCTGTCCGAAAGGGTATGTGAACACGAAGAGGCAAGGACTTTCGAGCAGCCCACAGCTGAGTGGAAAAAGAGAAACAGAGAGCGGGTGAGCCTGCGCCCAGCTGGAAGTTCCAACCGCGGCGGCAACGCAAATGGAGTTGCCGACAGCCGACGGCCGAGTGGCGTCGCTGCCTCAGCCGCTGCCCCACTGGCTTCGCTTCGTGGTGCTCGATGGCTCGATTTAAGAATCAGTCGTCGTCGAGCTTTCAAACCGTTTGCAGCGAGCGCCAAAACAGCACCGCCAGGGATTCCAGTCTAGTCCAATCGAGCCACAAACTCCAGCCACAGCCAAGAAGCAGCAGCAAAAGCAAAAGCAGAATCACCACCCAACGAGAGAGAGAGAGGGAGGGACAGAGACAGAGACAGAGGGGAAAGACAGTCAAAGTAAATTGGCCAGAAAGAAGTTCTTTTACTCGCCCAATTCTTTTTTGTGTGGTGTGTGTGGTGTGCCCATTGATTGTGAACCTTTTTTTCTGAGTGCTCTTTTGTTCTGTGTCTTCTTACCGTGATATCATATGTCCAATTGACCTATTGATTCCAGCACTTCCTTGCTGGAGTTGCATCGATTATTTCGGGCCCACAGCGATCAAAGGAACTGCTCCCGAAATAGCTGCCCCTTCATTTCCGCACTCAGCCGGCGGGCGGGCAGGGGGACGACGACAAAGCCCCGTTCCGACCCTCCATCCCCATCTCCGTGTGCGAAATGCCGGCAACTTCAACTCCAACTCCAAAATCAAAGAAAAAATAAAATAACTGAAGAGAATCCGGTGAATGGTGAATCATCAGCAGACCGCGGATACTGCACTTTGTGAAACTCCGGCGCAATGGAGCGCATCGCTTTTGGCCACGGGCACGCGACCAAACTGCAGTTTCTGGGGCTGGGGTGTGGGTGGGGGTAAACCTAAAGGATTACGGCAGCCGGGCGACACCAATATTCTTACGAGAAAGGAGTTCGTGTTCGCTGCTTTTTATAGTTTTCGCTTGAAGCCCGGCAAAAATAAAAGAGGGTGACTCCGGCAACGGGGTGGTCTAATGACGTCGCTTTCAGCGTCGTGGTTTCCATCGCCATCGTTTCCATGGAGCGATGACGACATCTTTGCTGCGGGGCGTGTGCATGTCCCTTGGTTTTTTCACATAGGGGTGCATTGGGCCCATTAGTTTGAAGGCCTTGATCTCCAGTTCTATTAAGGAAGCGACTAGTTCGGGATATTCCTATGCTTCTATTACAGACAAACTTGGGTAACTAAAAAAAATATACATATTAAAAAAGTAGTTATTTAATTATGAGAGTTGATGTATTCATAAAAAATTGGCCCAACCAAAATGTTTTAGCACAAATATATCGCACAGCTTTAAAGATCATTGAAGATCATTGCCTATAAATTTGGCAAATTTAATTTCCATTTGGATTGTCAGAATCAGAATCAATATTTTGTAAAAGTAATAGTGCTTAAGTTCCTTATTAAGGTGATAAAACCTTATGGCTTCAGTGATACTATTTGATTTAAGTACTTGTAAGAGTAATCCCACAGAATTGCCCAATTCATTGTTCCCGACTTTAGCCACCTTGATTTGCGGCATGTGAACGTTGTTGCTGGTTATATGTTAAAGGCGGTCAAAGTTCAATGGATTTTATGTGCTTCACCTCCTGCTGTCCTCCGCCTTTTCCTCCTGTCTGTGGGCCGTCTTTTTATAGTCGCTCCTCCGGCTGTTTTTCTCGCCCGGATGACGGCTGTCTAGCAGCTCCATTTTAAAGCTAAACGGACGAAAAAGTATGGGGGAACTTCGGAGAGGGCTCCCAGTCATATTCCGATTGACGGGAGTTGGGGGATGATGGTCCTTCTTATTAATAGTACAGTGTGAATGGCTGAACGGGTGGCAGGTTTGGGTTCGGGTTCGGGGGCTGGCTCTAGCCGTATATATTCCCTAAGCTAACTTTCAAATTTTTGTTTTCTTGCAGATCCGACGATTGACGAAAAGGGTCGACCAGCAAACGTGGAGAAAGCCAAAACCTAAAGAAAACCGAGAGAAAAACCAAAGAACACTTAAATACAACAAAAATCGAATTTTCATGTTTAAAACGCAAAACCAAAATTATCGATTAACCAATTAAAGAAAAACCAAAGAGACAAAAACCAAAAGTAAAGTAAATTGCTACCAGAAAACGCTAGTCCAAATCTTCACTATATATACGTATACTATATAAATTTAACTAATAATACTTCAAGAGAACACGCCAATTGCAGCAATCGCCAATACTCCAAGTCGAAAAACATAAAATAAAGAGATTTCCATTAAACAAACGCAAAATACCAAATACCAAACACAGCTTCACAGTGTGCACAATAACAAAACTAATAAAAAAAAGTTAATAACAAAAACCAAAGAAATACACTCAAACCAAAACCAAGACAAATTATTATTAAACAAAACCGAAAAACAATTAACCAAACAAAGTCGAAGAAAAAACCAAAGCAAATAAAACTTTGCCAAAGTCACGATCAGCTAACAAAAAGTATAACAAACGAACACAATACAAAAAGAACAACAAAGCGTTTGTGAAGTGAAGCGTCACGGCCACGCCCACCCCCCGCTCAGCCGCCCTCCGTTTTAGCAGTTTTTCTTTTTGACAGCGCTTCGTTTCCAAGAAATCTTGCGTGTTCCGAAGAAAACTAACCTGCCTGGCGGTGAAATACTCTCAGAGTGGTCCTTCTTTTTTTTCGAGTGTACGAACTACTTTTTTTTTCTGTGTAACCCAAACCGAAGGCGACAACAACTGCAACAATTGTGATGGGAGATCAGCCAAAGGCAACGACAACCGCAACCGCAACCAAAGAAGCAGCAGGTCCAGCCCCTGAAGGAGACGCCGTGATGGTCGCCATCCAGAATTCGCTGACCAACGGAGCAGGGGCCGGCAACGGTGGTCCCCCGCCGCAGAGCCAGGACCAGGAGCCGGGCCAGCAGGAGCACGAGGCCAGGGATGCCGGCGACGACGCCACCGATGCCGGGGCCAGCTCGTTGCCCCCCTCGGAGGTGGGCGGCCGGGCGCCCCTGGACACGGCCTGCTCGGATGCCGACGGCGGTGCCGCCTCCAGCTTGGCCGGCGGCATCGTAGGTCCGCCCAGTCCGCTCACTGGCTGCTACCTGCTCATCGTTCTGGGCGAGCCGCACTCCGAGGAGCACAAGGACAACATCTTGCAACATCTACTCAAGGGTAAGTTCAATTTGCACAGTCACGAGTTCATTATAAATGGTGAATCAATCATTTGTGTTTGTATGCTGATGCATAGTTTACAGTTTGTATAACCTTGCCGCTATTACAAAAATAAAATATCCTATAAAACGACTATATTTCGAT
This sequence comes from Drosophila kurseongensis, assembly GCA_018153305.1. NCBI lineage: Eukaryota > Metazoa > Arthropoda > Insecta > Diptera > Drosophilidae > Drosophila > Drosophila kurseongensis. The sequence continues at coordinate 1,347,451 of JAECXX010000104.1, read as the reverse complement.
TTTTATGCGTATATGTTTACAATTAATGAAGCTACATATGTTTTTCGAATTTCCAATTTTTTTTCTGCGATCGTTTTATGGTTCCAAAATAAACGATATATAGTCATTTTATAGAAAAAATTTTTGCTGAGATGTAATATAAAACTTGCGAGCAGAAATTCAAGAATAAGACATTCACTGCCGCAGTTTTTTTGCACTATTTAGTTGGTCTGCAAATTTAACAGGCTTTAATTCGTTTTAGAAAAGGCCAAGCTTGTAAATACCTCATGCTATCAAGTGAAATCTTTACTACTTCGTATTGGAAAAAATATTAAATAAGAAAAAGGCATTGAATTAAATGCATTTTTGAATGCGAGAGTAGAAAGTCAAGGTATGCAAATGAGAATTGGGAGCCCGTGATTGAATGCTCGTGGTCGTGGTCAAGCCTGGCCGATTCTCGTCGCGTGTCCCGTTCGGGCCATTCGAGGCGGTACAAGTCGGACCCAGTCAGTCTGATTCAGAGCGCAGTGCCCGGTATCGCCCGATCCATTCCATTTCAGTCAAGAGCAATCCACCCACTCCGTCCAGCTTCTGCAGTCTTTTCACACTTAGCTGACTGCCGACGCCTCGTCTGCTTCTGCTTCTAGTAAGCCGTATTGGATGCAGATGTTTGGCGGATGGACGTCCCCTACTGTTTTCGTGTTCTGATTTCACTTTTCTTCTACAAACCTTCAATGTGTCTGACACAGTTTCTCCGGTTCTTAATAATATTCCACTCGTCGATTGGGAGTCGAGACTTTTAAATAAGGAGTAACCTGCCATCGTCAGAAGTTCCAAGACCCAGAACGACGTTTGAAGCGGTGTTCGCTCTTTGGTTGCAATGTTAATGCAAAATATTGGAAGATCTCTCTAATGTTTAATGTAAACATTTGAACTAAGCTTTGAATAATCTTGATGAATTCATTTGTACAGTTCCCTACCGTAATATATTCTTAAACTTACAACTTATATAAAAGTAAGGTTTATATTTCAATCAGAAACGTGTACATATCAATCCCTGTAAAAACGTTTAGTTTATAATTTAATGCGTTAAGAAAAAATGAAGGTGCATACTTTTTGGTTCATTATACAGGGCTTGCCCATGCTAATAAAAGTCCCTGAAGGTCTGGCCAGCCACTTTCATTAGCTGCAGCCTGTTAATCGAGTTTCCAGGACCCTGTCCTAGTTTCCGTGCTGCCTGTAAAGTTCTGTCCGCAAACTCAATCGGGAATGTCGTTGGTAATTCGATTTGAGCAAATTGCTCATGAAAATATGCAGAGTTGCAATGCGAGAATGCAGTTTAATTAAAATCAAAAGCTCATCCAGACACTGGGAGGCAGGTTAAACAGCGGAAGAATGCTTTCTTTCCGTTGTATTAATTATTTTCATGTTGATTGCATTACACACAGCAACATGGAAATAACAACTGCAGTTGTAATGAAAGGGGCAATTGGGTCGCAGCACAGAGTTTGCCGGTGCGGGCGTTAAAGATACAAGTCCAGTGCGATGAGGACCAAGTCGCATCCCTTATGCAGGTAAAAAACCGGAAAGGGCGAATGGAAGTTACGAGGGCAAACACTAACTACCAAATTGGGAATACGGAATTGGGAGTACGGCCGAGGGCATGATTGGCGGACTCAAAACGGTCCCCATCCGGAAATTACAAACACTCGGCAGTGCGAACCGAAAATTAGTCGCCAGCCAGCGGCTAAGGGTTAAGCGGAAGAGGCAGGTGTGGATTATGTGGAGGCTTGGGTGGAGCATACAAAAAATAAAACAAGAGACACAAAGCAAAAAATTTGCAATGTTTGCTCAGTTCCCCTGCTTTACACTAAACAAACAGGCCAGTGGCGGCTGAAACAGGGTTGCGCAGTTGTCCCGATGGGCGGAAAAATGTGGTGGCCTTCCTTTTTAATTGATTTCGGAAAAATTGTGGCGGTTGTTCCAACGGAACTCGGGATATACAGAGCAGAAAACAATAAACATAGGTTCCTTGAAGGAGGGCAATTCTCAGTCTGGTTTTCAAGAGGCTTTAGGTTTTGGTTCCCTAACAAATAACAGCTTTAATAATTAAAATTCTTTAATTAATGTAGCTTGACATATTTTTATCTAATCTAAAGAAGAAAAATTAATACTTTTAATGCTGTTTTTGTCGTCTTTCGCTAGCATCGGTGTTGCTAGCATCACCAAGTGGTCACATCACTTCACTTTACTTTTACCAAATTTGAATATTTTTTAATTAACTTATAAATAAATCAATAAAAAGTGGGCAACACTCAAGGCTGGCCATTTCAAAGGGCGAAGAATCACATAACATTATTATGACAACTGTTGTCAAAAAGAGCAAAAAACAAATGGCGATAGGCGTGGCACAAATATGTGTCTAGGCACAATAATCGATCAAAAAAAGGGAGCAGACAGGGCAGAGACGGAAAAAGAGGCCCAACCCGAAAAATAAGCAAGACGAGCCTCGATTTTGTTGATATTTGTAGACAGCCGGAAAGGCAAAGGCTGTCGGAGGAGTGAACTTTTAGATTTCGTGACAATTGGGCCGGGATATGAGAGCTGAACGCGAAACAGGATGCCGCCGACAACAGCTGTCCCTTCCACAGCCCCATAAACATGGTACGTGACCCTCTTGCAACCCGCAAGTAACTGGACACATTCAACGGACAACAAAGTCGCGCTGACAATGCAATGACAGCAATTTCAGCTGCGCTTGCTGTGGGCAGGGGATGAACAAACTGCTGACAGACAGTCCGACCACTGAGCCAACTAAACCACTCGATCCCGAAAGTGTGCTGCGGCAAAAGATTTAACTTTGACTGGGTGGGTACTATACGCTGGGATCTTGTCGAGTACGTGGATTACCGGTGAGAAAGAAAGGTTTGTACCCAGTTTTCCGCATAAGAGAGTGGAATGTGTGATGCTCTCAAACGAATGCCCTCAAACGATTGCTATAAATGCGATTGTTTCCAACAACAATAAACAGTATGCGCAATACTCCATCTAAGGGACCAAAAATTAAACAAAATAAACATTTGCCTGCAATAAATGATCAGCTTGGGTGTTTGGAATGGAACAAAATATCTGTTTCTTAAAGTGTTCCCTGCTTTCAACTGGGCCATTGCGGCGTATACGCAATAATCGATTCTGAGTAGAAAAAGCGTCCGGAAACCAGGGTTGAGAGGTTTGGCGGAGGTCTGTGGTTGACCCGAACCACACTTGCGTCATCAATCAGCACGCAGACAGGCCCACCCACACACATAGGGGGAGGGGGACATTAAAAATGCTTTTATTGCAAATTAATTGCTTTGAAGTGCATTGGAGGCCACTCACACACCCCGGCCCTCTTTTGCATGGGCACAGATCATGTGACGCACCCGTGGTCAGCCGCAGACCACGCCCAAACCGGACCTTTGACCTCTGCTCTGTTTTGTGTCGAATCATGTTACTTTCGTACCACTTTAATTAGTTTTCGTCAGTTGGTTTTGTTTTAGTTACAGTTTCGTGATGAGCATGTCATAAAATTTGCAATTTAATTTTTCATTATTTTAATGAGAAAGTGTAGATAAAAACTGAATACAAGCCGAACCTGAAAATATGTCCGAAAACATTGGTATCAACTTCCCAGTCGAACAAGGATTTTTTTAAGATGTGTTTTAATAAGATCCTATCTGCCTATTAATGGCCCAGTCCACAGACACAGCCCACTGGACCACAAATTGAAAAGTTTTGAGCTCGAAACGTTTGGGAGTGGAAGGGCTAGTAGGTGAAAAGTGTCGCCCGTGGAGTCCTGCACCACCCCACCCACACAGTCCACCTATCAAGTCCGCATCTGATCCGAAACCACTTTTTGGCTAAAGGAGGTAGAAAACGAAACCCATTTCCGAGCGGTAATTTCATGAATTTTCTCAAGTGCCTTGGCAATGCTGTAAAGAAAGTAGTGTTTCCATAACCTCCTTAATCCCTTTCCTCGTGTGCAGTGTGTGTTGTAAAGTCAAGTAAGTTTAGTCTTGTCTGGGTATGAAGTTTCTTGGCATTCTTTGCGAAAGGTGGTCTTCGAGGAAGAAAACTGTAGTTGGACCTAGAGATACCCTCTAAAGTTCTTTAAAAATCAGCAGAAGAAAGAGTCTAGTGTTTTAAGGCGGTCTTTGGTCAGTATATCACGATTGAAGAATCATTTTTCGATAGATTACTTTTTGGGGTTTAAATATATTATATTTTAATAACTTGGAACTGTCAATTGTCCGCTATGTAGAACACACGATGGCCTGGTCTTATACACTCCTGCTGCTGCCACTCACATGGTTCGGGACATCTAAATGGACGAACGGACCGGTACAAAAATGTGTTGCCGCCTGGCAGGCATTTTGCTTACAACTGCAAAGGAAAGCGAAAAGTTGGACTGCAAAACGGGCCGCTCCCTGCCATGTTCAGCCATAAAAATTGCTTATCTCGTTACATTTAAAGTGAAATACAATTCGGCTAATGCAATTGGCACACGAACAAGACGCAGGACTAGCAAATAGGCGCTGGAATGTGGGAAAGCAGCAGGAGATTCGTGTTTACACACTTACGTAACTAAAGCCATTCGTTTTGATTAACGTCGTCCTCATAGCTGCAAAATGTTTTTACGACCCGCAAGTCTGAGTAAGGAACAAGAAAGGAAAGCTAACTTCGGGCGGAGCCGAAGTTGAAATACCCTTGCAGAATATTCCGAATTATATTCTCCAAAATTATTCATATGATGCATTCTTAACACTCATAAAAAATCCCAACTTTCTAACTTTAAAAACACCAAAGTTATGGCATTTCCAATCGTTCAGTTAAGTGGCGGCTATAGGATATAGTCGGCCGATCCTTATGAAATTTGGTAGGTCAGATTGATTGGCCAAATATAAAAGCCATAGAAAATCCCAACTTCCTAACTTTACAAATCCCAAAGTTATGGCATTACCGATCAATCAGTTATATAGCAGCTATAGGATAAAGTCAGCCGATCCTTATGAAATTTGGTAGGTCAGATTGATTGGCCAAATATAAAAGCCATAGAAAATCCCAACTTCCTAACTTTACAAATCCCAAAGTTATGGCATAACCGATCAATCAGTTATATAGCAGCTATAGGATATAGTCGGGCGATCCTTATGAAATTTGGTAGGTCGGATTGACTGGCCAAATAAAATACCCATAGGAAATCCCAACTTCCTAACTTAACAAACACTAAAGTTATGGCATTTCCGATCAATCAGTTATATGGCAGCTATAGGATATAGTTGTCCGATCCCGGCCGTTCCGACTTATATACTGCGTGCAAAAGATCGAAGGCTGTGTGCAAAGTTTCAATTCGATATCTTTAAAACTGAGAGACTAGTTCGCGTAGAAACAGACAGACGGACAGACAGACGGACAGACGGACAGACGGACAGACGGACAGACGGACATGGCTATATCAACTCAGGAGGTGATCCTGATCAAGAATATATAACTTTATAGGGTCGGAGATGTCTCCTTCACTGCGTTGCACACTTTTGACCAAAATTATAATACCCTCTGCAAGGGTATAAAAAGAAAACAAAAAGGATAGCAGCAAAAGTTCAAAAACCCTTGCAGCTGATACAATAATTAAATATTCTATATTTCGATTTCGATGCTTAAAAACAATGAAGCTAGGTCGTATTTCTGAAATTGCTTAACTATACTTTGATATAGTAAGCCGATTCGGCTGCGCAGAAAATCATCCAAATAGCTTTAAAACTGAGGGAGTAGTTGGCGTGGAAACAGACAGACAGACAGGCTAGATCGACTCGCCAGGTGATGCTGATCAAGAATATATATACTTTATAGGATCGGAAATGTGCCATTCAATGCGTTGCAAACTTATGACTGAAATTATTAAACCCTCTGCAAAGGGTATCAAAACGCTGGAAAAACTCGGAAGGTGGCTTTCAATCCGAATTCCACTCTTCCGGAAAACTGCCAACTTTTGTACATCTTCAGGCACACTCATACATACTCAATCTCGGAGTCGAGAACGTAAAAATCATGAAAATTAATTGGCAATCCGAGGGCCAACCCTCCGCTTCTGCTGAGCTTGGCACAAATTAATGTGCCGCCATTTTTAATATTGCACCGGCCCGGTCTCCTTCCCATTTTCTGCGGTAAGTGTATGCAAATGTTTGCTCCGAAACTCCACCAAAATTCCGAAAGTCCAACAGAAGTCGGGCTAACGGAAGCACTGCGTGATTCACTCTTCTCTACTTCGGTTCCGGCTTTACAGTCGCCGCAAACTTTTTGGCTATGTGTGTGATTTATATGTGTTGCTAAATTACCTAAGTCAGCTTAATATTGTGCTTTTGAAGAATTAAGCGAATATACCTTTCGGATCCATCAGTTGAGTTATACGCAGTTCACGCTGGCATTAGTTTTTCGGTATCAAAACTTCGGTTTTCTGAAGTTAAGCTAACTGTTATCGTTTTTTCACATTCTTCATTGAAAGATAAAATATTAAGTTCATTTTTACGGTACAATTTAATGCGATTCATAAAAATGTCATAAGTATTATCCTGTCTTCATCTAACATATATATAGCAGGTCTGAACTGGGTACCATATCATTAAATCTTAAAGCTTCCGGAATTATCTGGGCTCGGGCCGGACTGTAAATACTCCCTTCTTGCGCAGGTGGCAGTCATAACTCACGGCACGCCTTAATTATAACAGTCAACTTGGATGCCATCCACTGGAACAGCAAGTATCTTTGGGTTACTAGCTGTCCTTGGACTTGCATGAATCGTAATTAATTGCCAGCTGATGCTGTTCTCATAAATTTCCATCTGTGACCGGCAAACTTTGCCTGCCAAGTAGGCACGGGAAAAATTGAAGTTGCAGTTGGAGTTGGAGACGAGGAATGTAAAGTATCGGAATTCAATCAGTGGCCATAAATTCGCTTTGCATAATAACCATTATTTGGCAGATACATTTTTGCCAGTTGCCTCCGCATAAAATTGCAATTTTGATTCCTCTGCTTTTTTATGCACACATATTTCGTAATTTTATGGCAGCTGCTGCTCGTATTCCTGTGGGTGGCGAGGTGGTGAGGGAGGAGCTGCCACTCCATGGTGGTTGGGTTGGCGGTGATTCGGATAGCCGTTTTCATGCTGTGACTGCTACAATTTTCGTTTGGCGCATTTGCGAAATTAAAAAGCTTCTTGCATCATTCTCAGCCTGTCAGCATCCTCCTCCGTATCACCATCGTCGAACGCCCCCGCACTCCTCCCCAGCCGTAGTCATCAAGTGATTTGTTGGTCGGTCGCCAAGTGCAGCTGGTAACACTCGGATAACACATGTTTGGATGTTTGGGGACAGTGAACAACGGACCCTGACTTTGAATTGGTTCTCGAAATTCTTAAAGAAGCACCGCCATTAAGGGATCAGATTTGGGATGGCTTGATATCTGGCATTTGCTGCATCGGCCTTTTGGGACTCCGTTATTTCTAGGGATTATATTTGGGCTCCACAAATGTTGTAAGATTTGTATTATAATAAAGAGGAATATATCAGGGAAATACCTTAGGTCTTGCTTCAACTTTCTCCTTATTGTCTCGTCTGCATCGCTAAAAATATGGATTTCGTGCACACCTTTTACTACGTTGTGGCGGCTTGAATTACAGCAATTTTGTTAAGCTTGCAACTCCCACAATTTGATTTATTCGTATTTTTGTACGCCCCTTATTTATTTTCCGCTGGCCTCATCCAAAGTTATAGTTTATTTATTTATGGCTCTTCCACCGAACCGAGGAACATAATCCACTCCGAACTGCTACCCTCTTAAGCATTGGCTTATTTATTGGGTTGGGCATTAATTGAGCGTGGCAAAGTTGAGATTGACTCGGAAAATGCATTTTCACTTTTACTAAATGGCAATTAAAGTTTTTAAGGCCAAAGTTGTGGATGTTTTTGGGGCAGGATGAGAAAAGAAATGGTGCACAGAGAAAAATCCTCGGCTTAGGCTTGAATAAATGCAGTTTTGAATAAATATCTTTCACGGTAAACAAGCTTGACTTTGCAGAAAAGTTACCTAAACCTGCACTTCTAAGCCAATAACTTTTCTAACAGACATCCGATTTAAATGTGGCATACTTCTAAATGATTGTGGTTAAAATCCTTAAAAATTTGTGTTTTCACTTTAGTTTTTATTTTTGGGTCGATTTCTTGTAATTTTCAATGATAGCCGAAATTTGTAAAAAAAAAAAACTTCTAAGCTCATAACTTTTCTTACAGACATCCGATTTCAAAGAGGCATACGTCTTAATGATTTGGGTATAATTCTCTAAAAATTGTACATACTATTGTTATTTAGAATAATTTGAAATGTTCATTTAGAGAGTACTGGCCCAGAAAGACAGGGAACGAATGGGAAGCAGAGTTGAGTTGTCGATAGCTGAAAATTTTCAATTTCCCGTCTGCCAATAAATGATGAAATGTTGAGCACGACAAGAGCATGCTCCTCATTTTTCCATGCCCTGCCCCGCCACACACTTCTACCCCTTCTGCACGTATTTGTGTGTGGATCCAATCGAATCGCCTTGCCTGCAAAAATTGGGAAAAATCGTTGACAAATTGCATTTGAGACGCTTTTTTGCCTGCCTCGCTTTTCCCTTGGCTGACTTCTTACCTTTTCGTGCCGGCATTAGCTTTTCCACCCGGTACTACGCCCATTCTATCGCCGTTTATTCAATACAAATTCATTTCAATTCAATCTGGCATCACCTCAGACTTAAAACGACGTTTCAAATGCTTTTTATTGCCCTCATGACTACACCTCCAACTTTGTATGCCTCTCGGTGTGTGCAGGTGTAAGCGTGGCAGATAAGACTCGGGACTTACTGTGTCCATTGCACGGGGAGAGATATGATGACCCTCTGCAGCCCCCTTATGGCACCCCTTGACAAGAAATTGGAAATCCATAATGGCCAAGCTGAACAGCACATAAAAGACCCACGAATGTGTATATATCTTCGATGTGCATTGTGCACCTCAACCGGATGTGGAAAAAGCTGAGAAAGGGCTTTTGGGATGGAATTACGAGATAGGAGACCAGGCACAAGGAACGAAGACCTATAACTTGAGGTGCAACCAATATAACCTCATCCTTTATGCGGTGAATGTGTCTCTAAGCCGTTTTGCAAGTGGAGTCGATGTAAATATTTGATTACAGACTGCTTCCTTTGCAAGTGCCAGTTGCCTTTGGCCTAAGTTGGAGTAGGTTGGCATTGATTTACCACGGCAGATACCTCTTAGGAAACCAGGAAACAAATTATAATTTTTGTAAAAAGTTTTGAAGGCATGTTAAACCCTAGAGAGTGTATTTATATATTATTGATTATTGGTGTTAAGGGATAAGCCAAGCTGTTATTTCTATATTGCACTTTGGGAGATATTTTCAATTATGCAGTTAGTGACTGACAAGCGCAAACAGCTGAAGTGTGCCACTCCCCCAGTCTTTTAGGCAGCCAAGTGGACATGAACACCCACAGGTGAAAACAGTAATTAGCAAAAAAAAACCAAAAGGTTACATTTAATAAGCGTGTTAAAAATAAACTATGGGACACTATTAAAGTAAAAGTATTAATCCACACATAATAATATAAGAGGTGCACTTTGTAGATTAATTTCTATACCAAAAAGTCTTAAATTCAGTTTAAAAAACTCTTGGTTTAAAAAAAATTGTATACAGGAATTCTGTATTCATTAACAAAAAAAACTAATTTTATACTCGTAATTTCGTATATACCAACGTTTTATTTTAGTTTTTCTAATGCATTAAGTTTATACTTATCCTAATGGGAAATTGTTAATGTTTAAAATTTTTATGTAACGTTTCGTTTCTATGACAATTTCTGTATTTTTGTGTTTGTATATGTTATTTGCTTTTTGAGAGTTCAAAGCCAACAGCGCAGGATACATAAATGTAAGACCTCGAGTATATTTGCCATATAAATTATTTTTAGCCATCTTTATTAAAGTTGAATTTAAAGGGATGCGCAGATCGCGTTGATTCCCGTCTGTCATACGCAAAAATCTTGCATTTGCAAGGCCCGCGGAAAAATGCAAATTTATTTTTAGTTAATTGCGAAAAAAACTGCAGTTGTAGTGGAAAATCTTTTTTTTTTTGATGGGGAAAACTCGCAGACTTATGTAGAGTCATTCTGACTGTCGCAAGTCTGTGTCAGAAATGTTTCCTTTTTTCGGTTACTTTGCTTATTTTCGCTCACTCCCTCTGCTGGCAGTAAAATCGAAGAAATATAAACAAACTGAGGTGACCCAGGCAGCTGAATAGGGGAAGAGGCGGCGGACGGCGACAGCCGTGACATGTGGCAGGAGATATAGTGCGATATAGCGAGTGAAGAGATTGCGCCCTGGCCATTCCATTCCGCCTCCACATCCCTTCCCCAAAACGTTTCTTTCTTATGTATGCAGTGTTGGAAGCCTGGTGAAATTCCCCGGAGCGAGAATGAATCCTACAATCGGATTTCAATGTGAGTTGTGGACTACCGAGTAGCAGATTCCCCTTCTCTTTACTCTTTACCCCTGCAGGGAGTATTCCAGCTTAGGTCAAACGTTAGTAATATATTAAAGTACGTCGTTAGGAAAGAAAAGATTCTTTTTTGGTTGTAATTAGAGATATAGTCGATCTTCAATTGCTCGAATCACTATCTGCCACTGGACCTTAAAGAAAACCAGGTGAGCCAACGATTTCCTGTTATGATAACCAATTTCTTTTGGCAACCTTCCCTATGGTCGCAGTTATGAAGAAAACTAGGGTAGGAAATGAATGACTCTAGGCCGCATCTTTAGGATAGCTGAGCCGTCTCCCGCATGGTGAGATAATAGAATTTTCGGATTTATTTTCGGGACGGTGGCATGTCCCAGCCCAAAACCTTTCCCCCAATGTTGCAACCGCACGTGGCAAGGAAATATTTATGAGCAATTTATGCAAGGCTATAAAATGTGAAAAGAGTTCACTAGCCGGCTCCACAAAAATCTCTTTCCCTCCTAGTACTCCCAGTGCCTCAGCAGATCGATAAAGTGACATAAATTATGCGAAACTCGCTCGCACTTTCCCACTCTCATTGTGCATCCCCAGCATATACACACTGTGGCCTTTGTTAGCTACTGCAATATTTATGTGGCACGTGCTTAACCTCCTGCTCTCCGAAAATGTGATAGTTTCCCCACCTCATCAGCCGCCCAACAAATTCATGCATTTGAATTTCATAATTGGGGCTTTTGGCGTATTTTGTCTCTTGCCAAAAACTTTGTCAAATCATTTGCCCTTGTTCGGTTTGGTCTGCACACACAACCTCCCGTTTATTGTTGTCCGCTGTTTTGTGGCATAGTGGAAGCCCATAAGCATTGATTAGCCATTAGGGGAACAACACTTCAAAGTATATTGCGCATTCATCATGTATACAGGGGGTTAGCTGGAGTGACCGAAGTTAGACATGACTCAGCGGTGAAGGCAATAGTGTCTGGGCAGTGTGGGAGAGGGAATTATAGTCAGTGAGGACAGGGACTATTAGATAATGACGCATGTTCCGTCATGACGCAATTCTCCAAGGTTGTTCTTCGCTCACCAATTACATTTTTAAAAAGTATTGAGCAGCTAGAGTTGGGGCAAATTCGTAATTATGCTAATTAAATATGTTGGTCAAATTTCATAAACACAAGTAATACAACCGGGGATGCTACGCTGATAAAGAAAATATATCGTTAGTATTGTATCCTTAACTGTGTTCCCAATTTTATACAAAACCCTCTTGTTACACATACGCTATTGAAGAGCTCTGTACATTATCGATTTCATTTAAGAGAATTTTTCTTAAAGAAAAGCCGATTTCTCACTTCTCACTTCCCTCGTCCTTTGTCCCTTCCTGGCCCTGTGTTAATTAATTACAATTCTTATCGAAATATACATATCGCTGCGTGCGCAATAACAACAACATCGTGTCCGATGTCCGATGTTCGATGTTCTGGGGCGTGTTCGTGTGTCTCGCCTCATCAGGCTCGTTTTATCGGCTCGGGGCAATCAGGCGCAGTATAGTTTTTGCTTTCGACCATCCTTGGAGCCAGTTATTTTCTGCGCTTCGTTTACTTTACTTTCGATTCGTTTTAATTGTTATTGTCCCTCTGTTTTCTACTTTTCACCCAATTCTATGTTGTCCGAGCCCCTTTATCTTTATTCGCCCACTTGGTTGGCTGTTCTTCAGCTACAGTTCCTTCTCCTCCTTCAAGTGCGCCCTCTTCTTGGGGTTTATCTTCATCTCAAGCCTGTTATTCTTCGCCATCCACTTCACTCAATACGCAATTAATGTGCAAGTGTTTAATTTCTTTTTAATGTGTTTATTTATGCATTTCCAAACATTTAGCCCCTTTTCGCCAGTCGCGCCCCGAACACTTTCTGCCCCTCTTTTTCCGAACGAGTAGGAGAGGGGGCTGAAGAAGAAAAGCATTAGCTATGCAAACTTTTTCAACGCGCTTTTCCGGCTTCAAGGGGTAGCAACAGCGAACGAACGAACAACGTCAAGTGGCTTTTTAGCTACATCAAAATCAACACTACCACTACTCCGTGCCCTTCGCCGCCCATCTAGAGTGGCTTTCAAAGGGAACGCACAGAATTATGCAACTATTTGATGCACACAAGAGGGGCAAGCGGCATGGGAAAGCAGTCGAGGCGCCTATCAGTAATCATCCATGGCAAGCGGAAGCGGCGTCATGAGCAGGAACATTCAGGCAGCGCCCCGTTCGTGGCGGGGCTTCAGGGGATGTGCCACCCGGGGGCAGGTTGTGGGTTGGGGGACCCAGGACACAGGAAACAGGTGTCTGTCTGTCTGACACGTCTGCATTCGATTACCTGGGTGTCGGTCTCAATCGCAGCGAGTGCACTGGAAAACGGAACGGGTAAAAGGGAATCGAAATCGGAATCACAGGGCCCACGGCTCCTGCGATATCAGCTATGTGCGGGGATGCGCGAAAAATGAGATTGGGCAGGCCCTCCACATAACAAATGCCAGAACTAAACCTCGGATTTGTGCATATCAGATGTGCAGTAAGCATAGTTAAACTAGCTCTCATCAAAAAACGAGGAATGTGGAATAGGTTACGAAAATGTATCCCCATTTCATAGATTTCACAGAAATGTAAGAACTTAACAAAAAATCATTATTTTCCTACGTATGTAATTTGGCCGGCTAAAACAGTGGTCTGGTCCTTGAACTGGGCAAATTAAAGTCTCGCTCACAGATATCAACGTATAAATACTAAATGAGTGTTGGGCGAGGGGCGAAGCTGCGTGGGAGGTTCTGACTTGGACTTGGATTCGGTTTCCGCCGTCTTCCTCCTCCGCCTAAGTGGCTTCATTCGCTCGATGATTGCTCAACCGAACGTGACGGCAACTCTGAGAGGGGTCCTTCCACATGAGTATATCCCTACCATATATACGTGCAAATGTATACTATATATACGTATATGCTGCCGTCGCATATCCTGAGCGCTTCCTCATTATTTTTGTGCAATCGCTGTAGGCGCTTTTGACTCCGTCTGCCCCCTTTTCTCGGCTGCCTCCGCTTTATTCTTCGCTTTCCCTTTTGTTTGCCCACACAATGTGCTGATCCTGCCTGAATATGGCTTTGTAGTTTGTGTGTGCCATGGTAGCTGGTTAAAAAAGTGTTAAGATTTTACATTTTTATGCCTTGAGTTCACTTTTTTAGCCGCTTTTGTTGCTGTTGCCAGCCATTTGTGCAAATTGCAGCAGTGCGCGGCGACAGGCGGCGGCTGGAAGGGTAATATTGTTATATTTTTCTGGCTTAGGCTAAAAACAGGGCTCTCCTTTCTCCACCCGGCCGATGATCTGGAACCATCTGCCATTCAATGATATTGCATGCCAACAGCATCCCCGCGGAGAAGCGCTTCATTTGCATCTGACGGCGTTTAAATATCGTTTCGCGACAACGATGTCAGGGTTTTTTCGAGAGTGTTCATTAAATTTTCAAGGGGCTTAGGAATAATTTACAATCTGTCAGATCTCGCAGACATCCAGACACGGCAGCCGAATGGAAATTAAAGAAGCACCCTGGGGCCTCTTCAACCTGTCAACTAGGGCTTAAAGCCAGAGTTTGAAAGGACCCAAAGGTGATTCGATTAATTTAAAGGCACACACCTGCCCTTGCTCGTGGCCATCGAGCTTTTCATGCCGCGTTGCATACGCATAAATTAAATTTCGCCCAAGGAGGAAACGAAATGCCAGGCGAAAACCATGGAGCATGAAAATTATGGAGGGACCGGGCCACGCCCTCCAGAGAGCTGTGTGCCATTCATCGAAAGTCAGACTGCTGACTTAATTTGTTGACCAAATGACATAATACATAGCCGCAGCGGCCAAACAAATAGCAAAAGGCGGTCGGGGTGCGTCCAGTCTAGTTATTTGTGGCGTATGCGTAATAGGACCTTCCAGTTCCCTGTCCCCGTTTTTGACCCCCTTGCTGGTGAAAACAAGGGATAGCGAACCCTTTACAGGCATCGTCTAACTACACCAAACTACTTTGAGTGATGAATTGTTCCAAGACAATCGGATTGATCTCTATAATTATTTTTGAAAATCTTTGTCCAGTTCTCAAGAAACTGGTAATTTATTATCTTAACTTTTAAATTAAAATAATGCACATTTCAATAAAGGGTTGGAGGTGAAGAATTAAAATACAAAATTAATTGATGGCGATCTACGCGAAATAATATTAAATTAATAATATTAATTATTATCTAAAGTACTTAATGATCGCCTAATAATTAATAACTTATGACATTTTTTACTGATACTTATACTCCTTCTTTCTTTTCTTACAGGTTTCCTTTCCTGGGACGTTTCCGATTGTCACGTCGACTTGGAAGAGGAGCTCAATACAATTACACAGCATGCGCCCGAAGGCGAGGAGGCTCGTCACGGTAAGTTCAGACTCTATATTTTGGCCCACTGGAAGTCATTTGTGAGGCAACTCCAATTAGCAAAATCGGTTTGGCAATCGCTGTGCCATTTAGAGATTATCGAACGTAGGCAACCAATGAGATGGGGCAAATTACAAAAGTTATTCCAAAGAATTATTATGACAATTGTCTTTCCACAGAGGGGATTCCAGAGGGCACGGGCTCGGATAAACAACAATTGAATGCACAAAGCCAAAAGCTCAACGCCTTTATGCTTTGTTGTTTGGCTTCTTTGTTGTTTTGGCTTTTGTGATAAATCCCAGCCCAAGAGCTGCTAAACGAGAGGATGCATTTTCATTTGCCCAAGTGCAACAGTAGCAAAATCATCATCATCATCGTCATTGCCATCGACAGGAGCAACAATAAGCTAGCTGACGGCGCTGTTGTCTTTGCGGATTAGTTTTAAACGCTGTTGAAACGCACTCAAGTGGCTGTCCCTGCATAAACCAAGTCCCGCTTCTGCGAGCTTTGCTGCTCCATGTATACCCACTTCGTTGACTTGCTCTGGAGATGATTGGGATTTGTTTCCATCCTTCAGTCCTCTCAAGCCGCACCATTTCCACAAAATCCTGCAGTCTAAAAATTTGAAAATTCGCAATTATTTAGTTGATACCTTGTCTGTCGAAGCTAGCCGAAAGTAAGAATATTTTAGAGGTTGTTTTGTTCGCAGACTCCTCAAAGCCAAGGGTCAGGAGAAATTTTATAAATAATACTAAGCTTGTTTTGGGTTTTAAAACCTGTATTACATCGCAACGCCCTTATAGGTAGACATGAAACTGCACTGTTTCTCACACATAGCAGAAGTGCCCCTCCCAAAAATTAAATAAAAATATTTTTGATTTCTCAACATTATTTCCAAGCGACATTGAAACTCTTGTACGCTTTAGACGGCCCAGAGTTGGCAGTGATAAGGCGCGTTCATCTTCTTGGCAGGCCTCTTGTTTGACGCTGATGCAGAAGCGTTGTCCTTGAAGGACACGCTAAGTGCAACACCTGCGCTCAATGCCCTCTATTCAACCATTGTCCGGATGGGGAAAACTTGGCAACGCCAGCGGATTTTTCATTTTCCATTTGCATTCGCAATCGCTTTTGGTTTGCGTTCCCTTCCTTTTCTCCTTCCCTCACACAACTCGAAACTACTCAAACAAAATTCTCAAGTGGCGCTGCCACAAAGCGGTCCAAAGCCCAATAATGATGGTGCAACGCCATAAGCATAACCAGAGCAGCGGAGGAGCGCGGGCGGGCAGTTGGTAGGGGCTCTTGAGGTGCGATTGAGAATGCACAGAATGCACTCGCTTCGCCGGGCGCATTGTTCTCGCCCAAATTCCCAGTCTAAACGGGGGGATGATGGTAAAAAGCCCCAACAAAGCGGCGTCGGTGTCCGAATTGTCCTTTTAAAGCAGATGGACTTCCCAAACTTGAAGGTTTTTACCAATGAGAAACATTTGTTAAAAATAATAATTTATAAACCCGACTCCGATCTACTTACAAGGTTATGTCTAAAGTTGGACTGAAGCTGACATTGACCACCAACCTCATCAGCACCTCTTCTTCTGCTTACCTAGCCCTTTAACTGGACTTGATGCAGTTTACTTAAGTTTCCTTGTGGGACGCAAAAAGTTTGGAAACTTTGAAAGAGCATCCCATCAAGAAAACACCCCCACGGGTCCTCGCAGTAATGAAGTCCTCCTTGGTTAGGGAAAAGATGGTGAAATTGCCACCAGGAGAACAAAACTCTTGGTTATCCTATTTACATTACTGTTTTACCAGTCCCACAAATATGAGGAAAAACTCAATCCAATTTTCTGCTCGTTTCTGTGTTTTAGCCACTCGTTTCTTGTTACCACTCGATATTCTCCATTCGGAATAAGTCTTTGCACTTGCCTTTACGTACATACATACTAGGTTTTTTCATTATCTGGTCCTTAGCTTTGCTCGTTATTTTGACTCTACACTCGGTCTCCTTTCGAACCCACCATTCCTATGCACTCGTTCCTCATTTCTTGTTCAACCCGCTCTTAGGATTATCTGGGGATTTAGACACATTCTTATCGTGCCTAAGCTGAATCCCACATAAGCAATGAAAAGATGGGCTGATGAGGGGCGTGGCACAATAGAATGCCAAAGCCGTATCTCGACCCAACCTAACCTCTGAAGACATAC
This sequence comes from Drosophila kurseongensis, assembly GCA_018153305.1. Lineage (NCBI taxonomy): Eukaryota > Metazoa > Arthropoda > Insecta > Diptera > Drosophilidae > Drosophila > Drosophila kurseongensis. Next base: position 1,330,226 of record JAECXX010000104.1, on the reverse strand, counting down.
AAATTCTCGAGATAAAACGTATGCAAAATTGAAAGAAAGATAAAGTTCGTCCGTGCCGCCCACCCACACATAGTGATTCAAAAACAAGGATATGCGAATGTATATATAGAGGGAACGAGATGGAAAGTGGGTGGAAGTCACGCATACAGGCGTGCCTTCAAGGCCGTATTGACAATGGCCATGTGTGCGGTTTATGCATAATTCAGTCGGAGAACAAGTCTGGCTATATAGCGTCCGAAAGAGACGGCAGTTAGGAAAATAGCAGAGGCAGACTGCCAGACTGGCTATTTGTCACACCCACATGAAAATTTTTGTTTTTGCATAATTTGCATATGGGAGGAGGAGGGGAAGGTGGAAAGTGTAGGTGGGAAAACTGGCCCAGCAGCGATAGCCAAATAAACTATAATGATGCAGGGCGAGAAGCATCGCCAATGAATGAAGTGGACAAAGGAGTGTCTGCCCCTGCCCTCCAACTCCCGAAATGCGCGTAACAAGTTGACAGGGCCTCAATTAATATCAGCGAGGGGACGCTGTCATTTCAGTCTGTCATTTGCGGAGACTCTCCGCGCCGCATCCTTTCGATTATGGCCGGAAGGAAGAGTGAGAACACATCGCTTGACGTTTACAACATGTTATTGGCTTCCATCTACGTTTACGTAACCAGAGAAGATCCAGACACATTATGTGCGCTGATTAATGATGCCAGGGCCGATAGCTTCCCTCATGGCTGGGTGCCATTAATATACGGCAGCCACGTGTACAACCACCCACATCTCTTTTGCAGCGCAGCTGAAACCGCTAATTAAAGTATCATATTAATTCCCAGGGATTAGTGCACTGGACGTTTATAAATATGGCCATGCTGACAGGCCGGGATAAGCGCAGCCAATTAAGGCGTTTGGGCACTCAGGGGAGCTGAAGACAGGAGTGGGGCAAAGGCGAACACCAAGATGAGCTGTGGGAAATTAACAGCTACATGAATATGCACAGTGTTAATATACATAATTTATCAGCTGGGGGATAACCTGGCAAAATACGCCATCCACTGGCCATCTGTGCGGTGCAGAACTATCAAATGGTTATACATTATTAATGTGGTTTTACACGAAACATGGGACCACCGGTGCATATTTTTGTTATTCCCTGACTCTTCTACCAACAATTATCAGTTGCAGTGAGTGAGTGAGTGTACTGTATTAACGAGGCTTATGAAAAACTGGTTAATTGAATATTAAAATATTTAGATGATTCCTTTAAACATATTTATTACTGAGAAACAACTCCCTGCTATCAGCAGCCTTAAACTTAAACCCAATGAGTTTCCTAGTTATTCAAATTTGGACAACTTCCTTAATTTTTGGTGGAGCTCGAGAAGGAGTGGTCTCTGCAAACTTTTTCCAACTGCGGTGGCGAGAAAGGTTCATAGCGGGTGAAAGTAGATGAAAAGGCAGAAGGGCTGATTGGCGCTGCAACTGTAATTACATTGCAACAAAACAAAAAATGACGAAAAAACGAAATCATAAAACACACAAAGTTTTCAGCAGCTCTTGTTATGCAACTTTGTTTTCCATTTCGCGCTTAGTTACAAAAAAGTTCGTAACTCTGGCCTCGGGCGCAGTTATTAATGGTTAATCTAACGCCATTATGTCAGTTTGGCGTGAGGTGCGGACAGCACTGAGCAGAAGTCTGCCCTACAATTCCCTGACTCGGAATTTAAACCTGACTGGCCCTCTTCCGTTTCCGTATTATTTGTCAAGTAGGGTTCTGCGCCGGCCAGGGTGTTGGCTCCAAACACTTTGCAGACACTTTACGTTGTGTGCGGGTGTGCGGCCTAGCCAACTTTGCCGACTCTCAAGTGAACAACTCACCCGCGATATCCGATCTGCCTTGACAAGCTTTACTTTATAAATGCCATCTACTTCTGGACTTACGAAACTCGTTAAGGGTGCTGGTACAATTTACGGGCGACCAACAATTTGGTACAATTACATTTCAAACGGGATTCAAAAGTAGGACAGATATTTACAATATTTCACGAGTATAGTTTCATTGAATCTTAAATGAATTATTTTTATTAACATTTCAGCTTAATTTTATTTATAAAACAAATTGGGGAATTAAATTCAATTCAATGGGGTTTAATAAGTATAAGTAGCAAAAAGAAAACAAGGTAAAAGGAAAATTCCAAAGTATTGGCAATCAACTTAAAGCTCCTTTTAAATTGAGTCGTGTGGCGTCCAAGTTCGTATTCCTTTCCAATCCGGTGTTTTCCCCTTCAAGCACTGCCCTGACGTGGTAGACTACTTGGCAGTGGCTTGGCCAGCAAGATGCTAATGCCGCATGGCCCTGGGACGCCTTGCAGTTTCTTTTTCCCAAGACGCGACTTCTATAGCCTAGTTATAAACTAAACATTCTTACGATTATGCCCTAACGAAGAGACAGCGAAAAAAAGCAGGAAAGTGGTAGAGACAGCTCTTGGGGCAATAGACGACCTAAATTCAGCAAATTGCGTATACGCACGGACTGCAGGGACTCACATACATATATGTGTATGTCACTGGGTTCGCTGTCCCGTGCTCTGTACTCTGTGCTCGGTGCGATAAATATAAGCCGTAGGAGAACATACGCAGGTCGGGTTGGGTCTCCGAGATTATCATTTATAAAAAGCACAAGGGATACACATGCCACAGGGCCAACAGCTGGATGAAGCCATACAAGCCAATAGCCATCCACAAACACGAACACGACCACGACCACCCCACCGGTACTTTTGTCTTGTATTTTTTACGCGTACGTGAGCACATTTGACCACTGCCCCGGAGGTGGTGGTGCACCAGTCCTCCATACAGATGGCTTGTCAACGACTATTTAGTGCGGAAAATGCGTAAATTATTTACGTACGTAAGCATACACATATAAACATTTCGACGACGGGGACCGAAAAAGCCTCATCATCGCCCTTATCTTTATCATTATTTTCTTGGTTAGGCAAGGGGCAGTGAAGGAAAGGGAGAGGTCAAGGTCGCCGGCAAAGTCACACGAAACTGAAAACACAACTAAGGGCTTAATTAAAGCATTACAATTAAAGATTCATTAAATGATTTCTAGCCACGGCAACTGGGCCTCGAGGGGGCTGTAGTGTGCCAGCAGTCAAGACAATGAAGCCAACCCTTGACAATCGAAATACACTTGATGTGCCGTGCGTGCTCGAGTCCAAGTCCGTGCCTCTGAACGTCTGATTATCCATTCTTTGGGGGGGACTGTGCGTCCCGACAACGGTAGACTGTGTGACTGGCCTGAAAGAAGGTCAGCCCATAAAAGGGTAAAATCGCCTGCGTTAATCCCGCAAACTCCATTTCCGCCATATAATCTGGTGTTGTGGGACATGTTGCAGGAGAGCGGTTGTTAAGCTGGTGGCACTGCATCATCAGCGTCACAGTACTTTTACATGCAAGCCCTAGGGGTTAAATACTGCTTAGAATATCAAAATATATAAATATCACTTACAGCTGACTCACCGTTTATCACCAGCTTTAGTGCCTGTTGGGTACCTGAGATATAGAAAAACGTATTATAGTAGACCCCCGTGTACTAATAAAACATATTTTCTAAACCCTTTTCATACAGGCGAACGACTCATTCAATATGCCAGTGAGAATCTAGTGACGGAGGTGCTCATCCACCCGCAGTACAATACGCTTATCCAGTGCATGCGCAACCTGCTCAGCAGCTTTACCCGCCACCGGCACATCATCCACGCCGGCTACACCTTCAGTGGCAATGGTTCCTGGATACTGCAGGTCTGGCCCTCTACTCCCCATTTTGTTTACTCCGAATGGGACGCTTATACGCGGTTTCTTTGCAGGATGGAACCTTTTCTGTGGCGGACTTTTCCGAGGCTCTCCAGGAGCACGACGTACAAAGGGTGATTCGTGCTTACGCGGACACCATCACCATGAACATTCACTGCGCGGACGCGGGTCTGTGGCACACTCTGCCGGATAAGTCCTTTGCGCGCCAGTGCCGGATCCATATCAACCCTGTGGACGTCCTGGACACGAGCAGCGAGTGTATCAACGGCTTTATAGGTAATATGTTTGAACCAAAACAGCATGTTAGCGAAAAAAACTGCATTTTAATTTTAAATTTTGGGTCGGTCTTTCATCCTGGATCCTTTTCTGAATTTTCGGAAAATTTCTTATATATATATAATATATTTATTTATATTTTTTGTACTTATATTTTTGGTAATTTTGATCACCTGACCTAAGCAATTACAATGACACTGTTTTCAGATTATCTGGCGCCCATGGTGATGCCGACCTCGCTGAGGGAGCTACTCGAGACCTCGGACGTCGTGGGAAATATCCGCTTCACGCATCCCACGCTTTACGTCTTCCCCGGCGGTCAGGGTGACGCTGCGCTCTTCGGGATCAACGGCTTTAACATGCTGGGTACGTAGAGCATTTAATGAAGTACATATAGCTATATAAGGAATAATTACCCACCACCTTTCACCAAACAGTTGACGGCGGTTTCAATCGGAAGGCATGCTTCTGGGACTTTGCCCGGCACCTGGACCGACTGGACGCAGTTCTGATGACGCGCCTTAACAACAGCAACGTACAGGGCCTGGGGGCGGTGGTGTCGCGCAAGCGGGACTCCCACGTCTACCCACAGATCGGACACTTCTTCGGCAACGTACCTGACCGCAAGGGGCTCCCCAGCCCCGACGGCGACAAGGACCGCGACCCACTGCTGATCGATCTGTTCGAGCGCGGACACGGGATCGTCAGCGACCTGAAGGCACTGGACCTGAAGCCGCAGGGTTGCTATCGCAACCAGGAGCCGGTGAACCTCTACCACAAGGTGGGACATGGCACTCTGGATATGTATGTGATAAGCCCGGCACGCGACTCTAAAGAGGTGAAGGAGTTCCTTCAGAAGTGGCACGCCGGCGACCAGCGGCTCTTTGCCGCCCGAGAGTCTCGTGACTTTAACTTCCCGCTGCAGAACTTAGTATCCATATGCGCGTTGCTCGTGTGGCAGCCCGCCAACCCGGACGACACTATTACCCGTATTCTCTTCCCGGGTAGTACTCCTGACTTCAAGATCCAGGAGGGCCTCGAGAAACTTAAGCACCTGGAGTTCATGAAGCACTCCACCTGCACAGCCAAATCGATTGCTCCCGCCATCCAGACCGTGGCCGGCGTACGCAAAAGCCTAAAGTCGGCCATTGAAGCTACGCCCGCTCCGCCCAGCGCTAGCTACAAATCCTCGAAGTTCGGGCCCGTGGCCAGTGCCGCTATAGCCGTCCAGCATCCGCAGCAGCAAGACAACAAGGCAAGAGAGGCGGCGGCAGTTGCAGCGGCAGCGGCAGCGGCTGCGGCTGCATCCGCGGCATCCATTGTTCGCACCAAAGCCGATTCCATCGACACGGATGTAGAGCCGGAACAAGAGCAGGAACCTGAACCCGCTGACACTGGCGATGAAGCAGCTCCTACAGAACAAGAGCCCGAGGCTGATACGGAACCAGAGCACGAACCCGAGGCCGATCAGGATAACAAGGATGCCGACGAGGAGAAAAAGGTGGAAGTGCTTATCATGAAGCCACAGCAGGGGACAGCACCTGCAACATTCCTAGCTTCTGAAAAGGATGCTCTTGATGCTGCCCCTGCCGATGCCATGCCCACCGGCAAGACCGGAAAGGTGTCGGCCAAGGGCAAGGCGGAAAAGCCTCGCGCGGAGGTAAAGCCCGTGGTGCGCTCCCGCATCGACACCAAGCCGCCCAAGTCCATGGACCGCAAACTGGCCAAGCGGGACGAGAAGAAGAGCTCGCCCACGGCAACGCCGGCCGCCCGGGCACCTGTGTCTCGCGATGTCAAACCGAAGGTGTTGAGCCGCCCGGCCACCAAGTCAAGTCCAAGTAGCACCCCCGCTAAGAGCGCAAAGGAGGCCAACAACCGCAAAGTGTTGGAGTCCAAGCAGCAAGCGGCTAGAGTGCAGGCCACAAGCACAACCTCCAGGAGGATCACTAGCACCGCAAGTGAAAGGCGTGTCCATCAGCAAGCGGAGGCGAAGACAGCGCCGGCTGGGGCCACTCAGGCGACGCAGCGGAAGCCCATCTCACGAAGACCTCGTGGCGTTTCGCCCTCAAAGCGTGCACCAGCACCCGGAAGTCCAGTGAAGCAGGCAAAGCCGAAGGTGGCGGACCTAAAGAAGACGCGCCTGGACAAGGGCGGCACCACCGACTCCAGCCTGGTGTCCACCCCTTCCGCAGATGAAGCCACGGCTGCCAAAAAGCTGCAGGACCTTACCGCCTCTCAGGAGCTAGACGCAGAGAAGCAGCGGGAACTAGACGACCTTAAGGAGGAACAGGAGGTGGTTCGTGAGATTGAGGCGGTGTTCAGCCGGGACGAAATGAAGCGTCAGCAGCACCAGCAAATTAAGGCCGAGCTGCGTGAAATGCCCGCCGAGGGAACTGGTGATGGTGAGGATGAGCCAGAGGAGGAGGAAGAGTACCTGATAATCGAAAAGGAGGAAGTTGAGCAGTATACCGAAGACTCAATCGTCGAGCAGGAGAGCAGCATGACCAAGGAGGAGGAGATACAGAAGCACCAGCGTGACTCACAAGAATCAGAAAAGAAGCGCAAAAAGAGTGCCGAGGAGGAGATCGAGGCGGCCATTGCAAAGGTAGAAGCCGCCGAGCGCAAAGCGCGACTGGAGGTCGCCTCGGCCTCGGCCTCTGCCCTGCAGGACGAACCAGAATTGAAGGCGGACCTGGAGCAGAGCGAAATCAAGGCAGAGGTGCAGGAGATTATTGCAACTGCTAAGGACATTGCCAAGTCGCGTACCGAGGAGCCATTGGCAAAGCCCGCCGAGGAGGAGTTCTCCTCGCCTACGCCCGAAGAGAAACTGAGCAAGAAGACGTCAGACACAAAGGATGAGCCACACGGAGCACCAGTAGACGTCATGCTCGTCAATCTTCAGGAAAGCCTGCCCGAGGAGAAGTTTTCGGCCACCATTGAGTCGGGGGCAACTACGGCGCCCACACTTCCCGAGGACGAGCGCATCCCGCTGGATCAAATCAAGGAGGACCTGGTGATCGAGGAGAAGTATATAAAGGAGGAGACCAAGGAAGTAGAGGCTATCGCAGTGACAAACGTACATGCTCTTTCCAAAGCGGCACCATCCGCAATCGCGGCTGTATTAGTCGCAACCGCCAAGGATGCCCCCAAACACGCCGAGGTCGAGATTTTGGGTGAGCTGCACGATTCCGGTGAGCGGGTGCTCCCCATGAAGATGACCTTCGAGGCGCAGCAGAACCTTCTGCGTGACGTCATCAAAACTCCCGACGAAGTGGCAGATCTACCCGTCCATGAGGAAGCCGATCTCGGGCTATACGAGAAAGATAGTCAGGACGCCGGCGCCAAAAGCATCTCACATAAAGAAGAATCCGCCAAGGAAGAAAAGGAGACCGACGACGAGAAGGAGGCCAAGGAAGCAGAGGTAGAACCGGAACCTGAACCGAAAAAGGAAGAACCCTACAAAGTACAACCCAAACAGTCAGCACAGGAGGGGGCCGAAGAATTTGTGCCGACTGAGGCTGTAGTGAAGAAACAGACAGAGGAGGTGATGACACTCGACACCGAAAGGATTGTGGAGACAGGTATATCCGCTGCCCAAGACGTTCAGGAACAGCAAAAGGATCAAGATAAACAAAAGGAAGAAGTTCCGGATCAAAAGGCAGAGTTGAGAATCATCACGGAAAAGGAGACCAAAAAGTCTGCCAGCACTCCTGAAGAGAAGGAGACCAGCGACATTACTTCCGAAGATGAGCTGCCAGCGCAGCTCGCGGAACCGATCACGATGACCGTTCCCCCAAAAGAGAGTAGGGATCGTGAGGACACCGTCTCGATGGAGAGTCCCGCCACAATCGAGGAGGCAATAGAAGTCGAGGTGGAGGCCAAGCACGAAGCCCAAAAACAGGATTCACAAAAGGGACCGGTTGCTGCCGAGAGTACCAAGGCCGACAAGTCGCCACTTGCCTCGAAAGAGGCCTCCCGTCCTCAGTCTGCAACAGGAAGCGTCAAGGACGATGCTGAGCAGCCAGAAGCTGACAAATCCAAGGAGGCCTCCCGCCCCGAATCGGTGGCGGGTGGTACAAAGCCTGATAGTTCAAAAGACGAGAAGTTCCCAATTGCGTCCAAAGAAGTTTCTCGGCGGCAATCCGCTGCCGAGATCGTCAAAGATGAAGCCAAGGAACCTGATAGTCGACGAGAAGCTTCCCGACCAGGCTCAGTAACTGGCTCCCGTCATGAATCAATCGCAGAAAGCGTCAAAGTTGAAAAGTCTCCCCTTGCCACGAAGGAAGTGTGCCGGCCAGATTCCGTTGCTGAAAGCATTAAAGATCAAGCTGATAACGTGCATAGCCGCCGGGAGTCTGTAGCCGAAAGCGTCAAGCCAGACAGTGCAAAGGACGAGAAGTCTCCACTTGCATCAAAGGAAGCTTCCAGGCCAGAATCCGTTGCAGAAAGCGTCAAAGAAGAAGCTGCCAAATTCGTGGAACTATCCCGGCCGCCATCTGTTGCAGAAAGCGCCAGAAGAGAGAAGTCCGCTGAGGACGTAGAAAGTCGCCGGGAGTCTGTAGCCGAAAGCGTCAAGCCAGACAGTGCACAGGACGCGAAGTCTCCACTTGCATCAAAGGAGGCTTCTAGGTCAGAATCCGTTGCAGAAAGCGTCAAAGAAGAAGTTGACAAATCCGTGGAACCATCCCGGCCGGCATCTGTTGCAGAAAGCGCCAAAGGAGAGAAGTCTGTTGAGGACGTAGATACTCGCAGGGAGTCTGTCGCCGAAAGCGTCAAGCCAGACAGTGCAAAGGACGAAAAATCTCCACTTGCATCAAAGGAAGCTTCCAGGCCAGAATCCGTTGCAGAAAGCGTCAAAGAAGAAGCTGCCAAATTCGTGGAACTATCCCGGCCGCCATCTGTTGCAGAAAGCGCCAGAGGAGAGAAGTCCGCTGAGGACGTAGAAAGTCGTCGGGAGTCTGTAGCCGAAAGCGTCAAGCCAGACAGTGCAAAGGACGAGAAGTCTCCACTTGCATCAAAGGAAGCTTCCAGGCCAGAATCCGTTGCAGAAAGCGTCAACGAAGGAGCAGAAAAATACGTTGAACCATCCCGGCCGGCATCTGCTGCAGAAAGCGCCGAAGGAGAGAAATCCGTCGAGGACGTAGATACTCGCCGGGAGTCTGTAGCCGAAAGCGTCAAGCCAGACAATGCAAAAGACGAAAAGTCTCCACTTGCATCAACGGAAGCTTCCAGGCCAGAATCCGTTGCAGAGAGCGTCAAAGATGAAGCTGAAAAATCCGTTGAACCATCCCGGCCGGCATCTGTTGCAGAAAGCTCCAAAGGAGAGAAGACCGCCAAGGACGTAGAAAGTCGCCGGGAGTCTGTAGCTGAAAGTGTCAAGCCAGACAGTGCAAAGGACGAAAAGTCTCCACTTGCATCAACGCAAGCTTCCAGGCCAGAATCCGTGGCAGAAAGCGTCAAAGAAGAAGCTGACAAATCCATTGAATCATCCCGGCCGGCATCTGTTGCAGAAAGTGCCAAAGGAGAAAAGTCGGCTGAGGACGTAGAGTCTGTAGCTGAAAGCGTCAAGCCTGACAGTGAAAAGGACGAAAAGTCTCCACTTGCATCAACGCAAGCTTCCAGGCCAGAATCCGTTGCAGAAAGCGTCAAAGAAGAAGCTGACAAATCCATTGAACCATCCCGGTCGGCATCTGTTGCAGAAAGCACCAAAGGAGAGAAGTCCGCTGAGGACGTAGAAAGTCGCCGGGAGTCTGTAGCCGAAAGCGTCAAGTCAGACAGTGCAAAGGACAAAAAGTCTCCACTTGCATCAACGCAAGCTTCCAGGCCAGAATCCGTTGCAGAAAGCGTCAAAGAAGAAGCTGACAAATCCATTGAACCATCCCGGCCGGAATCTGTTGCAGAAAGCGGCAATGGAGAGAAGTCCGCTGAGGACGTAGAAAGTCGCCGGGAGTCTGTAGCCGAAAGCGTCAAGCCAGACAGTGCAAAGGACAAAAAGTCTCCACTTGCATCAAAGGAAGCTTCCAGGCCAGAATCCGTTGCAGAAAGCGTCAAAGAAGAAGCTGACAAATCCATTGAACCATCCCGGCCGGAATCTGTTGCAGAAAGCGGCAATGGAGAGAAGTCCGCTGAGGACGTAGAAAGTCGCCGGGAGTCTGTAGCCGAAAGCGTCAAGCCAGACAGTGCAAAGGAGGAGAATTCTCCACTTGCATCAAAGGAAGGTTCCAGGCCAGAATCCGTTGCAGAGAGCGTCAAAGAAGGAGCAGAAAAATCCGTTGAACCATCCCGACCGGCATCTGTTGCAGAAAGCTCCAAAGGAGAGAAGTCCCCCAAGGACGTCGAAAGTCGCCGGGAGTCTGTAGACGAAAGTGTGAAGCCAGACAGTGCAAAGGAGGAGAAGTCTCCACTTGCATCAACGCAAGCTTCCAGGCCAGAATCCGTTGCAGAATGCGTCAAAGAAGAAGCTGACAAATCAATTGAACCATCCCGGCCGGCATCTGTTGCAGAAAGCGCCAAAGGAGAGAAGCCCGCTGAAGACGTAGAAAGTCGCCGGGAGTCTGTAGCCGAAAGTGTCAAGCCAGACAGTGCGAAGGACGAAAAGTCTCCACTTGCATCAACGCAAGCTTCCAGGCCAGAATCCGTTGCAGAAAGCGTCAAAGAAGAAGCTGAAAAATCCATTGAACCATCCCGGCCGACATCTGTTGCAGAAAGCGCCAAAGGACAGAAGTCCGCTGAGGACGTAGAAAGTCGCCGGGAGTCTGTAGCCGAAAGCGTCAAGCCAGACAGTGCAAAGGTCGAGAAGTCTCCACTTCCATCAAGGGAGGCTTCCAGGCCAGAATCCGTTGCAGAAAGCTTCAAAGATGAAGCTGACAAATCCATTGAACCATCCCGGCCGGCATCTGTTGCAGAAAGCGCCAAAGGAGAGAAGCCCGCTGAAGACGTAGAAAGTCGCCGGGAGTCTGTAGCCGAAAGTGTCAAGCCAGACAGTGCAAAGGACGAAAAATCTCCACTTGCATCAATGGAAGCTTCCAGGCCAGAATCCGTTGCAGAAAGCGTCAAAGATGAAGCTGACAAATCTGTTGAACCATCCCGGCAGACATCTGTTGCACAAAGCGCCAAAGGCGAGAAGTCGGCTGAGGACGTAGAAAGTAGCCGGGAGTCTGTAGCCGAAAGCGTCAAGCCAGACAGTGCAAAGGACGAAAAGTCTCCACTTGCATCAACGCAAGCTTCCAGGCCAGAATCCGTTGCAGAAAGCGTCAAAGAAGAAGCTGACAAATCCATTCAATCATCCCGGCCGGCATCTGTTGCAGAAAGCGCCAAAGGAGAGAAGTCGGCTGAGGACGTAGATACTCGCCGGGAGTCTGTAGCCGAAAGTGTCAAGCCAGACAGTGCAAAGGACGAAAAATCGCCACTTGCATCAAAGGAAGCTTCCAGGCCAGAATCCGTTGCAGAAAGCGTCAAAGATGAAGCTGACAAATCTGTTGAACCATCCCGGCCGGCATCTGCTGCAGAAAGCGCCAAAGGAGAGAAGTCAGCTGTGGACGTAGAAAGTCGCCGGGAGTCTGTAGCCGAAAGCGTCAAGCCAGACAGTGCAAAGGACGAGAAGTCTCCACTTGCATCAAAGGAAGCTTCCAGGCCAGAATCCGTTGCAGAAAGCGTTAAAGAAGGAGCAGAAAAATCCGTTGAACCATCCCGACCGGCATCTGTTGCAGAAAGCTCCAAAGGAGAGAAGTCCCCCAAGGACGTAGAAAGTCGCCGTGAGTCTGTATCGGAAAGCGTCAAGCCAGACTGTGCAAAGGACGAAAAGTCTCCACTTGCATCAAAGGATGCTTCCAGGCCAGAATCCGTTGCAGAAAGCGTCAAAGAAGAAGCTGACAAATCCATTCAATCATCCCGGCCGGCATCTGTTGCAGAAAGCGCCAAAGGAGAGAAGTCGGCTGAGGACGTAGATACTCGCCGGGAGTCTGTAGCCGAAAGTGTCAAGCCAGACAGTGCAAAGGACGAAAAATCGCCACTTGCATCAAAGGAAGCTTCCAGGCCAGAATCCGTTGCAGAAAGCGTCAAAGATGAAGCTGACAAATCTGTTGAACCATCCCGGTCGGCATCTGTTGCAGAAAGCGCCAAGGGAGTGAAGTCCGCCAAGGACGTAGAAAGTCGCCGGGAGTCTGTAGCCGAAAGCGTCAAGCCAGACAGTGCAAAGGACGAGAAGTCTCCACTTGCATCAAAGGAGGCTTCCAGGCCAGAATCCGTTGCAGAAAGCGTCAAAGATGAAGCTGAAAAGTCGGTTGAACCATCCCGGTCGGCATCCGTTGCAGAAAGCGTCAAAGGAGAGAAGTCCGCCAATAACGTAGAAAGTCGCCGGGAGTCTGTATCCGAAAGCGCCAAGCCAGACGGTGCAAAGGACGAAAAGTCTCCACTTCCATCAAAAGAATCTTCCAGGCCAGAATCCATTGTAGAATGCGTCAAAGATGAAGCTGACAAATCTGTTGAACCATCCCGGTCGGCATCTGTTGCAGAAAGCGCAAAAGGAGAAAAATCCGCTGAGGACGTAGATAGTCGCCGGGAGTCTGTAGCCGACAGCGTCAAGGACGAGAAGTCCCCATTTGCCTCGAAGGACGCTTCCAGGCCAGAATCTGTTGCAGGAAGCACCATAAGAGAGAGCACACAGAACGAGAAGGCGGCTCAAGCCTCCAAGGAAGGATCGCGTCCTGACTCAGTGGCAGAAAGTGTTAAAGATGACGCTGAAAAATCAAAAGAACTCTCCCGACGGGAATCGATAGCTGAAAGTGTTAAGGAAGCGATCTCCCCACTTGCATCGAAAGAAGGGTCAAGGCCCGGATCAGTAATTGAGAGTATCCAAGATGAAATTAAAAGGCCTGAGAGCCGACGAGAGTCGGTCGCTGAAACCATAAAGACAGATGGAAAGTCTTCTCAGGCCTCCAAAGATGTATCGCGCCCAGAGTCGGCCGCGGAAAATGTCAAGGACAAAGTCGATAAATCCGCAGAACCATCTCGACCAGGGTCCGTGTCCGAAATTATTAATGAGGAAATCAGTAACGTTGACCAGTCGCCTATCGCCTCTAAGGATGTCTCTAGAGCAGAATCAGTAGCAAAAAGCGATAGGGATGACACCGATAAGCCCGAATCGGTTGTGGAAACTATTGCCTTAAAGGACATTTCGCGACCAGAGGTTGTTGTTGAAAGCAAAGGAGATGCCCAGTCGAAGGAGACCTCGCGCCCCGAATCTGTTGCAGAAAGCGCCAAAGGAGATTGTACAAAGGGCGAAAAATCTCCATTGGCATCCCGACCAGCATCCGTTGCAGAAAGTGTAAAAGATGAGGCTGAGAAGTCCAAGGAACCGTCTAGGCCAGAGTCGGTGGCAGGAAGCATTAAGGCAGAAAGTATTAAGAATGAAAAATCAGCGCTGCCATCTAAAGAAACGTCAAGGTCCGCATCTGTTGTGGAAAGCGTAAACGATGAGCTTGAAAAGTCGAAGGAAGCATCTCGGCGAGAGTCGGTAGCCGAAAGCATTAAGGCGGAAAGCAGCAAGGATATCCCTTCTCTTCAGGTATCCAGGGAATCATCAAGACCAGAATCCGTGGTAAAAAGCGTTGAAGAAGATGCTGAGAGACCAGAAAGTCGCCGTGCATCTGTAACTGAGAGTGTTAAACCGGAAAGTGCTAAAGACGAGAATTCGCCAGCAGCCTCGAAGGAAATTTCGCGGCCGGAATCCGTGGCCGAGAGTGTTAAAGACGAGGCCGACAAATCCAAGAAACCATCCCGGCCGGCTTCTGTCGCAGAAAGCGTAAAGTCAGATAGCTCAAAGGTTGTCAAGTCTTCACTTGCTTCTAGGGAAGCGTCCCGACCAGAGTCTGTTACTGAAAGTATTAACGGTGAAACCGAAAAATCCAAAGTGCCGCCTCGAAGGGAATCTGTCGCTGAAAGCGTAAAGGCGGAAAGTGTTCTGGTAAGGCTTTAATATTTAATTTAATCAATTTAATTTTTGACTATATATTTTAACTATTATATATATTATTATTGACTATACAAAAATATTTTATTTGACCATTGCCGTTCTTTATAATTGTTCCCAGGACGACAAATTGCGCCCGGCATCCGTTGTGGAAAGCGTAAAAGATGAAGCAGAAAAGCCAGAAAGCCTTCGGGAATCGGTTGCTCAAAGCCTAAAGACCGCCAGTGATAAGGACGAGAAGTCTGCCTTGGCTTCAAAGGAAGTCTCCAGGCCAGGATCTGTTGCTGAAAGCATTAAAGATGATCTTGAAACGCCCTCCCGACGTGAATCACTGTCTGAAAAGTCCGCTATCGTTTCGAAGGATATCTCGCCCAGACCAGTATCTGTGGCAAGTGACCATGAAGCTGCCGTCGATGTTGAGACCGAGCCAAAGTCTTTCATCTCCCCCGAAGAAGCCCCGCTTCCAGAGTCAATTGCTGAAACTGCCTCCTCACCAATTGAGGAAGCGGCCGTGGAGTTCTCTGAGATCGAAGTCGTGAAAAGAGCTAGCCTTGCGCTTAGCCTTCAAACGGGCTCAGGTGGAAAAATGCCAACGGACTCAAGTCCTGTTGACGTGGCCGAGGGTGACTTTTCACATGTCGTCGCTTCGGTTTCATCTACCACAGCAACTCTTACCAAGCCAGCAGAGCTCTCGAAGGTTGGTGCTGCTGTAACCGCCTCGTCTCCTGTAGATGAAGCTCCAAGCATCTCCGGAGCTAGAATCCCGACCAGATTCTCCTATAGAATGCGCAAGTCCCGAGATTGCCAAGGATGAAAAATCGACCCTTGCTTCAAAGGAACCTTCTAGGGCCGGATCAGTTGCGGAAACTCATAAGGACGAGGACGCACCTAAAGACTTTCCACAATTCCAAGAAAAAGGAATATTACCATTGAATATTGACCTTAAGGGTAATCTCCCAACATTGTCGAGTCCTGTGGATGTGGCTCATGGTGATTTCCCCCAGACAGCCACACCCACAAGCTCTCCAACTTCATGCCCAACACAACCAGCTGAGCTATCCAAAGTCGACATTGAGAAGACAGCATCGAGTCCTGTAGATGAGGCTCCCAAGTCCCTAATTGGATCTCCAGTTAAAGAACGCCCAGAATCTCCTGCTGAAAGTGCCCAGGACGAAGCTTACAAAACCGCTTTAATAATTGGCTTAAAGGAGGTGTCACGTCGTGAATCAATCGCAGAAACTACAAATGCTGTCGAAAAGTCCAAGGAGCCATCTCGACGTGAATCACTTGCCGGGAGCGTGTCTGTTGCAAAAAGCATTCAGGATGTGGAAAGTGCTGAAAAACCAGATAGCCGACGGGAGTCCAAACCAGATGCCGTGGACAGCGTTGCTGATGAGGCTGAATCAAAGGAGCCATCCCGCCGGGAATCTGCAGCGGGAAGCGTCAAAGCAGAAAGCACTAAGGATGAAAAGTCTCCACTGGCATCCAAAGAAATTTCGAGGCCAGAATCCGTCATGGAATGTGCAAAAGATGAGTCTGAGACGACAGAAAAAGATGATAAATCTCCCCTTGCCTCCAAGGAAGTGTCCCGGCCAGTCTCTGCTGTGGAAAGTCTCAAGGACGAAGGTGAAAAAACGGAGAGTCGACGAGAATCGATTGCAGAGAGCCTACAAGCAGAAAGTGTGAAGGGCGATAAGTCTCCGCAGGCTTCCAAGGAAGTCTCAAGGCCAGAGTCTGTCGCAGAGAGCGTTAAGGATGAAAAGTCAGCACCAGCATCGAAAGAAGCTTCTCGACCTGAATCCGTCGTAGAAAGTATTAAAGATGAAGCTGAAAAAGAAGGAATTCGTCGTGAATCTCTCGCAGTTAGCGTGAAATCCGAAAGTGCAAGGGACGGCACCACACCACTATCCCCTACTGAACTTTCTCGACCAGAGTCCGTTGTAGAAAGCGTCAATTCTGAAGGCGACAAGAACGCAAGCCGCCGTGATTCAGTCGCTGACAGTACACAGCCAGACATTGTTGAGCACGAAAAAACTCCCCTTGCGTCGAAGGAAGTTTCTCGACCTGCATCTGTGCCGGAAAGTGTCAAAGATGAGACTGAAAAACCAGAAAGCGGTCGTCAATCCGTGGCGGAAAGTGTTAAAGATGTAGCTGCCCTGTTTAAGGAGGCCTATCGTCCCGAATCTGTTACAGAAAGCACCAAAGGCGATAAATCTCCATTGGCATCACGACCAGCATCCGTTGCAGAAAGTGTAAAAGATGAGGCTGAGAAGTCTAAGGAACCATCTAGGCCAGAGTCGGTGCTAGAAAGCATTAAGGTAGAAAGTATTAAGGGTGAAAAATCAGCGCTTCCATCTAAAGAAACGTCCAGATCAGCATCTGTTGTGGAAAGTGCACACGATGAGGCTGACAAGTCGAGAGAAGCATCTCGGCGAGAGTCGGTGGCTGAAAGCGTTAAGGCGGAAAGTAGCAGTAATGACAAATCTCCTCTGGTGTCGAATGAGGCACCAATACCACAATCCCTTAAAGAGGAAGCAGATGTGTCTGATGGCAAATCAAAGGAAGCGTCGCGCCGCGAGTCCGTGGCTGGAAGTATAGGGGCGGCGAGTAAAAAGAGTGACTTGCCAGCTGCCTCACCCAAGGAATCGCAGGCAGCATCACGACGCGAGTCAGTGGCCGAAAGCGTGATGGCACCAAGTTCCAAGGACGAAAAGTCATCACTTTCTTTGAGCCCGCAGTCGGTGGACGACAAGTCGCCAGCTGGCTCAAAGGAAATATGCCGCCCTGCATCGGTGGCCGAGACCGCATCCTCTCCCATCGATGAAGGTTTGCGCCACATCGCTGACTTAAGTCTGCCCCTGAGCCAAATGACAACGGAAGCCAAAGGCATACTTCCGACTCTCTCCAGTCCGGTTGATGTGGCTGAAGGTGACTTCTCGAAAGTACAAGTTGCCTCCATACAACAAGCTACACCTTCCAAACCAGCGGAGCTTGCCCAGGCGGATACGGCGCACACAGCCGGAAGTCCCGTGGATGAGGCTTCTACAATCCTGGAGGACAACGAAAATGTTAAAGAGCATATCACCCTTTTAGCCGGGGTCTCGACGGCAACAGCAGAAGAAGACCTGCTGGGTATCAAGGAAACTAAATCCGAGACAAAGCATTCGGAAACATCGTTGTTCGAATCCTTCTCCTCCAAAGTCGAAGAGAAAGTCGAGAAGCTTGATTGCTCGGTGAAACAGGTGGAGAAGAAGACCGAGAGTGCAGTAAAGCAGGTGGAAAGTACTGTGACAGGTACCCTGGAACAGGTGAGCAAGGAAAGCAGCGAGCAACTGAAGGAGATCAAATCCGTTCTGGACACCAAGGTCAGCAACGTGACCAGCTTACTCTGCACTGCCGTGGAGACAGTCGAAAAGAAGGTGCATCAGGTGACAGAGAATGTGAGTGAAAAGGCCTCCGAAATTGCCGACGCCGCGGAGTTTGGTCAGGATAAGAGCAGTCTCGATCTAGGTACTTTTTCGGAGCTGCGCGAAACGCACATCACCACCGTGGGCTCGCCCGAGTTTACGGTTACGATCTGCGAGCGGGATGAATCCGTGCTGCACGACATCAAAGAGGAGGACGAGGAGCACCGCTTTTCGCCACCAAGCGATGGCGGCAAGACAGGAATTGTGCCACCCCAGCCGATGCGACCGTTATCGCCGCGCGAGGAAGAAGTGGCAAAAATTGTAGCAGACGTGGCCAAGGTACTAAAGTCTGACAAGGCCATTACCGACATCATACCTGACTTTGACGAACGCCAGTTGGAAGAAAAGCTTAAATCCACCGCCGAGGAGGAGTCCGACAAGAGTGAGAGGGGCGAGGAGTCCCTGCAGATCTGCGTGAAGGTAGAAATCGAGTCCGAGAAGTCATCGCCCGACCAAAAATCTGGCCCAATTTCCATCGAGGAAAAGGACAAGATCGAACAATCCGAAAAAGCACAGTTACGGCAGGGAGCAGCTGCTGTCAGTCGCCCTGATTCGGCTGCCAGCCAGCCAGAGTCTGTGTCCTCCCGCCCCGAGTCAGTAGCCAGTCACAAGCAGAAGGAGGAGGAAGCCAAGCCCAAGGAACAGTCATCTCCCATTCCAAGCAAGGAGTCCGTTGCCAGCCAGGATAACGAGAAGGACATTAAGACCTCCCGCCCAGCATCCATCACCAGCCAGTGCAGTGCCAAGGATGTCGTTGAGGAGACGACAGAGTCGCTTCTTCACTCATTTACCACTGAGACCGTCGAAAGCAAAAAGGTGGAGGAGAAGTCGAGTATGGAGTCCGAGTCCACTTCAGTCACTAAGTCCACAGTCCTCTCGAGTCAGTCAGTCCAACTGCGCGAGGATTCTGCAAGCGATTCGCTGAGCAGCAGCCTTAAGGTAGAGGACAGCTCTCGACGCGAGTCTCTCTCCAGTTTGCTGGCTGAGAAGGGTGGCATCACTACAAGCACTAGTCTGAAGGAGGACACCAGTACCGCCGCATCTCAGCTGGAAGAGTTGCTGGTGCACTCCGAAGAGTGCTCATCAGAGTCGATCGTAAGCGAGATTCAGACCAGTACCGCTCAGAAGTCATTTAAGGAAACCAAAGAGTCTAGGGAAGGAAAGGAAACCAGCAGTTTTAGCACCAGCAGTTTTACCAAAGACGATAACCTCAAAGAGACGGTGGCCGAATTTCTGGCCACCGAGAAGATCGTCTCCGCCAAGGAAACCTTTAGCGCCGAGGCCACCAAGACAGCCGGCGAGTGCCTGAAAAAAGCCACCGCCAGCAGTGTTTCCAGCTCCACCGCCTCCCAAAATCCGCTTTTCGTGGGGACGGACGAGTCGCGACGGGAGTCCCTACTGAGCCAGGGCAGCGAGGGCCGCCTGACCCACAGTGATCCTGAGGATGAGGAGGCTAATGAAGAAGACGAGGAGCGCGCCAGTGTGAAGGAGAGCCGCTCCAAGTCCATTGCCACCATCATGATGACTAGCATCTACAAGCCTTGCGAGGATATAGAGTCAATTGCCACGCTCGCCGAGGAGGAGCACGATCAAATGGAGGATATAAGTCAAAAGGCCACCTCTATCACCACCAGCACCAGTAAGACCACAACTCTTCTGCAGTCCAGTGAGCAGAGCAGCAGCAGCACCACCAGCATCTCCAAGGTGGAATCCATTACGCTCACACAAATCGATCAGAGTGGCCAGAATCAAGCCCAGTTCGCGAGTGAGCCCGCTGATCGCAAGACTCCGCCTACGGCGCCCGTCAGTCCCAGCGTCAAGCCATCGAGCTCGACGGGATCTGCTGGCTCTGTAATTGGAACTGGAACAGTCGGAACTGCTGGCGGAAAGTGCGAATCCAGCGCAGCCAGCATCGTATCCTCTTCGGGCCCGCTGTCGCCCAAGGACATCAGCGGCAAGTCCAGTCCCGGTGCTCTTACCTCGGAAAGCCAGTCCATTCCCACTCCGTTGGGTCGTGAGTCCCACACGGAGACACCCGAGTCATCGCCCAAGCCCACGTCGCCTTTTCCGCGCGTCACCAAGGACGAGCTGAAGTCTCTGGAAATTCAGGTGAGTCCCAACACGGAAACTAACTTTGGGCAGCCGAAGTCTTAATACCCTGGCAGTATTTGCGAAAATTGATGAATGCGTGCACTGCGCGAAAATAAATATGACAACGAAAGGTTTTTGTCAACACTATGGATAAACCAAAAACTGCGAGATAAAGCAGAATTCCTCGAAAACCACAAAATTTTATCCGATTGAAAATAGAATATAGTCGTTCGACCGGCAAGATTTTTTTTAAATGATCAGTTTTCACTTAAAATACGACTTGGAAAGTTGAATGTTGATGGGGAAAATAAACTGCATAGAAACTTAAGGTCAGAATGGAAGATATATAACAACTATGGGCAACCGATTTGAAAAAACTCAAGATATTGGCTTCTGTTTTTTTTTGTATTTTGGGGTCTATTTTTTGTCATTTTTATAAAATTAAGAAAGAGTTTCGAAAAATGGCTTTGCCAGAAAGTGACGTAAAGCCAGTACTTCTAAACTTTCTGACTTTTCCTACAGACATCCGATTTTAAAGTGGCATACTTGTAAATTATTGTGAATTTATTCTCTAACAATCTGTATATTCAGCTTGGTTTGTAGTTTTGGGTCGATTTTTCGTAATTTTAAAATTTTCGAAAAATGGCTTTGCAGAAAAGTAACCTAAAACCTGCACTTCTAAGCCCACAACTTTTCCTACAGACATCCGATTTCAAAAGGGCATTCTTCTAAATGATTGTACCTTAATTTTCATAATTTTATAGTGTTACGCCTTTAAAAATTTTCGAAAAATGGCTTTGCAGATAAATGTCAAAAAACTGCACTTTTAAGTTTTAATTCTCCAAAAACAGACGTACGCTGATCAAGAACATGTATACTTTTTATGTTAGAAATGTGCCTTCATTGCGTTACAAACTTTTGACCAAAATTCGAATACTCTTTGTAAGGTTAACAATTTTATGATAAGATTTATTGGTCGGTGATTAAGTGAATTTCCTATTTTCATCCCATATAGCATCACGAACAGGAGCAGATGCTAGAAGGAGCAGTTGCAGCCGGAGCTGAGTGCGAAGTAGATCTCCCCGAGCTGCACGAGCTGCGTGGACTAGAGAGCACTACGGCTCTGAGCGGCAGCACAGACAAGATAATCACCACCACCATCACCACGGTGACCAAAGTGATCTCAGCGGACGGCAAGGAAATAGTGACCGAGCAGAAGACGGTTACCACCACGGACAGCT
Source organism: Drosophila kurseongensis (assembly GCA_018153305.1). Lineage (NCBI taxonomy): Eukaryota > Metazoa > Arthropoda > Insecta > Diptera > Drosophilidae > Drosophila > Drosophila kurseongensis. The sequence goes on along the minus strand of JAECXX010000104.1, from coordinate 1,309,369 downwards.
CGGAGCCGGACAGCGAGAAGGTGGTGGTCACCACCACGCGCACTACAAGCGAGAGTGAACGCGACCAACTGTTGCCCAAGGAGGTGGCCCTGCTGCGCGGCCTGTACCGCGCCAGCACCCCGGGCAGTGAGGACGACGAAGACCTGCTGCTAGGATCACCCCGCAGCGCCACAAGCTACGAGCTGCAGCACTCCAGCTCCGGAGTCAGCAAGCGCTCCGACCTGGACGCCGAAGGAGACGAAAGCCAGGACGACATTCCGCCGCAGTACGGCAGCGAGGAGCACTCGACGGCGCGTTCGATCCTATTGCCTCGCACGATCGACCCCATGGCCACCTCCTTCTACGGTGCTCTGCCCGACAGCTTCGACACCGCGATGAAGCCTAGCACCGAGCCAATTCCCATCCAAGGCGCTCCGTCCGGCGATAGCCAGTCGTCGGAGAGCGTGGAGAGCACTAGCCAGACCTGGGCCGGACACAAGTTCCTCGATCAGGCGGACAAGGACTTCCAGCGGGCGCTCGAGGAGCACGTGCAGGCGCGTGGCGCCGAGGTCATGTCTTCCGTCACCGCCAAGTACTCGTACTCGCCCTCAAAGGCAGAGGAGATGGAGCAGATCGTGAGCAGCACTGCAGAACGGCAGCGCTTCCCACTGAGCGATGTCCAGCGCTCTCGTGTAGCAGAAAGCGGATTCGCCACCGTGGGTAGTGCCGCCGCCCAGCAGCAGCAGGATATGTCGAAGGAAGCCGCTACCACAACTGAATCATCAGCAAGCGCCACAACCACAACAACAACAAGTTCCACTGGAGCCCTGCCGAAAGACCGCCTGGAGGAGTGGGGCAAGCCCTTGGGCCTGCCATCACCTGCACCACTGCCCGTGGAGGGCGGGGCTGACATCCGCACCACGCCCAAGAAGGAACGCCGGCTGGTGGCCACCAAGACGCGTCTAAACAACGAGAAAAATCTGCGCAAGCGCAGTGAATCGCCCAACAAGGTGGGCAAGAAGCCGGCGCCCGTCTACGTGGACCTCACATACGTGCCGCACAACGGCAACTCTTACTACGCCCACGTGGACTTCTTTAAGCGGGTGCGGGCTCGCTACTACGTCTTCTCCGGCACGGAGCCCAGTCGCCAGGTGTACGATGCACTGCTGGAGGCCAAGCAGACATGGGAGGACAAGGATTTGGGTGAGTAGATGTGCGATGTTGCGCCTAGCAGATAATTCCATTTTCCGATTTCCTGGCTTGCAGAGGTCACCATCATACCCACGTACGACACCGATGTGCTGGGCTACTGGGTGGCTGAAAACGAGGAGCTGCTGGCCAAGCACCGCATCGACCTCTCGCCATCCGCCTCCCGATGCACCATTAACCTGCAGGACCACGAGACCTCGTGCTCTGCCTACCGCCTGGAGTTCTAGGCCACGGGCTTGTTTATTGCATTCGACGACGACTAAGCCAACCCATAACGCACCCAACCAAAGAAGCAGACGAGAAGAGCAATGCCAGAGGATCGACTCCATGTAGGGCTTACAAAGTGCTTGGAATCGGACTCTGGCAGCACGGGCACCAGGACAAGGGACTAGGACGAGGATGAGGATGAAGATGACGACAACAGCAACAGCAACAAAATTAGGACGACGACGAAGACAATGCAATATGGCAAGTTTCGTGCGCAGGAGCCGCAGGAAACGGAAATGAGGCGGACGCAGGCTGATATGGCGGAGTACGGGTCACGCGAATGACGCCATTTTGTTTGCAAATACCGTCTATTAAGCTTTCGCCGACTTATTTCTGCCAAACAAAAGCTACGTAATTAATTGATATTTAGTTTCAAAAGATTAATTACCAAACAATGCAATGCAACCGGAGGAGCAGATCCTCAGTGGATTAGTCGAGAAGAACACACATTTTGGTTGCTTTCATTGAATAACGTCAAGCTGCATTGCCTAGTAATCCAAAGATCAAAATAGTTTTCAAAACCGCATAGCTAAAATATACAAAGAAAAAACCAAAAAGACGAATACAAAGCAAGAAAGAAGAAGAAAAAAGACACTATATTTAAAGAAATTAATATTCATGTTTAATGTATTAGTCGAAACTTTAACGTACCCTCCCATACCAGAGGTATTCGAATTTTAAAGCGAGCATTAACTAACTGCAAGTGTATAACCACCAAAGTCAGAGCGCTATGTAGTCGTAGGATCATAGGATCATAACACAGAACAATGATCGGAGGCGGATCCACGGCCCGCCCTTCGGACTAAACTTAATCAAACGTTGAAGGCTAGCAGGCCATTGAAATTACGATTAACATTTAAACTTCTCACCCAAGCAAAATCCGTGAGTCGGGATCCGATAACACTGATAATGTGCCTCCCCCGAGCTAATGCCATTTGCAATCGTTTTCGTAGTCCATCCCCACCGTTTCGATTTATTTCATTGTGTTTGGTTTCGTTGTTTCAGCAGGCAGCCACAGAAAGACTTATAACCCGAGAAGCTATAGCAACCGATATACGTACACTTCCACTTCCACATAGGGGAGCTTAATGAAGAAGAGAAGGGAACTGAAACCGAAAACTGGGATGGCGCGGTGTTTAGCTGGGAAATCGAGACCCTTGAGAACACGTGTAAGGATAGAGAGCGAGGGACTCAACGCTGTGCAGAAGTTTCGATGAATGATGAGGTGAACAGATAGACGACGAAAGCAAGAAAAAGGAAACGAGGAAAGGTATGTTGAGGTTACTATATAAGGAGTACAAGGGCTGAGTGGGTTAGGATGGTAACGGGGTAGAAGTAGCACTGTGCTCGTGATGGGGCAGGAATCTTAGGTTTGGTTGGGTGGGTTGGGGTTGGGTTGGGGTTGGGGTGAAATGTGAGACACTGAAACAGCTATTGTGAGACAAATACGAGGATGAGCAGAGAGTCATAACTAAATACGATTAAATATGAAGTACACAAAGTGAATGAAGGTTATTTTTCTATATTTTTTTTACTTTTTCATAGTCATAGAATAACAAATTTGCAACAAACAAACAAGATACAAGATAAATATGCAGCAAGAGCAGGGCGAGACGTAAACCAGGCACACAGGCAATTTTAATCAATGTAACCAGTAACCAGTAACCAGAAAACAGAAAACGGAACAAGCAATTCGAGGCCACAGCAAAAACAGTCCAAAAGAGCCAGTTACAATTATTAATTATAGACTCGAGTGGTCGAGACGCTACTCGAGACAGACTTTTTAGGCTACGCGTATATTTTTGAGTTGCTTTTTATATATACAACAGCAACAGATCCGGGAGGAGTTGCAGCAGGCAACTTGCAACATGCCACAGGCAGGCAGCAACAGTAAACAGTCAACTGGCAACCGTCCAGTCTACAACCGTTTGATAAGCAACCAGCAAAATTTAAGCAAAATTATACACACGTAGGGCTAAGAGGGGCAGGGGTACGGCTTGCGAGGATGACGGTTTTAGGACCTTATGGTCGCAAACCCAAAACTCGTTCCCCGTCCGATCAGCACATGCGATTGGGTTTTTGAATACCGATCAAGCGTCTTTCGATTATTAAGTAATATGCAGTCTCTGCTTCAAGGATTTTAAATTTATAACCAAGAAAAAAAAAATGATTAAATTTACTAAATATTAATTTTTTTCCAAATTCGTGCGCTAAGCGAAGCAAAACATAAACCAAACCGAATTAGGTAAAGATAATGAATACTCACACATGAACTATATACACTTTATATATATATATATATATATATACTCAAGCGTATTGATGTTGCTTAAAACAAAACCCCAAAAAAAAAGAACTCTTCTCCCAGCCAGAAGACATTTTTTGCCTTTCACGAAACGAATTTCCCCTAAGATATGAAATATGAAAACTTGTTAACTTTGCCCCCGTTTGTTTGCGACTTAAGTTTCGTCGAAATCAGATCAATCAGATCAGACTATACACTATCCACACATTACACATGTATACATTGCCTTATATCCAGAGAACAAACAGATATCTGCATCATACCTTATATTAGTGTAAGAATCAAATACGATATGTACGACCTATGAGAGTTTGTTAAATTTGCTTTTACTTTTTAGCAGCTTCGATTTAAATCAAATATACACTAAATGCACACACCCCCGCACACACACGCCCACTTGTGTGCGTGTGTGGTGTGTGTGGGCCCGTGTGTGCTCTATATAATCATTAGTACAGCAAGTGCATGCAGAAAGTAAAATTGTTACAAACAAGAGCCGAGCCGAAGTATCGCTGGCTGGCGGATATAGCCATAGCAACAGCTAAGCCAGGGAAGGATTGGTCAGGAGCAACGAGTCGGTAGGAGACAGGCAGATAGGGATAGAGCGAGCCAGCACAAAGATCCGATAAAGGGCAAAGGTTAGCGCGAAGAAATATATATGTATTACATTTTATGAAACGTCAAGCTTATCTCAAGAACTATTTCCAAAACAAAATCTGAAATTATAATAAACGTATTTATGTGAAGTTCGGGTGCCTTTCAGTCTCCCCGCGGTCTCGGTTTCAACGGGGTTCTGCCTTCGTCTCTAAAGGCATCCAGTCTGTCCCGTCTAATTTCTGAAGTGACCCACCTTGGAATGATTGATGACCTGACATTGGACTAGTTGCCTGATTGGTAATGATGGATGGCCACTTAGCAACTCCTGCAGTCGAACCCTATGGCCAGGAACCCGTGCACGAGCAGTCATCGAAAGTAGGTGGCTTCTGATGGTCGAGTTAGTTTTCTTGGAATTATTTCGTTAAAAAAGCGATGTCTTCTATGTGCGCGGCATAAGTTTTTACTTTTTTAGGGGATATTTATAGTTGCACTTACTCAATCTAAAGTCACAGGACCGACGTATTTGCAGCTCTAATTTTGTAGGTCAGTGTATATGGTTAAGTAGAAATCCTTGTCCTTAATGTATATTTCTCTATTATTTTCATCTATGTTCGCACCAGTTTCATTTGCCATGTTTCCGTTTGCCATGTTTTCACCTTGAATTTTCCTTATCATCTGTGTGTTGTCGAATCCGAAAATCGACCCCATTGACATTCGGGTCGCATCGAGCACTAGATTGCTGAAACAGAAAATTATCCATCCAACAGGGAATCGATTAGCTAATCTAATTGGTATCTAGCCCTTCCTAGATACCGATACCAAGCTACGCGGCAGATAGCCGGTAGAACTCGGTATGGACACGCTGATAGCTCTGGAGCCGGTGCACCGCGTCTGCCAAGTGTGCAGCCTGTGGCAGTGGCGGCTCTCCGCCCCGCCAGATACGGAGGGCATCCTGCTCCGCCGATCGCGCTGGTTGGAATTCTACGCATGGACAGTGCTGACGGCGGCCAGTGGCTTTACCGCCTATGACCTCTTCCAGGCGAGCAGCGTCCAGAAGGACGAGGGTGCCGAGTCCACCATCTCGAGCATTGGTCACACCGTGGACTTTATCCAGCTGGTAGGCATGCGGGTTGCACACCTGGCTGCCCTGCTGGAGGCGCTGTGGCAGCGGCAGGCGCAGCGCCAATTCTTCGCGGAGCTGGGCGAGATCGATGGGCAGCTGGCCAAGGCCCTGAGGTTGGATGTGGAGGGCGGGCGCATCCTGATGCGCCGGCAGACGACACGTCGGGCTGTGTGGGTCCTGTGGGGCTATGCGACCAGCCAGAGCCTCATCCTGGGCGCCAAGCTGCTCGCCCCTGGCCACCGCTTCCCCATCTACTGGATCTGCTACCTTCTGCCGTTGCTCGTGTGCGGTCTACGCTACTTTCAGATCTTCACCGCCGTCCAGATCGTGCGCCAGCGCCTGGACGTGATCGTTGTGGCCCTGCAGCAGCTGCAGCTGCAGCAGAAAAACCCCTGCCTGGATGCTGTGCCTGAAGAGCAGGCCGACCTCGAGCAGGCGGCCATTGAACGACTGATTGCCGTGAGGCTCATATACCAACGGGTGTGGGCCCTGGTGTCCTTGCTGAACCAGTGCTACGGGACCTCCATGCTGATGCAGGTGGGCAACGACTTCCTGGCCATCACCTCCAACTGCTACTGGATGTTCCTCAACTTCCGCCAATCGGCGGCCTCGCCCTACGACATCCTGCAGATCGTGGCCAGCGCTGTATGGTCCGCACCCCATCTGGGCAACGTGCTCGTCCTCTCGCTGCTCTGCGACCGAACGGCCCAGTGTGTGAGTAGAAAAGATCGGGTCCGCGGACACCCCTTTTTCCTAACTCTTCGCGTCTGCTTCCCAGGCCACTCGCCTGGCCCTGTGTCTTCATCAGGTGAGCGTGGATCTGGGGAATGAGTGCCACAACGCTCTGGTAGGTATTTTCTCTGCCCCCGCACATTTGCCCATTGCTTCTTCCCGTTCTCCCCAGATCACCCAGTTTTCGCTGCAGCTACTCCACCAGCGGCTTCACTTTAGCGCCGCTGGCTTCTTCAAAGTCGACTGCACCCTTCTTTACACAGTGAGTGGGAAATCCAAATAATGTCCAGAAAACACGATGCTAAAAACCAGAGCTTTGCAGATCGTGGGTGCCACCACCACATACTTGATTATCCTGATTCAGTTTCACATGAGCGAGTCCACAATGGGCAGCGGATCGAACGGAGAATAGCCACCAAGGAGCCTGAGCGGCAGCACTAATATCAAGCATGGGCCACACAGCAATTTTATCTCAATAAAAAAATATATTCTATTCTTATCTACAATTAAGTTTTGAAAAATTCGGGCAGGCGATGGAATTTTAATAATTATTTTTTTAATTTTTAGTTGCGTGACTTTGGGCGCTGCCGGACTGAAATACCGATTCAACGAGGCATGACATTCCAATTTCTCACCATTATTTCCAAGGTTTTTGATTAAAAAACTGAAAAAACTAGCTCTTTTTTTCTGGATTTTGGCCATCAAAATCATATATTTAAAACAAATTGTTTAAGGGGTTTTGTTGTAGCTTTGCCAAAATAAGACCAACAGCCGAAAGAATGACTGTTTTGTGTAGCTGACAACCTACACAATCGATTCCAGGTGGATTCAGTAAATTTAATTTTTTGACCGATTTTTGCATTTTTCAACACTTGATTTTTTTCCAAATATGGCCCAAAATAAAATTTTTGAGCTGAGAATGCCAATCGATTGGAAATTTTGTAACGAATTCAACGAGATATGACATTCCAAGATCTGAACATTATTTCCAAGGGTTTTGATTAAAAAACTGAAAAAGGAACGACCAAACCAAATTTTTCCCATGCAAACTTGGGCAACTTCCCATTTTGAAGTACTAAGCGAACAGAAATGAACAGCAAGTAGCCAGCGCCCTAAGCTGTTTTTTCCATTATGGCTGCAATACAAGTCGGCCATCATTAAAAATTTCTGAAAAAGAACCGTTGGTTCTAAGCCAATCGCAGTCTAGAGATGGGCAAACACGTTGTTTCTTTGTGCGTCTCACGAGTTTGGCACGCCAAGCACGAGAAGACACGAAAGCCCCTTGTGTTTGTTGTTGGCGCTCGGAAATAAATAGACACGCGTACATCTCTAAGATAAACAAAAAAACCAAACGTTGAAACCTACTGCTGATTTATGTTCGCCTAGTGTTGCAAACCGATAAATCTAAATTTGCCCGTCAAAATGAACCGGCCAAACCAAATTTTTCCCATGCAAACTGGGCAACTTCCCATTTTGAAGTACTAAGCGAACAGAAATGAACAACAAGTAGCCAGCGCCCTAAGCAAATGTCTTGCGATCACCTGTTTTTTCCATGATGGCTGCCATACAAGTCGGCCATAATTAAAAATCTCTGGAATAGAACAGTTGGTTCTAAGCCAAGCGCAGCCAAGAGATGGGCAACCACGTTGTTGCTTTGTGCGTCTCACGAGTTTGGCACGAAAAGCACGAGAAAACACGAAAGCCCCTTGTGTTTGTTGTTGGCGCTCGGAAATAAATAGACACGCGTACATCTCTAAGATAAACAAAAAAACCAAACGTTGAAACCTACTGCTGATTTATGTTCGCCTAGTGTTGCAAACCGATAAATCTAAATTTGCCCGTCAAAATGAACCGGCCAAACCAAATTTTTCCCATGCAAACTGGGCAACTTCCCATTTTGAAGTACTAAGCGAACAGAAATGAACAACAAGTAGCCAGCGCCCTAAGCAAATGTCTTGCGATCAGCTGTTTTTTCCATGATGGCTGCCATACAAGTCGGCCATAATTAAAAATCTCTGGAATAGAACAGTTGGTTCTAAGCCAAGCGCAGCCAAGAGATGGGCAACCACGTTGTTGCCTTGTGCGTCTCACGAGTTTGGCACGAAAAGCACGAGAAAACACGAAAGCCCCTTGTGTTTGTTGTTGGCGCTCCGAAATAAAAAGGCACGCGTACATCCTTAGGATAAACGAAAAAACCAAACGTTGGAACCCACTGCTAATTTCTGTTCGCCTGGTGTTTGGGTTGAAAAATCATCCATTTTGCTGTGCATTTTTCGCAGTCAAAGTACCTGGAAGCACTCCATGCGCAGGATGGACGGAATGCCCATGCCCTCCAGGTACCGGAGGATCTGCCTCAGCAGCCAGGAGTTGCGCGGAATGGATGGCGGCACTGTGAGGGTGGGATTCTTGCGCCAGCTGCAGTCGCACAGCTCCTCGAAGCCATCAACCGCGCTCGTCTCCAATTAAACGTTCCTCTGGAGGATCTCCACTCTTGGCCAGCTTCTTGACATAGCATGAAACATGAAAACATGAAACTCGTAGACAAAGCCATTTCCAGCAGGTCGAAGGAGCAGGTGACGACTGCCTGGCCACTAGCTTCTGGAGCAGCTGCAACCTGTGGGCCAGCAACAGGGGCATCTGCTCCACCTTGACGGCTCGAAAACCGTATTTTTCGCGTGCAAACTGGGCAACAGAAAGGATTTAAAGCTCAAAGCAATTAATTAAACTCAAACAGCTTGGGAATGTTTTTTAGAAAAGGGTTCCAAGTTTATTTATATATATTCATATTGTGTGTCAGGGATTGTCCAGAGGGCCTGGTCGGGGTAGAAGGACATCCGGTCCACCACCAGCTGCAGCTGCGACCTGGCGGGACTGATCCTCTGCGCCTGTAGGGTACAGAGCGGGTTCGAGGTGTGTAGTGGGGGTGAGTACATCCTTATGGTAATACAGTATGGGATTAGGTTATCGTATTATCTTTAGCATATTTGTTGCCGTGTCTGTATATTACTTGCAGTTGTTTCTGTATTGCTAAGTGCCGGACACTGCGTCCGGCGTACTCCGGCGCTGCGGTTCTACTTGCTAGTGTAAAGGTTCTCCGCCGAAATAATCCTCGTAAGCATAAGTTAAACTCTATATAATCTGCACTTCACCTGCCGTGCACGTAAAATAAGTCAAAATGGGTACGAGTAGGTGGCGACGTTCTGGATCATTATCAATTTGTTTGTTTTCTTTTTCGTGTATAAATTAGTTACTATTTAAAATTATATACATTCAAGTACTTATCGTATTATAGATATCATTCCTGTCTGTACAAAACATCGCCAAATAGGTTTTTGTTTAATATTTTTAATTTCACATGGCTCCTCACTATCGATTTTTATGTATTTCTCTTGAGTGCAAATTCACATAAATTCAGTCGTGATTCAATTGATTTCCTAAAGTTGATATCTTTGCTTTGCTTGTTTTACTTAAAAAAAGCTCAAGGTAGTAAAACCGGGTCTACACAAAACGGAACACACACGCTCGTATCGTACAACCGTACAACCGTACAAAGGGGCAGCTTTGCGGCTTTACAAAATCCGGGTATGCGGATGCACAGGCCCTGTGCGACTCCCACTTGGGTATCGGGTATCGGACACGTAAATGCAGCTCGAACCTAGTGTATGGTACTGTAAGTCTGTTGCTTAAGCAAGGGAATCGCGACTGCTCCAGCGAAGTGTCCGCTGCGTCATCAGGTTTGTTATTGTAAGCACGATAAAAACTACTAAGACTAACCCTACAAACTCCCACTAATGTGTATATCTCTTGCTGTTTGAGTGCCCGAGTTGTCTGGCTGGCTAACGCCTCTAGTGCCTCTCTAAGCGAAGCTGAATCTCGAAGCTGAGGCTGAGGCTGTGCTGAAACACCCGCCTGGCCATGGGGCGCAGCAGAGCAGAGCTGGTTCTCGCTTAGTCTGGTCTATCTGGTCTACTAAAAGTTGAACACATGCACGACCGCACACACTCCGCACAGTGCGCTGCTGTGCCGCACTGCCCCACAGTGCTGCCACGAGGCGAGAATCGCAGTGGTACCTGTTAACTTTGTATCGAATGCAAATAATGCGTGGTCTCCCTGCGGGCTCTGCTTGGGTGATTCCGGCTGATCTTGGTGGGTGATCTGTGGCTGATCTGATTTCGTGGGGTGAATCCAGGGTGTTATGTGGCTGTGGTGGTGGTGGCGGTGGCTGACTGATCTACTGTGCAGGGGCTGGCTGGCTGATGTGACTGTGGCGGCTACCTTGGCTGCATTCAATTGGTGTTGGGTCGGTGTGGCTGATTGTGTTGCCGATTGGGAATAAGTTGTTAGATGTTTGTTGATTGCTGATTGTTGATGACGGGGAGTTCGGGTTTTGTTATTAGGGTATTGCGTGTAAGTATACAACGCTTTTAAATTCCAAGACTGCAATTAAACAGAGAGAGAAAAAGAGAGAGCGTCAGTCAGACAGAGATAGCGGGAGAAGGAAATAGCGTCAGTCACAGAGGAGGAAGGAGTTGCATTATAGTCCTAGGTTCCTCGAAACTCGTATGTACAAATATAGTCTACGACTAAAATATTGTGCGTTGCTAACAAAGCGCAGCGGAGCAAGGGTTCATCGTTCGATCGCTTTTACATAAAATACATATATGCACGTCATTGATTTGCTGTCAAACGCTCCGTCGTAAAGTGGTCACAAGACCGCGCCAGGTGATAGGTGATAACAGCTCACCCAACACGGCAACCAGCAGCGAAAAAGAACGAGTGGGCACGTGGTCGGCTGATCTGTGGATTAGCTTACATTCGCGATCCCTTCTGCTGCAAGACCTTGGCCCGGTCGTTGAGCTCCAGCTCCCGCCCGGCCGTCGTGCCGCACTCCTTGGAGACCACGCACAGGAACTCATTGTTTTCGAACGGCCCATAGTGACTGAACTGCATGCTGATCAGCTGCTCAAACCGCCAGCCGTCCGACAGAGTTGAGATCATCTGCGGAGGAAGGAGTAATGCTCAAGTTTTTGCACAAGGTTTGCTGCCGTTCTAGGACTCACCTGGGTCAGTTCCTGCTCCCGGCACTGCAGCACGCGGTACACGCGCTTCTTGTCCGCATGCGGTCGCTGAAAAAGTCCTGGGATTAGTGGGAAACTACAATGCTGAGAGGCGGACTCTCACCTGATCCCTGTGCAGGATGCACTCCTTCAGCAGAGCTATCAGCTGCGTCACGTTGTAGAACTCAGCCTCCTCCAGCACGCCTTCCTCGGACACGCCATCGAGCACCAGCTTGCCGTGACGCAAATAGTTGAGCACGGGCGCAAAGTATTTGGGGTCCCTGTCGATCAGGTAGGCACCTGTCTCGTCCTGCAAGCGAACGGGTCACCGAATTAGTCACTGAGTATGTAATACATTAGGCTATTAGAAAAGTGTCACTCCGAAGTGATGCGCAGTCACTGGCAGTTCCGGGCTCTACCTACATCCACACCCCACGGGCATCTCTTTGCCCTGGCAGCAGGTGAATTGCAGTTGGCGAACTGCTGCTGCTAGAAGGCGGCTTTGGTTGCTGCTCACGTGCGAAGGGCTGCTTTTTTGGACTCCAAGCAATTTAAGCACCCGATTAGGCTAGGCAATGGCTAGGGGTGGCTGCCTTAATTGGCGGGGGTTTGGGGGTGGTGAGCACGGAATTTAATCAATAGCGAAAGGCGCGTGCAGCGCAGTAACAAGACTGCCGACTGTCGCTCAAGCACACAGCGTAAAACACTTTTTATTAAAAACTATACAGACATCGACTGGGGGTGGCGATGCGGACCGGAGGAGGACTGATGGCTGCTGTTTGTGTTGTTTACACAAAGCGGAACGGGCAGAGTGTATATGTGTCTCTGGAATTTCTCGTTGTCTTGCTGCTTGTTCGCAGCGAATTTATGGTTGCGGAGCCAGCGCAATGTTTGTTTGCCGATTGGCCGTGTTAATGTTGTGATTATTGTCATGATGATTATTTGGTCTGCTGTTCGAGGGGCACCACCAACCCACCACCCTCTCGACGTCCCAAGGACTCGGCCCAGCAGCGAAATCAGGGCCTGCCCCAGCTAACTAGAACACTCTGCTGCAGCTGCACTTAAAGTAGGACGCTCTCTCGCGCGCTCTGGGTTGTGCGCTCTTTGTTTCTGTCCCTTGGCCCCTGGCCCAGATCCCCACCACCCCGGAGAGCCGCTTCCGCTGCATGACCTGCATTGCATTGTACACTTTTCGGTGTCGGGCTTATTACTGTAATTACGTGGGGCCTGCGGCTATAAATAGGAGCATAAATGCAGGGGACTCAAACCCAAAACTCACCCGATCGGAAATCAAGTCGCAGTCCTCCTGAATCAAGCGGGAGAGGAAGGAATTTGGGTCACGGGAGAGCGTCGTCTTGGTGGTGAGGAAGTAGGTGCCGCCCACGTTCAGCTTGACCCACTGGTCGGTGCCCTGCTTTTTCAGCACGTTGGGGCTCTTGCGCGAGTTTATGAACACCGTGCTCATGGTGCTGCTTGAGCTCCGCCGGGAAGTTGCCTGCTGGCTCCGCTGTTCTGCTCCTCCTGCGGAGGCGACGCCGTCCTGGTTGAGTGGGGCGTGGGTCCGTCCTGGAGTGGTGGCGTGAGCTCAGTCCGTTTCGCTAGCTGGCTAACTCGCTAACTGGCTGCCCTTGATGTCCGCGCGTTTCCCCTCTGGCCTCGGTTTCGCTTGCGATGGGTCTTAGCCTCAGCTCATGCTTTTCCTCTCGCTTGCGTCGTCTTTGTTGCGTTGCGTTGCGATGCGATGCGCCTCGTTGTCTGGCTCTGTCGCCGCCGCTGCCGCTGCGCTGCGCTGCTCGGATCGCGTGGTGCGCTACCTTGCCTTGCCTTACCGCTCTGGTCACTCAGCCTTTGGCCTTTTCGCTCCTCTTCGGCTTTTATGTTAGTTAATTTGGTTTTTGGACTACAAAAATTTAAATTTACTAATGAAAACAAGGGTTGATTGCGATAACAAGTCTTATGAGAAATCGATTTAAGGAAGGTGTAATTCGAACAGGCCTATCGAAGATGGGCAGAGCTATAGGTAAGCCGATAGGCCGTACTAACATTAATACTAAAATGACCGTGAGCTATATTTTAAAATAAAGAGACCACGGTCACGCTGCTCAATACCAGTGCTCATCGATAGTTTTCATCGCATGACAAGAGCTGAGTGCTGCAAACATCGATGACTTTGCCGCCAATCGTGAGTGTTTCAAATTCAAATTCAAACTCGAATGGGGCTTCGCCGAGGGCCAGTTAAACTAATGATCTTGCTGCCCCTCAGTTGCTCTCAGTTAGTGCGTGGCCTTTAGACAGTGCGGACAATCACCATGGCTATTCTGACGCTTTTGCTGCTGCTGGCCTGTTCCACAGGTTTCTCTCACTCGATGCTCTACAAACTGAATCCTGAAGAAAAATACGAGGCAGGTGGGTGCTCCGCGGGATGAGCCATGTCAAAAATCATAATCACACCCCTTGCTCGCTCTTTTGCCAGATCTTGTGCCCGTCTCCTCCACCGTGATTCCGCTGACTGTGCTGGAGGTGAGCTACGGAGCAGGTGGCAAGCCCAGCGAGGAGTACAAGGCGGCCTACCTCCGCAAGCTGCGCAAACAGGTCCTGCAGCGGGCCGACAAGGACAGGCAAGCCGACGAGGACGACGAGGTGCCCACCGTGCTTGGCCTGTCCGATTCCCAGGCCCCCGCTCCCACCGATGCAGACGCTCTGATTACCGGTGGGTTCCTCGCACCGCCGCGCCTTACACTCAACCCCCCACTCAAGCTATCCATCCCATTGCAGTGAAATCGCAGCAGCTGGAGAAGGCCAAAGTCAAGGCTGTCTGAACGGCGCAGGTGGACCAGTCCCAGTCCCAGTCTTCAAGCTGATGTCATGGCGTGCTTGGAATAAACGACAACTAACCGAATCGCAGCAAATCTTGTTTTGGCTTCGGCCTAATTGGGCATGTGTGGGCGTGTTGGATGACGCAGCTCCGTCGCTACACACATAGTCGGAGTGGAAGTGGAAGAGTAAATGGGGGGAATCGCAGAGTTAGCAGGAAGCTGCTCGGAGCGGAAGGATGTATGTTTTCAACGAAATCGAATCAAATCTAATGAGGCCCCTGCTGTGCGATTGAGATAACGGCGATGATGGGATAACCTCCGCATCTGCTGGGGGAAGTTTCGCCCTTGGTCGGAGAATGAAAAATCAGAGCAGCAAAAAAGAGCCGTCCAAAGAGCAGGAGAAAGAAAAACGAGGCGTCGGAAAGCCAGACGGGGGATGCCGATGACAGTGGGCGATAGACTGCTGTCGTGTGCGTGCTTTTGAGGCCAGTTAGTCAATTCCCCCGCCCGCTGCGCCCCAGTCCCCTTTCCTTTGCAGTACAGCACTCAGGTGAGACTTTCCTGCTCGACTGACTGTCCAAACGCAAGCTGACAGGACATCGGACTGCTCTCTTTCTTGCCGCTATCTTTGAGCTCCTCCTGCTTTGTGCAGTGCCGTCAATGTGGCTGTCATGAACAAGTCACAAGTTGCATGGCGACAGAGCAGCGTGCCACTGCCAGCCTGCTACTTCGGGCTTTGGGTTGTCTGATGTGGAGTGTGGAGTGTGGAAGCGACGTGCATCCCATGTACCCACCTGAACGTCCTTCCGCCCCCGCAGCGCCACGGGTGATTAAACGGACTGAAATGCTGATGGGAGCCAACTATTTTCGCTATTTGTGCACTCGCCTTCGGCACGTACATAATTTGAATACAAAGGCCGGGCAGGTGGGGGGCGGTGCATCGGAGGGATTGAAGTCTGTCATTTCTGTGCCAAGTCCATGCGGATTAACCCCCACTTCACGTCTATGTCGCGAGCCAAGGGAATATGGAGGAGGCGAGGGACGTGGGTGTTGAACAAGTGTAAACTACACGTGAATTATGTTGTCACTGTTCCACCCACCCGCCACCCGGCAAACACACTTCACTTGCCTTGGTTTTTCAATGTGATTTCAGTAGCTGCCGTTGGTGTAGTTTCTATCGGTGTTGTTGCTACCGATATTATTGTTGTTCGATCTGCAGATTTTATGCTCCACTTAACGCAAGCGTCGGGGGGCAGCCTCTTCTTGTCGGAGCTCTGCTGAACCAATTAATAGCTGCGCCTGCCTATTCAATAGCGAATGTTAATATCGCGTATACGCCCACGTGCCGGTACAAATGCGTGTCGCGCGAGTTGTTGTTGCTGATGATGATGATGATGCCTCAGTGGAACAGTGGTTATTTCTGCTGCTGATTGTTGTCAGCGACAGATGCCATCAAATCGAATGTCAAATCGAATGACGTGAGAAGTAATTGTTGGCGAGGTGCTTCTAATTTATGGCGAAGAGAACAGTTCTGACAGGTGACACGAGGCAGGGTGGATAACCCCTTGCGAACCAATCTGCTTTTTATAGTAATGCAGAATTTCAGCTATGCATTGAGACGCTTGTTGTATTTTAAGGATATAGTGCCGCTTAAAAAAATGTATATTTAAAGTAAAGAAATATGTCAATTGCACGCTCCCAAAAAATGCAATTGTTTAAACTTTAAAGGTTTTTCAAATGCGTACTTTCAATTCGACATTCAAATTAAGATAATTTTTGAGGTTGAGGGTGTGAAACTTCATTTTAAAAAATCAAAATTGTAAGACAAATATACATTTTGTTGTAATTTCTTTGATAAATGCCTTACTTACAAGTCCCGCAAAACACTGTAATTTTGGCGCTTTTAAACTAGTTTAAGAACGTTTTTCCTTGAAGTTTTGATTGAATTAATCAAAAATTTAATTTGTTCTAACATTTCAATGTGTATTCTTAAATTAAAGTAACGTATTTAATGATAAGTATAACGCTAAGCGGATAGGTGTGAGGAAATAGGTTTGCAGAACTTTAAAAACCAATTTTAAAATAAGCTTGGAAATCAGGCAGGGAAATGAGAAATCTCCGCCAATCAAAGGAGACACTGGACCGCAAAAATACTCTGATCGAGGGAGGAATGGGCTGGGAATTTGCGACACAATACCAATCCAATTCCAGGCTTGACTAGGGAAATGAAATGTCATTAAGTTCCGAATTGGTTTCGTTTGGGTTTGTTTTATTTTTGCTTGCGGGGGAGTAGTTGGCCTAGGCGTGGCTGGGCGTGTTCTCATTGCGGATTTGGGTCGCGTGTTTATCTAACGAGCCTCGGATGCAGTTGGTCATCCGCCATCTGCCATCTGCCGCTGGCTTCCATTGCCGTGGCCATTTCTGTTGCTGTTTCTGTTTGCCTTCTGCCCCTGTTTGCTCTGCACTCGATGGGGATGTGGGTTTGTGGCGCCCCGAAGTATGCAGCGTCGGAATTTATGCAAATAAGTGGGTGTTGAGCGTGGTGGTTGGAGGTGGGAAGTCCTAACTCAGAGGCAGAGAGTGCGACCTAATTGACGCACGTCCTGTGTGGGTTGTCCCGTGTCCTGCAGCCGGTAAGGCGACTTAAGCGGCCTCCAATGATGTGAGAAATTACTTTAAACGTGGACAACAAATGCCAGACGCAGTCAGGAGCCCACAACGCCAATGTTCCGCCCTTCTAAATTTCTAAATTTCCAAATTTTCGAATTCTGCATGTTCAGCATGGCTGAAATGTCTTTTAAATGCTTCGAGCCTTGCCAAACTTTGTTGGGCCGCCTCTCGCTCTAACACACTTTAGGTCTATCCTTGCCTGTCGGTTCTAGTGTGTGTGTTTGCTTTGCAGGAAAGAAAAACGAGAAGGGGAAAACCCTTCAGACTTCAGATTTCCAACTTCACAGAGATGCCCCGCAGGCAACATCGGCCCAATGAAATCAGCGGCAGGCAAACAAAATTTTACTAAATACACACACACACACACACAGGCTGACTTAAAAGCACACACACACACACACACACAGAGCAGGACCCGCACACTATGTTCGAAAAAGGGAATATAATGCAAACGAAATTATAAGAAGTCAAAGCCAAAGGCAGAGCGAACCCAGAAGAGAGACCACCCTCCCCACTCCCAGAATCATCGGCTAGCGTAATTAATCGAGTTTTCAATGCGAGCGAATCGCAATCGCATCCATCAAAGGCCCCACATCCGAGCCAGGCGATAGAAGGTGGCTTCAGCAGCTGAATTGGCTCGGAACAGGAGCAGAAGCAGGAGCAGGAGCAGAAGCGGCATCCAATCATCTAACATGAATAGCATCGACCGAATGCCACCCATTGCCCGACTCATTCAAATCTAATCATGGAATACACGTTGCTATCTTCTTCGGGCTGTGCGTTTTTACAGGCAATTTATTAATTTGGCAAGTTAGGCACAGGCCACAGAGAGTGACAAAAGCGACTGGGAGCCGTGGAGCAATGGAGAGGGGGCAGGGACGAAGGAGCCGGGAGCAGGGAGCAGGGAAAGCCGCAAAGCGTTTACCCGCCGCTTTGGCTCAGGCGAGTGGGAACAGGATAAAATTCAAGCCGAAAACCGAAAAACCGAAACTAAACCCAGACACAGACACAGACCGAAGCCACGACCGAAAGCCGAAGGAAAACTGGCAGCGCTTGAAGCACACCACACTCGATGAGCATCGCGGTCACGGTGGTGTAGAAGCCCCAGATACGATTTCTTTTACATGCTGAACAAATATTTGTTTTATTGTAATAATTAATACTGATAATTTATAAAGATTCAGTTGAGCCCTGCAAACTGAATTAAGAAAGAGAAATGTATATTATCTGCGCTAAAAGTTTTGGTAAACTCAAAAGATATATTACTCATACGACTTGGTACTCGCTCGAAATATGTTGCTCATACGACTTGTATGCCAAACAAAAATTGCTAAAATTATTCCCTAATTTATGTAATTATGGTGGATGTAGCAGAAATTGAGTTTCGTCATCCAAACTTTCTGTATTACCACACTTTGAACACTCTGCCCACCACGGTGGCTAAGCGAGGCAGGAGCGGATAGACTAGAACTAGATTCCGTGCCTGGTCGCTCCATTGCTGCCGCCTGGCTGCGCAGGGAGCAAGCCGAAATGGATTCAAGCCAAAGCCAAAGCCAGAGAAAAGCCAAAGGCAGCCTCAGCTTTGGAATCGGATTCAGCAGAAGCAGGAGTTAAGTCGCACAAAGTGCGCACAATCAAAACAAATCAACACGTGGTTTTTGGATATTTATCCAGCGGTCGAACTGTGCAGCAGTCGAACAGTCGAGGTCGAGGAAAATCCCAAAAGGCCTGTCCGGTTCCCCGTACCCCCTGTGCGCTGCCCCAGCACCTCAGCATCCTCCTTTATTAAAGAGCGGCGCAGACGCAGTAACCCAAAGGTGGATATTCAAGCGTTGCCGGATGTCTCGGGCAGAGAAAAGAATTAAAGTCATGCTGGCTCCCAACTAATTTTTGACTCCATTATAGAGAATCAATCAAAAATAAGAAAGGAAGATGCAGTTATACATCGACAACATAAGTTTACATGCGAAAATGTTTAAAACAATAATTTTACCTCGATGTTCCGTCCCTTTGGAATCTATATGATTCGTTCCATTTTTATAAATCTAAAAATGTGTTTTAAAAATCATTAGAAAAATTAAATTTGAGTTGTATGCGTATATGGTGGAAAACAACGAAAGGTGTGTCGATTTTCCTATTGGTTTCGTAGTATCGATCCTGTACGTCTTCTTCTATAACGTTTGCGAGGTCAATTCGAAATATTGTTTTTATGCTATCTTTGAACCAATATCTTAAGTTTTATTAAAATAAGCTGACTTATCCTTTTGAAATATCTATCTGTGTGGGGGCTGTTTATAACCTATCAACATATACCATGCTGAATCGCACTTCATTGTGGTCCAATCTGACTGCATTATATAGCTGTCATCGGATAGATAAAATTGTAAATTTGCTCATTGTTGTAGTAACAACTAAAAATCAATCGGTCTGAATTAAAAAAGCACACTTGCAATATTTTGATTTTTTGGAATCAAATATTCATAATTTTTAAGGAATTATGTACATTTGTTTTGCCCATTTAAGCCGAGTCAAAACCCTGTCAATAAAATTCATTTCCCCTTAAGATAAGATTGGATGATGTCTTGTAAATTTTGTATGGAAATAACATTGTTTTAAAGATTATGGTAGGGTTGCACTTCCTGCCGACTGGGTGGCCACCCTGTCAATGGGTTTGGCACGCGACCAGCATCCAAAAGACAGTGAGAGAGCTTTGAACGCGAGAGCAGAAATATTACGTATACGCTGCAGGAGGGCGTGTTACAAGCCGAAACAAAACGACACGAAACGAAATCGAAACCAAGTCAATGCCTCTCTCTGTGACATTGACAGTGCTCGGTGGCTCCTGTGGATTCCACTTCCTTTGGCCCCTCTCCCTCCCCCGGCGGAAAAACGAGCTCCATTCGTCGTTTATTGGGGTTCGTACACGCTCGCGGATGCTGGGCTGCTTCTTCTTGCTCTCGAGGGAGGCGGCTCCACGGCTCCACGGCTGGATGGCTATACGGCTGGGCTCTGGGCCCGGGTTGGCAGTGCCATTCGGTGGCTCGACGCTTTCAGTCCGCAAGACGCGCTCCGTTCCGTTCCGCTCGCTTCGTGCCGTTCAGAGTCCTGTTCGGTTCTGTTCGTCCGCATCCGCAGGAGCTGCCTGCCGACGTCCAGAGCCAGATAGCCAGGTTTCAAAGTCTGAGCTTGGCTTGGCCCGGCTGGAGCGGACCGCCCGAACTAGAGCTCGGACAAGTGGACTTGGGACGCCACAACTAACGCCTAGGCCTAGACTCGATCGCCAGACCAAGTGAGCGTTGCGCCCAGGATGCGAACGTAAACGTAAGCCCAGGACCTGCGACGTCCCATTCGTCCACCCCGCCCTTTTGACAATCCGAGTGTTTTTTGTTTTATAACAAAGAAAACAGGAACAGCAACAGCAATAGCAACAGCAGCAACAGCGACGGTAAAAATAACACAGTGTGGGGAGGGGGAGGAATAGAGAAAGCACATCGAAATGATGGCAAAAAAAAATATCAGCAACAACAAAATAGATGAACTTTTTTCGTAGCTTTTTTTGGGCGTGTATGTGTACGTGTGTGGCTGTGGCTGTGCCTGTGTCTGTGCGAGGCTGCGTCGTCGTCATCGCTGCTGTCGTTGTCGTTGTGCGTGTCTTTGAATTTTTGGGTGTGGACTTGTTTCATGTTTCAGTTTCAGTCGCTGGCTTTCTCCCTTGCCACCCCCAGGACACCACCCCCTCGCAGCCAGCCTGCAACAAAACTTTCCTCAAATAGCGACGACAGCTACAAAAACAGCATTTACAATTAAAATAAAAAAGTGCAATAGATTAATGCAGTGGCAGCCTCAGCGTAGCTGTCGCTGTCGCTGGCGCCGTCGCTCTTTATTTTGTTTTTGTTCAAGTGTGTAAGTGAGTGTGCCAATAACAACAACAACAACAACAATAGCCACAGCCAGCGCTACAACAATGGCCAAGTGCATCAAAAGTGCCGAAGAAAAACAGCGCGAAAGCAAAACAAAAGCCTCAACCCACCAAACCCCACCCCCACTCCCACCCCCAAAGCCACCCCTGCGACACATTTTAATTAAGAGCCTGCTATGACAGACGCCCGACAGCCTACCAGTCCGCCACCCACAACCACCCACTCGAGACCACTGCACCACCACCCGCTCGCACCAATCGCCCCCAACAAGTTTGAGATTTTTATTATTATTAAATTTTCGCTAATTTGAGGCGGAAGGCCAAGCGGAGCAGCCTTGGGCGGCTTTTGGCGCGCGTTGCGCCCCCATTCTACTTTCCACTTCCTTCTTTCGCCCCGTTTTGCCCTACTTGACTGCTGCAGCCTGGAGCGTAAACAAACCGGAATGGGGTGGAAAAGCACTCATTCACTGCATTTTTGGATGGGCTTCAGTAAACACTCACAAGTCCAGGCATTCCAACTGTTCTTATTTCCATATATTTAACGGAAAACCAGTTGGGATAAAAATCTTTAATATTTCTTCGAAAAACCATAATAATTTTGATTTGAGCCACAAGTTCTTTTTTAAAGATCCCAAATAAGTTCCTTTTAGTTTCACTGACGAAAAGTATCGTAAGATCACAGACAATTGTTTTAGTAAAGGTTGTGCCACTAAGACACAAAGTCCTTTCAAAGTCCACCGAAATTCGAAATCTAATAAATTTCAAGACAACCTTATGAAATTCTTGTCCCAAGCTCTAAAGTAAATGTCCTTCTAAATAAATGTATAAGTGTTTATGTGGCTCCGATTGGTTTCTTTCGCGAACCAATGGAAGGCAAAGTCTCTAGAGACTTGTGATCACCCCATAATGGATTTGTTGGTTTTCTGTGCAGTGCACCTGACAGATCTTGGTATCCGCTTCCCACCTTACTTAAAGGGAGGTGTCCATGTCTGACAGATGAGGCTGCCGACTGAAGGTCAGCGGTTAAGGATGTTGCTGCTGTGTCGTAACAACCAACGAACAACACTGCAACGGCAGCCCAGTCGGAAGCCGAAACTTTCGGGCCAACACAACACACACACGAGACGGGGTCAAACTGTCACTGTGTTAGTTGTTTCTCTTTCTGTTTTCCCGTCGTGTTGTTGCAGCGGGATTTGCATTCGACCAACTTTGGGCAGCAAACTTTTGTTTGCTTGTTGTTTTGGCGGCACAACAAGCCGAAACAAGAGGGCTAAAGGAAGCTGATCTAATGAATTAGGTGCCAGTCAGGACCTCGACGGGTGAGGGGGAGGTTGAGGTAAGGGAGAGGGGGACACCATCAGTGTCACGAAGATAACACGCAATCATTTTTCACGCCTGGCGCACATTTTCTGGCCTTTTGCGGGAATGCGAGAAGAAAAATAAGGCAAATGTCGCAGGGATAAAGAAAAAGCGTTTGGGCCAAACTAATAAGCAACCAGCCATGTTTGTCTAGAGGGGAAAAAGGGAAAGGAGGGGTCTGACAGCGGTCGACGCACTGTCAAATTAGACACCCACCCATCCGCCGAACCGTCTGTTTTGGCCTAAGGCTTGCACATTCGGCACTGGCCAAACAAGGATCCGTTGGCTGGCAACGATAAAGCACGGAAAGAGGAGGGGAAGGAGCAGAGCAAGAGGAGAGGGAATGAAATAAATAGATTGCATTTGTGGGCGTGGTCAGTGGAAGAGAAAGCAAAGAAAAAAGCGGCAAGCCATGCTAAAAAGTAAATAACTGTCAAAGGGGTTCAGCTGTAGAATACATACATACATATAAGAACACAGAGAAAGTTCAGGTCCAAAGAAATTAATATTTTTGATAAAATCAAAGCCAGCCTATTTTTATTGCTGTGGTACAGTGTCACAAAATACAATTTCCCAATGTATCAAATGGGAATACTCAATAATATTGACTTGTCTTTTAATCCATATGGTATGGTCTACTTCCTAAATGATAGAGAAATCAGCAACTTAGTCATAATTTTCAATACATTTTTCCTTTCTGTGCAGGAGTGTGGCTTCGTTTCTCAGCGCATATGCGTGTGTGTGTGTGGGTGAGGGTGTGTGTTTGTAAGTTAGTTTGCTAGTAGGAGAAGCTGTCCCCAAAGTCATAAACTCACCCACACGCACCCTCACGAACAGACAAACAGACAGACAGACGAACGCACGCACGCACACACCGGCAAGGGAGAGAGAATGATAATGCCACTGTTACAGCAACAACAACACGAGGAAGTGATGTTAACACGAAGAGCCAGGGCAACAAACATTTTCAATCAAAAGTTTAATACGCCGTGAATTCATTACACCTCAGATGAATGATGTAGCCCCAAACACTACTCCAAACCCGCTGATGAGCCGGTGGGGTGGGGGTTGTGGAGGCACTATGAGCCTCGTTAGCTGGGATGTCCGTTGTTTGGGATTCTTTTCTCATAAGATACAATTTATTGTCGCCGTCATGTACGAAAAGTACGAAACACATGTAGACACACACATACGAAGAAGAAGACATTTTACGGCTGTCCAAACACACAGACACACAGGCACAGGCGCATAGAGATGAGCCTGGAGAAATGGATAAAGCGAAGAGAGTCGCTGAGGAGCCCATGACCTTCGGCGCCTTTGGCAGTCATTGCAAGCGGAGCAGGAGCGCTAGGACAAGGTTGGGGTCCTGCC
Source organism: Drosophila kurseongensis (assembly GCA_018153305.1). NCBI lineage: Eukaryota > Metazoa > Arthropoda > Insecta > Diptera > Drosophilidae > Drosophila > Drosophila kurseongensis. The sequence goes on along the minus strand of JAECXX010000104.1, from coordinate 1,285,968 downwards.
GCTGCCGCCTTTGTGCCTACTTGGGCCAAACAAAGTAATCACTCTTTCCTGCCAACGAGCAGCGCATGGGGCCGGGGAAAGTCGGCGGAAAACGGCTCTTCCTTGCTTATTGACAGCCAGGCGGCAGCTAAGTGTCAAAACACAGTTTAAGCCAGACCAGAGGCTACGCGGGACGACAGCCGACAAATTATAAGCCCAAACAGCTTCGCCCCGAAAGGCGACGACCGCCGCAACACGAATTGAAGTCGAGCAACTTGCTGACGCAGGAGCTAGAACCCCTGCAGCCTCCCCAGCCCGCCACGCCCCCTCCTCCGCGCAGGGGCTGGGGGTGGAATTCGATGATGACACGAAGCCGCAGCAGGCGACGCCCAAACCCAAAGCCAGAGCTTTGGCAGTGCACACAGAAAAAATAATATAAAACAGTGGTATATTTCATCGTATGTCGAAGGAAAAGAAAGTGACAAATAAATTACATTATCTAAAAATGACTCAAAGCGATTCAAGGAATAGGACACAAGTTAAATATTCCGAGGCCACCTCACTAGATGTTTCCAGGGCACTCCGAAATGTTGGCCAATTTATTTTGGTCAAGGATTAGTTTTTTTCGGTGGACCCATAGCTACAAGTTCGGCCAGACAAAGGGAGTAGATACAGGGAAACAACCATCAGCGGCAATATGTGGGGATATTAATGATGATAACTAATGGCAGGAACAGGGTGGAAATTTGGAGGGGAAGGACTGACACACCCATGCTCGCAGTCCAACTCCTGATTTCTGATTCCGCTGCTTTGGCTGCTCTGCTTTTGTTTTTACTGCTGCTACAACCGGCAGTCAAAATTCAAAGTGAAAATTTCACAAGCAATTGCCGCATTCCCTGCGGGGTGGGGTCAGAAAGCAGAATACAGAATACAGAATCCAGGAGCCAGGAGCCAGAGTGTGTGTGGATCTGCGATTATGCGGAACAATGTCGCATTTAATTTATGTAGAATGGCAGGCTGCGCTCAAATTGAATCCGAGTGAAAAACGGCAGGGCAGGGGTTCGAAGGAGAAGTACCCTAGAAGCCGAAAAACAATACCTGACATTTACGTAGTACAAAATTCTCTATGCATTGTTCGCTGCTTCGCCTTCCAATTATGCAAGATGTATAAATGAATGCAAGGCAATTAAATAAATGCTTTGGCAGCCTAGTTGACTAGACACTTACATTCCCCACCTGAGCATGGACGACTCCTTGCTGGAAGAGGAGTATCCTCGCCAAGCGACCAGAAAAGCATCAGTAACTAAGTGTAGGCAGCACCTGCACCTGCCTGGGTTGTGTGTCCATAAATATGCGCGCACAGTGGGCCCAAAACGACGCTATCGAGACTCCCCTCAAACGACCGACGATTTTCGTAGTGCGCTCCACAGTTCCGGATATAACAAATTAGTAGCGGAAACTGAAATGGCGGAACACGTCAACGACGAATGTTGCCAATGCTGCTGCTGCTACTGCTGCTGCTGCAGATGTTATTGCCTAGGTCTTAACGTGCTTAAATGGGTGTAACGGTGAGTGGGTGGCGTGGAAGTGGAAGAGGGTGTGGGTGAGGGTGAGGGCGGGTACGTGTAAATGTTTTCTGTTGCCTGTTTAAATCTAGCAATGCGCAGTACCCAAGTCAAACTCGAAAACTCCCCTGAAAAGCGAACTGAGGGCGAAACGGCTGGCAAGCATATCCAGACTGCTGAGGAGAACGCAATCCATCCACACGCGGAACAATAGCATCGCCCAACCACATCCCGGCCAGATGCACTAGAGACCACCGGAGCACCGAGCACCGGATCCCAGCGAACTTCGAGGCCCAGTCCACAGTCATGATGCCCAGTCGCGTCAAACTGAAATGCGGCACGGATGAGCCCCCGAGCCTGAGGACGACCGACGACGACGACGAGGCCCACACCACTTCCAACACTGCCAGCTGCCAGCACAATAGCAATAGACGACTAACCCCTCCAAGCGGCTCCCTCCCGCTTATCCTCCTGGTTCTCCTGCTGCTCCTGGACAGCTGCCAGGCCCTCCGGCTGACCAACGGAGGCGGCAGCCTGAGCAAGGGCGCGGCGGCCAACAAGGAGCAGCTCAACATCGGCCTGATCGCACCCCACACGAACTTCGGAAAGCGCGAGTACCTGCGCAGCATCAACAACGCGGTCACCGGCCTTACAAAGACGCGCGGCGCCAAGCTGACCTTCCTCAAGGACTACTCCTTCGAGCAGAAGAACATCCACTTCGACATGATGTCGCTGACGCCCAGTCCGACAGGTGAGTGTTTTTTGTCTTTCTCCACTTTCTCCACTTATTACTCGCTACTCGAGCGCGAAATTTGTTTGTGGGGTGGGGGGTTGTGGCCACGGGAGGTCCGCAGGAGGTTCGCAGGTCGTGGGCCGCAACACCTGGCCGGCGCTTAATTGCGTGCGCACTTTTAATGGCCGTTCATTTGGAGCTACTTAAGCGCTTAACCCCCTTCACCACCCACGACGACGAAAAATAAGCAGGAATGCAAATAAAAATGATAATGAAAATGGGGAACGAAGGAAAATGCTTAATGCGATGGAGAAAACGCGGCCGACATAAATGACTGTGCCAGGGCTGCCAGAAAGGCAAATAAGAAAATAAGGGGTCAAATAATAGAAAATGCAAATGTATTTATGTACGTTTAAAGAGTGGCAATCGAATTTCTCATTATGTTTGCAAATGCCAAATTTCACTCAGTTAGGGTTGCCAGGGTTGCAAAGTGAGCTCAATATTACCAAGTGCCTTATGTCACAGACTTAATTAGAAAGCTTTCAAATATAGATCTAGGGCAAGTAATATTTTTGGAGGTCAGAATTGTCTGATTAGCGACTCTGTTTTGATTGAGTGACTTTAATTTTAGCAGCGCAGAGTTGCCACGCATGCATTCGTGCAACAGTGCTGCCAAGTGCCTCGATGTGATTCCAGGTCTATCGCCCCGCTACCTCCTTTGATTGCATGAACCCGAATTCCTTTTTGCAAGTGCAAAATTTCATTTCAAAAGGTTGCCAGGACTGCGCTCGGAGTGTCCATGCCTACAAATTGCATTCTCTGTGCCACATGCATCTCCCACTCCCCAGCTACCCAGCTCCCGAACCCCTCACTCCCATCACCCCCAGCAGAAAAATATGCAGAGTTATAAAAAGGGCATATGGTGGGGGCGAGTTTGGGGCATATTGAAATTTTATGTTGCGTTTCCACACTTTTGTTGGCCAAATTGATAAAGTAAACAAACAGAGGGCGGGAGAAGAGCGGGCAGCGGACAAAATGCGAGTGCAAACAAAACCCAAATGAATTTTCAATGATGTTTAAATGTTTATTATGGCCAGGACCTTGAGAACATGGTCGCATCCATACACATAGCTCGAGTATCTGTGTGTACGCAAATTACAACACATGGCAAACAAAGTCTGTCTGCTTATTGCCCCTGGCCCTCAACGTCTCTTCTACGTCCCGCCGAGTGTGTAAGTCTATGGGGAATTTATAATGGATTTCTATAGCTTTTGCACCCACGCACACTTGCATTGACAGGGACAGAGCTTGTTCAGATGTTCAGTTGTTCAAACGATTGTTATTTCTCTCTACCGTCGAACAATAAGCGCGTAGATGCTGCCTTGATTTCTGCCGCGGCCCCCTTACTTCGCCCCTTGTGCATCCTCCTTAGGTGAAAAACTTTGCCTTTCTTTGCCTGCTGACGCCTGATTTCACCCCTCTTCCACTCCCACTACCACTACTACTCCACATTATTCCCATTGATTGCTGGCCATAGTTCTGCCCGACTGGTGCCAGCAAATTCTATAACAGTCGTATGGAAATTGAAATCGATTAAGCGTCGTCTAGTTGAAGCTGTCATCCAACCCAGGCCATTCCCATTGAGTTGGATGAGCCCCATTCATCGAAGTGAAGTCAAGTGCCTTCCCTTTCGAGCGGCTGAAGGCGAAAGCCAAGCACCACGCAGTCTGTCCCGTAGTTGATGATTTTGTGTCAAAGTAATTTCATACGAAATTGTATTACTTTAACCCCCAGACACAACAAATGGAAACCATGCCAGGACGAGGGGCGGTACAGTGTGTGCTTGCCTCTTTCTTGTGGCAACCATAAACTTTGATGGCCTGATTATCGAGTTTGGCTCATTTGCGGCGATGGAAAGCGGGGCAGGCCAAATTGCGGGCAATCACCTCAGACACTCATAAGGGCTATAGCTGGTCTTTGAGTAGCAAAACAAAATGGGTACCTGAAACTGATCCACTCCATGAGAGGGTTTACGAAATGATGATCCATCTACTAGGAACACTGGGAAAAGGGAGTAGATAGCAGCCAAATAAGTTGTATCTCTATTTAAAATCATTGACATCCATTGACAGAAGGGCCACATTATCATACTAACAGGTTTACCATTTTAGGTTTGCCATGTACTGCACTCAGTGCATACACAAGTACATGCAATCTGTTATCCGACTTTCATGCAGTGCGGACGACCCCACCCATTTTTTGAAGCGTCATTAGTGTCTGCTCATCCGACTAACTTGCATTAATTGCATTACAATAGTAGCAGCAGCCAGCGAAGCCAAATTGATGGGGCAGTTGAGCTTTTTGTGCATTTGAGTGGCACGTACGTTTTACACTGCCCCGTGACTTTTCCGTTGTCCGTTGTCCGTTATTCACTGTCCGATTTCGAAGTCTCTTTGATGTTTGCGTTTCGGTTTGGGAACCAGTTCTCCCACCGGTATAGCAGCCCAATCTGTGTTTGGAATATGATTATATATGTATATACCTTACTATTAACTCTTTATTTTAAAAACTTGGTTTGTACCGGTAACAGTTCCCGACTTTGAGTTCACAGTATTGGCTCTGCTTTTATTCCCTTTCCGGAAATTGCGCTTTATTTGGAATTGGGTGAGTGCCGCTTCACCCAATTCCAAATAAAGCGCAATTTCAGTCGCACCAAATTTCGTTCTTGCCGACGGCCACGCAGGCAATGGCTGTCAGTGAGCGGATGATGGAATAATCCCACCAAGCCGGACTTGGAGCTTTGCTCACTTTGCTAAATGACATTTTAAGTTGAACGAACCCAGCGGAACTGAACGGAACTCACGTATCATATATCACTCCATTGTCAGTGTACGACAACTCTGATCCCCAACAGCCGTAAGTCATTTTTCTTGTCATCCCCCCCCGTTGCCTTTGGGGAAGGGCCGCAACCTCCCACTTTCCACGGGCCGCATGCTCTTTTACTATTAGCCATTGAACCGGAGATTACCATCTGGGCACTGCAATCGGTAATGAATGACCAGCGAGTGCGGTGCTATCAGCGCCGTTAACCTTGTTTACACCTTGTCCACATGCCATCCCCTTTCCACAGGACCAGGGACGAGCACCAGACAGCAGCATCAACAGGAGCAACACCCACACCGACACTCCCGCAATTATAAGCTGTTGAAGTCAGTTCCTGTCGTTAACTGCAAGCGCTTTCCGCACCTGTCAGCTGGCCGGTCCAGTTCTCCCCCAGCTCCCTCGAACCGGACACTTCTAATGGCGTGAGATTGCTGCTGGGATAGAGAGTTCGAGTGGGTGGGGAGCAGGTGCTGGCATCCTGACAACGGGGAATCACAGTGTGAGTTCCCCGGCTAGTCCGTGTTTATTGCCAGCGTGCAAATATTCGCCCGACCGGCCGATGCCGTAAATTGATTCTCCCCAGCCGACTGCCTGTCCCACACACTTGGGTGTGTGTGAGCCAAGGGCAATCCACCAGCATTGTGTCCTGCTCCCGAAACAAGCCTCAAACAAATGGTCGGCATGGTCGAGGGGAAATGAAAAGAAATGAACCCAAAGCCTGCGGCCAAGACGAGCGAGACGGGATGGGGCCAGGCCAAGTCAAGCTGGACAATGGCTCGGCCAGCCGAAGAGTTTTTGGGGGGAGTGACAGACATCGAGTCCCCGCCGCAAACACACTGGGGGAAAATAGCCATCAATAAATGGTGCCAGGACTCCCAACCACTCAAACTTATGGTGGACAAATTAAACCATGACTTTCTATAGGTTTCCATATTGTGTAATGGGTCTTTTTTTATGAAACGTATTTGCCAAAGAGAAATACAAATATATCTTATGATCCATACTTCTGCTTGTTCGGGTTTTCAAAGGTCAGATAAAGCAGTGAACAATAACTAAGATAGAGTAACGTCAAATCTGTCTTAATCCTAGGCTGTACTGGCCGACTTCTTTGCTCAAATTGTTTCTATCTTGTCTTTGACATGGCACAATTGCTGGCCGACAAGAACTCTTTTCGCCAGTGCACACACAGATTTCTCATGGTTGGCCTGGACCTCTGCTCCAAGCCAACCCAAGCCAACTCAACCCAGCTCAAGCCCTAGTCCGAGGCTATCCCATTAATTGGCGCCGCCGTAGAAAGAGGGCGTGGCCTTGGAGTCACTACCAGGTCAAGAATGGCCCTCAGGCTTGGACCTCCCACGCCCCGACGTTTGCCCCTTTTTCCTACAATCTGCAATGTGCTCCCGGTGACACACTTGGATTTGGACTGCTCGAGATCGAGCAAATGTGGGTGGGAATGAGCTGCCCTCGGGACCTGCGGTTGATTCGCCGGAAAGGAGGGTACCACGGGGAGGAGCCACTGCATCGATTCGGTGTCGGGTTACAAACTATGAACTGCGCTTAAGTCTGTTGACATCGCACACATGCCTGCGGTGACAGACCCGACAACAGATACCGAGCAATGGGATGGGCAGTGGTCACTGGGCACTGGGCACTGGTCACTGCCGAGCAGACTAGACACAAAGTGGACACTGAATTGCCTGATTATACATGCTCAGTTGCTAATGATGGACCACTCAGGGCAGGTTCGCAGGGCAGCTGCCGCATTCGGAGCCAGCCGATGGGATCCGAGCGGTGAACTGAGTTGAAGCCACGCCTAATGGCCCAACTGGCCAAGTGGTTGCGGTTGTGGGTGCCGACACATGCTCAAAAGAGATGGAGAGCTGCCCCCAAGTCCCCTGGGTTGCCGGCTCGAGTCGCTGAAACCCGAGCTGGCACAAATCGGGGGCGGGGAGGGGCTGGGTACGGCGGACCACTACTTTGTCGCATCACTTGGCACCAAAGTTTCGCCATCCCCAGCGCCCACCCAGCCCTTTTTGAGCTGCTTGCCGTGTCAGCAGCTGCGGAGTTACTTGACGTGGCTGTGACGCGCGCGTCCTTGAGCAAAAAGAAAAGGGGAGGTGCTCCCCCGGCTACTGCACTCCTTGCTTCTATCCACTTCAACCCTTCAACTCCCTTCGCGCTGCCCAAATCAGTTTTAATTCGATGCCTAGAACAACAGCGGAAATTTAACAGCGTTGGAAATGCGAACAAAGGAGCTTGCACTCTTCGAAAATCAACACCACACTTTGAAAATCCGCCATAAATTATTAATTTTAAAATTAAATGTTCTTTATTTGGACCTCGAAAGAATAGTTATTTTCTTGTATCAACAAAAATAATAGGGATTAGTAAAACCTTTCCATTCAGTTAAAAGAAGGGTAATACTCTATGATTCCAAAAGTAAAACAATATCCTTGAATAAAAAACAGTTGACCTTCTTTGCCGAGTCACAGGTCCGGTAACCTCTTTCCTAATATTCAACAAATGGCTTTGCAGAAAAAAAAACCTGCACTTCTAAGCCCATAACTTTTCCTACAGACATCAGATTTCAAAGTGGAATACTTCTAAATGATTGTAGTTTAATTCTCTAAAAATCTGTAACTGCAACTTGGTTGGTACCCCTTTCCAAATTTTCGAAAAACGGATTTGCAGAAAAGTGACCTAAAACCTGCACTGTGTCTTTCACTTGTTTGTATTTTGGGGTCGATGAACATTTAGTTAGTTCTCAATTTGAAAACTTTTGTATAAAAATTAAAGAACACATTTTCATGTTAAGAGAACAATTATTTTGAGTTCAAGTACACTTTTCCAGATTATAAGATTCTTGGGATCATTTGAGTATGTTTTTGATGAGAAACAAGAAAGGAAAGCTAACTTCGGGCGGAGCCGAAGTTGAAATACCCTTGCAGAATATTCTGTAAATTATATTCTCCAAAATCGGATCGGTTGGCCAAAAGTAAAACTCATAAAAAATCCCAACTTCCTAACTTTAAAAACACCAATGTTATGGCTTTTCCGATCGTTCAGTTATATGGCAGCTATAGGATATAGTCGTCCGATCCTTACGAAATTTGGTAGGTCGGATTGATTGGCCAAAAATAAAACCCATAGAAAATCCCAACTTCCTAACTTTACAAACACCAAAGTAATGGCATTTCCGATCGTTCAGTTATATGGCAGCCATAGGATATAGTCGGCCGATCCTTATGAAATTGATGAATTATGACCAAAATTATAATACCCTTTGCAAGGGTATAAAAATATACTCAATTTGAGAATGCGAATACTCAATTTCAGAACGTCGGAATTTTCTCTGTATACATAAATGTGTATAGGACCCATCCCTTTGAGGTGTGCGTGTGTGTGTTTCCCGTGCTAAATTCATCTGACAAGAGCATGAAAAGCGAAAAATCATCTGGCAACACTTTGATATTCGATAAGATGTTTGGGAGCTCTCGTCGGTGTTTCCTTATCGCTGTCCCCGCCCCAAATCATTGTCGTCATGCGGATTTCGTATCTTTGAGATGGAGTGGGCGAAAGTGGGGCCGTGACGTCAGTTATAAAATATGCGCCAAGTTCCCGTCGCCCATTCCCAGCCTCGAGTTAAGTTTAGTTCGTTTTGCTTCCTGTAGTTCCTGCTCCTGCTCCTCGTGTTGTTGTTATTCTGCCATGCAGGGCGTTTCTTTTTTTCCTTTTATTGGCATGCCACGCCCATGTCAAATCTGAGCGTGGATAAGTGCGTGGGGCGTGGGATGGCAGGGCTGGCGATGAGGTCACAACTCCGAGCTCGCAACGCTCTGCAGAATTCCGAGTTGGAATTAGTGGTATCTCCTGAGTACTGGTCCAAATATGCAGACATTTTGAAAATGTACCCTAAAGGCAGCAGAATCTGATCCAGAAGATTTTTTGGACGATTTATAATTGATCAATTTTTGGTCAATTTAATTTTCCAACTTGCAATCTTAAAATTGAAAATATGTAAGGAATGATATTTTCATTTTTATTGATCTGGTGCCTAAAGTTTTATATATTGTGGAATTGTGCCTTTACTGCGTTTTAAGCTTTTGAGTGAAATTGTAATACTCTCTGCAAGGGTATACAAATAACTAACATGAAAATATGTCAAAATTTGATCAGCGTTAAAATTAAAAATTTGAATGCGGTTTTTAGAGAAGAAAAGCACAATAGAACTGCAAATAGGGATATCCATAAGGAGCTAATTGTTAACAATTGGATAACAGAGTAACAGGTATTTGAGATTCGTGGCAATCGACTATTTGTAAACTAGAGTAATGCCAAATTTTCAATATTATTTTCATAAGTGTTAGCTTAAATAAGTCAACCCACAATGCAAGCAATTGAATTCGGTCTAATGCAACCAAGAGAACCTTTAGTTGTCCTGCATAATTTGGCTATGCCAACGCGCAAGAAAGCAATCTACATTTGTGATATGCCCAATAAAATACACTTCACATCTGAGTGAAATTGACTATATGCTACATTTGTTAAGAAGATACGTGTGAAACTGCCAATCCGACATTCCAATTAGTTTTCGAATTCCGCAATGCACGACGGGCGGCGAGAGGAGTGAAGGGGATTGCTTAATCGACCGGAATTATAGAGAAGAATGTTTAATTGTGTGCACGAGATGCGGATTCGCTGGGCGCAAGCTTAGCAGGCAAACTTTGCAATCGATATCGATGCTGGTTTCAGTTTCAGCCTGCAGCCACACGCTTCCACTTCCACTCCCAGATAACCCAGATAACCCAGCTTCCCGCATCGAAGCTCCAAATCGGGCGTAATTCTGCATTATCGATTGCGAACCAAAGTGCTGGGACAGCTGCGACTCCTAATTGTGCTTTATGCCACTTCAGGCCGACTCGACTGTGCGCCTGAGCTACATTTTCGAGGGCAGATAGATTTATGTGCTGCCAGGGCGGAGCGCCTCTTTTTCCACTTGCCTGAGTCAGGCGTAATGTGAAAAGTTGCTCAAGAGCGGCAGGAGGTAGCACAGTGGCACTGTGGCACACATACATGGCACCTTCCCCAACGAGCGCCCTGCACTCCATCACTTGCAATGTTGGCAACTTGCGATAACTTGCGATAAAAACGAAGGCAATTGAATGATGCTTAAATGAAATTAATGAATGTTATAATAAGTTGATGGAGGCATCCACGCCCCATTTCCCCACCGCCCCGCGGCTGCTGTCAGAGCTGACAAACTCAAGCGAGGACGAATGCGAAGGGACTCAAAGCCGGAGCCGGAGCCAAGTCACAGCTGACAGCTGTCAGCTGACTCCTGCTCTGGCATAACAATCAGATCCTTCTGTTCCTGTTCCTGCTCTTGCTCCTGTGGGCCTGCTCATTTGGCAGTCAAATATATGGGAGGGGGAGGGAGGGGGTTTGTGTCAAAATTCAATATTCACGTTACAAAAAGCCATCTTCGCCCGGTCCTTTGTGGCAACGCAATTTTCAACTTCCCCGGCCACCACTTCCGGCATCCCCTGGTCCGCCACATCACAACTGCAGAGGCGGACGGTCGACCTCGATAAATTGTCGCTTGCCTCAACGCGTGCCGCATTACCTGCCACGTAAGGTAGGCACTTCTGAGGGCGTGGGATAATCGCACACATTGGTAGCTTCACTGCCAGTGCCAGTCTCCTGCAGAGGCCACAGGACACGGCCTCGGACCAGGAGCTCGACACCGGGTAAATGCTATTACAGGGTGCTTAATGCACGCAATTAAATTCCCATTGGGCCCGTCCGGGAGGAATCAAAAATGGTCCATCAAATCGAAATTAAATGTCAGGGGAGGTCGAGCCCTGGCCGGGCCTAATTCCGTTAAGTGAATTTCTATTCTCGCTTAAATGCGAACAAAGGTCCGCGTCCCACTGTCCCCCCTTGGCCCTCCGCATTCCAATTAAGCGTTAGCCCATTGTCCATCGATCCATCATCCCGAGTGCGGCTGCCTATGCCGATGCCGATGCCTCTGTCTATCCATCTATCTGCGTATCTTTGCATCTATATGTACAAATCTGCGGCTACGAATCCATCCGGGCGAGCCCCGACATGTAAATGGTAATTGAATGCAGGGGCACTGCAAGGAGTCGGCGGGGCAGGAAGGAAAATTAGCAGACCTCTGCCCCCGCTCACACAGTCCCTTCGCTCCTGATAGAGATGGAGGGCAGAGGGCAGGGGGCAGAGAGCAGAAGTAAAGTGATGAAAAAGTTAATTAAACTTTTTGATGAGATTTCACATTTTGGCAAAACATTGACAGTAGACTGACAGTCCTACAGGGGCGAACATGCAAACAGGGGTTATCGCACGTTCCCCAGGACTTGACAATGTCTTGTCATCGATTACGGCGCCTCCCCGAGAGCTCTTTCAACTCAACTTCTGGCTGACAAAACTTTCGATATTGTCTTTGGTCACTGGTGAACAATGGCATCGGTTTCAAAAGTCATGACACCCATACCCGCCCTCCTTGTTTTAGCGCCAGCAAAAGATTGCATATGAATTAATTGCCACGTCGCTGAAGCTCGAAAGGCAGGACGCCAATCCTGTCCGGCACCACTGCTGTTCCTTCAAGTAGGTCAACTGGCTAGTAGGTCCTTGCGGTGGCGCATGCCACTGAAAAGAATCCGCGTCATTATTGCCTACAGCCTCACACACCGCATCCTACTGCTCATTCTGGGGACCCCAGTCCCAAACACTCCTTGCAATCCAATAAAGTTCTCCCACTCCACCGACGGCTCCACGCAATCCTAAAACAAGTTCGGAAGGTAGCTAATCTGCAATTAATTGCCACATATCTGTAGACAAGACACGCACGAGCTGAGAGTGAGGTTTCGATTGGAAGTGGGATCAGAAGCTAGAGCGAAAGCGGGTGAGCTAAGTGGGTCAGATATGAAAATGAACTCAGACGGCAATGTACTGGAAGAACTCAAGGAAGTTTCCCAGGGCAGCAACGTTGTACCAGTTATACCCTTGATACTGTTGTTTCTTTTGGGTAATCCAGCTTTTAACATTTTGCTAAAATTCTGTCATTGGAAGAATTTAATTATACCAATGGTGGATTTGAATTGAATAACTTTTTGTGAAATCTTTTATCTTTAGAGAAATTGTCTATTTAATTTTGTAAGCTAGGTTTCTTTATAACTAAAATAAAAAAGAACAGATTCGATATTTTCATGTTATACCTTTTACCGAGGTAAGAAAGTAGTGCAACCGCAGCTTTCACAACTATAATTTCTAATATTAATCTAATATTATAGATATGATAAAACGGTATACTTTCTGGACACACTGGTCTAACATGACTCTCTGTCCAACAGCTATCCTCAGCACGCTGTGCAAGGAGTTTCTGCGCGTGAACGTGTCGGCCATCCTGTACATGATGAACAACGAACAGTTCGGGCACAGCACGGCCTCCGCGCAGTACTTCCTGCAGTTGGCCGGCTACCTGGGCATCCCGGTGATCTCGTGGAACGCTGACAACTCGGGACTGGAGCGGCGGGCCTCGCAGTCGACGCTGCAACTGCAACTGGCCCCGAGCATCGAGCACCAGAGCGCCGCGATGCTGAGCATCCTGGAGCGCTACAAGTGGCACCAGTTCTCGGTGGTCACCTCGCAGATAGCCGGCCACGACGACTTCGTGCAGGCGGTGCGGGAGCGCGTGGCCGAGATGCAGGAGCACTTCAAGTTCACCATCCTCAACTCGATCGTGGTCACGCGGACCAGCGACCTCATGGAGCTGGTCAACAGCGAGGCGCGAGTGATGCTGCTCTATGCCACGCAGACGGAGGCCATCACCATCCTGCGCGCCGCCGAGGAAATGAAGCTCACCGGCGAGAACTACGTGTGGGTGGTCAGCCAGTCGGTCATCGAGAAGAAGGACGCCCACTCCCAGTTCCCCGTGGGCATGCTCGGCGTCCACTTCGACACCTCCAGTGCGGCGCTCATGAACGAGATCTCCAACGCCATCAAGATCTACAGCTACGGCGTGGAGGCCTACCTGACGGACCCGGCCAACCGCGACCGCCGCCTCACCACCCAGTCGTTATCCTGCGAGGACGAGGGTCGCGGCCGGTGGGACAACGGAGAAATGTGAGTGGTGTTCCCAATGCATTGCATGCTAGCATCCCCATTCGGTGCGCGTTTACAAAAGATCTATCGACCATTTTAAATATCCCCTTAGCGGGCTAAGCCCCTTACTCGGAAAACGATTGCAATCCTTGTAACGATAGTGAAGCTTCTTGTAGTCAATACTAGCCGGTGGGCCTACTATCCTATTAAGCATTTGATCTCTTCTCCAGCTTTTTCAAGTACTTGCGCAACGTGTCCATCGAGGGGGACCTGAACAAGCCAAACATCGAGTTCACGGCAGACGGTGACCTGCGCTCGGCGGAGCTCAAGATCATGAACCTCCGGCCCAGCGCCAACAACAAGAACCTGGTGTGGGAGGAGGTAAGTGGAGGCTTTGTTGCATGCTTTTCTCAATCCTTGCTTACTTTGCCACTCTCCTTACGCTCACTCTCCCCTCTCCACGATCCACGACCCATTCTGATCCCGCACCGATCAATCGATCTTGCACCGCTTTGTACTTATGCCACCACGTCGACACCTCGACACCTGATCCGATCCACGACTCCAATTTGGGCAGATTGGAGTGTGGAAGTCCTGGGAGACGCAGAAGCTGGACATACGCGATATTGCGTGGCCCGGCAACTCGCACGCCCCGCCCCAGGGCGTGCCGGAGAAGTTCCATTTGAAGATCACATTTCTCGAAGAGGCACCCTATATCAATCTGTCGCCCGCGGACCCGGTGAGTGGCAAGTGCCTGATGGACCGCGGTGTGCTCTGCCGGGTGGCGGCCGACCACGAGATGGCCGCCGACATCGACGTAGGCCAGGCACACCGCAACGAGTCCTTCTACCAGTGCTGCAGCGGCTTCTGCATCGACCTGCTGGAGAAGTTTGCCGAGGAACTGGGCTTCACCTACGAGCTGGTGCGGGTCGAAGATGGTAAATGGGGTACCCTCGAGAATGGCAAGTGGAACGGCCTGATCGCCGACCTGGTCAACCGCAAAACGGACATGGTCCTCACCTCGCTAATGATCAACACGGAGCGCGAGGCGGTCGTCGACTTCTCCGAGCCCTTCATGGAGACCGGCATCGCCATCGTGGTGGCCAAGCGCACGGGCATCATCTCGCCCACGGCGTTCCTGGAGCCCTTCGACACGGCCTCCTGGATGCTGGTAAGTAGAGACTGCAGCCTTGCTCCTCTTCTGTCCCTCTGTTCAGCCTTCTCACGGGTAAGTGTCCCTGCTCCTCTCTCTCTCTCTTTTGGCTCTGTCTCCGTGCCCAGGTGGGCATAGTGGCCATTCAGGCGGCCACCTTCATGATCTTCCTGTTTGAGTGGCTGTCGCCCAGCGGCTACGACATGAAGCTGTACCTGCAGAACACCAATGTGACCCCGTACCGCTTCTCCCTGTTCCGCACCTACTGGCTGGTGTGGGCCGTGCTGTTCCAGGCCGCCGTCCATGTGGACTCGCCGCGTGGCTTCACTTCGCGCTTTATGACCAACGTGTGGGCCCTCTTCGCCGTCGTGTTCCTGGCCATATACACTGCCAACCTGGCCGCCTTCATGATAACCAGGTAAGCTGGGGTCCTCAAAGCCGCCCTCCACCTCTGAGAGCACTCTCTATCCCGCAGGGAGGAGTTCCACGAGTTCAGCGGGCTTAACGACAGTCGTCTGGTGCACCCCTTTTCCCATAAGCCCTCCTTCAAGTTCGGCACCATCCCGTACAGCCACACGGACTCGACCATCCACAAGTACTTCAACGTCATGCACAACTACATGCGGCAGTGAGTGGCGCCGATTGCTTAGCCAGGACTTAGCTCTGATCACTGACCACTGACCACTGACCATCCGTCTTCAACCCCCATTCTCCCCCAGGTACAACAAGACCAGCGTGGCCGACGGAGTGGCCGCCGTCCTCAACGGCAACTTGGACTCCTTCATCTACGACGGCACTGTGCTGGACTACCTAGTGGCCCAGGACGAGGACTGCCGGCTCATGACCGTGGGCAGTTGGTATGCCATGACTGGTAAGTTCTTATTTTAACTTCTAACTTCTTTACTCATTGTTGGGAACTAGGTTGACAGATAAAGTTGTTATTACATTACTTTGCATAAAATATTTCAGCATCCGAGTTAACTCTTTTTTGTCATATATATCAAAAACTGTTCTTTGAAATTAAACAAGAAAAGGTAGCAAATCTAAAATGTAACATTGTATTTAAAGAATTTGTTGCGTATATGCTTAAATGTTTTATACTTGATAGAATCAAAATTTTCTCCTTCCCTGCATTTACACATTTAACTTAAATGATGGCAGGGTAAAAAATGTGTTTCAGAGTTGATCTTAACAAAGAATAGGAATTTGTGGTACATTTTTAGCGTGGTTATGTGGTTTCCCCTCGTTTTCACTTTAGTTAAGCCCGCAATTTGATCTGGCTCGATGGCTGTAATTTACGGTTCTGCCCCTCCTTTCGCTGCAGGCTACGGACTGGCATTCAGCCGCAACTCCAAGTACGTGCAGATGTTCAACAAACGGCTGCTCGAGTTCCGGGCGAACGGGGACCTGGAGCGGCTGCGGCGCTACTGGATGACGGGCACGTGCCGGCCGGGCAAGCAGGAGCACAAGTCCTCGGACCCGCTAGCCCTGGAGCAGTTCCTCTCCGCCTTCCTGCTCCTGATGGCCGGCATCCTGCTGGCGGCGCTGCTGCTCCTGCTGGAGCACGTCTACTTCAAGTACATTCGCAAGCGGCTGGCCAAGAAGGACGGCGGCCACTGCTGCGCGCTCATCTCGCTGTCCATGGGCAAGTCGCTCACCTTCCGCGGTGCCGTCTTCGAGGCCACCGAGATCCTCAAGAAGCACCGCTGCAACGACCCCATCTGCGACACGCACCTCTGGAAGGTCAAGCACGAGCTGGACATGTCTCGCCTGCGTGTCCGCCAGCTCGAGAAGGTCATGGACAAGCATGGCATCAAGGCGCCGCAACTGAGGTGAGTGCTCAACCTGTTGTTCCATCTTGGATGGAGATCTATAGAATATAGATTCAGAATTCACTCTCCGAGTTCTCTACTCGGAGCGGATATATATCACTAATATATTTGCATGTCCACATGTCCTTTGCAGGTTGGCCTCCTCATCGGATCTGCTGAACCACCATCATCTCAAGGAGCGGCCGCCACTGCTGGGCAACCTGAGTCTCGCCGCCAGCGCCCAAGATCTATACAGGTGGTAAGTTTTCTTTGTGCATGCCTTTTCCTGCACGACTCCCTGCACCCCCTCCCCCGCCTCCTCGGACGTCCTCCACTCCCGTGGCAGTAATTAAATTAAGCATTTGCTTGAGTTAGCATTCCAGCTCGGTTCAGTGTTCTTTTTTCCGGAACGGAACGGGACTCGTTACTGGCCACGCTAATGATGCCGGGCAGCTGCTACAACACCCCATGCCTCCCTTGGGGCGTTTCTCTGGTTTCCGCTCTAATATAAATATATGGAAATGACTTTATTAAATTACTTTATCTCGGTTTCTGATTCAGCAGATAGACTCTGACGCGGTGTGTGGCCCAGTCCCCATGCCCACACACACAGAGCGGGGAGACAGTCCCTGGTTATAGTCTTAGTTATAGCACAATTTCCGACAGTTCCTGTTGTCATTCAGTGGCAGTGGCAAAGGAGCTTTGCTTTTGTGTGAAGTGACTGTGAGGGGATTGTGTGGCTCCTTTCATTTGCATATCGTCCACAATGGGTCGGGCCCGGATAGGTAATCGGATGTAGGAACGCTTTATGACCCTACACAGGCCGTCCAAAGTCCCAGCTGAAGCCCCTTGGCAGCAGGACCAGAAATTAACGGATCAGGGCAGCAATGGCAGCAGGCAGCAGGCATCCACATTATTGTTTCCATCTCCATCAGCATCGGGAGCTCGCCACTGCACCGCCACCTTCTTTTTCGCCTCAGTCAGCCAGTCGGCCAGTCAATCACTCACTCGTTCATCCTCATCCCAGCAGCGCAAACACAGTTTTGTGTGGGGCCAACGCCTTTATCTGAGCTGCCTCACCACCTGGCATGCCACCTCCGGGTCAGGATGGTTTCTGCACCGGTTGCACAGCTTAGGATCGACATTGTGGGGCCCAACTTTGGTGCCCCACTGTGGGGTGCCCGTCAACCAGTGGGCCTCTCGGAATATAAATCTGCGTAGGACCATGATAGCTCTGAGGTTATAAATGCTAAGCCATTCTTAAAGCTGATCCGCTTGAAAAGCCACTTTGGATGCCGCATTATCGAGCATTTTCAGTTTTGATGGTTTGAAATTAAATAAATGTTTTACTTAGAACTTACAACCGCACCTTAGTTCAAGGAAAACGTAAGTCCGATTCGGTATTTTAGTTAGGACGTGCTAATTTGTTAATTTTTACCAATTTAATCTCTGTTTTGGAAAAATCCTCTCATACTCTTTTCAAATATCATCATGCTATTTTTGTGAGCTCATGTTACACGTTGTGATGCTGTAGATCAAGTATATATAGGTATTTTTTGTTGACTGTTTTCAAATGCCCGTCCACTGTATCGGAATGGATGCTTAGGAGTCTCACCAACGACCCCACAAAGACATTTTCATTAATTACTGGCAAGTAAACAGTCCGAGAGCTTTGCCAACCGAGTTTGGTATTAGGGGGCGAAAATGGCGCGGTGGGCTTGCCAGACCAGGTGGAACGTTATTTTCTGTGGTTGCATTGTCTGTCCCTGTACGTGTCCCTTGTCCTTTCCGGTGTCCGTTGTGTGCATTATGGCGTGCCATGACTTATCCAACGCTGCGAATGGAAAGTTATTTATGTCGGCTTATGCTTGCCGCCGATGCTGCATTGAGGACTTTGGTTTGGGCTCGTCCTTTCTCCCAGCATCCAGCAGCCTTGGCCACATGTGTGCATACACCAAGGGCTGCGCATCGCTTTGGATGCCAGCGAGTCTCTGGCTCTGGTTCCTGTGCTAACTTTTGGCTTTCATGTTAACCAGAGTTTCCCCAACCACAACAGACACAACGAAACTTTTCAGCGAATAAGGTTGAGTGAACCAAAATTTAAACTGCGCAACGGGATCCACCCCAAAATGTTAAGCAAAACACTCTTTCCATACAGTGGGAAAACGTAGAAAACTCTTCAAAGTGGGACCCGAAATTAAGGCTTGGGCCTGGCAGGGCGTGACAGGAGAGCTGATGAATTGATGATGGATAGCGGGCAGCAATGATGAACGGGGGAAACCCCTTTATCGGAATAAAGCACCTGTCCGATCGTGTCACGGGCTCATCACTGGCACACACACCTCACTTTTTGCATTTACTTTTTGGCACTAATTTATTAACATACGAACCCTTGAGTGCTCGCCCCGTTGGACTCTGACTGATTGATGATGCCCAGGTCTTTGGCCATCCGCCCAAGCAGAGTCCCTTCGCCATCCCATTCCCATCGTAGTTTAAGTTGCCATTCCACCATTATGGCTAACGTTTTCGATTCTCCCCGGCAACCTCCGCGCACACTGAATATAGCGCCGCCTTGACACACAAATCCGTATTTGTTGGCCATTGGAGCTGCCAGTAGCCCAATACCCCAACCACCCCACCACCCATCCCAATCCTGAGAGCGCCTGATTACAATTTGTCACATTTTTCATTGGCTGGCAGGCTAAATAGCATAACCAACAACGCATGTTCTGCACAACTGTATCTGTACTATTTAGCATGCTTTGTGTAAAGTAGCAGTAGCTTACCCGCATACGTGGATGTTTCCCGAGTCCTCCAACTAACACTTGGGCCTACCCCGCTCTCTCTCCCCCAAATATGTATGAATCGCAGGTCGTACAAAACGGAAATCGCCGAGATGGAGACGGTGCTCTGAAGCGTTTATAGCTGGAAGTGGAGCTGCTACTTGCACCAGACAGACACCCGCAATCGAGCAACGTTTTTAGAGTTACTGGAGCCAGAGTGCAGTCTTAGAGCGAGTACGTCAAATCAAAATCAACGTTTCAAATAAAATGTAAACTGAAAGCTTTCGGAAGTTAGAGACAGGGAGATACGAGATAGCGAAATGGAACCCAAAGCGCCTCACGAAAACCGCACACACTCAAAAATCGAGGACGACGTGAAACTAGATTTTCAGTCTAGGAAAACCCAAAGATTGTATAAAGTTAAACTAATTGTAAAACAGTAAAACAAACAGTTAAACCTAACGGCACACGGAGAAGAACAACCAAAAAGCAGCCGCCGCACGAGTATTTCATAAAATAAGTTTTAAAGGAGATCAAGAGGTAGAAGGTAAAAGGAGAAGCTAGGGAGATCAAGCGTTACATTTTTGGCGATTGAACTGTTAACCGTTAACAAGAAGCAGGGGAAGAAGAGGAGTAGATTCAACCCAGAGTTGGGTATGTTTGTATGTAATCCGTTTGATTGTTTGTGATTGTTGTTTCGTTTGTTGTCTTTTTTTGGATAGTAAATATTTACGAAATCATAATTAAGTAAGCGTATGGCAAGGGCTAACATACAAGCAGGACGAGAAAGCGGCGCCGGTTGCCACGCCCATTATTAAATATACACATTAACAGATTTATATGTATTTACCTTGCTATGATTACGACGATATAAATGTTATTGCATATACACGTACATATACATTTAAAGAACAAGAAACAAGAAATATTTACATATGAATATACATGTATGTATGTATGTACTTATATTTTTTTCTGATTTTGATAAAGAAATCGCTTATGTACCGCTAACAAAAAACCCAAGAAGAATTAAAACCGAGGGGGAAAAACGAAATTTTCATCTCGCTAGGAGATACCCACACAACTACGATGCTTCATTTTAGTTGCTTCTTTCTGCTTAGCTGGGCAACTGTTGCCAGCGTTCTTTTGTTTCTTTCACTTTCACTTTTATTTCGCTTGCTCGCCGAGAGAGACCTTTCCCCACCCTAACGCTCACCACCATTTCATCATGGCCAAAAGCTAAACCAAATCAGATTTTCGCTTTCTAGTTCGACTCTCTTGCATGTGGCCTAAAGTTAATAAAAACACTCTCTCTCACACCCACCTGCACACACCCCATACACTCACCTAAACAAGAGATAAAAGAATATTTATACATAAATGTGCATTGTTGTTGTGGCGAGCAAAACGTGCTTAAATCAGATTTAAAGTGAACTCAAAATCGAATTAAATATGTACAAAGGTTAAACTATTAAACGCATAAACTAAAAACGCGACGTAAATAATGAACTAACTGAAGAATCGGAGACGTGTATTGTGTCGGTATTTCTTTATGTGTGTCTTCTAAGTGTCTTGCGAGGATTACCAATACTCAAAGCAAGCACAGAACGTAAATATAAACATCAAAAATTAACTATAACTCTTAAATCGGAGTGACAACTAAAACCACTTTTAACACACACTAGTACAGCAACCAAACACTCACGGCCGTTTAGCTGTGTGTGTGCTTCTTTGAGACTCTTTTCGTTAAAGCCATCTGTGTTTAATTAAACCATTATGGGTGGTTCCCATTTGTTCCCCGCCACCACTCGTCGTTCAAAACGACGAGAGCGGGCGAGCGAGACGGCAACTGCAACAGCAACACACCACTACAACAACTAGAGCAACACGTGACAAACGAACTGGACATCAGCGAGAGCGACCACAAGGACACACAACAAAAACAATGTTAACAGCAAAACAAGAAAACAAAGAAACTTATTGAGTTTTATTTGCAAAAGAGTGATTTTTTGTAGTGGAAATATTTTATACACAAGTTACGGATGGTTCGAATGAAAGACAAAGCGAAATGTTAATTATTACGTATATGTATATATTTTTTAAGACAAATTGTTCAGATTTATTATACGAGTACTACCAAACAAAGCGAGTCAAAAACCAAAGCTAAGCCAAAACGAAAAGCATGAAACTGGAAAATGATTTTGCAGACAACCATTTAGTATTTAAACGAATGGCGAAGAAGAGCAGCAGGGGAACAGGGGAAGGGAAGAGAAAACAAAACCTTTACGGACAAATTAAAACAAGTAAAACAAGTTAACATTACATTATATAAGTAGTTAGTAATTTAAAACTAAACCCAAGAAAATAAGCTAAACATTACGACAAATGATACTAAAAGCAAACAAAAAAAGTTTATGTATACAAAGAGATGTTTTTTTTTGAATATTATTAATGTTATTAAGTTACGATTGCGAATAACGAGCGTCACATAGTCACACTGTCCAGACACCCACACTAACACGCTCACAAGAGTACACACGATTATCGAGTGCATTTTGTTAGGTGTTAAACATTAAAAAACAAAGGAGAATCCAAAGAAACATAAATCGAAAACGAATCAATTTTTAAACGCAAAAATATCTCCTCGAACATAAACAAAAAAAAATTCTGAAGAAGGCGCCGGTTAACTTGAATCTAAGCTGAATCTAGGCAAAAATTAGCGAAATAAGTGAGAGCCCTAACCTGTCCACACCTCAGCGAAAGTGAAAGCGGGATGGCACGATGGCTGATCGTATTTCAAGTTACTAACACGACCCAATTTTATAACCACGCCAACGGATCGAGCGAAGAAGCGTTTCACGAACATAAACTAAGCAAATGGAATATGCGTACATTGTTGTGGTAGTTACAGATGTCGAGAAGCATACACGTAAATTAAAATATAAACAAACCAACTTGCAATAAATGTGTATACAAAAATATCGAGTCTTTCATTTTCTGTCAGAAGTGATAAGCGAGATAGCAACGCCACGTCATAACGAAAAATATAAATGTTGGGTCACTTACCAAAGTATGATTAAATTATCCGTTTCCATTATTTGAAAATAACCGCCAACAGTCAACTGGAATAGCACTGAGCTTGTGTCAGGCAACACTGGCCGATATTCATCGATTACATTTTAAAATTAGATGATTCTGTAAATAAACAAGAATATTATTTGGTTTGAGCCAATACTATTTTGATGAGCATTTATTGGTTCAGTTCCTCTCTACCTAATCAACTGGTTTATGTATTTATTAAATTAAATAAATAATACAACAATTTTGTCAACATCTCTATTCATAGAAACTAAATTTTTTTGGCTACTATTTAACTGTAGAATTTTGGGAAATTCGGCTGTTTTCTAAGAGTTATGCGTTTCCATTTCTCCAATTTTGTTTCTAATTCGATGAATTTGCATCATTTGGCCATCAAAAACATATATTTAAAACACATTTCTTTAAGTTTTTTCATGTGATTTTGCCAAAATGAGACGCTCAGCCAAGAGAATGACTGTTTTGTGCATCTGAGAACCTATACAATCCAATTTGTTAAGCAATTTATGCTATTTTCAGAATAACACTTTTTAGCCGAGAATACCAATGGATTGGATATAATAAACAACAATAAAATTTTGTTTTGCTTAATCTTAATCATTAAATATGGTTTTAAAAATGACAAATATTAGCAATTTTCCACAAGCATTTTTGTTTGAAATTTTTAAATTTAAATGATTCACTTTTTTTTGGATTGGGCTGCAGGTCTAAGTGATATATCTTAAAAAATTATAATTCAAATTATACAATTTACTTCAATATTTTAGTATTTCTTAAGTACTACCATATCGTATATATGAAAAGCAAAAGTGTAACCGTCCCAGATAAAAATACCGCGATAGTATCGACTAAGCATATGTTTCCTCAGCGCCAACTTCGCTTTATTCCGGCCGTCCATTCGGCCATTTTTTCGAAACTCCCAGCGGCATCAAGACGTGAGTATTCATTTTGTCCCGATTTGGCCTCTTCGACGGTCTGGTTAAAGTGAAAAAGGAAATGGAAAACCTTAAACCAAACAGCGGACAAAGGCATGTCATCCGCATCCAAGCGGCCTGCAAAAATCAGCCATTGTTGAAGATTCTGGACGCTCGGGGTTCGCGCACATGCAAACCCCGCACTTGAGGTTATGGCGAAGCACTAACACGGGTTTCTTGATTCGCAGGTCCGTAACTCTTTCTACGTTAACATGTCGGGAGGCCTAGATATTCTGTCCCTCAAAGAGGACGACATCACCAAGATGTTGGTGGCCACCACCCACTTGGGGTCGGAGAACGTCAACTTCCAGATGGAGCAGTACGTGTACAAGCGCCGCGCCGATGGCGTTAACATCCTGAACCTGGGCAAGACCTGGGAGAAGCTCCAGCTGGCGGCCCGTGCCATCGTGGCCATTGACAACCCCACTGATGTGAGTATATGTCGATATTTCCGGGAGAAGACTCTCCAAGAGCGGCGTGGCTATCGTGATGAGTTTACTACTAATCTTTCGGGTATGAAATTCAATGATTTCAATTTTACCGCTGACCAGCCACGCCTTAGAGCCCTAGAGTTTTTCCCCATTTCCGCCTGCCGAAGCGTCTATTAATGATCCCAAACTCCCACAGGTCTTCGTCATTTCGTCGCGTCCCATTGGCCAGCGCGCTGTGCTGAAGTTCGCCAAGTACACGGACACGACCCCCATCGCCGGCCGCTTCACGCCCGGTGCCTTCACCAACCAGATTCAGCCCGCTTTCCGCGAGCCACGTCTGCTGGTGGTGACCGACCCCAACACTGATCACCAGCCCATTATGGAGGCCAGCTACGTGAACATCCCCGTGATCGCCTTCACCAACACCGATTCGCCGCTGCGCTACATCGACATTGCCATTCCGTGCAACAACAAGTCGGCCCACTCCATCGGCCTGATGTGGTGGCTTCTGGCCCGCGAAGTGCTCCGTCTGCGCGGCACCATCTCGCGCAGCGTTGAGTGGCCCGTGGTTGTCGACTTGTTCTTCTACCGCGACCCAGAGGAGGCCGAGAAGGAGGAGGCCGCCGCCAAGGAGCTGCTGCCACCGCCCAAGATTGAGGAGGCCGTCGACCACCCGGTCGAGGAGACCACCAACTGGGCTGATGAGGTGGCCGCCGAAACTGTCGGCGGAGTGGAGGACTGGAACGAGGACACCGTCAAGACCTCTTGGGGCAGCGACGGCCAGTTCTAAGGAATCTGACCACAAATGACACTCCACCAGCATCCCATGTTGTTAGGCGCCTTTGTCGCGGCATAAATAAACATATGTTTATGTCTAAGCTCCACGTGTTTGAATTGATGGGGTCTGATGTGACAAAAAAAAGCGGGCATTTCTTGAAACTTTAGTTTATTTAGTGTATTTCGTAAACTTCACTTAAGTTCCAATTAATATTGATCTACAGATGGTAGCATTTCCAGAGTTGTAAGCACTCGACAAGGTTTCTATCCAAAAATGAGAAATCGTTTATTTGTTAAGTAATATACAGTGACAAACTTAATTATTGGCACAGCAAGCAAGTTAAACTTTAAGGCTATTTTTATACCCGTTACTCGTAGAGTAAAAGGGTATATTGTATTCGTGCAAAAGTATGTAACAGGTAGAAGGAAGCGTTTCCGACCCTATAAAGTATATATATTCTTGTTCAGGATCACTAGCCGAGTCGATCTAGCCATGTCCGTCTGTCCGTCTGTCCGTCCGTATGAACGCTGAGATCTCGGAAACTATAAAAGCTAGAAGATTGGCATTTTGCATGCAGATTCTAGGAGTTCCTACGCAGCGCAAGTTTGTTTCAAAAAGGTGCCACGCCCCCTTTAACGCCCACAATCGCTTATATACGATTTCGGAAAATATTTCGGAAAAGTAAAAATGCAGTTTTATTGTGTTTATCAATACCTATCGAAATGTAGAAGAAATTTTTCAAATCGGACCATTCGTTAAAAAGTTATGCGTGATCAAAGTTTCTATCTCCATCTCCCTCGCACTCCCTTTACCTGTGTAACGGGTATCTGATAGTCGGGGCACCCGACTATAGCGTTCTCTCTTGTTCTTCTTCTAATATGCTGATATTAAAATAAAACAAAATATTTTTAGATAGAATCATTAATTTTATGTTAAATACAAGTGACTTCATTAATTTATCTTTTATAAATAATTTATTAAAAATAAAAAACCAAAGAATGGACCAAATTTCCCTGAACAAAATTATTGGCACACTTGGATTTTAATTAACTATTTTGTTAAAACTTTATCGATTTGGCCACTTTTTTTTTAATTATCACATTTGCCTCTATAATCTTAATGGTATAATGATTAATTTTATAGCTAAAATTGTTTTAGTGCCTTAAAATAAAGGAAAAGTTGTTTGATTTTACAAGGTAAAAATAAAATCAACCGCATGTGTTCAAAATTAAAATTTAATAAGGAGGATCAATGCAAATCGAATGCCAACATTGGGGAAAGGTTGCCCAGAATCCATTTTTCCCATTCGGAGTCCTTTGCGATATTTTAAAGTTGCAAAATGCAGTGCACACTGGCTAATCCATGGCTTTGAGAGGCCTGGAAAGCGTAAGGATCGTATAAAAGGATAATGTCAACCCCCAGATCTCCTCAACACGTATCAAAGTTGATGATAAGAAGGACTTTGGTAAGGTTATTCACCCAACAGCCTTTTTTCAGGCCCTACATGATGGTTTCTACAAACGACTTGCTGCTAGAACAAATCAATCGATTTTAAATGTCAACAAGAAAGGAAAGCTAACTTCGGGCGGAGCCGAAGTTGAAATACCCTTGCAGAATATTCCGAATTATATTCTCCAAAATTATTCATATGATGCATTCTTAACACTCATAAAAAATCCCAACTTTCTAACTTTAAAAACACCAAAGTTATGGGATTTCCAATCGTTCAGTTAAGTGGCGGCTATAGGATATAGTCGGCCGATCCCTATGAAATTTAGTGGGTCAGATTGATTGGCCAAATATAAAACCCATAGAAAATCCCAACTTCCTAACTTTACAAATCCCAAAGTTATGGCATTACCGATCAATCAGTTATATAGCAGCTATAGGATATAGTCAGCCGATCCTTATGAAATTTGGTAGGTCAGATTGATTGGCCAAATATAAAAGCCATAGAAAATCCCAACTTCCTAACTTTACAAATCCCAAAGTTATGGCATTACCGATCAATCAGTTATATGGCAGCTATAGGATATAGTCGGCCGATCCTTATGAAATTTGGTAGGTCGAATTGACTGGCCAAATAAAATACCCATAGGAAATCCCAACTTCCTAACTTAACAAACACTAAAGTTATGGCATTTCCGATCAATCAGTTATATGGCAGCTATAGGATATAGTTGTCCGATCCTGGCCGTTCCGACTTATATACTGCGTGCAAAGGATCGAAGGCTGTGTGCAAAGTTTCAACTCGATATCTTTAAAACTGAAAGACTAGTTCACGTAGAAACAGACAGACGGACAGACAGACGGACAGACGGACAGACGGACATGGCTATATCAACTCAGGAGGTGGTCCTGATCAAGAATATATATACTTTATAGGGTCGGAGATGTCTCCTTCACTGCGTTGCACACTTTTGACCAAATTTATAATACCCTCTGCAAGGGTATAAAAAGAACCATTTAGTATAGCGAAATCAAAATCTGAGTATGCCAATTGACTTTTGGGTCCTTTTAGCCTTCTCATATGATATAGTAATCCTCTCCCTAGGCAAAAGGCTTGTGTTAGTTAACTTTTTAAATCGATTGATTTTTTCTAGCAGCAAGTCGTTTGTAGAACCCATCATGTATGGCCCGAAAAAAGGCTGTTGGGTGAATAACCTTACCAAAGTCCTTCTTATCATCAACTTTAATACGTGTTGAGTAGATCTGGGGGCTGACATTATCCTTTTATACGATCCTTACGCTTTCCAGGCCTCTCAAAGCCATGGATTAGCCAGTGTGCACTGCATTTTGCAACTGCGTGGGTCCTTTAAAATATCGCAAAGGACTCCGAATGGGAAAAATGGATTCTGGGCAACCTTTCCCCAATGTTGGCATTCGATTTGCATTGATCCTCCTTATTAAATTTTAATTTTGAACACATGCGGTTGATTTTATTTTTACCTTGTAAAATCAAACAACTTTTCCTTTATTTTAAGGCACTAAAACAATTTTAGCTATAAAATTAATCATTATACCATTAAGATTATAGAGGCAAATGTGATAATTAAAAAAAAAGTGGCCAAATCGATAAAGTTTTAACAAAATAGTTAATTAAAATCCAAGTGTGCCAATAATTTTGTTCAGGGAAATTTGGTCCATTCTTTGGTTTTTTATTTTTAATAAATTATTTATAAAAGATAAATTAATGAAGTCACTTGTATTTAACATAAAATTAATGATTCTATCTAAAAATATTTTGTTTTATTTTAATATCAGCATATTAGAAGAAGAAAAGTAGCCTTAAAGTTTAACTTGCTTGCTGTGCCAATAATTAAGTTTGTCACTGTATATACACTTCCATATAAATATTCCGTATAAAAACAAACATAACTTCAGCACGTGATTCTCAAGTGCTTTATGCCCTTTGATAAAGTTACATGACATTAGAAGTTAATTACTTCACTAGTTTTCGCAATTTTAATTGTCAATTTTTAAATCTCCAAAAATTTGTTTCGTTTTATTTTTGTACCCTTGCAGAGGGTATTATAATTTTGGTCGAAAGTGTGCAACGCAGTGAAGGAGACATCTCCGACCCTATAAAGTATATATATTCTTGATCAGGATCACCTCCTGAGTTGATATAAGCATGTCCGTCTATCTGTTTCTACGCGAACTAGTCTCTCAGTTTTTAAGATATCGAATTGAAACTTTGCACACACCCTTCTTTCCTTTGCACGCAGTATATAAGGAGGAACGGCCAGGATCGATCGACTATATCCTATAGCTGCCATATAACTGATTGATCAGAAATGCCATAACTTTGGTGTTTGTTAAGTTAGGAAGTTGGGATTTTTTAAGAGTGTTAAGAATGCATCATATGAATAATTTTGGAGAATATTCTGCAAGGGTATTTCAACTTCGGCTCCGCCCGAAGTTAGCTTTCCTTTCTTGTTTTCAGTTAAATTTTTAGTACGCTGTTTCTTTCCTTTTCTTATTAAGTTATGCTCAAAAGAGATGGTTCTTGGATTAGACAGAGAAAGATAGCTGTTTTAAATGTTGCACTCGGAAGAGTATGGAAAATACACTCATCTTGTTCAATTTACAGTATTATTTATTGTTTTTTTCGGCTTTGTACAAATAGAAAACACTTAATGATGGCAATTACAAATTGCTCATATTGTATACATATCCATATAGTTAATTCCTCCAAACTAAAGATTTTAGTGGTTTCTCATCCGCCAAAAAAGAAAACAAAGGTGTTTAATCGAACATAGATGTAAAAATAATGTTAGAGACAATAATTGTGTCAATATGGTAAAACTATGTATCGGTATTAACATGTTTATGTGTAGCAGCGACTTTACATCATTCAAATTTGGACAAGTAATCAAAAGTTTGGTAGTCGACTGGTTCCATCGAGCACTATTTAAATGGATTGGGACGCGCCTTGAACAAGGTCATCTTGCGTATCTCCTTTATCTCCTCCTGCTCGCAACGCTTCCGTTCTTCGTCTTGCTGCAAAGGCGGAGATGATTACGAATTAGCATAGTAATAGATTGGCCTGAGTTAATCGGTGCAGTGCAGTAGCGATGACAGGCCCCTGATAGCGACAGTTGCATCGCATTCTAATTACGTCTGGGCGTTACATGCAATGAAACGCAACCTTTGCTTCGGGCCGAGGCTGGGATGAGTGGCGCTTGACTCATCCGCTGCTCGGAGACGCTCCCTCTGACCATCTAACCCTATCGGCTGCTCCGTTCCCGCTGAGTCACGGCGGGAGTTTCAGGCCGATAAGCCGGCCTTGGGGCTGGGCTGCTTGTGTGCGGATACGGGGAACATCACAGCCCACTTAGTATCTGCTCCACCCCGTTTGTTTGCCAGCGGAAAATAGAGCAACAGCAGCAGCAGCACTTGGCTGATAAGATTATCGCGCGAAACGGAATTTGCGGATCATGGAAAAGAAGAAAAGACGCCAAAAAGGGAGCCAGGACAAGGTCGCAGTCACGAGAATTGTCTTAATGCTAGACTTTTACATCATGAAAATCAATGTCCCTAAATCTTGGCTTCCGAAAGGGTAGCCGTGAGTGACATGACGAAATGCCTAAAAGGCATCAGGAAAAGTCGAATGTTTGACTAAACCCTTAAATAGCTTTAGGAATTAGTTGATGGGCATTTGAGGTGACTCGTACATAGATAGTCTACGAAGTACAAGGATGTGTGCTGTGAGTAGGTGAGCGTTCGCTTGAGGATATCTACCATAATCAATTGCTATCCTGTCCGCTCAGCAGTTGCTGCCCGTCGTTGCAACGGCAGCCGGCGAGCTCTGGTCGTTCGGGACTACATGAGGAGCCTCCAAGCTGCTGGCCGCCGCCGCCGCGGAGGAGGGTGAGGTTATCGTCGAGGAGTCGTCGGCGGCAGAGAGCACACTGTTGTCGCCATAGAAACGCGGCTCGTCGTGCGACTCGCCGCCTGGGGAGGCTGTCTCCTCATCAGAGTCCTCGTCGTTGGAGCTGTCGCCGGCCGTTGTATTTATCTTGTTGCCAGAGGCGGCAGCAGTGGCGGCTGAGTCCTCGCCAGCGGCCAGCGAGATGGGCACGTGCTTCAAGCGTTCGTAGCAGGCGTCGCAGACGCGCAGCGCCTTGGTGCTCTGCTGCGGCAGCAGGAATTTCTTGGCCGAGCAGCCGGCGCAGACAACGGCGCCGCAATTGCGGCAGTGGTGGCGACGCTGGATGAAGGTGAACTGCGTTTTCTTGCAGTGCATGCAGACGCTGGCATCGGTGTCTGGCACCCAAACTGCGGCGTGGTTCTCCACTGGCTTTTTGCCACTCTTACGCAGCAGATCCTCCACACACTTGTTGATGTGGGCCATCCACTCCTGCTTTTCGGTGCTGGTGGCCGCGAACACCACGAACGACTTGGTGGTGGTACGGATATACCAGCCATTCCTATATGCCTGGTTGTCGGCAATCGATTCCAACGAGACCTCCTCCAGCGGCATGATGTGCTGCTTGTTGTACTTCTTCTTGCCGATCACGATGTTTCCGTACACTAATATGTCGTTGAACAGGAAAAACTGCCGCGACTTGGGACGCTTGCGGCACATCTTGGTCAGCACGCCCTCACCCACAAGGACGCGGCCCTGCATCGCCAGCGGTACGCCCGAGCTCCCAAAGCAGTTCTCCACGGAAGCGATTCGCCGGGTGTTGGCCTCCGAGTTGACCAGGCGGTCCACCATTGTGGGAGTGGTGCGGGTTCGGCGAAAGTTGCTGCTCACAAACTCGGAATCCGAGTCTTAATCCGAATCCGAATCGAAAGGTAGCCAACTGTGACGACAGACTGCTACGACTGTGTGCGTACGCTGTGACTGTGACAGGCGCTGTGTGTGTGTCGGTGTGTGTGGTGTGACACTCGGTGCCACCGTTCCAGTGCGACTGCGTGTGTGTGTGTGCGGACTGGGCGCAGCTGTTACAAATCCTGGCCGCGAATGGCTGATCCCGCTGCAAGTCCTGGAATGCAGGTCCGACTGCTCCCGCTTTATGCAATGCACGACTATTAACTGGCTTTTTCTACGCCGTCCGAAACGTCATGACTCACTCACACGGCAACAACAAAAACAAACTGAGCTCTCTCGTTCTCTCCTTCGTGTTATTGTTGCTGCTGCGACTGTGTTTTCATCGGGTTAGTTTTAGCTTCGTTAGGCAGGTTCCCTTGCACTGAAATACTGGAGTGCTCAACGGTTCCCGCTGGCCTGCTCGGCACTTGGATTTCGATTTCGAAGCGATGTAAGGTTCACAACGGCAACTTTTTTTAAACACGAAGTAATTTATTTTGCGAGAGCAGTGTGCCCGCACGCGTATCTCAAGTATATACCTCAGTTCAGTGTTTCAAAACACCGAATTTAAAACCAAACGGAAAGTAAAAAGCGGGCTTATAAAAACCGTAACGATTGGGGAAAAAGTATTATAAATCAGACCAATTGAAAACATTTGTTCGTTATGAGGAAAGTTAATGTAAGGGTACGTGGACTTCTGGCTAGTTAACCACTTATAAATAAACTTTAAACTGATCAGTAAATAAAAAACACCTGTTATATTTAAATTCTATTGTTTTTTCATTGACCTAAGTACAGGAGTGATAAAAGGGGCTGACGGAAACATTCCGCAGCTGTTCTCTCTCTCTCATAGCTCACTAACGGATTTCGTCGATCTGACTACGAGAACATAACATTTATTTTTTTAACATTTTTTTAATTGATCACATACTCCTTATGGGTAGAATTTAAATTGGGACACACACTTTTAGCGTACCAAAAAAACCAACACCAGACCTTAAGGGCTATTAGGACTACACTTTACCTCTTTTTTTTTGTGGTCCAGGCTGACCTGCACGGCGGCATCGAATTCACGGCGGTCGCGCACCCGCTGCTCACTGCGCAGATTAAAGGGCCTAGAGCGGGTGCCAGCTGAATGCGGTTGGTCCTGGTCGTCCCGGCGCCGCCCCCGCCAGTCCTTGAGCGTCTCGGGCGTCTGGGGTACGGTAATCGTGTGGGTGATCACCAGCTCGCCCATGCGCTTGTGCATCGCCCTGAAGTTGGGCATGGGGCGGCTATGGAACTGGCGGGCCTTGCTCTCCTCCTCTGAGCGTCTGCGCAGCGCCTGCTGCCGCTTGCTCTCGTACACGTCCTTGAACTGGTAAGCTTTGGGGGCGTGCTTGGTGCCTGCTCCAGCGGCTTCGTGCTCGCCATGACGCGGGGGTGACCATTCCAAGCGCAGCTTGGAGCCGACACCAGACGGACGGACTCCCTGATGAACCAGATGCTGGTCGGCCTCCGTCATGTGCTGCTTCTCGTCCTCGTCCCAGCTCAAGGGAATAATCTGTTTGGTGTCGCTCTGCTGATCTTGACCGGGATCTGCAGGAATCTCCGGTGTAGGCTCCTGGGGCTCCGTTTCAATTTTTACCACAGGCTCCTCTGGGCTCTCTTCCTTGGGTTCCCCAATATCGAGTGCCACAACCACCTTGATCTCGCCATCGAATTGCTCCCGAGAGATCTTCTGCGGAGTGGGGCAGGCCAGATAGGAGACATTGCTAAAGCGCTTGTTGTTCTCCTTGTTGGCCGCTGCTGCTTGGAAAAGCGGGAATCAGTTAAGAAAAACTGACCAAATATGGCGCGTTTTCTCAGCTTGGCGGCGGAGATGCCTATATACGCACCGAAGAAGTTTTGGGAGTGATCCAACTGGTAGTCGCCCACGTTGATGGCGTCCCAGTCGAATTCCGGCTTATCAAAAGTTGAGTTGAGGTTGGCCATAGCGAGTTATATGTTCACAATCAACAATAGAATTTTATTTATATTTTTCAGCTGTCTCGCGCCACCTTAGTCACACAAAATTATCGATATCAGCTAGCGTTGATAGAACAAATGAGGCGTCATTGATTTGATATCGAAATAATAAATCAATTAGGGTGCTTTACAACACTTTGTATCTGCACGATATATATCGAGTGATGGTCAGACCGCGCGCATTTTAAATTTTGAACTTTCTGGTCTGGACTGTAACGATTTCGGCCCACGGATTAGGTTACATGTTTATACCTTCCATGTAAATATAAAATATTATAAAAAGTAATTTGTTGACCCTCACAAAAGTTTGTTTATAAAACACAACAAAACAAAAAATGTAGCAGATTTACGTACAGCTTTGCTGACACTGGCCCAAGTTGATGTCCTGCTTAGGATCTTCTTCAAAAGAACCATGAGCAAGTCAAGTCAAATACCATTTGAACAATGTTTGGTAAAAGTGAATATCCTTCCTTCCTTAAAAAGTCCACGTGCACTATTGACGGCCAAAAAGCTGGCAGGAAGCTTTGGCTGAAAGCTGTGCCTCGGCAAACGGCAGTTGGTTTGGCGGCCAAATCGGTTTGTAGTCTGTGCTGGGCAGCGCATGGCAACAGGTCGTGCAGCGCAACGCCCGCAGGATCCTCTGCGTTCTCATCCGCAGCAGGTCCACTGAATCCTCCGAGTCTTTGGAGAGGCCAAGCTCGCACTAGGCGCTTTTTCTGCCTATTTGTTTTTGATTTGGAATCAAAGTGGCAGAGCAGTCGGGGGAACTCCCGGGCAGACGAATTGCGCGCGCTGAAAATAACGGTTGCCCGCCAGCTTAATCAGCTTAAAACTTCAGCATCCTTGAAGCGCCAAATCGAAAAGAGTAGCCTTGGGCGCCAAAGTCAAAGGCAGGCGTCGAGGCGGAAATGGGTGCCGCGCCTCTGCAATTAGCCGGATCCGGTGAACAGGTGAGAGCAGTGGGGGCGGGTTGCAGCTTCTCCTGGGACTATTTTTAAATCCTGCAGCACACACTCACACACGTACATTGCAAGTGTATGCGGCTAATTACGGCAGTGCAGTCCCAGCTTTAATTGAAAGAAGTGCGTGTATGGCTGCACTAGAAGGATGACGGCCTTGAGTGTAGACCTTGTGGACCCTAATTGCCAGGCTCTGTTTTCTAACCCAATCGCACCATCCAAGCCCGCATCCAAAGGGAGGCTATTTCCATTGACTGGGCCTACCTGAGCCCAATAAGATCTTGCGAATCAATAAAGGTTTAAAATTAACCGTTGGTTGAGCGAGATGGAAATAGCTGCGTGCGACATGCCCATCTCCCTCAGCCCCCAAACACCCACTTGTACCTGTAAGAGCAGGAAATAACTGTAACTTTTGCTTGCTCTTTTGGGCGAGAGCGGATGTGGGGGACAGATGGCGATGGCCGGAGACAGCAAGCGGAAGCGAGAGGAAATTAGATTACAAGACATCAGCAAAGGATTCCGTTGAGAGCCGTGCGCGGCGGGGTGGGGTGGCTGTCAGTTAGAGAGTGGGTACTCCTGGTTATTAGCTACTCTCGTTTGCTCAACCATGTATGTACTTCGATCTCTGTTTTCCCTTTACACTGGGAAAGGCGAAGGGAGAGGTCTGTTGTCTAGCAACCTGAAACCGCAGACAGAGTCCGTAATCCGCTTAGCGCAAGGGTGACGCCAGCTGGAAGAGAAGCTGCATGCTGCTTTCATCCCACTCCCTCGTGATCCAATCTTAAAGAAATGTAGTCTAACTTGCGGGGAAGGTGCCAGAGTCACTTTCAGCACATTCCCGGTCTGCCTTTTGAGCCCCAGTTCACTATTTTCCAAAACATTCACTTTGTCTTGCATGGCATTCAGTTTTAGACACTTCTAGCGGGAATGCTCGAAATCTCGATCAGATTGTTGCGTTATCCAACGGTCCTTTGATGTAGAAACCCCACAAAACGAGTCCAAAAAAAAGGTATTCTCCGCCTCCTCTTGAACCTATTCAACAAAACACAAAATTTCGGCAAGAACGAGACAGAAAATCAATAAATCGGGATTTAATGAGTTTCAAATATTTGCCACGGTGTGGGGAGATGTGTGTGTTTGGACGGGTAAGCGTTTGGGGTATTATTGGGGATGGAAGTGGGTGGGGGCCACGCTTATGAAGATGCCTCTCGACTTGAGTGCCCTTCCCCCGTCCATGTCACTCTAAGCCCGGGCTTACGCGGAGTGGGAGAGGAAGGAGGAGAAAGTGGAGAAGGAGAAGCGGGAGGACCTTTGTTGGGGAAAGCTCCACAGGCCGCTCATTTGATTCCGTGCTTCCAGGAGGGCGAGATGCCTCTGCTGTCCTAAACGAACCCGCTCAGAAATACCAGAATGACGGGCACCAACATCGACTACGACTACCTGCTCAAGTTCCTGGTTCTGGGCGACTCCGGCGTGGGTAAGACCTGCCTCCTCTACCAGTACACGGATGGCCGGTTCCACACCCAGTTCATCTCTACCGTCGGCATCGACTTCCGCGAGAAGCGACTGGTAAGTGGAGTGACCCCTATTCACCGGCTTTGAGTCCAGTTGCATCTCTCTTATTTTTATTCCATCGGCTTCAGCAATCACATCACCAAAAGGTTTTATATATCAACGGGTTTGTTCCGAAATCATTAAATTAAAGTCTATTTGCACACTGTTAAAATCCACAAGGATTTTTTTAAATTGTTTTTTATTTGACGGAAACCCATATTCAAATTAAACTCCTAATTGAATTATTTTCTGGAAAGATAAAACTAGGAACAAAACTGAAAATAAAAAATCCAGTGAAATTAAATAGTACTATCAGCCAATGTTCCGACTCTGATTACAAATAACCTATCTATAGTATCTAGTTTTCCTCTTTGCATAACCTCTCTGCACCCTGCAGTTGTACAACTCCCGCGGACGTCGACACCGTATCCACCTCCAGATCTGGGACACCGCTGGGCAGGAGCGCTTCCGCTCGCTGACCACGGCCTTCTACCGCGACGCCATGGGCTTCCTTCTCATTTTCGACCTGACCAGCGAGAAGAGCTTCCTGGAGACGGCCAACTGGCTGTCGCAGCTACGGACGCACGCCTACTCGGAGGACCCGGACGTGGTGCTCTGCGGCAACAAGTCCGACCTGCTACAGCTGCGCGTAGTGAGTCGGGATCAGGTGGCGGCCCTCTGCCGGCGCTATAGACTGCCCTACATAGAGACGAGCGCCTGCACAGGGGCCAACGTCAAGGAGGCCGTCGAGTTGCTGGTGGGCCGTGTCATGGAGCGTATCGAGAACGCGGCCTGCAACCGGGAGTTCTCCCTCCTGCTCACCCAGTCCCGCTGCCTGCCGAACATCGCCTACGGGCAGACGGATCTGCTGCGCTTGCACGACCGCCGGGAGGAGCCCTCTCCGCGTCGGAACTGCCGCAACTGTTAGGCCCCAAAACCGATCCTACCCCGCGTTGTTTCTTGGCTCTTGTTTCCGGTTCTAAGTGTGTTTCGCTGTAAATAAATGTTGATTGTTAAGTAAAAGAGCCCCTGGAGAGGGTTTTATTCAGGCGGTCTACGGGAGGGCTAAATTCGGTGGATCCAACCGAGGGAGACCTGTACTTTCCTCGATAATCACGCGATTTCGTTAAAATTACCCGAATCTTGTGAAACTTAGCAGATTGGTATGTACTATTTCTGCATACACTATAATATCTTAAGAGAAATAACTTTAAATCACTAGTTCAAAAGTTACATATGTATGTACATAAGTATGTACATAAGTATGTACATGCATGCATACTTAGTATAGTTCGTGTGATATTATTTTTGGACTTTCTATGCTGTGACTTAGTGTTCTATTGTACAGGTTATATAATAAGAACAGATTAAGAGCAAAAGTATTAATAAACACTTAGTTAAGGTATACAGCCTTACAAGCTAATCCCGAACTTAGGAGTTTCCGACTGCGAACACAAAGCACAGCATCAGTATAAGCAGGCTGGAGGATTGACAGAGGCTCGGAGCCCCACTGCGCTCCTCGATCCACTGGCGGTAGTACTGGACGTCCACGTAGACGCCTGGCAAGCCCGGTTCCGCGCATCCGTAGCCCCAGGAGACCACTCCGACGAGACGGCCCTCGTGCACCAACGGACCGCCAGAGTCGCCCTGGCAGGAGTCAGTGCCGCCTTGCAACCGCCCGGCGCACATCATTCCCGGAAGCAGGCCGGACTTGTAAATCATCCGACAAGTCTGCAGCCGTATGGTGCTCACGTTGGCGGTTAGCAGGATGTTGGATAGAGAACTCTGGGAAAACAGCAGGGAAAATTGTAATTAAGTGGCATTAGGATGCCAAATAATAAATATGAAACTACTTTACAGAAACAAAATTATCTATCTCAATTTTTAAGTGAAAAAGTTGTACTATTAGAACTCTTACTCACCTGCTCCGTCCGTCCCCAGCCAGCCACCTGGCACAGCCTACCGGAGGGCGTGACCTGTCCCGCCAGCTGGATGGGGGCCACGGTGAGGTGGACGCCGTCGGAGAGCAGCCCGGTGCGAAGGAAAAGGATGCCCACGTCGTCGCGCATGCTATCCGGGCTAAAGGTGTGCATATAGGCCATGGAGCTTACCTGGGACACGATGGTCCCATTGCGGCGTTCAAAGCGGTTCAGGGAACCTAAGACCACGATAAACTCACTGGCCCGCCGATAGCGCTTCCTCTGGTTGCTGCAGGCATCAGTCCGATCAGAAGGGAACAAGCCACCACTCGGAATCACTACTCACTTATACAGACAATGGGCGGCGGTCAGGACTTTCCTGGGCGCGATCAGCGCCCCACCGCAGATGTGGCCACTGCCGAAGTTATTGTCGTGCCTCAGGAGGCGAATGGAGACCAGGTGGCGTGTTTCGTCCGCCTTGGCCACGCTTCCATTGATAATGCGCGGCTGCTGCTGAAGATCATTTTGTGGCCCAATTTGCTCCGTCCTACACGAGAGCACCCAGAAAGTAAAGCAGGTCCAGCCCAGCAACCAGCTCCGCCGAGTCATCGCAAATCAGGTAAGAGGGAACGGAGTTGTGTCAGCGCACGAAACTGACTGAAGAACCGCAGTCGGAATCGAAGTCTCGAAGCTGGGAGCAGCGAGACAAGACTAACAATTGGCAATCAGCGCGTCTGCTATCAGTTCGATAAGGCTAACATAAACATATTAGGCGCAGATCTCACACAAACTTCATTATTGGGAAGTAGCTTTTTGAGGGTCGCACAGAAAAAAATGATATGGTAAGATGATCAATCTGATCTTTCCACACATAACATTTTTAAGTTCAAACACGTAAAATTTAATGTTGACATACCTTCACACCAGTTTGCTGATAAAAGGCCATTTTCAAATGTGAATTACAAAATGTTTCACTATATGAATAGTTTAAGCCTACATAAAAATGGTAATTTTAAGATGCAATATAAAATGGATCTTAGAACAAGCTCAAATCGGGCTCAAAAACGTATTGATCTTATTTTAAACTGTGTGCTCTTTAATACAATTACATGTATCTAGTATAAATGGAGACGGGTCGAGTCCGCAGCATTAAGCACTGATCGGAGTTCGGAGTGTATAAATATGTATATACTCGATGGTTAAAGTCTGGAGAGCGTTGAAGGCACTTTGGACGGCGTCGAATGCGAAGTTAGAAAACTCGAGATTGCTTGGGGAAACTTAATCTAGGTATCCAAGTAGAGTGGAATGCATTTATCCAGCTGCGAGCTGTCAGGTGGTCCAGCTTTTATATGTAGCCTTGCAGGCTGCGCGACTGGCTGTGGTGGTGGCGAGGCGGCTGGTAGCCCGGCTCCTGCATTTCCATCTGCATGACCAGGTTCTTTTGCTCGCCACGGGCCTCGTAGGCCTGGCGGGCTTCGCGCTGCAGGATCAGGGCGGCCAGTCCAAGGAGTATAAAAGTGACCACGGCCAGAGCGTAGGACCAGCCCAGCACGTTGAACTTGGGGTACATTAACCAGTCGCGGCGGTAGGCACAGCCCCCAAAGATGCACACGGCCAGAAACATGAACAGAGCTGTGGGATATTGGTATTTAGCTGGTACTAAGCGAATGGAAACGGGATCGATATTGGGAATACGTACAGGAGACAGCGGTGCCCAAATACGAGAGGCGGACGAGCAGCCACTCGTACTGCAGCACGGGCTTCAGCGGAAGGCGGATGATAGTCAGTGAAAGCAGGACCAGCACGAGAAACACGATGATGAAGGACATGGTCACGAAGCCCTGCACCGCCATCAGCCAGCCGGGTAACAGGTACTCACGGATAACGTAGTAGTCCTGTGGGCGGAAGAAAATATAATTGATTGGGAGCCCGGGGCATTGCTACGCTTGTCCTCACGTGCGAGAAGATGTTATGGCAGCCGGTGAACTGCTTAGGAAACTGGTACTTGGGGTACACAAAGTCCTTGAAGCAGTACTGCCAAAGACCCATGTTCTTAAAGCTTGACCGCGTCTCCTCGTAAGACTCGATCCAGTACGGCGAGCAGAAGGACATCATCAGCACGAAGAAGCTCGCGAAGGCGACGATGGCCCCGAAGACTACGCCGTCTGCGGACAGAGTGGGGATTAGTATTAAACATTCGGAATCGATGCAATTCCAGGTCAGCCCGTATGCTCGGGTGCGTCACTTACTTGTGGCTCGCGGGTAATCTCCCTTCTCGACACCAGCGTCTGTGGTGTCCTGCGATTGCTGCTTGTTAAGTTCGCGCATGCTGCTGTCCTTGTCCTGATTCTCGGGAGCGGTGCAGTAACTTTTCTGTGGATTTTAAGAAGCGTAAACAAATGCAAGTCGCACACACCCAAAAAAAAAAATAGGTGGGGCTAGGCCGAATCAAAACATCGATGGCACTATCGATAAATCGATAGTTGGGCTCTGTTGTTTCTTGTTTTGTTTCTGTGAGAAAATACCAAAAACCTGCGCGTTAGGGCTTTATTCTGACCGCTGCCCAGTTACTTAAAACTCAAAATGCGGGAGAGCTGGCCGAGGCTTTGGCCCCCGGCGCTGTCGCTGCTCCATCTGATCCTGCTCCTGCTAATCCACCTGCTCCCCGCCACTGAGGCCACGTTCCGTAATGGGACCGCAAGTCGCTGGAGTGGCAGTTCTCGGAGAAGCAACGCTACCTGTGCCAGAAGGGTCATGTCGGAAATCCTGCCACTGCCAGAGAGTTGTCCACCCGAAGTGCTCGGTCTAAGGGGCACCGTGTACATCCTCTATGACGTGAACATCTCCGAGGGCTTCAATCTGCGCCGGGACGTCTACATTCGCATGGCGGTGTTTGTGCGCCGGCTGCAGAGGAGGAAGAGGTTTCGCAAGGTGCGGTTGGTCCTGCCTCCATGGCCCCGCCTGTACCACTGGCACTCGCAGGGCCTGCAGCAGGCTGGACTGCCCTGGGGTCACTTCTTCGACCTGGTAAGCTTGGGCCGTTACGCGCCTGTGCTGGACTACGAGGAGTTCCTGGCCGAGCAGCGGCTCTTCGGCAATCCGGGAGCCCCCCTGGTGCATGTGGCGCACGCGTTCCGACTCCAGCACTACGAGGTTATGCTGGAGCAAGGCATCTTCAGAGACAAGTTCGAGCGCGTCACCGACAAGCCGTGCAGCGAGGGATCACTTTCGGGCGGACTACTTTTGCAGCAACCTGAGCTGCGAGTCGGACGGTTCCACTGCGTCCGGTTCCAGGGCAGCGCCGGGTTGCTGGAGCAGCTACTCCGCGTAGCGATTGCCGAGGATACGACCGGGCCGGAGGACGCCGACGATATGCGCACCTACGCCCTGCTCAGCGCCGAGACCGTTCTGCACGACCACTGGGGCGATGAGCACTTCTGGCGAGCTCGGCGCTCCATGC
Organism: Drosophila kurseongensis; assembly: GCA_018153305.1. Taxonomy (NCBI): domain Eukaryota; kingdom Metazoa; phylum Arthropoda; class Insecta; order Diptera; family Drosophilidae; genus Drosophila; species Drosophila kurseongensis. The sequence goes on along the minus strand of JAECXX010000104.1, from coordinate 1,245,440 downwards.
GCTTCGCCCACCCTCTCGACCAGGTGGCCGCCGCCTTCCGGCAACAGGTGCTGGCCACCACGGACGCCACGGCCGGAGTTCAGCGGCCACCGATGTGGGAGCTAGAGAGAACGAAGCGAGACGCCCGGGGCGGGGATTACATGTGCGCCCACCTCAGAAGGGGCGACTTTGTGCGCTCGCGGGAGACGACCACGCCCAGTCTGAAGGCGGCTGCCCAGCAGGTGAAGCAGCTGCTGCGGGCCTTCAACATGACCACTGTGTTCCTGGCAAGCGACGCTACGCCCTACGAGCTGATGGAGTTAAAGGAGCTTTTCTACCGCTTTCGCTTTGTCCACTTCACGCCGGAGTCCAACGCCCAGCGGCGGGAGCTGAAGGACGGGGGTGTGGCAGTGGTGGACCAGCTTGTCTGCGCCTACGCCCGCTACTTCGTGGGCACCTACGAAAGCACCTTTACGTACAGGATCTACGAGGAGCGCGAGATCCTGGGCTTCAGCCAAGCCAGCACCTTCAACACATTCTGCAAGTCCCTGGGAGGAAGCTGCTCCCGCAACGCCGTTTGGCCCATTGTGTGGGATGATGGCGACCCCGATAGCGAGGAGGACACCGATAGCGTTTCATACTGAACACCCTCCGATTGCTGTGCCGTATATATATATTGTGAGACCACTCGAATTCTAGTTTTAAGTCCAACGTGTGTCAGATCAGTAACAGAGATTCCGAACAAACTGCGATTGTGTACCAAAAAATAAATTAATAGCCAATATTCTGTACTTCAAAGTCCCTAAATAAGGATTGTTTCTTTTGGCATTATAGGTAAAAAGGAAAAATAATATAGTACAAATATTTATCTTCCCTTGGTTTTTAAAAAAGTCTTTGTCTGATTGGCTTAAGCAGTAACAAGGTAGCATGTTTGAAAACTGCTGTGTTGCCGCCAAAGCCAGCACTATCGCATATCGATGTCATTCACAGTGTACCCTCTTGTACGATGACTTATCGATGACTGATTTAGTCCCAACACTGCTACCATTGCACGTGTTTTTATTTGTATTGAAAATATAATTCAAATTGATCCGCTCCGGGTTAATTTGCGAATCCGATACCTGCGCCATGGGCAAGAAGAACAAGGGTGCCGCGCCCAACCTGGGTCGCCAGCTAATCAAAGATCGCTTTGGCCACACACCCCGCCGCAAGGTGGACAACGACACGATGGTAAGTGCGCATGAGGAGTGTGGCGTCCCAAATCAAAATACATATGTGCCTTTGTCCCACCAGCTGCACACTACCGAGCTACAGGATGGCTACGACTGGGGCCGTCTCAACCTGTCATCCGTCACCGAGGAGTCCTCGTTTCAGGCCTTTTTGCGCACCGCCGAGCTGGCCGGCACAGAGTTTCAAGCGGAGAAGCTGAACATTACGTTCGTGAACCCCAAGCAGCGAGTGGGACTGCTCAGCAAGACGCAGGAGCAGCGCATGCACCAGAAGCACGACGAGCACCGCGACCAGCTAAAGATCCCAAGGCGCCCCAAGTGGACCAAGGAGACCAGCGCTGATGAGCTAGAGCGAGCCGAGAACGAGGCTTTCCTAGACTGGCGCCGTGATCTGGCGCTGCTGCAGGAGGACGAGGAGATCCTGATGACGCCCTACGAGAAGAACCTCGAGTTCTGGCGTCAGTTGTGGCGCGTGGTGGAGCGCTCCGACGTGGTTGTCCAGATCGTCGACGCCCGTAATCCGTTGCTGTTCCGCAGCGTTGACCTGGAGCGCTACGTGAAGGAGGTGGAACCAAGCAAAATGAACATGATCCTGGTAAACAAGTCAGACCTGCTCACAGCGGATCAACGTCGCCACTGGGCGGAGTACTTTGACAGCGAGGGCATTCGAACGGCCTTCTACTCGGCTACTCTAGTGGAGGAAGAGCTGAAGCAAGAGGCGGAGGCGGCTCGCCAAGAATTATTTCCCGAGGTGCGGGAGCTGCGCAATGCCGCCGAGGAGATTCACCAGTCGTTGGATAAGGTAGAGGGCACACTGAACGCCATCGAGGAGAAGCTCAAGGTGAATAAAGAGGAGAAGCACGATCAGCTTCCGCGAATGCCGGAGGACAAGAACAGTCCCCGTCTGCTGTCCCGCCTGGAGCTCATCGAGTTCCTGCGCCACATTTACAACGGTCCACGGCACACAGAGCAGCACGTGACCATCGGCATGGTCGGCTATCCCAACGTGGGAAAGAGTAGCACCATTAACTCGCTAATGACTGTCAAGAAGGTGTCTGTTTCTGCCACGCCCGGCAAAACCAAACGCTTTCAGACGCTTTTCTTGGACCAAGACATCTTGCTCTGCGACTGTCCTGGTCTGGTCATGCCCAGTTTCGTTCTGACCAAGGCGGATATGTTGCTGAACGGCATCCTTCCCATCGACCAGATGCGCGATCACGTGCCAGCCGTGAACTTGCTGTGCGAACGAATTCCGCGCCATGTCCTGGAGGATAAATACGGTATCGTAATAGCCAAGCCGCTGGAAGGCGAGGACATGGAGCGGCCACCGCATTCCGAGGAGCTGCTGCTGGCCTATGGATGTAAGTGTATATGTTTTACCTTTTTCAATATTTTATTAATCGTTCTCTCGGTTTTTTTTTTGTATGGCTCAGACAATCGCGGCTTTATGACCTCTAACGGACAACCGGATCAGGCGCGCTCCGCCAGATATGTCCTTAAAGACTATGTCAACGGCAGACTGCTTTACGCTATGGGCCCGCCTTCGCTGCCGCAGCCCGACTACCATACTTTTCCCGAACGCCAGCGCAAGGTCATCGAGGAATCCCAGCTGCCCAGTCAGCAACAGCGAGCTATGCGGGTGAGATTTGCACTGGGGCTCAACTAGATCCCTAACTGATCCTCTGAATGTCTCCCGCAGATTGACAAGAGCACGTCCAAGGAGCTGGACAAGCAGTTTTTCTCCGACAAACCCACCCACGCCCATGTCAAGGGACGCACCAACTTCCCGAACGTGCGTCTAGCTAACGACGGCTCCCTAGTGGCCGGCAATGATCCGGCGGCCAAGCCCTGGCGTCATGTCAAGAAAGAGAGGCGGGAGAAGCTGCGCAAAAAGTTTTCCCACCTAGACGAGCATTGATTTAAATCCATTAGTAATTTATTTCGAAGGGCGTGTCTATGAGGCACTTGTATATTATTAGCATTAGAATAAAACCACTAACCATACAACATATAGACTGGTCATTTCATACAAGCAATATAGACACTCAAAAATCTTTGCGGGAGGCCCCACAGCTGTTTGCGGCAGGCCCCGGACACTTCGTGTGCCTTCGGGTTTTTTTAGCTCTCATTCTTATTCTCATTTTGACGCTCGCGCGCTCATTACTCGAGTTCGGTCGTTCAGTCGCAGAGACGCGCATTTTGAAGAAGGTTGCGCCTGCGCTTGAATTGGTCTTTATATGTATGCGTGTTCATGCATTCTCATACAGAGATGCATGTGTGCGTTTATTTCAATTCGATGCGGCAAGAATATTTTGTCTTTTGCTACTTTTCAGACTTGGTACCCTAGCAATAAGGGCGTATTCACTATTGGGTTAATGATAAAAATAAGAATATTATATGTTATAGTATAGTTTTTAATATTTCCGCATATATTTCATTTTGGCTTACTAATTCAAATCAGGGGTAGCAGAAAAATGTTTTGCATATATGTATGTATTCCAATTAATATAAATCAATCTAATGAGATAGGAACAGGGCACATCGCAGTCGGTGTCTGCGCTTAGTGGTTGAGAAAACTTCAAATCAAATCAGCTTTGGTTGTTGTTTTGCGAGCGGATGGTGCCTGCATACCCTACCGACGACTGCATTTTAGGGCGGACAGAAACAAGAACAAGGGTAATTTTTATATTTTTATGTACAAATGTATGCTTATTCTTGAAAGTCACCGTTCGGATTAGTTACCGATAAATATACATACATACATACGTATAATAATTGTATAATTTTAATATTGGAAAATAACAAATTGTTTAATCACTATAAATTACAGACAAAAATATTCGAAGTGATTTTCTGAAAATTGTATTTCAATTTTAAATCAAGAACTAAGTTTTTAATGATTTTTAATATATTTAAATTTCAATCGAAAACTAAAACAATATAAAAGTTTATTTATCCCATTTTTGGTAGGATAGCATTATAAAATTGATAATTTTCGTATGCTATGTTTTTTTCGAGCGCTTGTTTCTGTCCGCCCTAAAATTCAGTCGTCGGTAGGGTATGCAGGCACCATCCGCTCGCAAAACAACAACCAAAGCTGATTTGATTTGAAGTTTTCTCAACCACTAAGCGCAGACACCGACTGCGATGTGCCCTGTTCCTATCTCATTAGATTGATTTATATTAATTGGAATACATACATATATGCAAAACATTTTTCTGCTACCCCTGATTTGAATTAGTAAGCCAAAATGAAATATATGCGGAAATATTAAAAACTATACTATAACATATAATATTCTTATTTTTATCATTAACCCAATAGTGAATACGCCCTTATTGCTAGGGTACCAAGTCTGAAAAGTAGCAAAAGACAAAATATTCTTGCCGCATCGAATTGAAATAAACGCACACATGCATCTCTGTATGAGAATGCATGAACACGCATACATATAAAGACCAATTCAAGCGCAGGCGCAACCTTCTTCAAAATGCGCGTCTCTGCGACTGAACGACCGAACTCGAGTAATGAGCGCGCGAGCGTCAAAATGAGAATAAGAATGAGAGCTAAAAAAACCCGAAGGCACACGAAGTGTCCGGGGCCTGCCGCAAACAGCTGTGGGGCCTCCCGCAAAGATTTTTGAGTGTCCATATTGCTTGTATGAAATGACCAGTCTATATGTTGTATGGTTAGTGATAAAACATAGCAATTAAACCTGAAGAATCCAGACAGCTCTGCATGTACAATCAAAAGCATGAACCGGTGAATTGCAAATAGGAAGGAACATAAAATCTTTAGACGTCGTAAAGATTACCCAGATAAACCAGCCAGGAGCACCGCAAAGTTAGCATATATCTAGTACACAGGCTGATGGAAATATGCCACACCGAATGGATTGAATGCCGCACTCAACTGAGGAAGCTATATACTTCGCTGAGGGCGAAGCTGCACTTTGACCACCTGATAAGCTCGGACGATTACGTCTCGTGTCTTTCGTGATCTCTTGGCCGCTGCCAGTTTTAATTCTAGCTCCTATGGCCACGGACGAGAGTTGCGGGCACTTCAGGGATCTGGACATCAGGCGCCGCTCTGGGTTGCTAAACATATACTTCCAGCGGCGCTGGCTCCGCCGCACCATCTACGAGCTGATGCGCGCGCTGGACCTGGCCGCTACAGACTCTACGGTCCAGTTGGTTGTGCTCTCAGGCGAGTTTTCTGCGGGATGCGGCGGCGAAACGGAACCTCTGGCTCTAAAGCAAGGTCAGGAAAACAGGAGTCGGCTGCTGGGAGGCCAACAGAAAAGGAAAGCTGTGGACGGCAATGACGCCGAGGACATGTACATACACGAAAAGGCCGCAAACTTTGTGATGCGCTCGCTGGCCAAGAAGGTGCTGGCACACCGTAAGCTTCTGGTGGCTTTTGTCGAGACCCAGTGCGTGGGCCTGGGGCTCAGCGTGGTCAGCATGTGCGATCTGGTCTTCGCTATGAAGTCTACTGCATTTGTGCCCGACTTTTCGTTCCTGGATACGTGCACCAAAGTGGGCCCTATTTGGACTGTGCCACACATCCACTGGCTGCTTCACTATGGAGATCGGGACTTGCTGTTCACGGAGCTGCACGAAGAGGGCACGCCTCTGACTGCACAGCGAAGACGCCTGGCCAGATCCAGGCTGTAGGATGGGTTCTGTTGGGAATTTGGTACGATTAAAAGCGACTGTATAATAAAGACAAAGCTATATGAATAGAGGTACGTGCATACATGTCCATCGCAGCTATAAGTTCGGTATTTAATTTACGAATGTCTATAAGCAACAGTAGGCCTTTTAGGACTATAGGCCAGCATCTACATATGTAGCTAGCCGTGCCGAAAGCTGTCAAATGATTTGGCCGCCTTTCAATCTAGTTCATTTCTCAGATTACCACTATGGAGCTCGACGCGTGCAGTCAGTCAGGGAGCTCGACTTCCATTAAAACTCTAGTTTCGCAGGAGATATCGCAGTCAATAAGCTTGACGAGCCGTAGCAAGACCGGGAGTCAGACTGAGAACAGCCTGACCGCGAGCCGCAAGACCGAGAGCAGCCCGGCAAACTCCGAAGACACGGCGAAGTCTGAAAGCGAAAAGCAGGCAAGGATCAAGAGGCGGTCCCAGGAGTTTATAAAGCAGCAGGAGGCCGAGCTCACCTGGAAGTGTTTCACCGATGAGGAATACTCTGACTGGAAAGCTTTCAGAAGCAGCAACTACAAGGTGCCGCTTCGTTCGGTGTTCTCCTACTTGGAGGTCAAACCCTGCCCAGTGATCGTCGGCAATGTGCCGCATAAGAAATCTGTGCCGAAAGTGCTGGCCGATATGGTGAAGGGCAATCACGGCGCCTACACTCGCATTAGGATCGGAAAGCACAAGTTCCGTTGCATCCCCAACCTGCTCAAGTGCTACTCGGTGTGGTTCGCCAACCGTGATTGGCGGATGACCCGATTTCAGTTCAAGGAGCGGCAGGTGCCGGCCAGAGGCTTTGCGGCGCTTTACGACTGGATGCGCACCGAGAAGGTGCCACACTTTAAGGTGGCGGTGCCCTTGCTGCAGGCCGCGCGCCACCTTCAAGTCCATCTGCTAGAAAAGGACTGCTGGGATGTACTTTCCACCGACTCGGCTCGCGAAAAGTTGGCCTTCATCGTATACTTGGATGCCAAACGGATGCCGACGCTCCAGGACGTTTGTGAGGTGATGCTTAACCGAATCCGCTACTTCTTCCTGGCACTGGTGGGCAGCCGCGAGTTTTTGGATCTGGAAGTGGAAGTGCTGGAGCTAATACTGCGGCGGGATTCTATCGGAGTTAACTCCGAGATGGAGGTTTTCTTCGCAGTGCTACGTTGGCTGGGGCACTCGTCCACCGACGTGCCGACGCGTCTGCCGCTCATGCGTCGCTTGATGTCCTGCGTCCGCTTCCACCACCTGCCCATGACCTTCCTGTTCAGCCTACGTGAGTCCATCAACCGTCCGGACAAGGAGGAGCTCTTTAGGCCGGATCCCGTGCTGCTGGCCTTCAATTCGGATCCGGAGGCGATGACCATGCTGGAGCACGCAATGTCCTTCATCGGCGTGCGCTGCCAGTACGATGACACCGACGAGTTCCTCGCTGTCTGCGCGAACCACCGCATCGGCGTGGTCTTCCCACGCCACTGGGTATACCACCCAAAGTGTCCCTACCACTTGCGTAGCCTAGCCTTTCCGTACCAGCACCGCTTCACCGCCTCTGAATTCGGCGACTACATCGCCAGCATCCAGTCGGATTGGGTCGGCAAGGGGCCGGCGGACCATGGAAAGTCTCTGGTCCTCGATCTGGATTTCGACCCACTGCTCCGCAGGCAGTCACAGTGGAAAGGGACCAAGTGACACACGGACATTCACATTTCTCTTTCTTAACTCCTAACGGACTTAGGAGAATACGCAGATTTATTTAACTTTCCATTCAACTGGCTTTTTAACATCAGCTGCGACACTTGATCTATGTTTGGAAGTATATTTTCGGTCACCCATGTAAATTCAAGTTAACACGGAACATTCGCAACCGAATGACTTTGTTGTTAAAAGTTGTCAAAGTTTCACCGACTTAATATATAACTTAAAAATATTTAAAACTTATCTTAAAATTTTGATTTGTATCAGAGTTTTAAAACTAAATATTTTTTGTTGATATATTTTTAAATCCATTACTGGAACAACGGACAAAAATTAAAATAATTCCGTTAGCAGAGTCCCATGTAGCGACCTAAAAACCTATCGATGTCGATAACTGCTACCAGCTGGGTGTCATCTCCAACTGGAACGCTCAGCTGATTGCCTTGCCGGCGCGTGTTTATTTGTATTTGTTGTGCGACCAAGCTTCGTTGGTTTCGTAATTTTATTTCGCGGAAACCTAAATGAAGTAGCACGAAATGCAGCGAGCGCGACTGTTGCAGACTGTGTGGCTGTGCCGGCAGCGCCTGGTCCCGTCGCCAGGAGGCGGGTCGTCCTCCGCCAGCCTCGGATTGCGTTACGCAATGACGCCGCCTTCCGTTTATCCAGTAGCTCCTTCACTGCAGCTGCGGTTTCTGAGCACGGGCGCCGTCGCCAGCGCGGCGGAACGGAGGAGCCGGCGCCACGCCTCCGAAAGGCCGCCAGTCAGCATCGAGGATGTGTGGACACAACTGGAGACGTACTACCAGCAGCACAGTCTGCTCAACTATGAGCTCTGCCAGCGCGTGCTGGACCACCTGCAGCGCTCGCCATCGCCCCAAGGAGTGAGCGTCGAGCAACTGCACTTTCTCTTGGGATCTTGTGTGCCCGAGATGCTTCCCGCACAGAGTGGCCAGGAGCGGCTTCAGCTCTTCCAAGGTCTGTGGGCACAACTTCTTAAACTGGGGGGTCAGCCCACGCTGGATCACTACCACACCAGGCTACAGGTGCTTCGTCAGAATCGCCTGCCTCTATCGGATCACCGCTACCTGCTGGCAGAGATTGCCGTTTACCACGGAGCCGCCGACGCATCCTTGTACAGCGCTCTTCTGGACGTGGCCGGGTCCGCAGGAAACATGCGTCAGGCCACCGAACTGCTCGCCGAGATGCGCGAACGCAGTTTTGCCCTCACAGATCGAAACTTCTACGCGCTGCTGCTGGGCCACGCCCGCAACGGTGATCTGCCCGGAGCAGAGTCCGTCCTGGCCAGCATGCGGGCCGCTGGAATACAGCCCGGCAGCAGCAGCCAGGCCATCTGGTTCGAGGCCCTTGTGGAGAACGGCCAGATGACGCAGGCCATGGAACTGCTGCAGACGGAGGCGGGCTTCACCGGCCCTCAATTGCTCCAGATGCTGCGGGGAGTGCTTGCCGGCAAGGCTGTGGACACGGAGCTTGCCCAGCAGCTGGTCAAGGAACTGCCACGGGAGTTCCTAACCGGACTCGACCTGCCACCCGCTATCAGAAGTCTCTGCATCCAGCTGGTGCACCAAGGACGCACCCAAGTGGCCATGCAGCTTGTGTCTGCATTGCCCACTCCGAAATTCGGGAACCAAAACCAAAACATAGATGAGTACGGTGCTTTGCTGCTTCAGGAGTTTTTCCGCGCCCACGTCCCACTGGCGCAAACACTCCAGTTCGCCAGTGAACTGGTCCAGCGGAGCCAGAATCCTCGCGCCCTGCATTTGGTTGTTGAGCTGGCATTGCGCCGGCTACCCTCATCCGCGCTCCACTGTCTGCAGGCGCTGTCCGCTGCTGGCGAAAAGCTGCGTCCGCACTACTTCTGGCCTCTAATCCTGCACCACCACCGGCGAGAGGGGGAGAGTGGCCTGCTGCGCCTGGTGGCTGAGATGCAGCGCATGGGCGTTGAGTGTGACGATGAAACCTTGCGCCAGTATCTTCTCCCCCACCTGACTCAAACCCTGACGCAACCCTTGGAGGCCATCAAGGCACTGGAATCGGCTGGTGTGAAGCCCTCGCAAACCCTGTGTCCCATTGTAAGCCACCTGCTGCAGCAAAACCAGCAGATGAACGAGGCTCTGGACTTGCTTAAACGGTATCCGACGCGCCTTGACCTCACCACGCTACTTCAGCCATTGTCATCCCTGGCGGTGAATGCTCGTGCAACCAAGCGCTTCGAGCTTTTCGCGCAGGTAGTTCAGGCCCTGCAACAGAAGACGCTCCAACGAGGTGAGGATTTTGTTGGCTCCTTGCTGTTACAGATGACCGGACCACAGACGCGTCTGCGCCAGGATGCCGCCTCCCTGTCCCGTTTCCTGCACGAGCTGAGTCGCCTTGAGCTGCAGCTCTCGCCTGCGGCCTCCGAGGTTCTACTTTCTTTGGCCAGGCAGGCTACCCAGGACACCGAGCTGATTCAGGACCTGGCCAAGGCCTTGCAGAAAATGCGCAATACCGAGCTGGCCCTGCCAGCAGATACGGCTTCGCTGCACGGAGGATTCATCAAGCACCCTCGCGACATGAGTCTGGACGAACTGGAGTGCCACCTGGTGGAACTGGAGTCCAAACAGCTGAATCCACGCGGCGTACTGCGTCGTTTGCTGCAGCTCTCTGTCCGGAGCGGCCGTTTGGAGCGCGCTCAGCAACTATTGGCCAAGTGCCAGGCCTTGAAGGTGCAGACGAGCGCAGGGATGATGGCCTCCATCCTGGACTTACACATCAAGCTGCGTGACCTGCCACGCGCCCAAGAGGCCTTGCAGCGGCTCAAAAGCACCTACCCAGGTAGGAAAATATTGTTGTCCGATCTTAAACGTGTCCGTCCTTCAATCCTTATGCATTTCAGCCTTCCAGCTTGACGAGCACAAGGTCATCGACTTCGCCGGCCTCTTGGTGCAGGGCCAGCAGCTGGAGGCCGCCAAGCAGCTGCTTCAGCGCCGCGCTGAACAGCACAAGGTCGTCGGCGGCGACTACGTGATCAAGAACGTATGGCAGCTGCTCACCAACGTTGCCCAGCTGGCCGCCTCACAACCTACAAGTAACTCTACCAGCGAAGGTGCGGAGGGATCCAAGCCAAGAAACCAGACCCGCGAAACGCTGGACTTTCTTCGTGGACTGGGCTACTGCCAGTCGCACAATGCTTTGTTGGGACCCGTGGTGCGCGAGTGGCTGCTAAGGGGTGACTTGGACGCGGCAGTGGGCGAGTTCCAGCGACTGGCCAACAGTCACAAACACACGCCCCTGCAGTTCGAGCTGCTGTCGCTGCTGGTGCGCCTCGGCAATGGGGATGAGCAGGAGCTGGCACGCTTCCCTGCCACCACAGCCGAGTCCGCCCAACAGTACCTGGCTGCGGTTACGGCTACGGTGAGCCGCGTCCATGGGGCGGCCAACATGAACAGCGCCCTGCTTCTCGCCCTGGCTGAGTCCGGAAAGGAGACGCAACTGCGGCGGCTGATTATCAATCCGGAATTCCGCATCAACCACGAGCTGCTGGTAAAGAACTGCGAACATTTGGGACAGGAGGGCGCGGTGCGGACGCTCCTGCGGCTGGCGCGCGGAGTAAGAGGCGTTCAGCGGTCCATCGACGAGCAAAAGATCTACGATATCTTGCTGGCCCAGTTCTGTCGCAGCAACGACTACGAGGCGGCGCTTGATCTCTTCGAGCGCCTGGAGGCCGACGACGAACTAAAGGTATCCCAGGAGTTTCTGCGCAACCTCGTGCAGCTGCTGCAGGTGAACCGTGTGGAGATTCCCAGCGGTATCGCCTTACGCGCCCATATTAGATAGCCGAGTCATAGGATCGCTGCTCTGCTGTTTATTTAGTGACTTATTTTGTATATAAATTGATTCAGTAAAAGTGAGAAGAAGACCATACATAAATACATACATTCATATGTGTGGATCCGTAAATCTCCAATATGTTGTATGGGCTTGAATATTCACTCGAGTTCCCCCCCATATTTATACAATCGCCAAGCCATTAATTTTTATACGGGTCTCAATACAGATAACAATTATATTTGTCAAATAAAACTATAATTAAAAAAACAATATTGCAAAATGATTACTTTTATTCAATAAAAAAGGCCATATTTGTAGTCAAGGACTATTTTAATTACTTAATTTGTATATCGATCACAACAGCAATATCTAAAGAGGTAACAAATCCGCAGTCAGCACAAGCACATGCCATATTATGTGTGATGAGCACTGATTTTAACCATTTAAAAAAGCGTTTTTTTGGCACGTTTCAAGCTCAGCTGTCTGGCAACTCTTAAGTCGGTTTGACAGTTATCTTGTGTGTCTACTGCGTCGCCATTTCTTGCATTCCGCCATTTTGTCGATGAATTGTTCCTGTCGTTCATTGTGATGCTCATGCGCCCCGTTTTCTCAGGAATAAAATTAAACTTACATAAATACATATATCAGACGCGACGTAATGATTTCGGCCCGATTCTTAAGATGCTTCTTCAAACACGTCTTGATGCACTCGAAGCTCAAAAAACATTTTCCCAAAGAACAGAAGACTATAACGCTGATGCAGGTGAGTTCATGCGACTGTTTCGCCCAGTTTTCAGCCTCCTGACATTTCAGGCCTACCAATAGCTGTGGAAACTGTGTTCCGAGAATCTAGCTGTTTCCGAGCTGGCTGACGTGCAGCTTATGGCATATATCATGTACCTGATGCCATCGCCTTCAACAATTTGCAGCCAAATGCGCGCGTCGCTAGTGCAGCGCAGCTTTAGTGTGGTGCCCACGCTGGAGCCGTCGCTTGTACATTACTTTACGGAAAAGCTAGTAAAGTACTTAGGGACCAATAATACGCCACCGACCAGGGGTAACCTCCTGCTTAATCTGTCCCACCTGCTCGCCAAGACGGGCGGCGTGGGCCGAGCAGTATCCGTGTGCCTGCTCTGGAGCTTGATTTTCAACGCGGCCAATGTGAGCCCTATCATCCACCAGTACCACGACGTGAGCAGCTTAATCTTCCTGGATCAGCCTCTCTGGTTAACTGTGATCTATTTCTAGCTAAGCGAACTCTTCCCTTTGCTGTATCTGGTGCCCGTGGAGAAACTTGGGAAGACCAAAATCGAGGAGCTACTGGAGAGTGTGGCTGCTCTGTTGCACCGTCAGTTGTGCTGTTCGGATCTGGCAGAGTTCCACCGCTATGGATACTCATCGATGTACTTCCGCATCCAGCCGATGGACGTGCTCCGGCTGCGTGAGTGGCTCATCCGTTCGCTGAAAACGGCAGGCATTCAACGCCCGGGAATCGCAGCCAGGCGGGTGCAGGCCGCACTGAACTACATGGATCAGCATTCGGCTTCCTGGTGCCTCGTGTGCCGTAACCAGGGGGCCACATTCTCCGGCGATTGCGTGCTCGCAGAAACTAATATCTAGAAGAGAAATTTTAAAAATCGGACTGAAGTAGGCCTTGATTTCCGGAGGAATTTCAGCCTGACGTCAAAACACGGCTGTCAATTTTAACCTGAGAATATACATAAAGTTTTAAAGCAAGTAGCATACACTAGCCGACTGCAAATCCGTATCCAAATTTTAGTTCCTATTTTATAAAAGCGTTGAATCTGCGCATGTTTCGAGCATTTCTCCATCCGAGCATGAAGCGGTTGTCCCGGCGGCCTGTTTCTGATGAGCAGAAGGTCCAGGCGCAGGCTCACATGCTGACCCAAAATGAAGACCAAAGCCGTATAGAGGTCTTCCTGTCGGTGGCCACCGTCTCGTCGCTGCATCAAAGGGAGGCGCGGCAGGAGCAGCCAGCGCGGCAGGTAGAGCCAGAATCTCAGCCGCAGAATCAACAGCAGGAAAATGAGCAAGACAGGGAGCTGGAGCCAGAAGTTCTCGAGAGCGGCGCCCAGGGCGACAACGAGCAGTCAGACAATGAGGCGGGGCCCTCCCCCTCAGCGCCTATCCATACCAGCGAGGGGCAGCCCGATGTGGGCGATCCTGCCCGCCTAAAGGCGCTGGCCGGGCGACAGCAGATCGCCAGGCTGCTCACCCGTCTCGGCGACGGCGCAGAAGGTGATGGCGAGGCCAACCAGATCGTGATGGAGCTGCTTGGTAGCCGAGACGATTCTCCGCCTCGGCCGCTGCCTTCGGCCATAGAACGCGTTTCCGAGCAGCTGCTGCGAGTGCTTCGGGAGCAGACGCTGTTAGAGGCGGGCATCGCCACCGGCAACGAACGGCACCGCTGCTTTAAGTGTGTGTTGCAGAACTATGCCAAGATCTACGCAGCGCGTCGCTTCATGGAGCAACTGCCGCAGCTAGGTCAGCTTGGCCAGGACGCGGAAATAGAGCAGGAGCTGCTGGCCCGCGTCGTGGCAGAAGAGGTGCTGCAGATACCGGAGCTGCTGCGCCAGCTCTGGTCGTCGCTGGAAAAGATGGAGTTCTTCAACGAGGATACCGCGTTTAAGGCCTATCTGGAGGCCCGGCGCAACCCGCAAGCACGCATCCTGTGCGAACTCATGCTTACTCGGATCTCTCGCGTCTTTCTTTGCATTGTCAGCTCCACATTCTTCCTGGACTTCACTGAGCATGAGCTTACGCACATTCTGCGAAACTGCTACCTCAGCGTTAACTCGGAGATCGAGGTGAGATCGTAAAATCAGTAACCCTCTGTCACACTGGGATTGACAGCAATCCTCTGCAGATATTCCTCTCTGTGGTGCTCTGGCTGGAGCACAACTGGTTTGAACGGGGCGACTGCGCCGAACGCATCCTGGCAGAGGTGCGCTTTGCCCTGATGCCCACCTGGTACCTGTGCACCTTAGACAGGGCCAACCGCTGCCGTCACTTTTCCCGGGTGATCCACATCACCGGAGTGCAGCGTATGATAACCCAGGGCCTAGAGTAGGTACCATCTTTGGGGCTTAATCGTTTAACCAAACCTTTTTTTTCGCTTTCATCCAGGGATGCCGTGACCCTCAAGAGTAAGAAACGCTTCAGTGCTGCCGCAGGACGACCCACCACAGGCCATCCACAGGCCAAAGAGGATGCGCATCTGGCGCGCGACTGGATCGCAGATACTGAGTGCCGCCACCACCACAAGCGCCACTGCGAGCAATTCGTTTACCCGACCTACGACGTGTTTAAGGAGTACCTGGCCAGGATTATCTGTTCCGCTCCCAACTATTGGCGCAGTTTCCGGCCCGCCCAGGAGGTGTACCGCAGCGACTTTCGCTGCTGCTCGCCGCCGCACTTTAACTAGGCCCCGTCCTTGTATCCGTCCCTCAGATCTCCTTGTCCCGCTCGCTTTTGACTCTGCGGCTTAAATTTTACGTGCGAGGATGTTCCTTTGGAGCATGAGAATCTGTTTGTCCCCCGTCCATGGATCCTTCCTGTGTCCACTGTACTTTTAACAATCCGCTTAAAAACTAAGGTTCTGACGGCCTGTGCTGTTCCGCATGTTTCCAATCAGTCGCCGCCGCTGATGCAGGGCCTTAAGGCAGATGTGACTACTCCGCAGAAAACGCTCCAGCTGGATCCGCAGAAGCATCACTCACCGCCTAACACATTGGCCAAACCAAGAGCCAGAATAATAAAAGCATTATTAAAAAAATTAAAAAAGACAGCGTATATCTCAGATCCTTCAGCTGCCACCGGAATTTTCGCTGCGAAAAATGTTGCACAGCAAAATGGACGATTTTTTAAACCCAAACACCAGGCCAACAGAAATCAGCGGTAGATATCCAACGTTTGGTTTTTCGTTTATCCTAGAGATGTACGCGTGCCTATTTATTTCGGAGCGACAACAACAAACACAAGGGGCTTTCGTGTTTTCTCGTGCTTTTCGTGCCAAACTCGTGAGACGCACCAAGAAACAACCTGGTTGCCCATCTCTAGGCTGCGCTTTGTTTAGAACCAACGGTTCTATTCCAGAGATTTTTCATGATGGCAGACTTGCATGGCAGCCATCATGATAAAAACAGCTGATCGCACAACACTTGCTTAGGGCGCTGGCTACTTGCTGTGCATTTATGTTCGCTTAGTACTTCAAAATGGGAAGTTGCCCAGTTTGCATTGGGAAAATTTCGTTTGGCCGGTCCATTTCGACGGGCAAATTTATATTTATCGGTTTGCAACACCAGGCGAACATAAAAATGAGTAGGTATACAAATTTCAGTTTTCTGCGTTAAGAAGGGGCGTAGTCAGAATTTTGTAAAGGGGGTCTTAAATCGCCATTTGGGGACGTTTGGCCCCCAAACCCCTTCTCTCGCTGACTACGCCCCTGTGTGCTGGAATACAAGTAACGGTTCATTTTAGTAAAATGGAAGCTACGTTCTTATTGGTTGTCCAATCAGAATCGGTTGTGTGGCGGCCATCATGGAGAAAACAGCTGATCGCACAACACTTGTTTAGGGTGCTGGCTACTTGCTGTTCATTTATGTTCGCCTGGTGCTTCAAAATGGCAAGTTGCCCAGTTTGCACGGGAAAATTTTGGTTTTGCCGGTCCAAGTTGACGAGCAAGTTTAGATTTATCGCTTTGCAACACTAGCCGAGCATAAAAATTTGTGCATACCTAATATCAGTTTTCTGCGTTAACCAGCAACGTTACAACAAAAAAGCCTTAAAAATGGGTTTTTAAATCCGGAAAAATGCACCTAAATATTTGGTTTTTTGATCAAAACCCTTGGAAATAATGGTTCGATTTTGGAAAGTAATAAAATTGTATTTTGGGCCATATTTGGAAAAAAAAATCAAGTCAGGTCACCAGCTGCACAAAACAGTCTTTCATTTGATTGTGCATCTTAGTTACATCAAAAAATCCTTCAAAAATGTGTCTTTATATATATGTTTTCGATGGCCAAGATCCGGAAATGTTAATGCACGCAACAGAAAATTAAAAATCCAGAGCGCCACGATCGTCCTTTACGAGCGCTCCTGCAAAGTTATTCAGGACGGCCTGCCCAAAAGTAAGCAACTCATATTGAATATGCCATTGCGGAAAAGCGCCATCTATGTTTGAGATATAAGTGAATTTAGCGAGCTTCTGTCAGTAGGCACAAGGATCGCCTGCCCAAAAGTATGGGATTCCATTTTCAGCAAGAGCCTGTGAATCCAACAACAATAGCAGCTTTGAAGCAACTTGAAACAAAACTATCCAATTCAACATAAATAAATGTTCATTAAATTCCAAATAACAGATAAATAAATATTTGTAAAATGTGGTACATCTGAGAACTGTGGCGACTAAAATTATAAAACTAAAATACACTTATTTTCCGAGAACCATTCTGCCAAAAATGTTCCTTAGATTGCTCGCTCATGTCCGTGCCCTCGTTTGGCAGAACTGGCATACACATAAATGCTCTGTTTTTTATTTTTGCCATTATTAGGGACTATGATAAGCACAAATAAAATACGATGAGGAAAGCCACTTTGTCTGGTCCTTCTACGTGCCTGTTACTTCGGGCAGCCCCATCCTGGCCTCGTCATCGTCCACCAGCCACTTGGCGATCGACAGCCGTCCGTCGACGTTGGCGCTGCACAGACGCTGCTCGAACTCGCCATACGAGATTTGGTCGCAGCCATAGAGCCCAAAGGCCTGCTGTTCCAGGAGCTGCAGCTCGGCCTCCACCTCGGGCTTGTGGTCCTCGGCCCGCTCAGGAGGTTCGCCCTCGCGCTCCTGATCCTGCTGCTGGTTGCAGACGGGATCGAGTAGGCTGCGCATGATCTGGCGGAAGTCATCGCGCGTGATGCGGCCGCTGCGTCGGGTGTCAAACATCTTGGAGAGGAGGCGCAGCTTCTGGGCGCGCCCGTCACGGCGTCCAAGCGAGCCGCGGCCGAACTGGGGCACCAGGAAGGTTGCGCAGGTCTCCACGAACTGGGTGAACCCAAGACGAGCGCCGGCCTCGCGGCTGGGAAAGAAGCCGTCCACGATCTGGCGGTGGAGCGGATTGAGCGAGAGCTGGGGAATGCGCAGCAGATCGGTGGGCGTCAGGTAGCCGCGCTGGTGGCGATCCAGACTGCGGAACCGCGTGTGCAGCTGCTCCAGCTGCTCGGAGGACAGGCCCGTGGCCTGCTGGTGGTCACCCAATTGGGCGGGATTCAGCTGGCGACTTCCCAAAGCTCCCATACCGATCTGGTTACAGTGGCTTGAGTTTCTCCAGTTCCGGGACATACAGGAAACCTGATAAGGTAGTTGAGTTGAAATGTCGTACTGACCTAACAGCAAATACGAGGATAACTAACAACATCCGGATTGGGGGTTCCAAAAATAGTAATATCAAAGCAGGGCATTCATTCGTATATGCTATTGGTGCCATGGTACGTTCAATAATCTGAAAGGTAAAAAGAGCTCGTAACATTTAACGGGTTAAAAGTGAATCTTACGCAGAATTATATGTTGCTTGTATTTGTTTCAGTCCCAGGTCGGAGATCCAGCTGGTGGCAGTGGGAAATATATTTGTGCTTCCGACCTTGAGGAAAACGAAATCGAAATAAGAGAACTCTCTTGGCATTATTTCTGTGTCATTTTCATTTGCTGACTTCTGCAAAATACCGCATAAATCAAAACGGGCGCTGTCAAGGCCGCAGGTCGGCCAGGGAGAGGCACAGCCACTTCCGCGCCATCGTCGCCTTTGACGCACTATCACTACATCGAGAGTGCTATATCTTCAGACCTCTCTTCAGCCGCCCACGCCACCTGATGCCCCCCTCAACACACCACCCCACCCCACCCCAGGGGCAGCGAAGACGCCACGGTGCGTGCGCCTTGGCCGGCTGCCAGTTGCCTCTCGCCCCTCGCCTGCCTCCCCTGTGTCCACCCAACGTAATTGGCCTGCTTTCGATGCGATTTTGTCCGCTGGCAAGGCTGGAGGGCAAGGTGAAGTGTTTATTGTACAAGTTTAAAGCGCCTTTAAAGAAACTTCTCCTGAAAATAATATAACTACTTTATACTTTAAAAAATTCTTAAATTACTGATTACTGATATAAAGCATAAGCACTTTTAAACGATTTAATAAGTCGTGAAAATGTAGTATTGATTGATCCAATGTATAATCATTTTTCGTCACAAAAATTGATTTCAGAACTTTTAGCCACGTGCCAGCAGCTTGCTCGATTCGGAACTATATACCCTAGCTATTTTTATTTTTTTCGTAGGCATTCATACTTAATTGTCAATTCTCGTATAGACAAGGGTATAAAGACTTCGGTTCGCCGAAGATTACTTCAATTATTGATGTAATGCCCCATATAATGTAGCAACCACTCAGAGCTTTAAGCCGTGAAACCATCCAACGTAAGCCACGATGATTCAGATCCCAAACGCTACCCCGGCGGCCTAATGACAAACAAATGGCTATGGCCATTGCAATTGGCCCGACCTCTGTGGCTGTGATCGAGCATACAAATTACGAATATGCTTTGCATATAGAATCGCGCGATCCAAACGATTCTAAAAATACGTACAGAAAAACTCTTACATTTGACGATCACCGATTCCACTTGCAGCTGAGTAATGCGCAGAAATGTGTATGAGAATCGTTTTTCTTCTCAACATTTTGAAGGAAAAATATAACTCGTATATGAGGAAAAAAAATAATGAAATATGCGAGGCACATGCACATGCCGCCGGCTGTCCGCTACCTCATCCGTTGTGTTTCTTTCCCGAGGCTGAGAGTAAAATCGACGAAATGCCCGGCGAGTGTCAAAAACGCGTCAAGATCAAAGCGAGCACAAAATTTCACCACCCAGTTGCCAAATGCAACGATAAATTGGCCACACTAGACAACAACAGCAACAACATGGGTGGGTCGTCATTAAATACTCACGTTCGGGGTCGCAAGATTAGCTCCATTCTACTGTCGATGCCGCGTAGTCCTTGCGTTTCGTCCTTGTCAGTTGGTGTCTTGTCAGCAGCTTACCACGTTCGGAGTATGGGCTTGGTTTCTAAGTTCCTGATTCAATCACGATCTGCTTGGTTATAAACATCTTGACGCTATCATTTCCACCATCACCGTCCGCAGAATTCATCGCTCTCCTTTGGCGCGCACGAATTGCATAAAATGTTTTTTGTTGGTTCAACAATTTGCGGCCCACTGCTGCCATATGTCCGAGGCCCGATGTTCGAATTCTAGTGAGTCAGACAGGCGGGCGATGGATTGGATTCGACTTGCTGATGCCATTACTGCAGCGGTATAATGAGACAAGTTTAATGCATTTAAATTACCTCGATTAGCGGACGAATCTGGGAGTGCAGCCCTGAGGGGCGACGCTTTCCATATGGCACTCCCGCAACCTAGACTCTCCAAGGCCCCTCGTCCTCCGGTGCTAGTCTGTCATCGAAAGGCTAATGGACTCTTGCTAAATATAATACGTCTTCAAAAGAAAGTTTTTGGTGAGAGAGCAACTGGTACCGATCGAACAATTTACGGAAAATCGAAATAGCTTCATTGTTTTTATACATACATATGTATACAGTTAAATCGAAATTGTGCTAATAGCTGCAAAGGTTCACATATAAACTTCGGATTCCCAAATGTTGATTTCTTTTTTGTTTTTTAAAAGTAAAAATTGTTATCAGATTTGTTTATTAAAAAAGGTGCTATTATCAAAAATCGATCCAATCCAATTCCTACTAAGATATTTTCATAAAAACGAAAATTGTTTATTTTCAAATGCAAAGGGTCAAACTTGATTTAAGGCACATATGTAAGTAGTTCTTTTAACCAATGTTGCATACAAACATTATACAAATACAGTCATTACCAGCGAATTCGCTTTTGAAAAACATTGATCAATTTTTTGTTTTCGTAAGCAACACTTTTTTCGAATAGGAGCTAGGATAAACTCTATAAAGTACAAGATTTCTATACCTTCGCATTGCTTTTATGTGCTACCACCCCAACCCACGATTCTTTGGACGAAAGCAGAAAAAACAATAATATAATAATCAAAACATTTTAAGCGCCTCTCAAGGTTGTCCACTGGCAAACAAGTATCGTAGTGTTTGGATGTTTTGGGTTTGGGGTTTGGGGTTTGGGGTTCGGGGAGTGTTGGTAGTAGAATGGCGAATGCCCTGTTGCAACAACAAAAGCGGCGACACAAATTTAACAATAACAAAAAGTGGAAGGGCGAGGAAGGTGGGGGTAGCGCCACACAAAATAAGCAAATGACAGACAACAATTTGTAGAGCGACGCTATTTTTTACATTTTGCTTGCGTTCTTTTCCCCCTCCTCTTTTTCGCCTTTTCGCCTTTGTTGTTCTTGTGTTGTTGATTTAGCGTTAGTTTTGATTAATTAATTTCCTGACTAATTCATCCACAATGCGCGACTCGCTGGAGCCGCAGCAAATGTGCCAAAAAAAGAGAACGTGGAGATGCGGAGAGGGACGGGGTGGAGACAGGGCAGCGGGACCGCGATGAAACGAAAGTAATTGCGAATAATTGGAAATGATTGCGTTTTGCTTTTTTTGGGTTGCGAAAAATTCTTTATTAGAGCAGTGCAGCAAACTGAAAAGCAAATGGAAAATGCACTCAATAAGTTAGGTATGCTGTATCTTCACTAATAACTTGAATAAAAGAAAATAAGTCATAATAAATGGAAGAGCAATAGACAATCCGAAAAAAATGAATCTCTATTTTCGGGTTTTTTGATCAAAACCCTTGGAAAAAATGGTCTGATCTTGGAATGTCATACCTCGTTGGATTCGGTTCAAAATTTGTAATCGATTGGTATTCTCAGCTCAAAAATGTTTTTTTGGGCCATATTTGGAAAAAAATCAAGTGTTATAACAGAATGTGAAAATCGGTCAAAAAATGAAATCTACCAAATCCTCCTGAAATCGATTTTATAGGTTGTCAGCTACACAAAACAGTCATTTTTTCGGCTGTGGGTCTTATTTTGGCGAAGCGACAACAAAAAAACTCTTCAAAAATGTGTTTTAAACATATGCTTTTGATGGCCAAAATCCAGAAAAAACAGCTCGTTTTATCAGTTTTTTAATCAAAACCCTTGTAAATAATGGCCAGATCTTGGAATGTCATACCTCGTAGAATTCGTTACATAATTTCAAATCGATTAGTTTTCTCGGCTCAAACATTTTATTTTGGGCCATATTTGTTACCCCTTATAAAAAATGCGAAAATCGGTCAAATTTACCATATCCACCTCGAAAGTTATATATAAAAAACCTTTAAAAACGTGTGTTTAAATATATGTTTTTGATGGTCAATATACGGGAAATGCAACTCGATTTTCTATAATATTATATCTCGGAGTATATGTTAAGATACAACGAAGTTATAATTTTACTTTCCTTTTTTCGCAACTCCTATGGGAGCTTATGATATATACCACCTACAACAGAAAGAAGACTTTTTACTATGTTTCATCCAAATAGCTTTTAAATTGGGGGCCTAGTTGGGACAGACGGGCATACGGACATACGGGCAGATAGTCGGGCGTGGCTGGATCGACTCGGTTATTGGTTCTGATTAAGATTATATTTGCTTAAAAGGCTCGGAAATTTCTTCTTCACTGCGTTACAAATTTCTATCAAACCCTATTTGGAAATTTGGCGATGATGATTTTGACGAAAATGACAAATCATCGGCTATCGAATCATCGCTTTCGCTGCTCGGCAGATGCTTACGAGCTTTACCGCAGACTGATTGGCTGGAGATTCAGCGGCTAAAAATAGTTGTTTTGGCCTGGGCTTAAAACTACGAGCAATGGGGAAGGTAAATTTATTAGATAGGCGACTTAGGCGAACGCTTCTATAAATATTTGCCCAACTAACCCAACGATCCGTCCAACGATCTGAGTATGATGAATATTATCGACGTCGCACCGTCGTTGAGTCATGCGCAAATAACTTGGCTCATTAAAAATTCAAAGCCGCCACACCACCACACCACTCCTTCCTCCCCCATCGCGACTCGCCTGTGGAGTAACATAAAACCACCGTCCAACGCTGCCATTCAAATGCAAATGAGCTTAATCAAAAGCAGAGCTGACCGCTCAGACGCTCCGGCTTTTTGGCCAGGCCCAAAGTGCCAGCTAGTGATGCGCACTTTAATATTTCCTTTTCACGATGGGCGCCTTTGAAAATGCAAACGATTGGCCATCGATCACATTCAAAACCTTTTAAATCGTACGAAAGTTCTCAAACCGATGGCATAATTTTACCTGACTTACCATCATATTGTATAACATTTTCAATGTCTTTCGCTCAAGATCTCCCGTACCTTTATCATGGTAAGACCTAAAAAAATAAAATGATATCTCAATAACTAAATTTGGCGACTGATTCACCATTTACATACTTGGAAAGCTTTTAAAGGAAAAATCGAACGGTGTGGCAATCGAAACGAAAGGTAAAACATTCGCTTAAATTGAAATATATTTTTTTAACAACCTCCACGATATCTTTGCCTCACGACTCGTGATTTACGAACATCTCCCTTTTGAAAAGAAGACAATCGGCGGGTCGGTTGACAAGTTGGCACCTCAGCGGGACTTCGGGCAGGGGTCCGACGTGCTAGGGTGTTAATGAAAACAGCAAAACGGTTTAATCACAAAATATATTTGATTTGCATATAAATTATTATAATTGTGAATTTGTGTGTGTGTCTTCTTAGCAATATCAAAGTGGACAATCCACTGCAAACTTGGTCAAAGGCTCTAATCAGCTTATTTATAATTTTTCGAATTTCAGCGCCCAGTTTCAACACCGGCAAAAGTTGGTTTGAGAAATAAAGGATTGGGCTTGGGTTTTGTACAAAGTGTTATTAAATATGCGTTTACTTAAAGTAATTTTTAAAATTTGAATTGTTTTATTTCTATATTTCCGAGAAATGGCTCAGAAGCAAAATGTCTTTGCGTCCATAACTTGAACAATCGGATCCCGATTTTAAAAATACTGATTAAATTATCTCCAATACCAAAGTAGGAAAAGAAACTATGGGTTGGGACTCATTTACTTACAAAACTAAAGGTGACGTGAAAAAGCTTGACTTTAACTAAGCTTTGGATTTGTAAAAAAGGTCATGAACACTTTTGAAATCATTGAAAACTCGACCTAAAACACATTGATATTTTGGAAACTATTTCCTTTTGTTTATTTTATACATTTTTGCTTTTAAAGTTAATGCTTCAAGTTTTGGTGACCGGCAAATTAAAAAATTACCGATATTGGCCTTTAATTGGCCATTTAATTCGACAGTCATACACTTAAGCTCTTTGCTAAAAAGTTAGTCACTACACCACTTGTAACAATGTTTGTGAAAATTGGAGTACATAATACTTGAGATGGAAGCCAAGGGGAGTGAAGCGGAAAACCCAAGATGGTGCTGCAGACCTACGGGACACAGAGAGAAGCCCCTCCCCCTTGCCACTTCGGTTGGCTATGGCCTATGGCCGAACACCCTCGCAGATAGCGGACGATCGTGAAATCATTTGGCGAAAATAGCGACAATTACTTAATGCAATTAATAAATTCAAGCAGGCAACTATTGGCAATAAATTATAAGCGCGCCGGCTGATAAAGACCTGGGTCGGCAGATCGATCGGCGGCCGGACGAATCGTTGGTAAAGAGTTGTAATTGCTAATAATAACCGGGGACCGAGGAGCGAGGACCGACGAAATCGCGATCGGAACTGGGGGCCGCGGATTGGCCGGTTGAGACGGGCTATCGCCCGCCAATCGCCGGACTGATTGATACGCGGCACTAGGGGTGGAAGGGTTTGGGGCCTAAACACCCCGATTAGATTGCCACATTAAGTCATGCTCTATATGGGGGCACGATCGCGATCGCTCGCAACTTTTTCGGTTACTTTCCGAAGAGGATTTGCGTGGTTATTTTATTGTTTTCACTTATTGCATTCTTTATCAGAGAGCGTGACTTTTCATTTATGGGTAAACACTTTAATAAAAGGGTATATTCCTCTTCAGGTACGCTTAAAGATAAATAATAAACAAATATCATTCAAAAATCAGGCGACTGCCAATGAAAAAATGGGAAAAATAATTGAAATGAATATATTTCTGAATATAATGGTTTTTAAAATTTGGGAATTAAGATTTTATTTCTGTAAAAAGCGGGCGATAGAAGGGTCGAAAAATGTATGTACATAAAAATCAAAATTGAACGTTTTAATTCAATTGTAATAGCTGCAATGATAGGTAAATAAACTTCGGAAGTTGTAATCTACAAAAGACTGTTGACATTTTTCAATGGTATTAAAATTACTTTAGTTGTTACTAAAAACGTTGTGATCAAGTTATGAGTTTTGTTTTATATTGCCTCTTACTTCCTACTTTACTATTTTAGCTGAAGAACTCGTAGTCCTATATTTATTTTAGATGTACGTTACCAAAACCACTAAACTTCTTGATTAAGGTCAGTTCACAAAAATGTTTACTCGGTTGATACTACATCGGTCGCTACTAAATACAAATAAATAAGCATGTACACTGCCAAATTAAAAAACCACTACACGGCCAAATGAATTAAATATTGTAATCTCCATTCCAATTATATTTCACTCAGAGTTCACTTGTAGGTTGGGGATATGATTCACTTCAATTGAGAACATTCCAGTGGTTAACGGTCGCTATCAGCCAGGGGCGTTGCGCAGGGGGTCGACTACCCAGCCCCCCGTATTCCCACGCAACCGACGCCCCTGAGGCCTGAGCCTTATCAGTGGAAAACTACTCCAAGCTTCGGTGTTCTTAGCAGCGGTGGTGTGTCCGTTGAGTCCGCTTCGTCCGCTCCACTTCCTCTTGGCCTCCGCCGGTAAATATCAAACGATTCCATCTATACTGGGACTGAGTCCCCTTGAGCTTCTGCCGACTTTCCCAGCCCCTCCTCTTTTGTCTCAGAACTTGAGCGGCCCAACCGCTTAACCCCGACGAAATGATATAGCTCTTCGGTCCGACACATATTCTCGTCTAAGCGTTCTGCCCTACAAAGTTGTAGTTTAAGTTTCTATAGTTATTTTTTTGTAGATCTAAGGTAAATCTGAAATAAACATTTTTCTGCTTTAAGATAAACTATTCTTAATACTATTTATCAGAAACAAGTTACTATAGTTTCCAATTTTCCTATTAACATTAATTTTCCGTTGTTGAAGACTTAAAATACATCTGCACAAAACCATTTCAACAGAAAAATTCCATAATTCTCGTGCAACCCCACCAAATCCTCAATTGAACCTACACATGACATTTTAAGGGTTGTGCCCAGCCCACGCAACAGACACCGTGTATCTGGGATCAAAAGGGAAAAGTCTGGATCTGGTGGGACTGGGTCTGGGTCTGGGTTCTAGCAATCGTTCGTTGACGCCATTAACCACACGCCGAGCCAAATCACATACGCAAATATGCTGGGCCACCCCTTTCATCCCTTACACCCCCTCTGAAGTGGCCGTTTCCCCTTCACTTAAAAAAAGGCTGCGGCTGTCCGTTGGAAAAGATTGGGGAAACCTGTGACCAGTGTCCTTGGAGTGTTTGAATTAATTGCGTAGTGCACGCCTGCCTGGCGACCACTGGTGGCCATCGGAGATGGGTTGTGGGCGGTGGTTCCTGTGCACCTCGGCCCACACAATAAATGAGTTTATGCCCTAGTCCACCGGTGACGCCGGCAGTCCCGCACATTCAGTCCCAGTTTGAGGTCCTTCGTTCCCAGTTTTCAGTCCTACATCAGTGTAGCGACACTTGGCTATTTTTTGCTAATGCTAAGAAAGATTCTTATTTATAAACAATAATCTTAAAAACAAATTTTTAAATTCACAACTAAATTTAGTTATATTATATAGTTGACAGTCCAAGCTTTTACAACTTTTTAAACATACTAACTGGAAATAGGTACTAATGGGGAAATAGGTATTCGTTGGAGTAAATAGTTGTTTATTGTAAGTGGGAGTCGGCCAAGGATATTTGGTGGCCTTATGGCCTTTACAATTAAACTACTTTTTTTTTCGAAATTATTAGCTGACATTATAAGCTGGCGTTCCAATGACACCATCTCAAAGTTTTGAATGCACCATGTTTTTAGTGAGTATACTATTGACATTAGATTGTTGTAATATGTAAGAGTGCAAATATTCAAAAGTTAAAATATTTAGATTTCTTTAATTCGTTTTCTTTGTTTTTGGTCCATCAAAGAAAACTCTTCCCTGATATTTGGAACATAAAGCCAAACAAGAAGTAGTTTCAAAAAATGTGTATATCACAATAAAAATGAAAGTGGGAAATTATAAGAAAAATTCTATTAAATAGTTTTTCTGATCATTTTAAGGAACACTACTTAAGTATGATAAATTATTGTTATAGTCGGAGGAATTAAGAAGTGTACCATATACTGCTCATACATACACATATTAAAAAGGTCCTTGCAATCACAAGGTATTGTTAAGGAACAAGTGTCTCCCTTCGGTTTGAATTTGAATTTAAAATTGTTACTTAAAAATATCCTAGCTATTGGAATTGCTAGACAGAGCAGCACTGCTGACACCCTGCATATCCCTGTCCGTTGTCCGTTCGTCGATGTCCGCCTGTTCGCGAACGCGTGTTGCTCGCCGAGTACATAAAACTGGCGCCAGAAGTCTGCACACAAAATGGCGGCCCACTTGGCCAGGACCTGGACTGAGACCCACCCACGGTACCACCACCAACCATCCGGAAGGTCCCAGGACCGAGCTCCGGCAATGTCTCCATCGGCGGCGTTGTTTCCCTCCCCGCCATTCGCTTTATTATACAATCGTAATTTGGTATCGTAAAAGCGGGCGTCAAAAAAATGTGAAAGAAAGTTTTCGTGTTGCGTGCAGGACCTCGCCCCATGGTTCTTTTTTTCGGAATAGTGGGGGGGAGGGTTGGAGTTTTCGGAGCGTGGGGCAGCCCCGTCAATCGATACGAAGTAGATCCAAAACAATGCAGAGTTTCGCTTTCAAGGTATGCTTGGAAGAGCTTTCGGGTGTGGCAGTCTTGACCACAGAAGTGGGTCACCAGTTGCCAACTGTCATTGTTGCCAGTGCTTCAGAGATATGATACAAGTTTATAACAGTCAAAGGCTGGGATTCCCAGATTAGGAGCTTTAATGGTACTCTTAAAATGTTGCTAAAATACGACTAGCAGGCTCAATTTGTGGAACTATTCGATAAGCTGTCACACTGAAAAACCATATTGCAAACCCATCAAATGAGATCATAAGTATAAGCTTAAAGGTGGATGATTATGTTTTTCTACCTGTTTTTTTTTAGAAGATGGCATAGTTTTGGTATAAGGTTAAAAGAGGGCAAAAATATTAGCTTAAATACTTCAAAGAAGGGCGTTTCGAAACCCAAAGAACCACAACAAACTATAGGGTATCTCCGAATCGATGAGTCCCACCTTCTCACTTGAATTGTTTGCTGTTCTTAATGTCTGCTGGCTTAAATTATAATTGAAGGGATTGACCGACTGAAGAACTAGCTGCAGGGTGACGCGTTGCCTGTCGTGTGGCCGCCCTATGTTATTGATCCGGTTTTCCAGGAAACTGTCAACCCACACAGAGTCGAAAATTGGAAAGGAAGGGCTGGGAGCTTTTCTCGCGTGCTGCTGCCCACAGACAATAGTGTTTGCCTTGCCTCAGACCCTTTTCTTAGTGCATCCCAGGCTGTAGTTTCGCAAGGAGTTCGAGGAAGTGAAGAAACAATTAGCGATATCGCTGCATGGAGTCAGCGGATTTCCCGGAAATCAAGCAGAAGTCCGGTCCGAGGTAGCGACGACTTCGTTTGCGTACTTCCTCCATCAGGTGGCCCGTACCCGATATCATTTCCATTCGTCATTGGTTGCCTCCAAACGCTGACTATGATTTTATGACTAGTGCTTGTTTATTATGCCCACTATACTCATGCACTGATTAAACAGGGAAAGATTCGTCGACAGTCATCTGCCTATAGGTTCCAAGATCAAAATTCACTCGCCCACTTCAAAACATTGAGATAAATATCTGTTCGATTTGCTTTAAACAACAATTGTTCTGATTTTTAAAAAAACTACCTTTATTTTTTCGTTACTTGCTCTCCTTTAGGGAATTCCATCCTAAAAACAAGAACAGAAGCTAACAGAAGCTTTTACACTATGCGAATACAATGCATAGAAGCATGGGCCAATATTACAGATATATATTACAAATATATATTACAGATATATATCAGAAATCTCACCTTGAATGCGTTACAAACATCTAACCAAAATTATAACCCTCTGCAAGGGTATAGCAGAAAGATAGCAAGCCGGTGAGCCGTATATTTTATATCCATTCCGACATAAACAAATTATATTATACAACACATTTCATATGTTTTATATACAAAATTATTTAGAAAAGTTTACTTACTTTTAATTAATAGAGCTAATTAGTCAGTAACGTCTTAAGATTCTTACTGCCTAGAATAGCAGGCCTCTATAAGCGAAAGTGCAGCGAGTAGATTCAGTTTTTCAATCACTTTCAACTATATTTCTCAGCTACTTTGTATTCCCTGACGTTAGTCATACGCCTCGTTGGCTCTCTCCCGCTTTTTCGGAATCCCGCTCCCAACTGGGCCAAGAATTTTTTATGGTCTTGCGTGAGCCATAAACAAAGCGCCATGAAGCGAGAGGATGCACGCAGCAAACAATGTGCCACATTGTGCCACAGCTGCCCACCAAGACAGAAGGCAGAGGCAGTATGACTTTTTCATACCACTCCGTTCGGTGGTGCCTATATTTGTTATGATATATTCCGATTCGTCCGCTGACAGGCAGTCTCTTGATTAATGTGCCCGAATCGCTGGGCATTAAGAGGCTGCCAAGGCGCACTAATCAATAACCGCCGCTTAGTGGCTCGAACTTGGGGACAGGTTGGCCATCGATCGTGTCATTTAACCCGGCGCGACAATGGCTGCGCCTCGACGTGTTAATCTCCGTCGCACTGATCTCCGATTTCCACACCGATCGCACCGCCTGCGATATATATGTCGATATATACATATCTGCGGCGGAAAAACAAGATTCTCTAATCGAAATCCACAGACTAAGGACAAAAAGAGTTAGGCCAATGGAGAGATTCCAGATCTTCAGACCGACGAAGAATTACCCTCGACATTAGCGGTCAATACGAAATTAACATAGTGCGTTTTTGAGTGTTCCGTTAATTTGTATACTATTTACAATTGAAAACGTTTGATTGCTTCGAACTTTAAGTGAATAATTAGCTGCCATACGTCATTGATGTGATAAGAAACATTTTTTATACTGACTTTGATTTTATTGCGTTCAAAGCTCAAATCGATACGAGCTGATAAGAAATACCAGAGTGTTTTTGCCAAGCTTGATAGTAATCAACTTTGTGTCTTGCAACCGTAAGATTGTGTCATTCAATCCTGCAGAGTTTCTTAAATCTTATCAAGAAACGATATATTTAAACAATTTACTAGTTTGGTTTATTGTTAGACAAGTGAAATATTTTGATCGGTTTAATTGTACTCTTCCGAAAGATAACTAATTAAGAAGCCTTTGACTTCATATAGTAATTCAGGTGATATTAAAACTTCGTAATGCTGTGATTAAAGTATTACAATTTTTCTGGGAACATTTCTTACCAAATAGAAACCATCAATCGTTAACCACGAATGTTATTGTCAATATTAACATGCCAGCAAATATTATTTCGTATAAAATATCAATTTACTTTGCAATATGGCAAACCTTTCCTGGAAGTTGGACAACCACCATCGAAATGAACGCAGAGCCAGAGACCGTGTAAGCCACAAACCGTAGACCGTAGACCGTGGACCCCCAAAAGCCTCGTCCGTAAACAAGTCCGGCTGTAAAACCAGTGGGGAGTGACAATCGGTGATCAGTCAGATATTTCGGCAGCTCAGCTCCCATAGAACCCCCAATCGGGGCCCCCGGGAACCCCCGCCCCTGCCCACAGTGGAACTTGTAGTTGTCACTGGCATTGTCGTCGTGTGTGTTCTAAATCGGTTTTGGGCTTGGCATTGGACACTTACACGGTAGATAAATCAAGTGACTGGAAGCGGTCTGAGCTATGGCCTATGTGCCATAAGCCATAAGCCGTAAGACAATGCGAGGGCTGATAGATGGCTTCTGGCCGGTGATTATCTCCTGGCCCTGATCTGGCCCAACACATGGCATTAGATCATCCGGCATTTCCGCTTCTCGACGCCCGGAGTGCATTCATTACATTATGAGTCGCAATTGTGCGAACCCGTCTCCCTGAATTCCCCGGAGATCTCCCACTGAGATCCCGTCGATCGGCCGATTGATCAGTATGCAAATTCGCCTTTAATTTCGCTTTCTCGCTTTGCGCACCCCGCTTCTCCGCCTTATGTGACACTATTTTAAGCTATGTCTAATTACTGACACAGACTCATTCGCCATTTTTGCCCAGGGCTTTGAGGCTTTGAAGGGGGCTGGACGCCAGTGACTAACTGAGAAGAGTCGTAAAATTAATAATATACGTCCTGAATGGCTAGCTATTCGCGAAATATTATTCAACCTTTTTTTTTAGCTATGTATGGGTGTATTTAAATCTCCTTGAACTTTGACGTTTTGATATGTTCTATATTGAAAACTTCAATGGTACCAACGGACAACTATTAAATCTAAGGATAAATTAATTAAAATCCATCTCCGTTTGGTTAAATTTAAGGGTTACTCTGAATAAAACTTTTTAAAATATTAGAAGCATTGGATAATTGCGGTGCCAAATTTGAAGAAATCAAGAAACAAATCAAACTTTGGCCATTTTAAATACCCTTGCAGTTATAACTTTCTCAATAAATCGACCAAGTTTTTGATGGGTTTTTTGATCAAAACGATTGGAAATAATGGTCAGATCTTGGAATGTCATACCTCGTTGGACTCGGTACAACATTTCCAATCCATTGGTATTCTGGATCATAGTGTCACCCCTTATACAAAATGCGAAAATCGCTCAAAAAATACATTTTACCAAATCAACATGGAATTGATTGTATGGGCTTTCAGCTGCACAAAACAGTCATTGGCTTGACTGTGCGTCTTATTTTGGCAAAGTTACATCAAAAAACCTTTAAAAATGTGAGTTTAAATATGTTTTTGTCTTCCAAAATCCGGAAAAATTTTAATTTTTCGATTTTTTTTATCAAAACCCTTGGAAACTATTTTCAGATCCTGGAATTTTATATTCGTTACAAATTTTCCAATCCATTGGTATTCTCAGTTAAAACAAGAAAGGAAAGCTAACTTCGGGCGGAGCCGAAGTTGAAATACCCTTGCAGAATATTCTGTAAATTATATTCTCCAAAATTATTCATATGATGCATTCTTAACACTCAGATTGATTGGCCAAGTTTAAGACCCATAGAACTTCCTAACTTTACAAACACTTTACAAATATTAAAACGTTAATGAGTATTAATTGTTCTTCTCCCTGACCTCGAACCGGCTAAAACACACTGTACTATTGCACATGTATTTTCAAAATCGTATATGTAGAAAAACAACGAATTTATGATAAAGTTTTCGTATTTTTATACCCTAACTTGTTTTATTGCAGCGTGTATGGTTGGATTTGAGAAGCTTTTGAGGTATATACCGTCCAATGCAACTACCAAGTCCCTACAAAGTTTTGCAATTTGGGGGCTTTATAAAATTTGCATGTTAATTGTTCACTTTCCAGTGTTATCCAATTTTTCAGAGTTTATCCAAACTGAGTAAACTGTAAAAAAGCTGTTAAAAAATTAACAGTAAAAGAAATACAAAAAAAAAATAATTTGCAGATCGACTACGTATGGTATTTTTAAGTTAAATGATGAAGTCGATATAGTTGATCATAAAATACAAATAGTTGGAAACCGATCTTCCTATTCATTTTCTGATCTTTCCTATGTCAGCTACATGATATAGGTTTGTTTTTATTGAAATTAAGAACGTAAGAACATTGTAAAAAATGTTTATATAGCATTCGCTGTTTCGGCTATATGAAAAGCGGACTGGGATAGCTTTAAAACTAAGTCACTAGTAAGCGTAGAGACGAATGTGGTATGGGTGTGCGGCAGCTGCTGGGTATCAACAAGGCGACCCTGCGACCTAGACACTTTTAATTGTTGTTAAGTTGATTTTTTATGGGTTTCGTTATTTTGCAATGATTAATTTTTATTTGCATATACATACATATGCAGAGAGCGAACTGCAATTGCTATTGAAATTGCGTTACTTACCCTGTAGGTTTTTTTAAAAAGGATATATAAGACAGCTCGGTGGGCTTTCTTATGTATGATTTAATGGGGTATTCCACAGGTCGACCCCATCGTAAGCTTTTGTTTTTGCTTTACATAACAAGTTTTAGCATTTCATTAAAGCAAAATTTTAGCTTTGAAGCGACGGCAGCAACAAAAGCTGACAATTCTAATTTACTAACAAGGGGTGAGGTGGATGTGTGGGTGGATGCTGGGTAAAGGGGTGGAGGTGAGGGTGCTGCTAAACACCCATACACGCACACATTCAAAAAATATTTATTAAAAAAATTCTCTTCATTTCAGATTTAAAAAAACGGACTAAAGGTCAAGGTCAACACGGATTACCTTAACAAATATAAAAAATGGCTATTAATTAATTATGGTTTTTAAATTAATTTTTGAAAAATTGATTTGACAAAATGCGAAGCGCAAAAAAATTTTAAGGAACATTTATTGACACTTCTATTTGCTTGACCTCCACTGTGTCCGTATGTGCTCTAACATGCCCGAGTATGTGCACTTTCTAAGGGGCACTTTTTGGCACACTTCGGGAGTCGCGTCTGCTGCAACGATTTCCATATGCCACTGCCAGTGGCCCCCTTGCGAACCCTCCTCCCGCCACCCATGTGCTCGCCTGCGCCGGTTAGCGCGTTTTAATGCTTATTTTATTCCTTTATAAATTCGCTATTAGATGCCAACAGCGACGACGGCGACACAGAACTTTTCTGTGTTGGAATACTTGTATTTTCTCGAAGTTGTTGTTGCTGCCCCAGTGGGTTTTGTTATTGCTTTTCTTGTTGTGCTTGCTTCTAATGGAGCGCGCTGGCCAATCAGCGCCCGGATGACGTGATCACCAGCAAATGGGGGCTGAGCATGATGCGAACTAGGGTCTATTTTTAGACCCCACTGTACATTCACTGGGGCCCGAAGACGCACGATTCGATACGAAGCTTTCGCTTTTCGCCGCTCTTTCGGCTGTCGCGTGAAAACGTGAGTGGGACAAACAAACTGTGTGCGGACTGATACGAAATGGCAATGGAACACAGCCGGTTGGAAATGAGCTCTCCCTCTCTCTCTCTTTTCCCCACCTCATTGACCATTTGTTATTGTTTTTGTGCTTCTTTGTAGCCGGCGTTTCTTTTTGCCGGTGTTTTGATACCACTTTACAACGCCCCCCACCACATCCGCAGGCACAACCCACAAACTCAGCAAACCCTTTAGCGATCGCTGATAAGAAACTCCTTTTCAAACTCCTTGCAACTGCCCTAGTTGAGCTTAGTCACGTCCACGCTGCCTCTGCGTCTGCTATTCGCCGTCTTTTTCATGCACCGTTAACTGATAACTTATTATCGATAACCGATAACAGTAGCTTGCTTATCACAGCCCATGAGTTCCGTGATGTTGTTTTTGTTCTTGCCATTTATGCAATAATTATGTGTATTCATAGGCTTTATCGGTACTCCTGCCGCTTTACTTCAAGTTTGTGCAACAAATGGGTTTTAAGTTAAAAAACATGAAATAAACTTACATGCATATGTATACGGAGGGTCTTTTTGAGCCCCTCACAAAAGCATATCTAATCTAATAAAGAAATTTTGCCTTCAGTTACTTACTTGAAATCCACTATTCAATGTTTAAATCAGTTTTAAGCCTTTAAAAGTCCAGAAACACTTATATATTTAGTGACTCTTCGTGCCTATAAACGTGCTGCTATCGATAATTGATAATGATAGCTAATAATAAATTTACTCTTTTAAGGAATTAAAAAATTATATGAAGGACTTATCCACAATAAAAATCAAATAAACGCACTTTTAGTTACTGCAATTTAGAGGGCTGAATTGAGGGAGAGCGAGCAAGAGGGAAGGAGCATAAAAAAAACATTTTCAAGGTCACTTCGCCAGTTGACGCTGCTGCATTTGAAATGCGAATGCGTGTCCCATTCCAGGCGTTCCACCAGAAAAATGGGAAAGACACTGCCAAATGTGCTGAAAGCAAGTGGAACGCCCATATTGAGTGTCGTGGGAGGTGGTGGGTCTCACAAATAGCGGCCAAAGTCAAAAGCCAAACCAAAAATTTTTGAAAATTAATCAGTCCAAATGTTTTTGCACTAAAAATATTAGACTTATATCTAAATCTTGTGTCTCTCTTCTGGTTATAAGAATCTGTCAGGTTGGTATAATTCGAATGCTTTCTTAACTAAGATTTTGTGGCTTTTGCTGTCGACTGGGCTCTAACCAGAAAGCTAAAAAGCCAAAAAACGAAGAACTGCCAAACACACACACATTCGATTTTCGGATATCTACGCCGCCGTTCCAATTCCACATCTACTTCCATGCGTCAGTGGCGTCTCAAAATGGGGATAAGGTTACAGTTAAACTTAATTTGCAGGGACTTTAAGATTGTCCAATTAACTAATATAATTTAAACTAATACACAGTCTACTATATACTGGTATTTAATTTTCCAATAACCTGCCTTCCATTAACCTTACCTTGTGTATTGGATGGCATATTTAGTATTTTGATGCGAATCTTTTATTGTCCGGTACAGCCTGCAAGTTTTCTCATGTCTCCGGGTCAATAGAGTTCCTTGATTTTTAATAAGGCTGATCATGCAGTGACTTAAATTTCTCTTGGTAAACTCTCCAACCCAATTCTGTTAATTCGGCATATTATTTTTGAAAACTTTTTTACCAGTTCGGTTTAGACTTATCTGACTTTATTGGTCAGCCTAAATTCAACCCGGATCCTCATAATAAAGTCACAGTTTCGATTTAAGTTTATATTTATCTAAACTTATTTATGTTGGCTTATCAATTTTTACATAACAAAGTGATACGATACCTTTGTTCTTGTAAATGTATACTGATATCGATTAGTCCAATCTGTACACTTTTTTAGAAGAGAGCTTTTTATATCGTCCGTTTTATCTTTACATGTACCCCCTGAAAATATTAACAGTATATCTGAATGTAGGGACGCCCCTGTGCGATGTTTGTGGTGCGTTTGTTTATTTGTTTGGCGCGGCCCGTTGTCAATCGTTCCGCCGGGCGGTCCGGCTGTCGTAACGACGCGACGGTAAGTCGGTCGGTTGGGAGCAGACTACACTTTAGTGCCTTGCGTGTACCGGACTCGAACGGAACGCCGCCGCCGACTGCGCCGCTCAAAACCAACCAACCCACCCCGTTCCGCTCCGCCCCACGCCTCCTTCATTCACTCGACCGACTACAACCACTGGCGTTCTTATTAGATTTTATGGCGGCTCCGACATAGAACACAAAACAACAAATAAAACAACGTTTCATTTCGCCTCGTTTCTCGGCCCTTTGCCACTCGTTTCGTTCTCTCGCCGTTAGAATCGCACGCTGCCGCTGCCGCAGCTGGCGTCGCTGCCACTGGCTGACTTATTGGCTTTAAGCGAATTTGAACGTCGCTCGAACTTTTATTCAACGTGTTGGTTCCATCGTGTAAGCAACTCTGAAACGCTACATATTCGCTGCGGAAACAGAAAACTGTAAAAACACACAAACCGAAAACACAAAACCCCCTTCAAAATACAAACTAAGCCCCAAAAATTCGCGATACGCAAGTGCTAATTACGATATTTA
Organism: Drosophila kurseongensis; assembly: GCA_018153305.1. Classification (NCBI taxonomy): domain Eukaryota; kingdom Metazoa; phylum Arthropoda; class Insecta; order Diptera; family Drosophilidae; genus Drosophila; species Drosophila kurseongensis. The sequence continues at coordinate 1,208,946 of JAECXX010000104.1, read as the reverse complement.
TGAAAAAATTTATGAATTCCATAAAAATCCAAAATCGAAAAGATTTAACAATATTTTTTTGAAGTTTTGAATCCACAAAGTGCTTTAAACAACAACAACAACTACTACTACCAAAATGCCTTACAACAGCGTCACGCTTTAGTGTCACAAGTGTTAGCCCCCACCCCTGTGCTAAATACCCATTTGAAACTGAAACCAAAGGAGACCCAAACAGGTGTCCGTCTGCCGAAGGGCCAACGAAACACACCGGAGACAATCAACAGTAGAAGGGCAGAGCTCCACCTTTGGAGAAGGAGGTTCTACAACAGGTGAGATACTTCCGAAAACCCATCCCATCCCATCCCAGTTCTAGACCGTCTCTCAAGTACGTGACTTTCCGCACACGTTGCTGCACATTATCGCAAAGTGACCGCGAATAAACAATGCCTCCTATCCCCTAAACGATATTACCATCCCTCGTAACTGGGAAAGTCTGGGGAGGTTCCCCCAATTCAAGGAGCAGCGACCAAAGGTCTCACGCGGGTCAGGGTGCAACTTTCGTAACACCAATATGAAAAATCTTTACAAACCCAATGTCAATAATTCCTTGAGGAATATTGAAGTACTCCTATTCATTATGGGTTTCGCAGTTCTTCATTTCAGAAAGCGCTTCCATCCGAAGTTCTATTGATAGACAAAGTAATAGTGGAATCACTTGTTCTTTAATAAGCACACTCACAGATTGAATTCACAAGAAATGCTAGTAATGAATGACTGAAGGGGTAAGATAAAAATAAGTGTATAATCTAGTTTGGTTCGGTATTGAAGTATTAATTCCTCCCGAAGAATCGTTTTTATTCTGAGTGAAACATCGGATACATAAATACTATCCGAGACACGGATTCGGACGCCTAGTGCCAACTCATCGTTGAAGAAGGAACACAGACACGGGGTTAACAGGTGTTTTGCTTCTTTCACTCGCTCGCTGGCTTTATTAATCAGCTGCTGCAGGCACACACACATTCGCATAGGCACCAACACTCGTAGATACAAAATGCCATAGATACGGATTCGCAAAACACCATTGCCAATTGGATTTATGAACAATTTTCGCTGTTCTCGGGTCTCTCTTGAAATGCATTCATTAACAAATGTTTTTATGTTCAACCCCGCGCACTACAACAACAACAGCAACAACTATTACAACTGCGGACTAGCAACCCCCTTGGAATTCAGGCCTTGGAGGCCAAAGGACTTATCCCGATTCATGTTGCCCGTTGCGCATTTTATCGCCAGCAAATTTATGCCAAAGAATTGCGGAAAATGCCACACCCCTATCCAGGCCAACCCACCCCAACCCCTTTCCCTTTTCCATGGGGGAGAGGGGCTGCCCCTGTGTACAGTGTGTACAATGTACACGCTCTGTGCCCCAAAGCTTTTTGCGACTGCCAGTGAATGAGCGATGAATGATGGCCATTGTTGGCAGTCCACAACATACGCAGTATTTACAGTCACCGTCAAAGGGGAGGCACTTCCAGGGGCTCCAAGAAGAAGTCTAGTGTTCCAAAAAACAAAAACACTAAGATGTTTTGAAAATGTGTGCACACTGCGAAAAAAAACTATGCCCATCAGAGGGCATTTTTAATATTTTCTAATGCAATTCTAAACTTGGAAAAGTAACCCTAAAATAAGCTTCTACTATGTTTTATTTTTAAAATGATTGCAATAGTTATTTTTCAATATTTTGCTGTAGGTTGGGGTTTAACAGGACTAAGGAATCTGAGCTGTTTTTTCGAGTGTTTGAGATCCACTTCTGTGCTCAAAAAGAGAGACAGCTGGAAAGACACTCCGCTAACGCCCAAATGGCGTTTTAAGCACATACATAGTGCGCATTAATGAGCCCGGACTGGAGCTGAAAGTCTGGGAGTTGGGCTTAGTTTATGGCCTTGACAGGCGACTGAGACCCCGACCCCTCAGTCGAGCAGCGAACCATATAGCGTAACCATCCCAATCCCAAATCCAACATTCAGCTAGTCGGCCGCTGCCATCCCCGAATACGAATACGAAACCCATTTGATGCTATGCGGAGGAGATGGCTGTCACAAGTTGTGTCGGACGACACAAAACTGTCGGGCATTTTTGTGAATAATTTCCACAAAAATATGTGCGACATATGAATTGCAAGCACATGTGTGCTTCTAAAGCAATGAAAATTGTCACCGCAAACAAACACAAAGACCCTAGCCCCTTGTTTGTCAGTGTGCAATGCATGCGGTAAATGTAAACATTTCAACAGATTTGACCAATACTACATATGCGACAGCTAACTAGGGGGATGAGTAGACATTGGGTGGCCAGAGTTGTGGCCATGCATTAGCAAGTAAGCCCCAGGGACTGATGCAACACAAACAACTGGAATCGGCATGCGACTACCACCTCAAAACACTTGTGAACATTGCATCGAGAACGTCAAGGATGTCTATAAGTCGACTAAACCTAAGGATATAGCTAATTATAACCAAGAAAAAGGAAGCAAACCATAAAACTGTTCAATGCGTTATACTTATATTCAATATTTTTTACTCAACTAAGAAATGGAGGTGGGAAATTATAGTAAATTGAAGAAATTACAATTTTTGTATATATAATTTGCAGTTTAAGTAATTGTGAATCAACTCGAGCTGATGGAGTGAAAAATTTGATGGAATGAAGGCAAAGGAAACACTGGGCAATATTTGTGGAAGGGTAAACTTCCACGCCCGCATTCGTCGGCTGGTAATCAGCTTAATTCGTTCAATTCATTTTTGGGCAAATTGATTAACCAATTGATGTTTGTACATACCCTATAGCCTATCCCTCGATCCGTCGATCCCTCGCAACTCCCGATTCGATGCCGGCTCGCCCACGCGCTTTCTTTTCCCGTTTGGTCAGCCGAAATTTATTAAAATTTCGTATGCATTTCGATTTGCTAACGAGTATTTTATTTATATATTTACTACATTCAGAATGAGTGTTGGTTGCTTTTTGAGAGGGGGTTGTCAGTGGTTTGAGCTTGGCTAAAATCCAAGCCGGTTTACCATTTGTCAAATTGTCGACAGTCGAAAATGCTTCGCAAACAACAACTCTCCCCAACTGAATCTGAAAAGAAGAACCAGCTGTAGAAGCGAAAGAAGAATCCATACGCACAGTGCATATCCTAGAGTTTAGTGAGTTAGTATCCTGTTAACAATACGAATAATCACAAGGAATCTCCTTTATAGTACCTAGTACCACTACAACGGTATCGACTTGAGTTAGGATCGATTGCCGATGGTTTCAAAGACTGTTGTTGGCATATTCCAATTTCGATTCGAAAAGAAGCGATTACGACTTTCTTTTTCTTCCCCAAAATATTTACGTATAACCTTTGCCTTAACCTCTCCTTGGACCTTTCCCCCTGTACCCCCCTCCCTTCGGCGAGCCATCCACCACTTATCCCCACCACATCCCTATCTGATCATTTGTTTGTTGTTTGTTTTTATTGTTTAAAATTCATCACGAATTTTATTTTGTTGTGCGTTCTTTTTTGGCGTATATTTTGTTGTTCCTTTTTTGTACCATGTTTTTTTTGTTAATTTTTTTTTTCGTTTCGTGCTCGTTGCTTTCGACGTCGACGTCGCTGCTTGTCGGCTAACCTTGAAGCACATTAAATTTGTTTTTGGCTTTACGGCTGTTCTGTTTCTCTTTCTGATGTTGTTGGTGCTGTAGCTGCTTATTTTTCGGCAGTATTAAAAGTAAAAAGTAATAACAACAATAGGACCAGCAGTTTTTGGAGTGAAAACAGCTAAGTAAAAAGAAGAAGAAGTGGGAATCTGACTGTGTATTTATGTATATCTGTGTTACCAACCGTATGTAATACTCTTGTTAGCGAACAACGTTCCAATGGGGAAAATATAGTTGCGGTCACACTAATAGATTATCTAATTTTTTTCTACATATCTGAACAAAATTTGTATTTTCTCTTTTTTATGGGTGTTCAAATAATATTACTATGAACTCAGCTTAGTCTTTTGATCTTGAAAATTTTATAAAATAAATATACTTTCTAATTAGAATATTAATTATTTTTAAGGCTACAATAATGCTGGTAATAACATCATAAACCTCAAAGCAACAGATTTTGTAGTGGTTTTGAAGTTACGAAGAAGACCTCTACTATCGCTGATATCAAATGTTCCTTTTATTAACAATTTGGTATCCAAACTTAAGCTATGCCTTAAAAAAAAATACAAATGGGTTTTAAACAGTTTTGATGAGTTCTTTCAGAATTAGTCCAATTTGCGGTTACACTTTGTGTTGAGCTCTTTAAGTCTTGTAAAATTGTAGTGCTAGCAAGCTGAACACATCTGTTTGGGGTATAATAATGGAGGCACTGGGAAGTAAAATACACAAAATTTGATGTGGGGTCGGTTTTTGCCTCCCCACTGTTTTTTTTTCTTTAAGATTTTTCGGTTTAATTGTCGACTTTTCGTTTCGTTTTAGATTAAATTTCGTATTTCTTTATTTTTTTTAGCTGCTCGGGAAGTTTCTTGTTTTCTATGTATCGTCTAAATATTATTTTACGTTCTTGTTGCTCCAAAAATTACTTAATTGCAGCCATATGTGAGACCGTATCCCCGGCCCCCAAGTTCCCCGATTTTTGGCTAAACTGGAAATGTGTTGTCGTTGGTTTTGTATTTTGTATCTACGCATTTCTTGGCGGACAGTATCTGTGTCTTTGTATCTGAATGTGTGTATCTAATTCTAATTTATTTTTGCCAAAAAATAATGAGGGGACCTGAAAAGAACGCCAAGTTCTCTCTCTTTCTTTTCTGTTTTATGCGCTGTCGCTTTTATTTATTTATTTATGCACTGGCTTTTATTTTTTTCCATTTTACTTAGCCGTTTTCTTGTTATATTCTTTAGTTTTTTTTGTATGTATATGCTGATCAATAAATTACGTCCGTTTACATCCACCCCCTTTTTGACACCCCCTTTGAAAAATACGCACTCCCCGACTCTTTGTATCACCCTCGCCTTCAACAGGACCCGCTCGATGGATTGAATTTATAAAAAAAAATATATAAAATTTGAAAATGTGAATAAGAAAAACTTTGGTTACATGCTCATTTGTTTTTGCAAATGCTCCGAAAGCTACCTTTCAAAATATATTACAAAGCAAAAGTAAAAAAATCGAATTAATTATTTCCATAATTAAAGTAAAAACAAACGTTTTTACTGCTTATATTTTGCTCTGTCTTTTTTTCGTCGTTTCATTTGCAGTCGGCGACACGCTTTGCTGCGCTTTAATGGCCCAAAATACTGACAGTGGCGTCGCTAGAGGGGATGATCAGGGATCTACTCCAACTTTTGCTTTCATTGCACGTAGCACGAGAACGACAAATTTAATTTCGATTTAAACTTAAAATGTTTACAGCGTTTGGAAACTGTGCTCAGGGACGAAGTTCCAACCATCAGTTATTTGCTTCTCACGATTGCAAGCAAGGAAGGCAGAGAAACAGCAACAAAAACATGTTTTCTAGCCCTCAAGTAGAAGAGCAAAAAGCCCAAAAAATCGAAAAGCGTGGGCTATTAAAACCTAAATACCCAAAAAATTAACTCCGACTATAGAGCTTGTAAAGTTGTGGGCGTGGTCATGTTTGGAAATGTTTGCCCTCAATGCCGCAAAAGGCAGATCGTCTTCAAGTTCCTAAGGCATCGAAATGAGAATAAATGTGAGATATCAAGAGGTTTTTTGAGAAGTACACAGAAAAAAATGGATAGCTCTTGATATTTCAAAGATAATAATACAAATTTTTATTGTAATAAGGATCTTTAATTTGACATGTTAACAAGGAAGGTAATATACAGCTTTCCAGATATGAATAACTAATCAGGGTTTGCACTTCTAAGACTTTTCTTTCATAAGGGTTTTCAAGGTCAAGATCATGAACATTAACTGAACATTTCTCTTGAGCACCCCTATCTATAATCTCTTTACATGTACATATGTATGAATATCTCTAAATAAAAACAAAAAGTTTGCTTCGCGACTATATATTCCCTCTCCATCCGCAAGACAAATGGCTAACGAACTCATTAGAAGCCCGAATCCATACCCAAGTTCGAATCCGAATCCAAATCGGAGCTCACTGTTAATGACTTTCCGCTGCGATGGGCAGAACTGGAAAAAGGGGGAATGGCCAAGAAGGGGGCGCTTTTGTCGAATGTTTATGATTTGTCGGTGTTACGCTTTTTGATCCATAAAATCAAACAGCAAATACAGACAAAATAAAATGCCCAAAAAACTGACGAGATGAAACACTGTAGGATGTTCCAAAAATACACGAACGATTGTTCTTTATAATAGAATAATATAATAACAGTTTGCATTTGAAATAAATTATAATTAAAAGAGCATGAAGAAGAGAAGCATAGGTTGAAGGTTGCTTTAATATGGGAAAACTCAAGCATTTTGTTGCTCGTTTTTTATTTTCCCTGACTTTTAAAGTAATTTTTGTATGGATTGTCGGCGAATACGAAAAAAAAACTCTCAAATTATTCGTAATTTATTTGAAACAAAGAAAAATTTGACAAAACAAATTGCTTGCTGAAAAATGATTGGGGGAGTGGGGCAGATAACCGGGGTTAGATGCAGCTTCAAGGTCGCCCGATTGCGTTGCCAACATCAAAAGGCAATTTGTCACCTCGTGCTCGGGTTCAAATGTATCTGTATCTGTAGCCGTATGTATACGTATTTGTATCTAAATGCGGCACAAACTCATTGCGCAATATAAAAGTAAGCAGCTACAAAAACAAAATGAAAATTGCACAAAAATTTAAATGGATTCTCAGTGAATGGAAGAGAGCGTTGTGATATAAATTTAAATTGAGCTGGAGATGGTTTTAGTAAAACAAGAAAAACTGATCCAAAGAGTATATGCTTAAAAACAATGAAGCTGTGTACATTTTTCGATATATTTTTCGATCGTTCCAATGGCTGCTATATGATATAGCTTTCCAAAAAAAAACACTAATTTTTGTTTCTTGGTCAAAACCCTCGGAAATAGTGGTCAGATCTTGGAATATCGTTTCTCGTTGAATGCGTTACAAAATTACAAATTAAATATTACATTTTGGTCCAACAAAATTTTACCAAACCAACCAGAAATTGATTGTATAGGTCCTCATCCGCACAAAACAGTCCTTATTTTGGCTGTACGTTTTTTGGAAAAGTTACAACAAGAAACACTTCAAAACATAGTTTTAAAAAAATATGTTTTTAATAGCCAAAATCCGGAAAAATGCAACTAGATTTTCTGTTTAACTGCGTAACAAAGTTTTGATTGAAATGATGAAACCCTCTGCAAAGGTATTTAAAATTTTTAGCACACAATAAAATCTAAAAAACGATATTAAAACCACGGTTAAAATTTCTCCAAGCCTTTAAACTTGACAGGGTGCATCAATAACTTCCCATTTCTGATGAAAACTTCCTCTGCTTTGCTTCCCCATTACCCCATTCTTCTCTCTTTTTACTAATTTTTTGGCCATTCACGATCATTGATTGATGGCTGCATCTTTGTGCTATACGCCGTGTTGTCTTTTATTTTGTTCATCTTACTGCTTTTCGGAGGTGTGAATTTTTTCGTTTTCTTTTCCTCTTTAACTGCGTCTCCCATTTTCGACTCGTTTCGTTAACTTTGAACTTCAAAACAACAACAAAATGTCGGCAACAATAGCTGCGATCAGCATTAGCAACAATAACTCAGTAATCAACTTCACCTTGTTCAAGGTCCAAGCACGAAAAGTACAAAAAGCCAAAATGACAACGAAAAGCAGCACAAAATACCAGTCCGAAAATGTTCTGCTGTTAATTTGCATAGGGAAATTGAATGTTCAAGCAATCCGTTGGACGGAACGGGTGATAAATGACCATCAGGTTTAAGAAACTTCCTTAAAAATAGTTTGACAGGAAGAGACAACGTATTAGGTGTGGGTTAATCGGGAATCAAGCAAATAAAGCTCAACTAATCAGAGTTAAAGGAAAGGAAGTCCTTCGAACCGGTTGGTCATGGGTTAAACGGATCACGAGGAGAATTATCCATTTACAGTGCACTCAATCTGAGTATTTTAGTAATTAAATAAAAATGTATTGGAATCGACCAAGAAATTGAAATATTTATATTTATAAATAATAATAGAACCGTTTTTTAGTTAGGGCAGAAATATTTTTGGTCTTTGATTTTACATAGTGCTATAATTATTTATACTTGGAGTGGGATAAAAGTAGTTTTGCATACTTACGAAATCCTACCTCGGTTGAGAATTGGTCAAAGTATTTTTATCTGAAATACAAATCCGAGTTTGAGCAAAATATTTCCGGTAATTCATAGAAATGGTAGATAGATTCGAATTATAAATAAAATATGGACATAACTTGAAAATTAAGCTTTTGAGTATGATAATATGTTAATTATTAACAAATTTATATGAGCGATTAGTATTAGAATTTTCTATTTCGACCCGAAATCTGGAAAGCTGAAAGAGGTTTTAAACTGGAGTATTTTATCTCTCTTGTTTGAAATATATAAACCATTATTGTTCAGAGCTCACTGTACTTCCAGCCACTCTCACGGTTACGTTGGTGGCTGCACTTCCGTAGCTGGTGTTTTTTAAGTCGGCCCACACAACGAGATGTATGTTTGTATGTATACCTCATATTTTGGCTTAATGCACGTGGGTTGCACTCCGAGATATTCTTTCGAAGCTGGTGAATGAGTTTTATTTGTTTTTTCGGTATCGTGTGTGTTTTTCGGTGGTATGGTAGTTTGGCCATATGGTAGGTCAACCGCCGTCCCACGGTGCCCGAGAATGACCTTCCACCGACATTGGGCGCGTTCCAGGAAATGGCATTGGCTCCTGCCCAGGTTCATTTTTACCGCCTGC